>OV702300.1:33901739-34501739 GCA_916181665.1 Avena sativa | reverse complement strand
TTCAGTACTGCTAAATTCTGGTGACTGTATTCTAGATAGTATTTGTCAATTTAGGCTGACCATAAAGGAACCTATTTTTTTGAATGCTTTCTTACTCATTTTTATTTTTGTGAATAATTTCATAGGCTGATATGCTGGTCTTTATTCAGATGATCAAGACGCAAGTTCTGGACGATATGATTGAAGCCTAGATGGAAGAAGCGATGCCTTATGCAACTCTGTTTTGTGAACTGAAATTTATTTTGATGTAATGAGTGCATATAGTATCGCTATTCCAAAGTCTGGTTCATTTGTATGCTGTGATAAGAATATTTATTTAGTAAAATTGAGCATGACTGGTTGACTGTGTAATGTTCTGTATCAAATATTGTGACAAGGCTATGGCCAATTCTTGGTGTTGGATCAGAGATATTTTGGTGGAAAATGAATTACGAAAAAGGCTGAAATCCAAAAAGAAATAGGTAGTACCAAATAATAAAAGGATTGTAAAAAGTCTAGGGCCCAAGTAATATTGGCAATAAAAATGCTGAAAATTAGAATAAAAAATTGATCCTACAAAGCTGTAGGCCCAAAAAAACTGCAGTGTAAAAGGCCATGACCTAGAAAGAAAAAGGCTGAATTATTGGGCTTGGCCCATATAAGTGACTGAACTGGACCGGGCTGAATTCACATTACGACAATTTCATTTCGTCACAATTTTGCCACGTAGGATCGGCCACGTAGGATCTGAGCTGGCTTGGCTAGATGGCCCATGACGATACTGGATCGTCATAGACGTTATGACGATCCAATATCGTCATAGACGTTTATGACAATTTCGCAAAAATCGTCATTATAGTTCATTTGCGACGCCCAGCTTTCGACGATCTCAAAATCGTCATAGAATCGTCATAAACGGACTACTATGACGATTTTGTGACGAAAATGGAGGGTCATATATAGACAGATTCCTTGTAGTGTATCTACGCTTCTGGGCCTTCAGCTTCCAGTCACTTGAGTCCACGCCAGGTCTTGATCGAGTCGCCGTTCTGCAGGCCCACTCGCAGGCGCCTGGGCCAGTCGGAAACGTCCTGCTGGGTATACCCCGGTAGGCATATCCCCATCACCCTTGCCCCTCCTCCAAGCCTAGGGCTGGCGGCCACATGGGAGGAGTGGGGGGCAAGTTTCCCTCCCCCCTTCTAGAAGCTCTCCCTAGGGTTTCCCCTAGGGCTTGGCCGGCTGGTCCTATGGGGCCTTGTGCCCCTGGCCCAATGCGGCCAGGGAACTCCCTCGTAGGCCCACGCCCCCTCCCAACAAGTGGGGCCACGTTGGTCCCACTTCGGAAGGTTCTAGAAGCTTCCGGTACAATACCGAACAATCCGAAACAATTCCGAAATCCAAAAACTGCTTTCCCTTATATGAATATTATTCTCCGGACCATTCCGGAACCTCTCGTGACGTCCTAGATCTCATCCGAGACTCCGAACAAAAAACTCATAAACCAATTATCCATTCTATCCTAGAGTCAAGACACGTTAAGTGTGTGACCCTATGGGTTCGAGAATATGCAGACGAAGATATTTGCATGGTATCTACGGAAAGGGGTAATTCTAACAAAAGAGGATCTTGCAAAGAGGAATTGGCTTGTAAGTACACAATGTGTTTTTTGTCATCAAGATGAGACAATTCACCATTTGTTCTTCTATTGCAAATTTGCTCTCTCTATATGGTCATTCATCCAAATAGCTTCTGGTTTATCTCCGGCATGTTCTGTAACCAATGTTTTTGGTAATTGGTTGCATGAAATTGTTGATAAGTACATAACTTTGTTTAGGGTGGGAGCGCTTGCCATTATATGGTCGCTATGGCTTTGTAGAAATGACAAGATTTTTAATAACATTGTGTCTTCTCCTCTGCAGGTTATCTATTGAGCCACGGGTATCCTCCGATCATGGAATATTCTCCAACGTATGGAGTTTCGTGACTTATTTATGGTGGGATGTACGCGATTGGAGGACACGGCGAGGGATATTTTCTCCCGACATGGATGGCCGCGTGATCTGAGGATTGATCTATCTTAGATTCTAGACATTGATTTAGTTTGTGCCTTTTTGTAATGCTTGTCTACTCTTTACATTAGTTCTGTAATTCGTGTGGCTATGTGCATCTTGGTTATGCAGAGGACATGTGTAAGCTTTAAAAAGAATTATTAATAAATGCGCCCATTTCCAAAAAAACCAATGGAATATGGATTACAAGTCACAAAAGCTATAAAACTGAGCTCAAATAAAAATGAAAATATTAATGTTAGCAAACCAACCTATGGTTGGGTGGCTAAAAGGATAGTTGTACCCCTAGCCCACCAGAGTTCAAACCCCAGGTTTGGCACTGTGTGTTGCATAAAAGCTGAAATATTCTTTCATTGGGAGGTGACATTTCCATTGACAACGAGGCGTCTGTGGTGACTTCGTCAATCTCAAGACTCAATCCGCCGGTAAAAAATATTAGTGTTACTCCTTGTTATAGGTAAATTAATACTCCCTCGGTCCAGAAATAGGTGATCTATATTTGTCTAGACACACTAAAGCATATATAGATACATGTGAACCTAGACAAACCCAAGTCAGTTATTTTCAAACTGATGAAGTACACTTTTAATAATTTTTAGAAATAAGCAATTTTGAGAAATTACAAAATAATATAGCCTCCAGTTTGGCCAACTGATAGACACCTATCGGCCATGGCGAAGCCGACCAGATGGTTGATACGTCGGAAACGTATCTATAATTATTGATGCTCCATTCTTGTTTAGTATCTACTTTGCTTTACTTGTCTACACTTTGATGTGCTTTTTACATGTTTTCTGGTACTAACCTATTAACAAGGTGGAACAGTGCCAGATGTCTGTTTTCTGCTGTTTTTGGTTTCAGAAAAGTTAGTAAAGAAATATTCTCGGAATTGGATGGGACAAACGTCAAAGTCAATTACTTTCCATGGGGAACAAGAAATCTAGAGGGGAGATGAGGAAGCGGGCCAGGGCAGCCAGACCCCCCCCCCCCCGCCAGGCGCGGCCAGGGGTGGGCCCACGCCTAGCGAGGGTTTGGCCCTCCTGGTCGCCTCCTCGGCCTCCCCCTTCGCCTATAAGAAGCCCCCGATGCAGAAACCCTAAGCACCCGATCAATATTCCACGAAACCGTCTGTAGCCCGCAGCCACCATCGTCCCTAGATCGGGGGGATCTGAAGCTCTTCCAGGCACCCTGCTAGAGGGGAGATCATCCCGAAGGCCTTCTCTCTGGTATGATGCGAGAGTAGTTCCACCTTGGACTATGGGTCCATGGAGTAGCTAGATGGTTGTATCTCCTCCTTTGTGCTTTCATGTATAGATCTTGTGAGCTCCATTCAGTATCAAGATCTAATCTATTTATAATCATGCATGTTGTGTTTGCGGGGATCCGATGGATATTGAGATTATTATGTCGGTTTGATTAATGGTTTTGTATTTATGATTCTATCATGTCTGTGTTGTTTGTGATCTTGCATGCTCTCCGTTGTTACTAGCTTCCTGGCCAAGTAGTTGCTAGTGACTCCAATAGGGGGTATTTATGCTCGATAGTGGGTTCATGCCTCTAGTTTCCAAGGGAAGTGACAGTAATCTCTTCGGTTGTAGATGTGTTGTTGCTACTAGGGAGAAAACAACGGTCTCTTGTTCATGGAACATGTGAACTGTTTACCTTACACACTTTGCTTAAAGTAGTTTTCTGTTGCTTGCAACTTAATACTGGAGGGGTTTCAGATGATTACTCTGAAGGTGGACTTCTAGTCATAGATGCAGTTGGATGGCGGTCTATGTATCTTGTTGTATTGCCCAATCGAATCTCATAGGATCTTTCTGACTAGTAATTGCATTGTTATGCATTGCTCAGTTCCTGTTAATTGCCCTGCTGTAATTTGTTTACCCTTCATGCCATGTTGTTTATCTAAGTAGAGCACCTCTAGTGAACTATGGACCCCAGTCTAATCTTTACCATCGATACATCTTCCACTGTTACTTGTTTACTTGCTGCAAACCATTACCTTTCACACCATACGTTTAATCCTTTGTTACAGCAAACTGGTGAGCTTGACAACCTCACTAATTCGTTGGGGAAAGTCTTGAGTTTGTGTTGTGCAGGTCTTCACGTTGCTAGCAACACCTGTGTGACGTTTCCTTCCTCCTACTGGTTCGATAACCTTGGTTTCTTACTAAGGGAAACTTGCTGATGTGCTGCTTCATACCTTGCTCTTGGGGTTTCCAACGAAGCGTCCCACGACAAGTGCAAGGCACCATCAAGCTATTTTCTGGCGCCGTTGCTGGGGAGGCTAAGGACATCTTCACAAGGGGATTACTTCACTTCCTTTCTCTTTACTTTGTTTTTAGTTTGCTTTGTTTATTTTGCTTGGTTTTGTTTGCTCTTTTCAAAAACACAAAAAAATTAGTTCTTGCTCTAGCTGTTGCTGCTGTTTTTGGTTTGCCCACCTTTGCCAAAATGAACTCTACAGAGAACACCAAGTTGTGTGACTTCACTAGCACGAACAACAATGATTTCCTTAGCATACCTATTGCTCCACCTGCTCCTGATGCTACCTTTTATGAAATTAAGCCTGCTTTGTTGAATCTTGTGATGAGAGAGCAATTTTCTGGTGTTAGTTCTGATGATCCTGCTGCCCATCTCAATAGCTTTGTTGAACTTTGTGAGATGCAAAAGTATAAGGATGTAGATGGAGATATTATTAAGCTCAAGCCTTTTCCTTTCTCTATGAGAGGAAAAGCTAAAGAACGGTTGCTTTCTTTGCCTAAAAATAGTATTGATTCTTGGACTAAGTGCAAAGATGCTTTTATTGGAAAGTACTATCCTCCTGCTAAGATTATTGCTATGAGAAGTGACATTATGAAATTTAAACAACTTGATATTGAACATGTTGCTCAATCTTGCGAAAGAATGAAAACTTTGGTTAAGAATTGTCCCACTCATGGACTCAATGCTTGGATGATTATCCAGATTTTTATGCAGGTTTGAACTACTCCTCAAGGAACCTGCTGGATTCAGCTACTGGAGGTACCTTCATGGGCCTCACTTTGGGTGCTGCAACAAGGCTCCTTGATAATATGATGGTTAACTACTCTGAATGGCATGTTGAGAGAGCTCCACATGGTAAGAAGGTAAATTCTGTTGAGGAAACTTCCTCTTTGAGTGATAAGATTGATGTTATTATGGTTATGCTTGTTAATGGGAAAGCTCCTTTAGATCCTAATAGTGTTCCCTTAGCCTCTTTGGTTGCTCGAGAAGAGAAAGTTGATGTGAACTTTATTAGAAAACAACAATTTTGGCAACAATACTTATGGTAATTATAGGCCTTATCCTCCTAGTGGAAATGTTTATCATGGTAGATCTGGAATGCCTAGTGAAGAAAGGATTCTAGAAGTAGAGAGATCCACTAAGAATTTTATGCAATATGAGCAAAATAATATTTTCACTAAAACTATGGAGGAACAATCTATTACTTGAAAAGCATTAGTCATCAGCTTGAGAATTTGAATAGAGAAATCCCTTGTTTACAGTCAAAAATTTTGAGTGCTGAGAAAAATATATCCTCTTTGTCTAAAGGTCAGTCCTGTTTGATTAATAAAATGGCTGATAAACCTGAAACTATGGGAAACACCTTTGCTACTGCTCATGCCATACAAGTTACTATTGATGAAAATGTTAGGCTGTTAGCTCAACTTCATGCTAAGTGGGAAAGGGAAGCTGAAATTGATAGAAACAATACTATGTGCACCATCACCACTAAACCACCAGTAGTCCCTATTCCTCCCCCTACTATGCCTAAGCCTATTGAGCCTACTACTAGTGATGCTAAGTTTGACTTTGATATTGATGGTTTCAATATTTCTGAAGTGATTATGTTCCTACAAAATCTTGCTAGAAGTCCAGATGCTAGTGATATGCATGTTGCCTTTACCAAACACACTACAGATGCTCTTGTTAAAATTAAGGAAGAGAAGCTAAAACACAAAGATATTCCTAGGAAAGTAGTAGAAGATAGTTGGGAACCCATTATTAATATGCAAGTGAATGACTTTGATCTCAAAGCTTCATGTGATCTTGGTTCTAGTATCTCTATTATTCCTAGGAAGATTTATGAAATGCTTGATTTGCCACCATTGGAAGATTGTTATTTGGATGTCCTACTCAATGATAATGCTAAGAAGAAACTTATGGGGAGTATTAATGATGTTCTCATTATGGTTAACAATGCTTATGTCCCTGTTGACTTCTATGTTTTGGATGTCGAATACAATGCTTCTTGTCCTATTACTTTGGGAAGACCTTTTCTTAGAAGAGTTGGTGCCATCATTGATATGAAAGAAGGCACCATCAAATATCAATTTCCATTCAAGAAAGGTATTGAACACTTTCCTATGAGGAGATAGAAGTTGATTTTTGCTCCCCCTTTGAAAGCAAGGTTTGATGTTAATGCTTCCTCATTTGAAAATACTTGATTCTTCTTGCTTCTTGTGCCTAACTTAAAGGCGTTAAAGAAAAGTACTTGTTAGGAGATAACCCAAGAGTTTCCTTGAGTCTTGGAAGTTATTACTTCAGTAATGACCTCTCCTTATCCTTTTTGTTTTCTTTTTGTGCCAAGAATGACCTCTAATGAGAGGGAAGTAAGATTTGGGGAGTTGCTGTCCCGAAACAGATTTCTGTCCTCCACCAACAAAATTCGTGAGGAGTCTCTGTAACTCGGATTGAGCTCACAATTTATGAATAAATCCCCCAGTATGTTAGCTAACTTTTGTTAGTTCAACACTTATTGATTTGAGCAACAGAAGATGCTCGAAAAATTTGGTTTCTACCTGCTGGTCTGTTTTAACAGATTTCTGTCATTATTTGCATTTGCTTCTTATTGATTCCTTTTTTAGTTATTTTTGGGAAATTGAGCTTTTTTGAAGGAGTTTCTACAGTAGCTTGTGTTTTTAGTGAAAAGCCTTGCTGTTCCAAAGCTTTTCCAAGAGGTCTAATATCTTTTGAATAAACTAATGTTGCTAATGAAGATTGTGTGAAGTTTTGTATGAAGGAAAAATTTCAGGTGTAGAGAGAGAATGATGTAATGAGATGAAGAATGAACAAGCTCAAGCTTGGATATGACACCATGGTTTCACCCCAAGAAATATCCAAGAGGTACAAGCATCAAAGCTTGGGGATGCCCAAGGCATCCCCTTCTTCATCAATAAAAAGCTCAGGTCTGTCTAGACACTTCGTTTTTATTGTTTCATGCACAGTTGTGTTGTTCTTGGAGCGTCTTAGTTTTTGTTAGCTTTGCTTAGTTGTTTAGTTTGCTTGAATAAAGTAGTTTGGACCCCCATTCTCGTTGTGTTGTTTTGCAAATAAGTTTGCTTGGTGTTGGAAAGGAGTAGTAAGTTCTTGCTTGAAGTGCAAGAGGAGCTTGCGTTGACTGTGACTTAGACTTTAGCATGACATGCTTGGTGTTGTTTTAGCATTATGCTTAGTGATTTTTGCTGGAGCATGTCTTGTTCCAAACAATTGGGATTGCTTAGTGTGCCTTGAAGAAATTATGCGCTGTTTTAGCATGCAAAAGCATAGTATTGTGGTATTCTCTTTTGATGATTTGCTTGGGTTGACTTGGCACATGCTTACACCATGTTATGACTATAACAAGCCACAATTAGCCTCTATGATCATTTAGTCCTTGACGTGTAGTACCACTCTTTGCTTTGATTAGTATGTTTTGTTGCTCTGCATGATTATGGCCATTATGCTCTCTTAGTTGGTTGCTCCCAGTCTTTTGCTAGCCTCGACTTGTATGAGTAAGTTCTACTCATGATTCCAATTCCCAAGAAACCAAATTATTCCAAAGTGTCCACTATAAACTCCTATGTATGGTGTGTTACGCCATTCCAAGGATATTCTTGTTTTCAACTATCTTCCAATTAAAAACTTTTTTGTTATGTGAAAACTTAGTGATTAAAGCCTTCACGAACTTGATGGCACACTTTATTCTTTGCCCCTAATAAACTTGAACCATTGTGACAACTTTGTTGTATATGCTTGCACTTATAAGTTGGAATTAGCAGAACCGTGCTGTCACGGGGAACGTTTTCAACATTGCACTTGTACTTTGTACTCAGTTGATATCATGCTCTTTTGTCTATGGATGTCATCGGTGTGAAATAAAGAGGGAACTTGTAACTCCATGGAGTTTGTATTCTGTGTTAGAGAAACGTTTGGGCCGCTAGCCCAAGCCATGCCTAATCATGGTGGAAACTTGCAGCATCACCATAGTGAACTATCTATGAAGCATCCTCAATAAAAAGCTATGCATATGGTAAATAAAAAGATTGCTGAGATGCTTATTGTCTGCTTGCCTTGTCATTTTGGTTATGGGAAAGCTCCTGTACCATGTGCAAGGGGTACCCCGTTGGCGGTTCTCAATGATATGCAAATACTTACAATGACAAGAACTTACCTATGCCCAAAGTTGAGTATGCATGAGGTGTGGCCATCATATTTAAGGGACTTGAGATGGCCAACTTATACTTTGCCAAGCATATATTCCATATTTGCCACTTTAACCTTAACCACTTCAAGATGCTTATGATAGGGGCAATGAGGGATGAAAGCTAACAAGTATCATAATTTTTGGAAGCTCTTTTTGAAACTTGTAATCCCTGCTTCCTTTATAAAAAAAAGGCCTTTCTTCCACCATTATTGAGTCTCCACCTTCTACCTTTAGGCACCATTAAGAGAGCATAGTTGTCATCATGTGTGCAGTGTTCCAAAGCTTATTAATTGATGCATATTGTGATATTACTTATTCTTGTGCTATTTGTTTCAAGTCACCCTTGTGAACTTTGAAGGTGTCCTATGCATCTATATTTGCTACTCTATGAGGGACAAGCTGATTGCCACTATGCTATGTTTTCTATATGTGAAACAAACAAATATTTTTCAATGCATGTTATTCATGATATTTGTTTGTAGCCTTTCATGTTGCATGCATAGTTACTATGTCCTATTGTTAGAACTCCATTCTTTCATGCACATGTTTAGAGTTCTTTGATCCTAGCTTTTAATGCTTGCAAATGGTTGGATCTTTATTGTGAGGGTGCATGTCACCTCAAAAATTATTCTTTTTATCACTTCCCTACTCAAGGACGAGCAGGAATTAAGCTTGGGGATGTTGATATGTCGGAAACGTATTTATAATTTTTTGATGCTCCATGCCTGTTTAGTATCTACTTTCCTTTACTTGTCAACACTTTGAGGTGCTTTTTACATGTTTTCTGGTACTAACCTATTAACAAGTTGCAACAGTGCCAGATGCCTGTTTTCTATTGTTTTTGGTTTCAGAAAAGTTAGTAAAGAAATATTCTCGGAATTGTACGGGACAAACGTCAAAGTCAATTACTTTCTGTGGGGAACAAGGAGTCCAGAGGGGAGACGAGGAAGCGGGCCAGGGCAGCCAGACCCCCCCAGGCGCGGCCAAAGTTGGGCCCGCGCCTGGCTAGGGTTTGGCCCCCCGGTCGCCCCCTCGGCCTCCCCCTTCGCCTATAAGAAGCCCCCTGATGCAGAAACCCTAAGCACCCGATCAATATTCCACGAAACCGTCTGTAGCAGCCGCCACCATCGTCCCTAAATCGGGGGGATCGAAAGCTCTTCCCGGCACCCTGCCGGAGGGGAGATCATCCCGGAGGCCTTCTCTCTGGTATGATGCGTGAGTAGTTCCACCTTGGACTATGGGTCCATGGAGTAGCTAGATGGTTGTATCTCCTCCTTTGTGCTTTCATGTATAGATCTTGTGAGCTCCGTTCATGATCAAGATCTAATCTATTTGTAATCATGTATGTTGTGTTTGCGGGGATCCGATGGATATTGAGAATATTATGTTGGTTTGATTAATGGTTTTGTCTTTCTGATTCTATCATGTCTGTGTTGTTTGTGATCTTGCATCTTCTCCGTTGTTAATAGCTATCTTGGCCAAGTAGTTGCTAGTGACTCCAAGAGGGGGTATTTATGCTTGATAGTGGATTCATGCCTCTAGTTTCCAAGGGAAGTGACAATAATCTCTTTGGTTGTAGATGTGTTGTTGCTACTAGGGTGAAAAAAATAGTCTCTTGTTCATGGAACATGTGGACTGTTTACCTTACACACTTTGTTTAAAGCAGTTGTCTATTGCTTGCAACTTAATACTGGAGGGGGTTCGGATGATAACCTGAAGGTGGACTTCTAGTCATAGATGCATTTGGATGGAGGTCTATGTATCTTGTTGTATAGCCCAATCAAATCTCATAGGAGATTTCTAACTAGTAATTGCATTGTTATGCCTTGCTTAGTTCCTGTCAATTGCTCTGCTGTAATTTGTTTACCCTTCATGCCATGTTGTTTATCTAAGGAGAGCACCTCTAGTGAACTATGGACCCCGGTCCAATCTTTACCATTGATACATCTTCCACTGTTACTTGTTTACTTGCTGCAAACTATTACCTTCCACACCATACGTTTAATCCTTTGTTATAACAAACCGGTGAGCTTGACAACCTCATTGATTCGTTGGGGGCAAAGTATTGAGTTTGTGTTGTGCACGTCTATGTGTTGCTAGCAACACCTGTGTGACGTTTCCTTCCTCCTACTGGTTCGATAACCTTAGTTTCTTACTGAGGAAACTTGCTGTTGTGCTGCTTCATATCTTGCTCTTGGGGTTTCCAACGAAGCGTCCCACGACAAGTGCTGGGCGCCATCACTGGTCGACCTGGACAAAATCCAGGTCAAACTACATGTTAGCATAAGGTCCTCCTCGCTCTATCCTTGCTCTGGTGGTGCGTCTACCATCCGGCCGAGGGTGTGTGGAGTCGTATATCCGACGGCGTTTTGCTGCTTTCGTTTTTCTAGACATATTCGGTATTTAGTTGCTTTAGCCATTCTTTTGAGTTTTTACTTGATTATTGTTTAGTCTCTTGATATTTTTTGAATGTTAACAAATTAATACACTCTCTGGTTGTTTCAAAACAAATTTTTTTTGGAGTATTTATGGCAGCTAGCATATATATTTATGTCCACTGATGTCATCCCATAGAAAAGAAATGAGAGAATGTTTTGTGTTCAATTTTTTTCGCGGGGAATGGAAGAACACCACACTGAGAGCTATCCAATGATGCTGAAAACCATAAGCTTGGAGATGCCCAAGAAACCCCATTGGACTTACTACACTCTCGGTATGCCCACCTCTAAACTCTGTTTTTTGAGCAACATAAGACAATTGCATAAACTTAGAACGTTGGTATCTAGTTTTTATGTTCACCTTTGTATTTTACCTTTGGAATAAACTAGCATGGTGGCCCTCGCAAATGCGAGGGCATCGTCATTAGTTGGCTTTTGGGAGGTAAACATATACCTTAGAGTGTCAAAATTAAGAAAGACATAAATTTATACATTCATATACAATCGCATTATGTGATAGAAAATAACAAAGCCGATAGCCACCACTCATTCTTAATAAATATCACACATGTAGAAAATACCATTAATCATTTATGTGATTGTCCGATTCTCTAATAAAACACAATAATTTTTCATTTGTCCATGATATTAAAATGGTATATAAGATTAAGTTTTGTAAGTGAGCTAGATTGTATTTATGATATTTTAGATCAATACTCGAGATTAACATTCTTATTTTGAAATAATTACGGTTTACTTGATCACTAACCAGCCAACGTTTGTACATTTCTTATAGACTATAAATAACATTGCTTCAAAAACTAAAACAAACAAATTTAGCCAAGTCAATACACATGCCGACTAAACAATAAGTACTTTATTTAAAAAAATACATATCATTCTCCCCTTAGATATGGACATGGACATGTTATGAAAAAATAAGGTACTTTTTCTGTGTCATGCTATTTAAATTTGACCTACAATTTGTGTACTATTTTAATCAAAATCTGGCATTCTTACTTTCTTTTGTGTCACGCTAAAGTATTATACTTACATATCATTAATATTTAGATTATTAGTTTTCCAAAGAATGCAATATTATGCATAACTATGATGTAACTCTCTTCCACTTAACATTACTGTTCAATCTATCCATTCGATGCTCTCGGTCCTTATATTTGGCATGTTATTTAACACGACTCTCTGGTATGGATAACATAGTTTCACCATCTTAGTTAGGCATCCTTTTTTATACGTTAGTAAAAATTCTAACAAAGTTCCATTACAAATTTGTACAATAAGTAACCATAGATTTGTTTTCAAAAAAATATACAAACTATCATAGAACTGTATGTAATCAAAGGAAAACCACATGAACTCATGAAACATAAATATTATCCAAAAAAATACTCAATGAAACTTTGTTATTTCCAATCAAGTGTGATATATATAAATGATTTATTAGATTTGCAATACTCAAAAGTAGACATTGAGATATATAGGAAGTCCATAATAATTAAAATTTAAGTTGACTCTAAATTTCTTTCACTAGTAGAAAAAGGGTCTTTGGTTCGGTCCAGAGTCTAACACTAGTCCCGATTTGTTACAGGTCGGCACTAGTATGAGCACTAGTCCCAGTTCGTACCGTTTTCAGTGGCTAGGAGCCCGAGGAAACTCTAGTCCCGGGTTGTTTCGGACCTTTAGTCCCGGGCATGATACGGCCCGGGACTAAAGGGGGTCGGGCACGGGCAACACCCTTTAGTCCCGGGCCGTGAGGGGTGCGTGTCACGGTAGAAAAACTTAAAATGGCTATAACTGTTGTGTACGCTGTCGAAAAAAATATACAACCTATAAAAATGTGCGGAAAACAATTGTGAGTTTGATTTCAACTACCTTAAGCCATTTTGGATTATTTTAGATTTTTAAAATTCGAAAAGTAAAAAAAAGTTATTTAAAAAATTGTTATTATTTCAATTTTATTTATTCCATATTTGGATTCATCACATTTTTTTGATAATTATGGATATATTATTTGTCGAATTTCGATTTAAAGATATTATTTATGCCATATTAAATGAAAAAATGGCACAAAAATGAATAAAATATTATTTTATTTAGTTTTTTACTTTCATTGATTAAAATATTATTATTACTTATTTATTGTTGTTTACTAAAATAGTTATTTGTAATCTCAAAAAATAAATATGTATGACATATTGATATGGGCTAATAGGATTGATATGGTAGTGTTGACAACAAGGCACAAATGGGCTTCGTGCAAGAACATCCTGCTGAGGGCGGAGTACTGCTAGGATGGGTGACCGACCGGGAAGTTTGACCACAAATATAATTTGATCTAAGATTAAATATACTTAGTGCTAAAAATATTCTAAATGAGAGGATTACGAGTCAAACAATTCAAAAGTTCAAGAAAAAATAGAAAACAAAATTCGAAAAATAAATTAAAAAAAATTGAAAAAAAATCTTTAGTCCACGGTCGTATTACAACCCGGGACTAAAGATTCTTCGTGCCCCGCTGCAAAAAGTGTTGGAGATATGCCCTAGAGGCAATAATAAATGTAGTTATTATTATATCTTTGTGTTTATGATAAATGTTTACATTCATACTATAATAGTATTAACAAGGAAACATTAATACTTGTGTGATTTGTAAACTAAATTAGAGTCCCTAGTAAAGCCTCTTTATAATACTAGCTTGTTGGTTAATAAATGATTGTGGTTTCCCTATCATGAACATTGAGATGTTATTAACAACAAGATCATATCGTTAGGAGAATGATATGATGGACATACTCCTATAGATAAGCGTAGCATAAAGATCAAGTCAATTTAATAGTTCAATTGCTATATGCTTTCTGATACATAGTAACCTAATTCCTTCGACCATGAGATCATGCATATCACCATCACCGGAAGGATGCTTTGATGACATCAAACACCACACCGTAACTAGGTGGTTATAAAGGTGGCATTGAGTGTTCGGAAAGTATTGGTTGAGACACATGGATCAAGAGTGGGATTTGTCCATCCATATGACGGATAGATATACTCTGGGCCCTCTCGGTGAAATGTCATCCAATTAGCTTGCAAGCATGTGACTGACTCACAAGGGATCACATATCACGGGAACGAGAAAAGAGTACTTATCGGTAACGAGGTTGAACTAGGTATGCAGAGATACCGACGATCATAACCTCGGATAAGTAAACTATCGTGAGACAAAGGGAAATTGATATCATATGTAAGTGGTTCATTCGATCGCAAAGTAATCGTAGAAATATGTGGGAGTCATATGAATTTCCAGATTCCTCTATTGGTTATTGATCGGAGAAGTGTCTCGATCATGTCCGCATAATTCACGAACCGTAGGGAGACACACTTAAGGATTCGATGTTGTTGAGTAGTTATGGAATGATGAGTAAAAGACCGAATGTTGTTCGGAGTCTCGGATGGGATCCGGGATATCACGAGGAGATCCGGAATGGTCCAGAGAATAAGATTCATATAAGGAAAGTCCTGTTTCGGGGTTGGAGAATGGTTCCGGTGTTTTCATCGAAAATGTTCTAGAAGGTTCCGGAAGGTTCGGCACTCTGGAGGGGAAGGGTACATGAATGTGTCATAATAAGTTAGAATGGTTGCATCATGTACTAGGTGTCATCGCTGAGCAAAATAAAGGGATAAATCAAATCCTAGTTTGAAAAGTCAAACGGCAAGTTTGCTTGGTGGACGGAGAGTAGGAAACCTACTTGGGGAGGAGTTCCTCTCCCTCCACCCGTCGGCCTTGGAAGCCGAGTTGGGGAGGGACTCCCCTCCCCTTGGCCGGCGCCCTCCACCTATATAAGGAGGGGCAGGGCAGCCCCTCCAAGAACACACCTTGCCTCACCAAAACCCTAGCCCTAAGCCGCCGGCGCCACCACCTCCTGCTGCTGCCGCCGCCTAGGGCAAACCCTAGCCGCCGACTTGGGCTTCCCCAAGCCCTAGCCATCGGCCTAGCCCTCTCTCCTTGGTGTGTCGAAACCCTATATCACTGAGGCCTCTCTCATAGTCCACCATACTCGCTCCGGCTTAAGGCGAAGCCCTGCGAGATCTCCCCTCTACTTCCGGTACCACGCCGTCATGCTGCCGGAATCGCGAGGAGAGTGCTACAACCTCCGCTTCCTGCTGGAACAAGGGAGAGGAAGGTCTTCGTTGAGTACCAAACGTGTGACCGACTACGGAAGCGCTGCCAAAACGCAGCGCCGGAAGGATCGTCTACACGATCTTGAGATCGACAAGAGTACGACTACATCACCCACGAGAATCCGCTCTCGTTAAACACTTTGGAATCTTTGAGGGTGAGTTATTCCATCCACTCGTTGCTAAAATATAGTAGATAGATCTTGGCTTGTTTGTTTGTATGCGGTAGAATTTTTTTGTTTTCCATGCTACGAACCCCTACAAAAAGTCCATGCAAAAACGTCCATGCGATGGCCTCTAGTCCTGGGTTATAACAAACCGAGACTAGAGATAGGGGCCTTTAGTCCCGATTTCGCAGTCATGGGTGCAAAACCGGGACTAAAGGCCCTTACAAACCGAGACTATATGCCCTTTTTCCACTAGTGTTTAGAATCGAAGTGGCGGCCGATTATTTCAAATTATGAAGCAAATATTAGTGTTTGTTGATATTGATACTTGTGTAGTGGTATCATCTCTCTCTCCCTTAAGCAAGTACATACCCAATAACCAACATTCGACCCTCCATCTTCCATGAAAAAAATAGTTGATCAATTGATTTTTATCTTTACTCCTCCAAATGGTGTTTATATATGATAATTAAGTAAACTCATACAATGTTTCAAACTCGATGAGTTTAGCTTGTATTATTAGTTGTTGAACTTGATATAGTTTGTACTAATCTATTGTTTGTGATATGCCATGTATAGTAATGTTGGTCTATTAGTGGTGGTTTCTTTAACTTCAACTACAAAAATTTACTGACATCTGTTGGTCTATTTGTTATGGTTTATCTTGTTTATGCATTTTTATGAGTATGAATATTTGTCGTGTACTAATTGCATGTCTCTCTTTTCTGATGACTTATTGCATGTCTCTCTTTTCTCCACCATATTTTGATTTTAAGAATGACTAAGGAAATAATTGACCCAAATTAATTAGTTGCATTACTATCAGTATGACTTTTTTCAATCATCAAACATAAGTCAAAATTCGTAAATAACCAATTTTTATATACAAAGATATATCATAATAAAATTGAAATAAAAAATATTCGGAGATAGTTGTAGGGGTTCGTAGCATGGAAAACAAAAAAATTCTACCGCATGAACACACATAAGCCAAGATCTATCTACTAGATTATAGCAACGAGTCGATAGAGTACTCACCCTCGAAGATTCCAAAGCGTTTAACGAGAGCAGATTCTCGTGGGTGATGTAGTCGTTCACTTTCCGATCTCAAGATCACGTAGACGATTGTTCTGGTGTTGCGTTCTGGCAGCACTTCCGCAGTCGGTCACACGTTCGGTACTCGATGAAGACCTTCCTCTCCCTTGTTCCAGCAGGCAACGGAGGTTGTAGTTCTCTCCTCGCGATTCCGGCAGCACAATGGCGTGGTGTCGGAAGTAGAGGGAAGATCCCGCAGGGCTTCGCCTAAGCAGGAGAGGATTATGGTGGAGAATTAGGGTTTCCTCAGCGATCTAGGGTTTATAAGCCGGAGATGAGGAGGTGGGCCGACGACGGCTAGGGCGGCGGCGGCAGCAGGCGGCGGCGGCTTGGGTGGTGGTGTTGATGTGTGGAAGGGGCAACCCCTCCCCTCTATTTATGAGAGGGAGGGGCAGTTTGAATCATTCCCCAACTCCCTCTCCTACTAGGCTTGTGGTGGAGGGAGAGAAGGATTCTCTTCTTCCTCCACTAGGAAACATTGTCCCAGTTTGACTTTTCAAACTTGCCTTTTGACTTTCAATTTCGGACTTTGATTTTACTCTTTATTTGCACAGCCCTTTGACCTAGGACATGATGCAACCATTCCACTTAGTCATGACACATTCATGCACCCTTACCCTTCCGGGCTGATGAACCTTCTAGACCCTTCTAGATCATTCCGGTGAAAACACCGGAATCATTCCCGAACTCCGGAATTGGAGTTTCCTTATATGAATCTTATTCTCTGGACCATTCCGGATCTTCTCGTGATATCCCGAATCCCACCCGAGACTCGAACAACATTTGGTCTCCCTACTTACATTCCATATCTACTAAACAACATTGAATCCTTAAGTGTGTGTCCCTACGGTTCATGAATTATGCGGACATGATCGAGACACTTCTCCGATGAATAACCAATAGAGGAATCTGGAAATTTATATGGCTCCCACATATTTCTATGATTACTTCATGATCGAATGAACCACTTACATACGATACCAATTTCCCTTTGTCTCGCGATATTTTACTTATCCGAGGTATGATCGTCGGCATCTCTGCATACCTAGTTCAATCTCGTTACCGATAAGTATTATTTTCTCGTTTCCGTGATATGTGATCCCTTGTGAGCCAGTCACATGCTTGCAAGCTAATTGGATGATATTCCACCGAGAGGGCCCATAATATATCTATCTGTCATATGGATGGACAAATCCAACTCTTGATCCATGTGCCTCAACACATACTTTCTGAACACTCAATGCCACCTTTATAACCACCCAGTTATGGTGTGATGTTTGATGTCATCAAAGCATCCTTTTGGTGATGGTGATTAGCATGATCTCATGGTCGAAGGAATCAGGTTACTATGTATTAGAAAGCTTATAGCAAATGAACTATTGAAATGGCTTGATCTTTATGCTAGCTTATCTATAGGAGTATGTCCATCACACCATTCTCCTAATGATATGATCTTGTTGTTATCAACATCTCAATGTTCATGATCCAAAAACCATGATCATCTATTAACCAACAAGCTAGTATTATAAAGAGGCTTTACTAGGGACTCTAATTAGTTTACAAATCACACAAGTATTAATGTTTCCGGCTAATACTATTATAGCATGAATTTAAACATTTACCATAAACACAAAGATATAATAATAACTACTTTTATTATTGCCTCTAGGGCATATCTCCAACAGTCTCCCACTTGCACTAGAGTCAACTAATCTAGATTGCATGGTAATATACCGAACACCCATGGCGGGTTTGTGCTGGTCATGTTTTGCCCTCGAGAGAGGTTTAGTCAACGGATCCGCCACATTCAGATCTATGTGTACTTTATAAATATTTATGTCACCATCTTTGACATGCTCTCGGATAGCGTGAAAACGTAGCTTGATATGCTTCAGCTTTTTGTGTGACCTTGGTTCTTGCGCATTGGCTATGGCGCCCATGTTATCATAGTAGATAGACATTAGGTCCAGCGCACTAGGAACCACACCGAGCTTTGTAATGAACTCCTTCATCCATATCGCCTCTTGTGAAGCCTCCAAAACAGCTATGTATTCCGATTCAGTTGAAGATCTCGCCACAACGCTTTGCTTTGCACTCCTCTAGCCAACTTCTGCACCATCAAAAGTAAATACGTATCCAGATTGCAATTTAGAATCATCCGGATCGGTGTTCCAACTAGAATCGGTGTAACCATTAACAACGAGTTGTTCATCACTTCTATAAGAAAGAACCATATCCTTAGTTATTTTCAAGTACTTAAGGATGTTTTTGACCGCTGTCCTGAAGGGAATATGCCCTGAGAGGAAATAATAAAGTGGTTATTATGTATATTCCAAGTATATGATAAAAGTTTATTTTGCATGCTATAATTGTATTAATACGGAAACGTTAATACATGTGTGTTTAATAAACAAACAGAAAGTTCCTAGTTATGTCTCTCTTATAAACTAGCTCGTTTATTAACAAGATAATCAAGGTTTCCTGATCATGGACATTGAATGTTGTTAATAACGAGGTCACAACATTATTGGAATGGTGTGATGAACATTCATCCAAAGTATAGCATTATGATCAAAGTCATTGAGTTTATATTGCTATAACATCATACGAAGTGATCCTAATCCATAGACCATGAGATCATGTCAATCACTGACACTGGAAGAGTATCTTGATAACATCAAACGTCACACAGGGTGATTATAAAAATGGGTTCAGTACTACTAAAGTATTATGTTGAGGCTCATGGATCGAGAGTGGAATTTGTTCATCCTGAGGACGGATAGATATACTCTGGGCCCTCTCGGTGATATCATATTGATTAGCTTGCAAGCAAGTGATTTCATCACTAGAATGTTATATCACGGGAACGAGAAAAGAGTACATGTCAGTAACGAGATCAAACTAGGTATGAAGATACCGATGATCGAATCTCGGACATGTAATATATCGCGAGATAAAGGGATTAAGTTACTAGCGTAAAAGGTTCTCACGATCACAAGAAAGTCATCATTGAATGTGTGGAAGTCAGTATGGATCTCCAGGTCCCGCTTCTGAATATTGATCTGAGAGGGGTATATCAAAAACGAACTATTGAAATGACTTGATCTCCAGGTCCCGCTTCTGATTATTGATCTGAAAGCTTATAGCAAACGAACTATTGAAATGACTTGATCTTCGGAATTTTCAAAATCATCCCTTTTATGTAGTTTAATGCTCATGGGAAAGAAAGATACGGTGTGTATCCAAAAGTGCAGAACTGCTAAAATCAATGCAGAAGAATAATTAAACTTGACCCATTGTGGATAGAAGTATGTTTGTTGTATGCATGGCATGTTCAAGGTTGAGTATTAGCAGAACCATCTATCATGGGGAACGTTTTCAACACGGGCAATATATATTGATATCATGTATATTTTGACTGTGGCTATCAGCAGTGTGAAAGAGGTTGGAGCAAGTTATATTTCTGAGTATGCATATGTGTTAGAGGGAGAATTTGGCCGCTAACCTAAGCCATGTTATGCACCATGGTGGAAATTTACAGTATTGCATTCAACGAGGCACGTTAAATAAAAAGATATACAAATAGTCAAAAAAATGTTGAGAATGTTCATCAGGTTGTTTGTCTTGTCATTTTATTATGGATAGTTCCAAAAGACTCCTCTGATTTACGAAATCATGTATATCGTGCCAGTCACGACACTCATCAACCATGCATCGCTCCCATCTTCTTTTGAGAAACGGAAGATAAGAAATAAATCAACCGTGTGTGTGTATTCCTAGAGTGACAACGAATTATTAAGTTCTCAAGAACTTCAGAATTATGGAAGAACTCATTGTATTTGTCTTATGGTGGAATCTATTTTTTCCCCACTCAGATTCACATCGTAATTCACCGTGCCTAGAGAAGCCAGCTAGGTAGTCTGGATTAGTTTCAGCACTATTTTGTTTTGATCGTATATGA
Organism: Avena sativa; assembly: GCA_916181665.1. Lineage (NCBI taxonomy): Eukaryota > Viridiplantae > Streptophyta > Magnoliopsida > Poales > Poaceae > Avena > Avena sativa. The sequence goes on along the minus strand of OV702300.1, from coordinate 34,481,343 downwards.
CATTAAGAACAATACATTCTGGATAAAAGAAGTTCCTTTATTATAAAGACGGTACATGATTATCAAACAGAAACACACTGATCAATATACTATACTATATGAAATCCATCCAAAACATATATTTATTACATTTAACACAGAAGCAATACCATGGTCGTCAATATGTATAGTACTAAACACTTATTAATGTTTCCCTTTTATTAACGAAACATAAGCCATGCGAGGAAGTTCACCGAAGCTACGGAAGCACATTACGCATAGCTGCACGCGGCTTGCAAATAGCCTCAAATGGCACAGCCTTGGGGACAGTAAACGATGTTCCTGGTCCTTGAGTCATGTCCACATGCACGCCATCCACCTGCTCCCAGTCAAAGCATTGTATCAGTGCCGCTAGTACAAGCCCTACCACCCTGAAAGCCATCGCCTCCCCGGGGCACTTACGCCTCCCCATCCCAAATGGTAACATGAACAGCCCTTGGGCCTTTCCGTCTTCAAACCTCTCCGGCCTGAATTCGTCGGGGTTCTCCCACATGGTCGGGTCCCTATGGATGGCGTACGCATTAACGATCAGCATCGTATCTTTTGGGACATGGTAGCCTCCGACCTTGCAGTCCACAGACGACTGGTGAGGCAGCAGCAACGGCGTGGCCGGGTATAGTCGGAGGGTCTCGTTGATGATGCACCGGAGGTAGGTGAGGCGTGGAACGTCCTCAGCAGTGACAAGACGGGATGCTCCTACCGATGCCTCAATCTCGTCCCGTGCCTTTTTGAGCACCGCAGGGTGGTTCAGTAGGAGTGACATCGCCCATTCTACAGCGATTGAAGTAGTCCCCGTTCCTGCCGTGAATAAATTCTGCACCAAATTAATGGAGAAAATATTAGTGAGATTGTGTGTGTCTCTTGTGATTTTCATGTGACGAAGTCCGTGAGTTTCAATCTACTTGGGAGAAACAAAAACATATGGTTGTATGCTTTGTTTACAGCCTCAGCCGTGTGGCGCCCATCCTCGACGATTTGCGCTGGTGAGAACAATTACCGTAATTGAAATGGTTGGGGGCTTTTAGTTTAAAATTATTAATTGGTTTAAAGAACCCTAGGATTTCAATCAATATGACTAGCTAAAATTTCCCAAATGAGGCAAACTAGTGTGGCAAAAGCATACTATATAAGAATTTTCAACGTCTAAAAATCAATTAATGTGACCAATTAATTAAGCATAGACATAGAAATTAGTTCGATGACCAATTAAGCATAGAACTTACGACGCAGAGACCCCTGATCATTTTGTCGGTGTACACCTCAGGTTCTTTCTTCTGCAGTGATAGTAAGACGGAAATCATGCTCTTCTTCTCGCCGCCATTGGCGTCGGTATCGGCATGGTCCAGCGTCTTCCACCGCTCCGAGTCGATGAGGCGCTGCATGAACGCGTCCTGTCTACTCATCGCGGCTAGGACTTTCTTCTTGGCGCCGGACATGTCGAACCACTCCAAAAATGGGAGGTAGTCCCACAGGTTGGTGGTGCCAAGGTGCTTGTTGATGGCGTCCGCCTCCTTCTTGAACTCCCTGGATTCCACGGACATGTCCGTACCGCCGGCGTCGTCGTCGCCGTCGGAACTGGTGCCAAGAGTCGTCTTGGTGTCCGCGATTGTCTCCATGAGCACGCTGAGGGAGAGCTCGAACAGCCTCCGCCTGAGCTGCACGCGCGGGGAGGCCACGGCGGAGCGGCGCAGGCGGGCCATCATGGCGCGCACCTCGGCGGTGATGACGGCCGCCATGCAGCTGACGCGGTGCGCGGAGAGCAGGTGCACGGCGGCGACGAGGCGGTGGGTCCGCCATCCCGGGCCGTAGCTGGACATGCTGAACACGGCGCCGCCGTAGTCCTTGGAGACGAGCGCCCACGAAGGGAGGTCCGGGCGGTCGGCGAAGGCCACGTCGTGCTCCGTGAAGCACTCCCTGGCGCAGGCCGGGGAGGACACCACGACGGCGCTGCACGAGCCGAGGCGCAGGGAGAAGACGGGACCGTGGCGCGCGGCGAGGCGGGCCAGCGTGGCATGGAAGGGCCTGTCCAGGAGGTGGAGGTGGCCGAAGAAGGGGATGCCCGTCGGGCTCGGCGGGAGCCTGCTGCTGGTATTCTTCTTGCCGACGACGACGACAAAGCGGAGAAGGAGGAGGAGAAGGGCGAGGGCAAGCACGGCCGTTGAGTAGGCATTATTGAACTCCATGATTTGATTCGAGGTCAGCATCAGCTTGGGAGGTCTAAGTGGTGCCATGCCATCTTGCTGGTCTCTCCTATATATATAGCTGGTGAACCTCTCTGTGCTAGTCAAATTTAAAATAATACTACGTACATAAAACTCCCAGCTGCATGTTCAACCCAGTTACGTACGATGATGGAGCTAGGTTTTGTCAACGGAAGCTCCCTGCCGTTCTCTTCCAAACAACCACGCACTTCTTGCAACTCAATCTCTCCGCCACAAATATCGTTTAATGTCAAATAAAATGACGTTTCCATGTTGACCCAAATATTTATAAGTGGTATGTGAAAAAAAAATATTAATTGATTGTCCAAGCTTGTCCAACATAGGTGAAAACTTGACTTGATGAACTAGTTGACTATTCGCATGCTGGCAATTGGTCAATCCTCGTGTAGGGACACTATGAACCGGCGGTGCGACATATACAGTCGTTGCCGTGAATCCACATTTCGCGGCGGTGTCACGACAGGTGCCATGGGTAACCTTAAGTTTGGGGTCAGATGGACGTAAGAGGAATTCAGGTTTAGGGCTTTCCTATTGAGATGAAACCCCTACTCATGCATGCTAGATCTCCCATAATCCTATACTTACAGACTCCCTCCTACGGAATCTGCTTACATCGTGGAGATAAGTGATTGGATGCAATCACATGCAGTTGGTCCATAAAATTCTCCCGCATATGCTAACTGATTGACACGTCAGTCTGTAAAATAATTATGTAACCATCTGGTCCATAAGTGTAGCATTACTCCTAGATCCTCATATAACGATCAAGATGTGAGTACAGATGCTCCTTGAGTTGTAGGCTTGGGTATGTCGGCCTATATGTTGGCCACCATATATCGACCAACCTTAATTCTGGTCAATCCTATCTTTATACCATTGCTTGCCCCCACTGGGGGTCACACCCCCCCCCCCCCCCCCCCCGCCACACACACACACACACCACCCATCCATCGATCGTAGGATTTTTCTCCGTCCTTCTTCAGTTAAAAAGTGGCCTGCATTCACTTATAAAGGTTTTACAAAGCAAACACCTAGCATGTGTATGGATATCCAGTACACATAACCGCATGCATGACCTTTTATCTGAACGTCGCCACAAATATTTTGAGTGAAGAGTTAGCTATGGACGTCCTGCAAAAGAGAAACCTAACATATTGCCGTTATTAGATGTTAGCCATACCGGGCAACCGGTGGCCGAGATAAGATGAGGAAGAAGGCGAGGGAGAAACTGAGAGGGGCATGGCAAACAATATCCTTGCGCTCTCGAGGGAGAGAAAAACGAGATAAGGAAAGAGCTAGTATGGGACAAAATATATTCAATATGTGAAAGAGAACGACGTTTTCATTTTGACAGCTAAATTTGTACAAACTTTGTCCATTTATCGTAGAAAACCTAATCAATTAATGGTACAAATTCAATTATATTTTTGACACAAAAAATCAATCATTTATTAGTAGTATATGGAACAAGTTTTTAGTAGTAACTGATTGTACAGATAGGAAAAACTTGTTAAATCGTGTACATGAGCGCGCTGGCGAGTAGTCCTGTCCGCACGTAGAGCCACTTCTCAGATTTTCTTTTCAAACCGGTGCAGCGTGGTATGCATGGTAACCGTCGTGAATCCACATCCAACAACACAGGTGTATATCAACCATGGTTTTTTTCGTCTTACTCCAGATAAAAATCCATTTTATTCATTTAGTATAAAAGTTACTAATTAAAATAGTTTACACGGTGGACATAATAGTACACGCATAGCGCATGCTTGACCTTTTATCTGAATATTCGCCACAAATATTTTGCTTAAAGAGATTTGGACATAGGGATGTAATCAATCGGAACAACACATTTCTCTCTACTATATCATATACCATATTTAACAACAGAATCGGATCGGATCAGATAATAGTTATGATGTGACTGAAATTCATAGATGATGCTAACTTCTAACGAGCGGAGCGAGACCTGTCGCTGGAGGTTTGAGCCTATGAGGATATGGGAGGTGAAGCCCCTGCGGTATGGATCGTTGATTATCTAAGGTCCCACTTCTATATATGTCTTTGTAAACCGTCGATTGAGATAAGTCAAATCTGAGTAATCAAATATTTCATACTAGTATGTGGAACATTTTTTATTAATTGATTGTCCAAGATAGGGAAAAACTTGACCGGATGGACCACATGTCATTGTGTAGAAGGTTGGATTGCACGGGTCAATGAGCTAGTTGACGATCCGTGTACTGGCAATTAGTCTATCCACGAGTAGAGACAATGTGGAGACTGTGCGGCGACATATATATATATACTATTCAGAAACACCCCCTTAAGAGGTTCCTAGATAACCTTATTTAGGAACCCCATCTAACTATCCTTTTCCCACTTAACCACTTTTATCTTAGTTGCATCTAACCCCCCGTCGGCCTCCTCTCTTCCGCGCGGCGCCGTCCACCTTCCTTCCCGCACATGGCCGACCTCCTCTTCCCAGCACACCGCAGGCCACCCTCCTCCCCCGCGCGCCTCCGCGCCCTCCTCCCCAGCCTCCTCTGGCCCCGTCCCCACACCTCTGGCCATCTCCCCCGTGCGTCGCCGCGCCCTCCTCCCCCGCGTGCTGCCGGCCTCCTCCGTCCCTGTCCTATGCCGCTGGCCATCTCACCCGCGTGTAGCCGCGCCATCCTACTCCGTGCGCTGTCGGCCTCCTCCGCCCCCGGTTCCCCGGCCGCCGGCCATCTCCTCCCTCCTCCAGCACGTCGTCACCCCACCCTCAACACCTACCTCTAGGCGCGCGGCGTGGCTTGGCCCCGGTCTAGATCCTCTAGCGGAGCGCCATGGCCTAGCCTAACTTCTCCGAAGGTGCAGATGCATCGTTCTGGTAACTTCTTCGTAAGGAAGTTAACTTGCATTGTAGAGGGAGTTAATTGTCGTGCACAGAAAAGTTAACTTTTTAAAAATACAGTGAACTTGACTTTCATAAAAATCCATGAGGGTTAACTTACTTAAAAAAATAGAAGTTGACTTTCATAAAAACATGGCGTTTTGCTCTTATGAACCATATGGAAGCTAAATTTAATAAAGACTATAGGAGTTAACTTTCTTAAAGTTAGAAGTTAATTCGACTAAAAATCGTGTAAGTTAGCTCTTAAAAATGGGAAGTTAACATTCGAACCGATAGGAGTTAAGCCGTAGAAATCCTGAAGTTCACTTCCTTCGTAGCCTAAAAGTCAAAAAGGCTCATCTTTAGTTAAGAAATGCATTAGGCGAAACTTAATTTATACACACGGAGAAGTTAAGAGGAGTTCCTGAATAGTTAACTTCCTTTGATATAACAGAAATTTAACTTCTAATTGAAACCATTGAAGTTAAGTTTCTTTAAAAAGATGTATCACGGCTGGAAGTTAACTAACACATATAAATGAATTTCTTAACACATAGAAGAGGTAGTTAACTTGCGCACATGAGGTAGTTAAGAATGGTCGCGGAAGTTAATATACAGTCCACGAAAACACGAAATATCGATGCTCCGTCAGGAAGTTAACTAGCATAGAAGAGGTAGTTAGCTTGCGCACATGAGGTAGTTAAGAATGGTCGCGGAAGTTAACTTACACAGTGAAAGTAAACATTCACTATTACTGTTACATTTTGGAAGTTAACTTAGAAAGAAAAAGAAGTTAACTCGTGCTCACCTAGAAGTTAACAGAGGGTTCCTGGTGTTCACGTGAATAGTAACAGGGGTTCCTGAATAATTATTCAGGAAGTGGTTATTGAATATATATATATATATATGGGGTCATTGGCGTGAGTCGTCATCCATCGATCGTCGTACGGTTTTTATGTACTTTAGTTAAAAAGTGCTTTTATTCACTTATTATAAAGGTTTTAAGAGTTTACACCTAGCATTTGGATGGATATCACAGCCGCATGCATGACCTTTTTATCTAAATCTTTTGAGTGAGGGAAACCTGTTATAATTGCGATAAGTAAATAACGAAGAATGAAAACAAGATCACAGCAAGGGGGCATAGATTAACATGGAAAAACCTCTCCAACAAAGAGAGGAAAAAACCACGGGCGCCCGCCAACGAAACTTCACTATATCGGGGAGTGTTTACAAACGCTGGGGATTTCACAGATGCAACACCTCCTAACCGGCAGCAGGCCCGCTCCACTCGTTAGAAGTTGGCCTATACTTTATAGAATTTGGATCAATATATAACAAACTCCACCTTAAGACAAATTTCTTCTTATAGCATCAACAACAACCATCTTCCTGAAAAAACAAAGCAAATACTTTCGGCGCCAATAGCCAATTGGGCTAATCAGTTAAACCAACTAAGTTCGAGCAAAGCTCAAACTTAGCAACAGAAACAGGTTTAGTCATCATATCAGCAGGATTATCATGAGTGCTGATCTTGCATACCTTTAAGTTATCTTGAGAAAGAATGTCTCTAACAAAATGGTACCTGACATCAACGTGCTTAGTTCTCTCATGGAACATCTGATCTTTTGTAAGGTATATGGCACTTTGACTGTCACAAAACAAAGTAATGCAAGAATCATCTCCACAAAGCTCAGCAAACAAACCTTTCAACCAAACAGATTCTTTGCAAGCTTCAGCAATAGCCATGTATTCGGTCTCAGTAGTAGATTGTGCAACAACAGCCTGCAACATAGCCTTTCAGCTAACATCACAACCACCAACATTGAACACATAACCTGTGAGGGATCTTCTCTTATCCAAATCGGCAGCAAAATCTGAATCCACATAGCCAACGAGTCCCTCACCGGTCCTTTCAAACTTCAAACAAGCATTGGAAGTGCCAAGAAGGTACCTGAAAACCCACTGAACAGCCTTTCAATGTTTTTTACCAGGATTAGCCATGTATCTACTTATCAAACTCATACCATATGATAAATCAGGACGAGAACAAACCATGACATACATCAAAGAACCAACAACACTAGAATATGGCACCTTTGGTATGTGCTTAAACTCTTTATCAGTAGTAGGACATTGAGAAACTAAAAATTTAAAACGAGGAGCAATAGGAGTACTAACTGAGTCTCAAACCTGTACTCAAACTTGGCCCAAGCCTCCGGCGACGGGCCTCGCTCCACTCGTCAGAAGTTAGCATATACTTTGTAGAATTTGGATCAACATATAACAAAACCTAACATGTGGCCGTTTAGATGTCAGCCATACAGGGCGAGCGGTGAAGGTGATGAGAAAGAAGGGGAGGAAGGATCTCACGAGCCTATGGCAAAACAATAGCTAATTTTTTAAAATAATATATTTTTTAATCAATTTTACAAATAATATATAAAATAAAAAAAAGCAAAATCTAGCGTTGCTTTGGATGCTCGCGCTTTGACAAAAACGTGTCAGGCCGCGCCGCGGTAGGCCTGCAGGCAAAGGCCCGTATACCGACGGGGCTATGGAGCCTCTGATTGGCTTAGATAGAACCTAGTGATTACCATAGCGCGTGAGGCTGGTCATAGTGCTAAGTAATTTAGACTAGTAACATGTACATATTATAGTTTATGTTACTATCTTCATAGTGGGTAGTAACATGTGTGTGGTGTCATATAAGTACTAATTAATAAGGTTGTAGACTCATATGATCTTGATATGTGTGATGTTATGGTAACTAGCTAAGTTACTATCTTCCTTTCTTTTTTATTAATTATTATGCCATTTTATCAATTTACTTACTTGACATTGTATATACATGCATGTTACTAGCTCAGTTACTCCTACTATGACCAATATGAGTGTGGCATCTCACGGTTTTGTGATGTGTACACACATATGATAGGAGCCTATCCTAGTCTAGCTAGCTTCTCTGGTCCTGCATGAGACTATAGGTGTGTGCGTGCGTGTAGGCCGCAATCCCCAAATCCCCTATCGCCGGCCGTGGACGTTTCAATTTTCAGTGTTAAGTTTCTATAGGTTTTTCTCATTTATCATGAAAAATATAATCAAATGGTATGAATTCAAATATTTATTAGCAGTACGTGGAGAAAATTTTAATAAATTTCTTTGAGAGAGCAAATTTTTACTACTCCCTGCCGACACCACCAGTCCGTGATGGCGGAGGAGAGGCGTCAGCATATGTTCTACTAGTTCTAGGTTAGTTTTAGGTGTAGTAGCTAGGGTTGGTGTTGGCTTTATGTCGTGGTCTCCGTTGCTTCCGAGCTGCAGCTTGGTGTTGTTATTCCTGTTCTGCTCTTTGTGCTCCCATGGTGGTAGCCGGAGATGGCGGAAGGGGTAGATCCTGCTCAGATAAGCTCATATGCCTTTATGTGCTCGATCTAGAGGCTTCTATGTATCCGTCTAAAGATGTTAGGATACTGTGTGACAGAGCTGCTTATGACGGGAGGATCTTCTGGCTTCAGCTCGGCGCACCACGCTGCCTCCTCTCCAAGTGGTCTCGTCCCCAGAGTGGGGCTGACGGCCGTTGCTTGCTCCGGTGTCCGCGTTAAGGTCGTCAGTGAGAGGCAGAGGAGGACGACTAGGACCTAATTGCTTTTCTACTTTTAGTCCTAGGGTCTTTTTTATAATTTTGAAGGTCTTATATTCAAATTCGGCATGCACCAGTGTGTGTACCTGCCGTTATTTTAACCCCAACTTCCCGGTCCTTCCAGGCCTCTCAGTTAAAAAAAAATTGCATCGCAGGAGTAGCAAAAGTCCAGTACTAAAAAAGTCAATCCATCCATGTGTCAATAATCTCAAGATGGAGACAAAACTAAGACTGGTCCTAGTAGGAGTATCATAGCTAGTATCATGCATGCCATGTTGGCAAAAATCTAATGTGGCATAACAATTAATAAAAAAGAGATGGTTAGAGTCACTACTGGAAAAACCATCTTCGGTTCGATCACTGGAAGCCCAGCAGTCCCGGCCCGTCACGAATCGCGATTAGTGCTAGCACTAGTCCCGGTCCGTGAGGCCTCCAACGGCTAGAAATGACCATAAGCATTAGTCCCGGGCCGGACCAGAGCATTAGTCCCGGTCCGTAATACGGTCCGGGACTAATAAGCTGGAGCGGGGCAACAGCTCTTTTTGGGAACTATTAGTCCCGGGTCGTATCACGGCCCGGGACTAATTGTCCATCACTATATATACAGCTCCCTGGCCAGCTGCCCTAAAGCATATGGTGGCCATTTTTCTCAAAGAAAGCAAGAGAGTTCATGCCATTTTTTTTCTCAAGATTTGTCAAGATTTAGTTTGCAACACCTAAATCCAAAGCTTTAAAAGGTTAGAACTTCATTCTTTCATCTCTTATTGCTACTTTAGCTCTATATAATGCTCTAGAAGTATAGAGATATGGATCAAATGCATGCATGCTGTAGAAGTAGCTAGAAGGATTTTGATATATATGTGTAACAAATTTTGATTAGGCATATAGTTACTGAAAATTGAAATGTGTAATTTTAGAGTTTCAGAGCTTAGAATGGAATGAGGTTTTCACTGATAGAACAATAATAAAAAACTCCACATTTATAATGTTGATTGTTTTCTCCAATTCACAAATTGGTGCATGTAAAATTTTCAAAATTCAAAATTAATACTCTAGAAGCTCTCAATATAACTTGTAATAATTTTATCATGTTGTGTAATGGTTTTTGATATACTTTTACTATAATACAGATGGTCCGGGAATGGATGTACGGTACTGACCAACGCTCTGGCGAGTTCATTAATGGCGTGCATGAATTCATCCGTGTTGCTGATGCAAACAAGTACAATGGTTTTGTATTCTGTCCATGTAATGGATGTAGGAATCAGAAGGATTACTCTGACTCAAAAACCCTTCACCGGCTTCATGCCCAATTATAATTGTTGGACCAAGCACGGAGAGAGAGGGGTTATAATGGAAGACAATGAAGAAGAGGAGGAGCATGACAACTATCATGGTTTCCCTGAGTACGGAGATACTTCCATGGGGGATGCTGAAGGGCAGGATGAAGAAGAGACACATGATGAACCCGCTGATGATCTTGGTCGGACCATTGCCGATGCACGAAGAGATTGTGAAACTGAAAAGGATAGGGAGAAGTTCAATCACATGCTAGAGGATCACAAAAAGTTGTTGTACCCAAATTGCGAAAATGGTCTGAAAAAGCTGGGCGGCACACTGGAATTGCTGCGATGGAAGGCTGAGTGTGCTATACCTGACTCCTCATTTGAAAAGTTGCTGAAAATAATGAAGAATATGCTTCCAAAATATAATGTATTGCCCGCCAGTACATACGAAGCAAAGAAGGTTGTCTGCCCTCTAGGTTTAGAGGTTCAGAAGATACATGCATGCCCTAATGACTGCATCCTCTACCGCGGTGAGGAGTATGAGAATTTAGATGCATGCCCGGTATGCACTTCACTTCGGTATAAGATTAGACGAGATGACCCTGGTGACGTTGAGGGCGAGCCCCCCCGGAAGAGGGTTCCTGCGAAGGTGATGTGGTATGCTCCTATAATACCACGGTTGAAATGCTTATTCAGAAACAAAGAGCACGCCAAGTTGTTGCGATGGCATAAAGAGGAACGTAAGTCAGACGGGATGTTGAGACACCCCGCTGATGGGTCGCAATGGAGAAAAATCGATAGAAAATACCCGGACTTTGCAGATGACGCAAGGATTTTAAGGTTTGTTCTAAGTACAGATGGCATGAATCCTTTTAGGGAGCAGAGCTCCAGTCACAACACCTGGCCCGTGACTCTATGCATCTATAACCTTCCTCCTTGGTTGTGCATGAAGCGGAAGTTTATTATGATGCTAGTGTTGATCCAAGGTCCAAAGCAACCCGGCAACGACATTGATGTGTACCTAAGGCCATTAGTGGAAGAACTTTTACAGTTGTGGCACGAACCCGGGATACGCGTGTGGGGTGAGCACAAGCAGGAAGAATTTAACCTCCGAGCATTGCTTTTCGTAACAATCAATGATTGGCCTGCTCTTAGTAACCTTTCAGGATAGTCAAACAAGGGATACAATGCATGCACACACTATTTAGATGAGACTGCAAGTATATATTTGGAACATTGTAAGAAGAATGTATACAATGAGCATCGTCGATTTCTTTTGGCCAAGCATCCCTTAAGAAAGAAAGGCAAGCATTTCAACGATCTGGCATGTCAACAGACGAAGCTCGTGGTAGAAGTGGTTTGTGATGGCCGCCTGGCATGCGGAACCTTGAGGGACATGAGGACAGGAACCACTCCAGCGCTCAGCATCTAGCCGGCGGGCGGCCGGTAGCCCGACGGACAAGGGTAGTTGGAGGCGCACAGCGCCTCGGTCTCCTCGAGGGTCAGAATGGCCCAGTAGGCGTTTTCCATTGTTCTAAGAGAGGAAGGCGTGGATGTGTGGATAGCCATGGCACGATCGCCTTAAATATAGAGGGAAAGGGCGGGAAAACTTGGCGTGAAGCTTTGGGAAATGGCGGGAAATATCTTTAGTCCCGATTAGTGACTACATCCGGGACTAAAAGCTCTCGTAGAAAGGAAAGGGCGGGAAAACTTGGCGTGAAGCTTTGGGAAATGGCAGGAAATATCTTTAGTCCCGGTTAGTGACTACATCCGGGACTAAAAGCTCTCGTAGAAAGGAAAGGGCGGGAAAACTTGGCGGAAAGAGGTGGGAAATGGCGGAAAATATCTTTAGTCGCAGTTTGTGACTACAATCGGGACTACATGGATATTATATTAAGATTCATTATATTTTTCTGATAATAATAGACATATTTTTTGTTTTATTTGGATTATTACAATAAAAGATATGATTTTTCAAAGTTTTAATATTTGATTTAAATTAAAAAAGAAAATTTACATATGAAATAATTTATAAATGATGCAAACAAATAAAAGGATATTATATTAAAATTCTTTATATTTTTCTGATAATTATAGACATATTATTTGTTTTATTTGGATTATTACAATAAAAGATATGATTTTTCAAAGTTTTTATATTTGATTTGAATTAAAAAAGTAAATTTGCAAATGAAATAATTTATAAATGATGCAAACAGATAAATGGATATTATATTAAAATTCTTTATATTTTTTTGATAATAATAGACATATTATTTGTTTTATTTGGATTATTACAATAAAAGATATGATTTTTCAAAGTTTTTATATTTGATTTGAATTAAAAAAGTAAATTTACAAATGAAATAATTTATAAATGATGCAAACAGATAAATGGATATTATATTAAAATTCTTTATATTTTTCTGATAATAATAGACATATTATTTGTTTTATTTGGATTATTACAATAAAAGATATGATTTTTCAAAGTTTTTATATTTGATTTGAATTAAAAAAGAAAATTTACAAATGAAATAATTTATAAATGATGCAAACAGATAAATGGATATTATATTAAAATTATTTATATTTTTCTGATAATAATAGACATATTATTTGTTTTAGTTGGATTATAACAATAAAAGATATGATTTTTCAAAGTTTTTATATTAGTTTTGAATTAAAAAAAGAAAATTAAAAAAAACAAATAGTCGCGGGTCGTGGCTGGACCCGGGACTAAAGGGTGAGTGCGCGCGCGAAAACGAAGCGGCCGAAAAAACCCTTTAGTCCCGGGCCGTGGCTTAACCCGTGACTAAAGGGGGGTCTTTAGTCGCGGGTTAAGCCACGGCCCGGGACTAAAGACCCTTTTGTTCCTGTCACGTGGCTTAGCTCGGGACTAAAGGGGTGGCCCTTTATATTCTGCGCGCCACCGCCCCTGCCCAGCACTTGGCATTCCTCGACGCAACGAAGAAGACGAAGCACACAGACGCGCATCGAAGACGACGTAGGGGAGGTGCCGTCCGCCGCCGCCGTGCCACTCCGCTCCGCTCCGCCGCCGCCGCCGCTCCGCGCCGTGCCGTGACGTGCAGCCGCACCGACGCATCCTCGCGCCTCCGCGCGACGCCGGCCACCTCTCCGCGCGCATGCGCCGCCTCGCCGCACGTGTGCCGCCTCTCGTCGCCTCGCTGCTGCCGCCGTCCCTCCTCGCGCCTCGCTGCTGCCGCCGTCCCGCCTCGCCGCCCCTCGTCGGTGAGGCCGCGCGCGCGGGGTGGTTTTTTTATAGTTTTTTTGTTAGTTTTTTGTTATAGTTTTTTTATAGTTAGGTTTATTATAATTAGGATTATAATTAAAATTATTAGGATTGTTATAATTAGGTTTATAATTAGGATTATTAGGTTTATTATAATTAGGATTATTAGGTTTATTATAATTAGGATTATAATTAGGATTATTATAATTAAGATTTTGTTATAGTTTTTTGTTATAGTTTTTGTATAGTTTTTTTATAGTTAGGTTTATTATAATTAGGATTATAATTAAAATTATTAGGATTGTTATAATTAGGTTTATAATTAGGATTATTAGGTTTATTATAATTAGGATTATTAGGTTTATTATAATTAGGATTATAATTAGGATTATTATAATTAAGATTTAGTTATTAGGATTAGTATTATGATTATTATAATTAGGTTTATTAGGGTTTTTTGTTATAGTTTGTTTCTATAGTTTTTTTATATTAGGTTTTTTTGTTTTAGTATTAGGATTATTGTTTTAACTAAAATATTAGAATTAGGATTAGGATTATTGTCTTAGTTATTTTTTGTTTTATTTATTAGGATTATATTGTTTTATTTATTGTTTTATTAGGGTTATTTTTTTTGTTTTAGTTATTATGATTATTGTTTTAGCACAAATAATGTTAGGATTATTATAATTAGGATTATACTGTTTTAGTTATTAGGATTATTGTTTTTTCTAACCTGTTTAACTCTCTTTTTGTTATAGATAATTAAGACATGGATCCATCCGAAGATCCTGGCCGCATCGGTGAAGGTTTTCTTCAGGGCATGATAAGAGGTGAAATTCCTCTTAATATTACTACCGGCGCCGAAGATATTTTGCTCGAGGAAGAGATATCCACATATCTGAATCCATCCGGTGATGGACTAGAGGAAAACCAAATTTACCAAGGGGAAGACCAGATGGATGAAGGGCAAACAAATAACAACAATAATGATGGCCCCTCTACAGGATCCGGCGAGGTACATATATATATATAAAGTCTCGTGTTCCCTTTATTCATTAACTGATCTAGGTATATATTAATCACTCTCTCTTCTTCTTTTAGCCCACCGGATCGAGGCAATCGACAGCTCGAACGAAACGAGGGCCGAACAAAAAGTTGGATGGTAATCAGAGGTTCACCATCGAAGAAATAGATGATGATGGTGAACCGATTGCTCTAGAGAAGCACCGGAGGATGTTTATAAATCAATGCAGGGTGCTTGTTAGGGACAACCTGCCGATCACCATCGAAGAATGGAATAAGTCAAAGAAAGCCGGTGAAGAATCCAACAGCTATGTCACCGATGATGCCAAAGATGACCTTTGGCAGAAGCTCATAGGGCATTTCATACTACCTCCATAGTATGAGGAATTTGAGGTAGATGGTATTACCCCAAGGCCGGGTGGGCTTGAAAATAGAGCGAAAGTCAAGGAGTGGGCACTAAGCAAGATGGCTGAATTGTACCGGAACCACAGGAAAAATTTATACGCGAAATATGTCGCGTAAAAGAAAACTCTAGACTTCAAAGGAGTAAACGAGAAGTTGAGAGAACAGTGGCCCGATTTTGTACAGTACAAGAAATCTGATAAAGCAAAGGCAAAGTCGGCAAAGAACGCGTTAAATGCTGCCAACAAGAAATACCATCATAAAATAGGGACAGGTGGCTACAAGAGTGCCATCCCTAAGTGGGAAACTATGGAGAAGGATATGAGGGCTAGAGGCGTCACTCCTGGTACAGATGGATGGCCCGAGAGGTCAAAGCACTGGTGGTACGGGCACGGGGCATCCTTGGACCCAGAAACAGGGAAGACATTATTTCATGATAAAATTCTAAAACCCTCCCAAGACCTTATTCAAGCAATGAACGATGCTCAATTGGGATTGTTTCGTCCCGAGAGAGAGAGAACGACGAGCTGACACGTGCCCTAGGGAATCCTGAAAAGGGAGGACGAACATGAGGCAAAGGCGCCGGTGTCTCGTGGAAGAAAGGGTTTCCTCTGTACGATGCCATTTACAGAAGCAGTCAGAGAAAGAAGGACCGAGAGGCAGACCGGATCTCCAGGGTAGAGCAGGACCTAGCTGATCTGAAGAACCTCATGCATGAAATTAGCCAAAGGCCGTCGTCGTCAACTCACCCGCGGTCTGATGATCCTGCATTGGATCTTAGCGAACGGAGAAGCAGCGTGGCTTCCACGGAGGTCCGTGCTGAGGATCAAGCACTATTGGGTGATGCACCGGCTCCTCACTACCCCGTGGATTATGTCAGAGAGATGGCACAATGTGAGCTACATCAGCCAATGAACAACCTGTCCTTCAAGGTGGCGATCGGCACTGCTTTACCTTGTCTACATGGAGCACTCCACCATTCACTTCCGATTCCACCAGGCTATGCTCGTGTCACGGTGGATGATATAGTGGAGGATTTGCGGACCTAGAGATTGAAATCGCTACGCCTGAAGGCCTTACGAAACTAGGAGATGTCAAGCGCAACATCATTCTATGGAATAAGAAGTACATCAAGTTTCTAGGCTCGACGCCAAGGCCACCGACTCCAAGGAATCCAAATCCACCCCGCATCGAATATCGTCGACCTCCAAGTCCACCCCAACCCGATTATCGCCAACCTCCAAGTCCACCCCAACCCGATTATCGCCAACCTCCAAGTCCACCCCAACCCGATTATCGCCAACCTCCAAGTCCACCCCGCCCCGCTGACGATCGCCGCAGCAGGAGTACATTAACTCGATCTCCGCCTCCGCCTCCGTGCAATACTACTACCTCGTCGAAGAAACGGAAGTTCGACAGTCCCCCGCGCCCCACATCGAAGAAAGGTCAAACACCGAAGATAGTCGATATCCCACCGGCTCTTCCAAAGAGACCTTATGACAAGACCGATGAGGAAACTAACGCGGATGTGGCTGCCCAAGTTAAGGCGCATTTTGCACCCAAAAAGCCTGAGCCAAAGCCGGTATATAACGAAAAAACCAAAAAGTGGGCTAAGTCCTTTCTTGAGCAACCATCCCAGATATCGATGAATCTGGAATCAGACTATGACCGGGAGATTATTAAGCAAGCACAGAAGAAAAAAAAATCACAAGTGCAAAAAGTGGGAAGCAAGTTGCCCAGCACGGAGCACAGAAGAATCAATCGATCGCCCCGCTCAAAGTTATTTCAGACCTCGACAAGGCCTTCAGAGCTGAAATGGATATGGACATGCAAACAATGGACCCTAGAGCCCGTAATAGTGTTGCACTTATGGGAATCACTGTATCGCAGGCCAAAGCACTTGCTAACGAAGCAAATATGTCTCTTGGTCAATATTTAGGCTATGAAGATACGCCAGTGGGTCATATAGTACGACAATATGTCCAAGGGGCGCCTCTCGTCAGTAATGAAGAGCTCACGTGTCTATCCACACATATGCGAAATCTGCACGAATGGTACATGTCACAAGCACAAAAAAAGCATCAGAAAGATTGGTTTCCGATAGACATTAGAATGGAGCATCACTTCAAATCATACTCGATACAGGTTCAAATGACCGAACTGTTTCAGTTATACAACCAGCGCGCCCTCGACAAATCTATCATTGGTTGCTACTATCTGTAAGTTATTTATTTCTATAATTAATTTTGTAGCTTTAGCTCGTTCATTGTATTTAATATATTATCCTAACTATATATATCCTTTTGTATGATGATATTATATTCTGCAGAATGAAGATGCTTGAATGCAAAAGAGCTAGAAGATACGACGTTGGGTTCATTGACCCATATATCATTAATGAATATACGTTAAATAATCACCCAAAGACGTGGAGGAAGACCTGTCCAGGTTCTTAACCGAGAATAATTTTGTTAAGGAAATACTATTTCCTTACAACTTCAAGTGGGTGTTTATATCTTGTACATATTTTATTTTTGCTTACTCGATGAGCTATATATGCATGTATGCTTATGTAAACGTCCTTAGATTCTACTGGATCTTGCTAAATATTCAATTTGACAACTCCCTAGTTGAAGTCCATGACTCATTAAGTTGGTTGCAAGAGAAGTGGAGCGACATGAAAGCAATGCTCCATAAGTAATTTCATTCATTATCGCATTATATCGTCCTCTTTCATTCATTTTCTGATATCAAGTAACTAATAACTCCTTTGTTCATTTTCTTTGCCGATCAGGTGTTGGACACGGTTCAGACAGAAAATACCAGGTTCATTCAAAGAGGAGCTAACTTATAAAATGGCGAAGAGTTTACAGCAGCCACCGGAAACTCATTTATGTGGATACTACGTCTGCGAGTAAATTCGAGAGTTGACCAGTGAGCGGAAAGTTGACTCACATTATATTTATGATTTGCGGGAGAAACTAGAGCCAGACCAGCGCATAAGAGCAATTCAAGAGGAGCTGGCGGGATTTATGATGAAGGAAGTCCTTGATGTACATGGAGAGCATTATGCGGATAACGTGGAACTCGATTTGCCTTAGTCATCTTCATGTAGCTCATATGATATATATATTCATCAATGACCATGTAATTTCAAAACATTTCTTCCTTTTGTTATGATTGATTATATGTATGCTTGCAAGGGATCGATTAATTATATAAATGCATCGACGTGTAGTGTGTATGTAGTAGCGTATAATATGTATACTGAAATATATGTTTGTTATAGTGAAACACAAAACGAAAAAGGAACAAAATGGCAAAAAAAAAGAAAATATACAATCTCTGCCGCGGCAGAAAACCTTTTAGTCCCGGGTGGTGTTACAGCCCAGGACTAGAGGGTTTCCGCCCCCCGCGGCGCTAAAACAGCCACGTGGCTGTTATCAGTCGCGGGCCGTTGCGAGCCGGGATTAGAGGGGGGGCCTCTAGTCCCGTTTTCGCAGTCCCGGGCTCAAAACCGGGACTAGAGCCCGTTGCGGCTCGGGACTAGAGGCCCTTTTTCCACCAGTGAGTATTATAGGTAGATACCGTATTATAGCACGTAAAACTAGAAAATCCTCGTACAAATCAATCTTGTACACAATTTTATATTAAGATTCTACAAATCATTAAATATAGTACTAGTATAATACTATTATATGATATCATGCACTATAATGATAGTATCTAGGACCTGAAAGTACTGTACAATATCATACCTTTTTTCTTTGCGTCAAACAGGGGCGGCGTGCAGTGAGCCAGCCATTAGTCGGCATCTCCTAGCAGCTAGCACTAGTAGTAGCCGTGTAGGCAACAATGTTTTTCAAGGGATATATACTAGTCCTAGTCCCGTCCCCTAGTATTCATATGGCGTGCGTCCAATTTTTTTTCTACGCTAGGAATTGTCGTATGTACTAGTAGTCCGTCCCCTATTTATGTGGCGTATATATTTTTCAAGATTCATTATAGAAATAGAAAGCTACGCCGACGGCTGGTCACTATGCCGACTGCCAAACGTTGGGGTCGTCGGCGTAATCATCGTCCAGGCCAGCCCCGCCAAGAAGCGGTCGGCGTAGAATTGCCCTCGGCATATCCTATGCTACGCCGACGGCTGTCCTCGGCGTAGCTATTTTTTATTTTACCTCATTAAACTTTGAAAAATTATAACTAAATCATTCTAATTCGGAAAAATACAAATAATATATCAAAATTTGCAGAAAAATAAGATCTATCTATCTACACTCAAATATTACACATTTGTAAGTAAAAATTAAGTGAAACATAAAACATTATATATAATTTAAAACGGGCACGAAAAATTCAAAAACGATCGAAACAATGCGAAACATTCGCGTGGTGTTATATTATGTGACATAGTTAGAAGGAAAAATATCAAAATTGGTATATTGATTATGTCTCAAAAAAACCTTCACAAAATGACCTATCTCATTCGAGGTTTCTTGGCTTTCGGGTCAAATGACCAATGTTATAGCTATAATCAAGGCATAGTTTGTGATAATGTCCCCATATTGTGCATACATGTGCATCATGGGATGGCGAACAATATTGCAGGAGGAAGTTTTCCTTTTTGTCGCACCAAAACGCCATTTTCCATTTTCCGAGCACAAAAACGGACGATTTTGTGTAGCAACCACCGCTAATTTAAAATACTACCACCATATTTTACAAAAATACTAGACCACCTTACATGGACAATGTCCCAACAGGGGGATCTGAAACCTTTCCGTCCACCTCTGGTGAAAAAGACAAATTCCTACAGAATCGGTAGGAAGTGGTTCAGATATGAACTACAGGTACATGATCCGATGCCCATGTTTTTTTACAAAAATCATCTTTAGGTTCATAATATGCTATTTTATTAAAGATCCAATTCAAGTTTAGAGAGGCTCGGCCCCGAGCTAAGAATCTTCATGCCCATCGTTCGACAAAGTTTGACGATAGTTTAAAACGGGCATAAAAAATTTAAAAACGATCAAAACAATGCAAAACCTTCGCGTGGTGTTATATTTTGTGACATAGTTAGAAGGAAAAATATCAAACTTGGTATATTGATTATGTCTCAGAAAAACCTCCACAAAATGACCTATCTCATTCGAGGTTTCTTGGCTTTCTGGTCAAATGACCAATGTTATAGCTAAAATCAAGACATAGTTTGTGATAATGTCCCCATATTATGCATACATGTGCATCATGGGATGGCGGACAATGTTGCAGGAGGAAGTTTTCCTTTTTGTCGCACCAAAAAGCCATTTTTCATTTTCCGAGCACAAAAAATGGACGGTTTTGTGAAGCAACCACCGCTAATTCAAAATACTACCACCACATTTTACAAAAATACTAGACCACCTTACATGGACAATGTCTCAACAGGGGGATCTGAAACCTTTCCGTCCACCTCTGGTGAAAAAGACAAATTCCTGCCGAATCGGTAGGAAGTGGGTCAGATATGAACTACAGGTACATGATCCGATGCCCATGTTTTTTTACAAAAATCATTTTTAGGTTCATAATATCCTATTTTATCAAAGATCCAATGCAAGTTTAGTGAGGCTCGGCCCCGATCTAAGAATCTTCATGCCCGTCGTTTGACAAAGTTTGACGATAGTTTAAAATGGGCATAAAAAATTCAAAAATGATCAAAACAATGCGAAACCTTAGCATGGTGTTATATTATGTGACATAGTTAGAAGGAAAAATATCAAACTTGGTATATTGATTATGTCTCAAAAAAACCTTGACAAAATGACTTATCTTATTCGAGGTTTCTTGGCTTTCTAGTCAAATGACCAATGTTATAGCTAGAATCAAGGCATAGTTTGTGATAATGTCCCCATATTGTTCATACATGTGCATCATGGGATGGCGAACAATGTTGCAGGAGGAAGTTTTCCTTTTTGTCGCACCAAAAAGCCATTTTCCATTTTCCAAGCATAAAAAACAGACGCTTTTGTGAAGCAACCACCAAATGGATAATTCAAAATACTACCACCACATTTTACAAAAATACTAGACCATCTTACATGGACAATGTCCCAACAGGGGGATCTGAAACCTTTCCGTCCATCTCCGGTGAAAAAGACAAATTCCTGCCGAATCGGTAGGAAGTGAGTCAGATATGAACTATAGGTACATGATCCGATGTCCATGTTTTTTTACAAAAATCATTTTTAGGTTCATAATATGCTATTTTATCAAAGATCCAATGCAAGTTTAGCGAGTCTCGGCCCCGAGCTAAGAATCTTCATGCCCGTCGTTTGACAAAGTTTGTCGATAGTTTAAAACGGGCATAAAAAATTCAAAAACGTTCAAAACAATGTGAAACCTTCGCGTGGTGTCATATTATGTGACATAGTTAGAATTAAAAATATTAAACTTGGTATATTGATTATGTCTCAAAAAAACCTTCACAAAATGACCTATCTCATTCGAGGTCAACCAAGGATCATGGTCTCCTCACGAGAGCGAGACGCGAACGGCCTGCCTTTGTTCTCCACCCCAATGGACAATGTCGTCGTGAGCCAAGCTGCAATCGACAACATCCAGGTCACCGGCGAAGGCGCCCTGCAGATCTAGTACGCCAAGACTCTACTCGCCAAAGCAATTGAGCAACAAAACACGGGCGCCGACTCACAGGGTCGGATGTACTCGCGTTCATCAGGTAGTAGGGCAGCCTCGAGCGGCAGCCCCATGGCGGCAAATACCCTCAACTGCCCACCACCCGAGCCCCTGCAGCTCCAACA
This sequence comes from Avena sativa, assembly GCA_916181665.1. Classification (NCBI taxonomy): domain Eukaryota; kingdom Viridiplantae; phylum Streptophyta; class Magnoliopsida; order Poales; family Poaceae; genus Avena; species Avena sativa. Next base: position 34,459,803 of record OV702300.1, on the reverse strand, counting down.
CCGACACGCGAACGCGGCACTCTCCACCAACGACCAACGACCGGCGAACAACTTCGTCGCCGCCAACGGGCAGCCCGTCAACGCACGCACCCACATCATCAACAACCAGAGCTGGCGCGCACGCCAGCCTGAAGACTTGCGGCACACCCTCACCAACCGCCGTGACGGCGAACCAAGGGGATCGCTGAGCCGAGTCGGACCCCAGTGCTTCGGACCGATGATCCGAGGCGAAAGATACCCGACAAACTTCAAAGCGCCGAAGGAAATAGAAAAGTACGACCCCTCGTACGATCCGTCTGTGTGGCTAGACACTTACCTCATTGCGATGGGGATTGCCGCCACACCGATCTACTCGCCACCCGTTACCTCCCCATGATGATGGAGGGAGCGTGCAGGCAGTGGATTAACACCCTCCCCGCGGATAGCATCGACTCCTGTGAGGAAATGCGCGATGCCTTCGTCAGGCACTTCGAGGGCTCATACACCCGCGCCACCACCATCGAGGACCTGGAGCGATGCGTCTAGGGACCCCGCGAGTCGACCCGCAGTTGGGTCCAACGGTGGCAAGATCTATGGTATAACGCGGCCGGAATCCACCCGGACACCGCGATCCACTGCTTTAAGACCTCGTGCCGCTACGATCCCCTGGTCGCCAAGCTCAAGCGAGTTTATAGAACACTCGACAACATACCGGACCTCCTAGAGATCGCAAAGAAGTACGCGGAGGAGGACCCAAACCAAGAAACCGACGACGAGTCGGGAGGACATCGCCGCACGAGCGGCCACGACAATGGGAGGCGACCCGAGTTACGCTATAGAAACACTCGCCTCACCGACAAACGCCGCGGTGACGGGCGAGCCGACTTCATCGCCAACCCCGGATACGCGCTGCGCGAACCCAAGAGCTTCCGCCGAGATGGAGGACAGCGCCGCGACGGTGGCAACTACAAGGCAAAACCGAGGTTCGATCCCACGGCCCTTCTTAACCAACCCTGTGTGTTTCATAGCAGGGAAGGAAAGCCCGCCATGCACACGACCTCCGACTGCCACTCTCTCAAGGAGATCGAGAAGGCACGGCGTGCGCGGGAAGACCCCGACAATAACCCGCCGAACGGCGGAAAGTTCGATAGTGTCGTCGGCTCGCTTCACACCTTCACAGGATTCAACACGAAGCGCGAGAAGAAGGTCATCGCCTGCGCCGTCGCCGTCAATGCGGTGTCCCAGATAGACATCCCTAGTTCCTCAACTGGTCTAAGCAACCAATCACCTGGAGCCGCGAGGACCACTCGCCATGGATCGAATATCCGGGCCGAGTCGCCCTAGTGGTCAAGCCCAAGGTGGGATACTACTGGCTCCCCAAAACGCTGATGGACGGCGGCAGCTCCATCACCATCCTGTACCTGGACACGTTCAGGCGACTGCGGATCCCGCAGTTGATGATCGAGACGACCTACACCACCTTCCACGGCATTGTCCCCGGTCAAAAGGCGTACCCGATCGGCAAGGTGACGCTGCCAGTCACCTTCGGCACACTAGAAAACTTCCGCACCGAGCGGATCGTTTTCGAGCTGGTCCCCTTCAACAAACCCTACCACTACGTCCTAGGGCGCCAGGCGTTCGCCAAATTCATGGCAGCGCCCCACTACGCGTACAACGCGATGAAGCTACCTGGGCCATGCGGCATCATCACTGTCCATGGCGACCCCGACATGGCCGCAGAATGCGAGGCCAAAGGCGCCGAACTCGCTGACACCGTCATCGCGGCGGAGGCCAACCACGCCGAGGAGCTCGCCAAGTACGCGAGCGGGGTGAACCACGATGACCCTACCATACTCAAGAAGCCCAATTCGGAGGGTGTAAGTTCCACCGCCTTCGAGGCAACGACACACACCCGCACCGTCGAGCTGGTCCCAGGTGACTCCAGCCAGACGGTGACGATCGGAACGGGCATGAGCCCAGCATAGGAAGGCGCGCTCATCGAGTTCCTCCGTGAGAATATGGACATCTTCGCATGGAAGCCATCCGACATGCCTGGTGTCCCGAGGGAACTCGCTGAGCACAAACTCAACGCCGACCCCAAAGTGCGACCTGTCAAGCAGTTGTTGTGGCCCTTCAATGAAGAGCGCCGATGAGCCATCGCCGAGGAGGTGCAGCGTCTACTCGCTACAGGATTCATTTGGCCAATCAAGTACTCCAAGTGGCTGGCAAACCCAGTCCTAGTGGAGAAGAAAAACGGGACCTGGAGAATGTGTATCGATTACACAAATTTAAACAGCGCCTGCCCGAAGGAGCAATTCGTCCTCCCACAGATCGACCAAATCATCGACTCTAACGCAGGCTCGGAGGCGCTATGATTCCTCGACGCCTACTCTGGGTACAACCAGATCAAAATGGCCGTCGAGGACGAAGAGAAGACGGTGTTCATCACGCCATTCGGAGCCTTCTGCTACACTGCCATGACCTTCGGCCTCAAAAACGCCGGAGCGACCTACCAGCGGTGCATGCAGGAGTGCCTTGCGAGCCAAATTGGCCGCAATATCCGCGTCTACATCGACGACGTGGTGGTGAAATCCACTCGCCAGGGCGATCTACTCGCTGACCTGGCGGAAACCTTCGCCAACCTGCGAAAGTACAAGATAAAGCTAAACCCAGGAAAGTGCACCTTCGGTGTACCAACTGGACAGCTACTGGGATACGTCGTCTCCAAGCGCGGGATCGAGGCGAACCCCGCCAAGATCAACATGATCACCCGACTCGGCAGACCCGAGTGCCTGCGCGACGTCCAGAAGTTGGCCGGACGAGTCGCGGATCTCAGTCGCTTCATCCCCCGGTTAGGCAAAAAGGCGATGCCCCTTTATCGCCTAATGCGCAAGAACCCCACCTTCCAGTGGGACAAGGAGGCAGACGACGCGCTCCACGCTCTCAAGGAGGTGCTACTCGCAGCACCGTTACTCGCCGCCCCCGTCGACAAGGAACCCATGTTGGTCTACGTCGCGGATTCCAAGCGCGTCGTCAGCGCCATCATGGTCATCGAACAGCCAAAGGAAGAGAAGGAGCGCCCGGTGCAGCGACCCGTATGCTACATCAGCGAAGTCCTCACCGAGTCGCGCCAGCGCTATCCGCAGTACCAGAAATTGGTATACACGGTCTTCAGAGCACAGCGGCGACTGCCGCACTACTTCCAGGAGCACCCAATAACGGTCGTCTCCTCAGCAACGTTGCAGGACATCATCCGCAACCGCGAGGCGACCGGGCGAGTCGCCAAGTGGGCTGTCGAGATCGGCGTCCACAACATCAAGTACGAGCCGCGCAAGGCGATCAAGTCATAGGCTCTCGCAGATTTCCTCGCCGATTGGGAGGAGGCCCAGCAGCCAGAGAAGCTGCCATACCTCCATTACTGGAGCCTACACTTCGACGGCTCCAAGAATGCAGACGGTGCAGGAGAGGGGATCGTGCAGACATCTCCGAAGGGCGACAAGCTCCGCTACGTCTTCTACCTCGACTTCACCCCCTGCACCAACAACATGGCCGAGTACGAGCGCTACTCCATGGCATGCGAGCAGCCAAGGAGATGAGCATCAATCACATGCGCTGCTGCGGAGACTCCGACCTTGTCGCCGGCACCTGCGACGCCGTCTCCCCCACCATGGCGGCGTACCGCCAAGTAGTGGACCAACTGGGAGGACACTTCGCAGGCTACTCCGTCGAATGGATCGACGGGCGGAAGAACAAGGAGGCTGACGCACTCTCTCGCATCGGTTCGGCTCGACTCGCACCACCCGCCGCGTCTTCCTCGACACTATCACCAAACCCTCCGTGTCTCCCCCAAGGGAGATCGACATCGGAATACCGTTGCAACCAGAGGCAGCCCTGGTCGCACTAATCGCCGAGCCAAGCGACTGGACCGCGCCATACGTCGCTTACCTGGAGGGAGGCATCCTACCCGCGGACGAAACGGAGGCCCGGATGATATCACACCGTTGCAAGTCCTTCGTCATCATCAACGGTGAACTCCACAAGCGCAGCGTGATCGGCGTGTTCCAACGCTGCGTCCAACCCGCTAAAGGACGCAAAATCCTCCAAGACATCCACTCCGGTGACTATGGCCACTAAGTCGGCGCCCGCTCTCTGGTCGCAAAGGCCATGCGACACGGCTTCTACTGGCTCACCGCACACGCAGACGCTGTCGACATTGTCCAGCGGAGCGTCGGATGTCAGAAATACGCCAACCAGACTCACTTGTCGAGCTCGGTGCTCAAGACAATCCCCGTCACCTGGCCGTTCGCCGTGTGGGGCATGGACATGGTAGGCCCCTTCAAGAAGGCCCCCTCTGGCTTTACTCACCTCCTAGTCACAGTCGACAAATTCACAAAATCGGTGGAGGCCAAGCCAGTCCGCAAGTGCGACGGGAAGACCGCCACCAAGTTCCTACGCGATCTCATCTATCGCTACGGGTTCCCAAACAGCATTATCACGGACAACGGCACCAACTTCGCCAAAGGATCCATGGCCGATTTCTGCGAGGAGCACCACATCCGACTCGACCTCGCTTCAGTCGCTCACCCAGAGTCCAATGGCCAGGCGGAATGCGCCAATCAGAGCATCCTCCATGGCCTGAAGCCACGGCTACAAGTCCCACTCGAGCGCACCGCCGGGTGCTGGGTCGAGCAACTCCCCTCTGTCATCTAGGGCATCTGCACCTCCGTCAACAGGTCGACAGGATTCACCCCCTTCTTCATGGTTTACGGTGCCGAGGCAGTCATGCCAACCGACCTCGAGCACGACTCACCAAGGGTGGTCAACTAAACGGAGGCCAACAACGAGCTCGCACGCCAAGACGGAGTCAACCAGCTCGACGAAGCACGCGACCTAGCTCGCTCCCGCACCACCATCTACCAGCAAGGGCTCCGCCGCTACCACAGCCGGCGAGTGCGGACTCGCACTTTCCAGGAAGGCGACCTGGTACTGCGCCTAATCTAGGACAAGAAAGGAATGCACAAGCTCTCACCCCCTTGGGAGGGACCATTCGCCATCGAGCGAGTCCTGGGCAATGACGCCTACTACCTCACCGACGTCTGAGGCGACGGAAAACTCGACGTCAAGCGGCCATGGAATGTAAACCTCCTATAGAAGTTCTACTCTTAGAACCCCAGACATGTACCCCCTACCCGCTATGAAATAAAACAGATTGGTTACCACAAAATTGCGTCTACTCTCCGTATCTTGTGCCACTCGCACTCGTAATGACAGCGTTACGCTATTCGCAGATGTCAACTTTTGGCAAAGCGACCGGCACGGCCAAGTAGTGCGGTACGAGGGCACTGGGAAAACTCAGGCCTCGTAGCGTCCACGAAAAACGCTAACCCGGAGCCCCATTGGAGTCGCCTAGCTCGACTGGCTCCCCGAGCCAAGACAACTGCACTCGCTTCCCACAGCGACCAAGTCCTCCGCATCCTCGGCGCAGCGACTCGAACGGCCAAGTACCACGCTCGGGGACTGACACCCGACCAAAGACGAGCGACTAGGGAAAAAACGCCAAGTATGAGAGCGTGCCCAGGACTCGCCATGTGACTGATCTTCCGGATCAGGCAGGAGTGACGCGCTTAGTCCTCACCTACCCTGGGCCTGCGACTAGAACGGCCAAGTACCACGCTCGGGGACTTGGCAACCCGACCCCGTTCGCGCCTGGGAAAACGGTCAAGTAAAGAGAACCCCTGGGAGTCGCCATGCGACTGGCTTTCCGAGCCATGGCGAGTCGACCCCAACTCACTAACAGTTCACAAAACACATTAAACAAGGTAAACCCCATAAAAACGGCGGACGCGCTCGGGGACTCGCACAATCAACATCCAAAATCGCAAAACAACTGACAAAATAACACAAGCATTCCTTTATAGCAGCACAATTTGTTTCGCGTACAAGGAAAGTTACATTGTTATTCCATACTAACGCCAAATGGCAAAATATTCTACTCCACAGGCTTTGACGAAGACGCGCCACCATCCCCGCGGCTGCGGATAAAGGGCACGTAAGGGTTTGACGGATACGTCGTCAACTCGCCCACCATCGCTGCACGGAACAGTTGTTCCACCTTGAAGTCCCGGTGCTTCGGCTCAGGATCATTGGGGGCGACAACCGTCTGCTGGTAGGGGATGATGTCGCTCATCGCCCAAACGCGGTCGGAGTATACCGCGGCTCGGTCTGTCAGCTTCAATACCTCGGCAATCTCCACCGAGCCCGTCGACGACGGGTAATCGCTAGTGACATCGTCAAGGTCAAAGTCATCCGGGAAGTGGGCGAGCCCAAGGCTGAGTGTCGTCGCCGCTCCACGACGGAAGGCCGACCGCGTCATGAATTCCACGACCGACGGAGCCTTCTCCAGGTAGCACCATACCTCGACCAGGTCGCTGGGAATCACTTCCGTGGGCGATATCTCCTAGAGGTACGCACGGAGGCAAGTCGCCGACAACACGGCCGAGTCGACCAGGGTGGTCACACACTGTCGCGCGTCATACGACTGTGCCTCTTCTGCGTCATCAGTGATCCGGCCTACAGCACAGAAACAAGCAGTAAGCAAAACATCAAAGCCGCAACATAGTTCATGCAATCGGAAGTCGGCTGAAGGAGGGCTTGCCAATTAGCGGGCAGCAGAGGTCCGTGATGAAACTTTGAAGAGAAGAAAAATCATTCTACAACCCAGCAACGAGTGCATCAGATACCTTCCGTTCTTCAGCGTCAGAAGTAACGGCAGCATTGTCTCGTCCTTCCGCTGAGCTCGCTTCCGCCTTCGCCTCCTTGAGTTCACGCTCCAGGTCGGTGATTCGCTGTTCAGCCACGCTCAAAGCGGATTGAGCCGCCGTCAAGTCACCCACCGAGACAAGGCTTTGGCGATCCTCCTTCACCTCGGCCTCAGCTGCTTGAAGCTCCTTGTTCGTCTCCTGGATGGTGACGAGCTCCTTCTCCACGCGACACTTCGCAGCAAGCCGCTTGGCTGACTCACGCTGCAGGCCCTGCGCACAAACCACAGTGTCAACAACAAACAATTCCTAAGTGCCCACCCGTTGAAATTCAGCGACTAGGCACTCGGGGACTGGACAACGAAATTCCTAAGTGCCCACCCGCTGAAATTCAGTGACTAGGCACTCGGGGACTGGATAACATAAAAAACATTAAGAATCCGACCACTAAAATTCAGTGGCCAGATCCTCGGGGACTGGACATACCTGGATAGCAGCGCCTAGCATTCCATGAAGTTCCATCGCATCCACCGACGCGAGCACGACCGGAGTGTGGCCACGACACTGTTCAACCTCCGTGTCGGCGGCCCCAGGAAGCTGGCTTGACGGCACCGAGGCACTCGTCGTGGCAGCCTTCGCCACGAAGCGAGGGAAAGTCACTGCAGCGGCCACTGCGCCACTCGGGGTCGGCTCGGCCACATCGGTCGATCCCACAAGCACCATATGTTGTGACCCCACACCTTCCTTGGCCTTCGAAGCCGTTTCTGCTGCGGTTGGAGGCTCCCTCGGGGCAGCCGCCGGATCGTTAGAAACCGTGACGACATCGTCGCCTTTTGCCCTTTTGATGCCTTCGACGGGAGCAACGACCTCGTCGCCCTTCCTCTTCCGCGAGGAATCAGCAGGCACCTCTATGGCAACTGGCGGAACCCTAGTCCTATGAAACAGCTCTGTCAATAAAGCTCTCCAATTGAAACACAAAGCAAGCAGACGAGTAAAGGATCGAGGAGCACTCACTTGGCGACTGGAAGAAATCGTAGGCCGGTGCGGATGCTGGCCGGTTTTTCCAGTTCTGGCCCTAGATTCCGAGTGAGGCCCGTCTCGAACACATTGTGTGCCCAAGACACCGACGGCTTCTTTGAAGATGAAGCCGCAGCGGGAGCCTCCGTGGCAATTACTATGGGAACCCCCTTGGTGGCGAGGCCCCTGCGGCTGGAGCGGCCCCCAAGATAGTGACTGGGGCGAATGGCGGTGGCAACGACGCCAGTGGCACCTCGTCCCTTGTGGCGGCGGTGCCAGTTGCCGCGGCCGCGTGCGCCGTTGCGTTCTCAGCCGAGCTGGTGGCGTTGGAGCTGCTCGCAGATCGAGGCGGAGATGTCGGCTTCACCGGCTTCACCTTCTTCTTTGGCGGAGCTTCCTTCTTCTTCTTCGATGGCGTGGCCTCACAATGTGAGGTGTGCTTAGGGAGCTCGTCGTCGTCATCATTGTGGGCCTCACGGCTCTTGCTGGCCTCGAGGCTCTTGCTAGCCTCGCGTTCGCGCTGGTGCTGCCCGCGAGTCTTGCAAACCGTGGGGGCAGCAACTTCCACGGGTTCGTCGTCTTCATCATCGTTGTTATCACCTCCGTCGCTCTTGGTGTTTCCCTTGTTGGGCGATGACTCGCTCCCGTCCTGGGCGGACGAGCTCGAGTTCTTCTCGTCTGCGGGTGGAAGCCACCCTTCCACCACTTGAAACAACTGCACCAAGAACAAATGACGTTAGCATGACCGCGAATGCACAAACTGCGACTGCGAGTGCAAAAGGAATAACAGCTTACCGTTGGAGCTGGGCGCCTCGCGGTATAAGGGGCGACCCCGGCCTTCGCGTCAAGATACACCGCCTGGATAATCTTCTTTAGGGCTAGTGTGTAATCGTTGAGTCTCCACTCAACGAGGCAGGACTTCGTCGGATCGTCCTTGCCCGTATACTCGTACATGTAGTTTTCACGGCTGGCCAGGGCCACGAGTCGCCGCCCGAGCCAGCAGTTGTAGAGATTGATGGTCTGGAGGCCTTTCTTCTTCAAGTTGCGAATGGTTTGTAACATCTCGTCGACAACCATCTGCTGCTCCAGCGGGAGTTTGACGACCTGGAGCCGACGCGGCTCGGGCCAGTCGGCGGAGTACCTTGGAAGCGCCACTTCATCGCCTGGAGTCGACTCGGTGACATAGAACCAGTTCTTCTTCCACTCGTTCGCCGCTTTGGCGGGCAGCATCAAATGAAAGAATGAGGCCTTCGACTTTAGCTGGAAAGTCAGGCCGCCCGGAGCTAACATTGGGCCGCCTGTTTCTTCGCGGCTGATCCTCCCGTGGAATAGATCTTGCCACAAGGGGAAGTAGGGCCTGCAACCCAGATAGCACTCGCAAAACTCCACGAAAATGGTGAGCTGCTCGATACTGTGCGGACCCAGATCCGATGGCTGGATGCCATAGTAAGCGCAAAAACGCCAGAAGAAGAGGGAGGTTGGGAAGCCAAGCCCCCGCTCCAGGTGACTGGTGAAGCAGATGAATTCCCCCTCGCGCGGATCTAGAATTACTTCTCCGGCCGCGGGGATGCGCCATCTCCCGGCGCGAAGGATCCCCGCTTCCTCGAATGATTTCAGCAGTGCCTTCGTGCACTTCGATCTGCCCCATGGTTCGGTGGGAGGAGCCATCGGCTGGAGGATTGTGGGATTCGGAACTCTCTGGTTCACTCCGGTCGCTACGTGGAATGAGGAAGCAAGGGTGCTCGAGATCGGAGGAAGTGAGGGAAGCTTTTCCCCCGTTCGTCCTTCACTCTCCTTATATAGAGGTTGTTACCCGCCATTTACGGGAGCCATTATTACGCGGTAATCACGCCAATATTACCGTTGGATTACCCCACGGCTAGTTTGACCAAAATTGACGGTCCAACTTCGTCTACTCGAATTGCTACCTCCTACGACTCGACGATTCGCCGACCCGGTCACTAAAACAGTGACCAGTTACTCGCCGAGCTACGATATGATTGGTCGCCGTTATTGCGACTAAAATGACTAGTTCTTTCCTTTGTTCAGGAGTCCGCCGCCGATTCGACTAAGCGTCCGCATTGGACCCGCATACTCCGAATGCCAGCAAACACCCGCGACGAATCAATGACGGCCTCGGGGACTATGAATGGGGATATGCCTTCCGGGGTATACCCAGCAAGACGTTTCCTATTGGCCCAACCCGCCAGCTAGTGGGCCTGCAAGACGGCGACTGGATCGAGACTTGGCGACTGGAAGCTGGAGGCCTAGAAGCGTAGCTAGGCCCAGTCGGACTAGGTCATAGAACCTCCGAATCCTTAACTAATTCGGTTGTAATCTGTAAACCCTAGAGAGGTGAGCCTATATAAACCTCCCTAGGGTACGCATAGAGGATACGTTCCATCATACCCCCAAGCGAGTCGCCGCCTAGTCGTCGAGCTCGGCCCCTTGTACTCTTACCATAATACAATCTAGCAGGAGTAGGTCTTTACCCTCCGGGGGGCGAACCTGGGTAAACCCTTGCGTCTCCGCCCTCATCTCGCACCGCAGATGGCTGGCCGCCCTTGCCCCATGTTCTACTACTCGTTGCCGATTGCAGCATCTGCCATGGTCATTCCCACAACAAAACTTATGAAGTTAATAAGTTAAAAGGAAATAATTTCCAAAGCTAATAAAGCTCCTAACTAAAATCCATACCCAATTGTGAGCAAATTAATGCTAAAAGGATTTAAAAAGATAAACAAATATTAAAATAAAATTCTACAAATTGGAATCACCAATTTTGGATCTATAAACAAAAAGATATGAAAGTTAAAAAGAAATAAAGAATTAAGGAATATTTAAAAGCCAAATTAAATCTTGGCCAAATCCATAAACAAATAGAATGAAACTTTATTGAAGAATAAAAAGGAGAAAAGGATTATTTAAATAAAATCATAAGGATTGAACAATGTCCATTTTTATTTATATAAAGACAAATTGCCTAAATAATAAATTCCAAGAAAATTATTTATAAGACAATTTAAAACTTGAATTTAATCCATAAGCAAATGGAATAAAGATAATCCAAATAAAATAAAGGGATAAAGAATATTCAAATAAAATTATATGGCATTAACCAAATTCAATTCTATTGGAATGAAGACAAAAATCTTTAATAAAAATGATTAATTAAATCATGAGAAAATAATAAAGTGGAATTTGCCAAAGTGAATTAAAAGTTATTTAATTAACTTAAAAAGAATAAAAGAATTAATTGAATAAAAATTATATGAGTATAAAATCATAGTTGATTTTATTTGAATAAAGACAAATGCCCAATTTAAATAAATATTAAATCATATTAAAATATTTGAAATAATTCAAAGGGAATGAAAACCTACTAAAACTTTGGAAAAGATTTGAAAATAATAAGAGTTTAAATCATTTTATTTAATTCAAAATAGAAACAGAAAAAGAAAAAGAAACATGGAGAAAAAAATAAGAAAAGAAGCAAACCCACTAACCTAACCCAGCCCAGAAGGCCCAGCTAGCCCAGCGCAGCCCACCTCTCTCCCCCGTGAGCCCCCTTTTTGAAAGGAATATGCCCGAGAGGCAATAATAAAGTGGTTATTATCGTATTCCTTATTTATGATAAATGTTTATTTTACATGCTATAATTGTATTAATACGGAAACGTTAATACATGTGTGTTTAATAAACAAAAAGGAAGTTCCTAGTTATGCCTCTCTTATAAACTAGCTCGTTGATTAACATGATGATCAAAGTTTCCTGATCATGGACATTGGATGTTGTTAATAACGAGGTCACAACATTAGTGTAATGATGTGATGAACATTCATCCGAAGTATAGCATTACGATCAAAGTCATTGAGTTTATATTGCTATAACAACTTACGAAGTGATCCTAATCCTTAGACCATGAGATCATGTCAATCACTAACACCGGAAGAGTTTCTCGATGACATCAAACGTCACACCGTAACTGGGTGATTATAAAGATGGCTTCAGAACTACTAAAGTGTTATGTTGAGACCCATGGATCGAGAGTGGAATTTGTTCATCCCGATGACGGATAGATATGCTCTGGGCCCTCTCGGTGATATCACATTGATTAGCTTGCAAGCAAGTGATTTGATCACTAGAATGTTATATCACGGGAACGAGAAAAGAGTGCATGTCGGTAACGATATCAAACTAGGTATGGACATACCGATGATCGAATCTCGGACATATAATATATCGTGAAACAAATGGATTAAGATACTAGCGTAAAAGGTTCACACGATCACAGAAGTCATCGTTGAATGTGTGAGAGTCAGTATGGATCTCCAGGTCCCGCTACTGATTATTGATCGGAGAAGGGTCTCGATCATGTACGCATTATTCGCGAACCGTAGGGTGACACACTTAAGGGATACCGACACCATTCGGAGCAAATGATATGCCAGAAAAAGAAAAGGAAAGCGCAGGAATTTATTTCACTAGACACCGGAACTGTTTCGGTTGAAATTGCTGAAATTGGTTCTGCATGTGAAATTGAAATGTTGTAAGGGGTTTTATGTGAATGTTTGTTAATTAAAGTAATTAACAAAATTCTGAATAAATAAATAAAAGAGTTTTATTGAAATGAGAGCTTGTATTAAATTTGGTGGAAATTTAATGCATGTGAGTGGATTTTTGAGTGGAGGCTTTTTAATGGGAGTGGAGGCTTTTCATTTTGAGTGGGAGATCCACCCACATGAATGTGGAAGAGGTGGGGGCATCCCCATGGCTGGGCGCCATGCCCCTTGGGTGCCCTCCTCTCCCCTATAAAAGGCCTCCCTCTCCTCCTCTCAAAGCACACCTCCTCGCGAAGGATCTCTCTCCCCCCTTTAGAATTTCCCCATGGTCTCGGATCAGCGAGATACATGTTCCCGGTGGCTTTTTCTGGAAGGATTTGTTGCTTCCACTGCTTCGCTGGAGCGAGGGCGCGGAGGTTGTCGGGGTACCCGTACGTGTGTGTGATCACGGATGCACCACTGCTTTGAGGTGCTGGACTTGATCGTGCTGGACCGGCTGGACCAGATGGACTTCATCACGATCTTGAGATCGGCAAGCGTTCGTCTACATCATCCACGAGTACAACCTCGTTAACGCTATTCGGTCTTCGAGGGTATGTATTCTATGGATGTATATCCACCCATTGCTTGTATCTAGTACAAAGATCTTGGTACTTAGTTGTTCCCATCGTAGGAAATTTTTTGTTTTCTATGCTGCGAACCCTACACTTTTCTCACCGCAGCGCATACCCTCTCAGCCACTGACTCCACGACCCCACGCTTAACCCTCACCCCGCTGACTAACCGGTCCCACTGCCAAGTCATCATCGTCTCCACCCAACGCTAACCTCGCCCTCACTCTGGCCGATTTTGCTCGATTAAACCTCGATTCCATTCGCTTAATCACGCCAGTAAATCAGCTCTGTAATCTCGCCCTCTTAAGAGCCTCCTCCCCCTCTCTCTTCTCCCTCGCTCGCCATTCTCTCACCGCCACCAGACTGCTCTGATTTCCTCTTGCAAGCCTCACTGCCCCGACGAACTCTGGCCATGATTCCGGCCAGCCCTCACCTCCCCACTGCCCCTAGCCTCCATGAGCGTGTTCCCCATTGTCTCACGCACCTGCCCATAGCCTCAGCTCACCTACGCGTGACCTAGAAGCTCAGCTTCGTCATCACCCGAGCGCCACCGCAGACTACTTCGACTCCGGCAGCCTCCCCCGGTAAACCCTGAACGCCCCCTCCTCTCTGGATGACCTGAGCTTGTTCGCCTCTCTCACGCGTGCCTGACACACTTCTTGTTTTGACTTATCACGGTCCGTAGCGTCGCCTCCGTCATCAACAGTACCCGTCGCCAGGACCATCTCCGGAGAGCAATCGCCATCACATCTGAGTGCCCCTTCGTCTACGGCAAGTACCTTGAGCTTCCTCACGCCACAGCGAGTCTGGTGAGACCCTTCCCCTTATCTCTCGCTTCCAATCTTCGCCGGAGCGCCGCTGACCGAGCATCGCCACCGCGCAGCCCTCGCAGCGCCGCCAGTTCCTGGCCAAGTCGATTTGGTTTGTTAGATATAGATCGAATGGTTAGGATTAGATTATAAACGAAGGGGTATCGTGTGTTGTGTGCCGTGCGATTTAGGTTAGATCCAACGCACCTCATCAGTCGATCCGTGCAAACCGGTACCGTCCAGTAATAACTTGACACGTGGCCCAGTCTTCGTTTTAAAAAAACAGAAACATTTCTATTTAGTGTTTGGATTTGAAAAATTCATAACTTTTGATCCACACGTCCAGAATTTGCAAAATTTATATCATTGGAATCAGGAAAAAGAAACCTTTGGAACCATGCCCTTAGTTTAGTGTTTTGCTTCTGGAAAATTAGTTGTTTTTGCAGAAACATGTTTAGGCATATTTTGAGTATAAAAATTATTCTAAAAATGATTTTAGGGTAAAACCTTTTGCAAATGGTTTTATTTAAACTCTATGACCCTAAACACTAAGTTTTGGATTTAAAAATGTATTTGATTAACCCTAGAAAATTATTACTTTGATTAAAGGCATTATTAGTAAAATAAAATGTTGCTTTGATTTAAAAATGGTTTTTGAGTGAAACCTTTTGAAAATGGATTTGTTTAAAACACTTTGACCATAAACACTAACATTGGTGTTCAAAAATATATTTGGCTAACACTAGAAATTATTACTTTGATTTAAATCATTTCTAGCAAAACAAAAATGATTTAAATGGCCCATTTTCACTAACTTGATTTTAAATGGTTTTGCCACTTTTATAAATGACCAATAGGTGTTTTAAAATGGTTACGGCCTATTAGAAACCACTTTTCCAAAACAAAACAATCTTTTGCCTGCTTGCATGCATTATTTTTTTTCTTTATTTTATGTGGTGAAATGTTTGAATGCTAGTTTGAATTTGTGCCTTGATTGAATTGTAGTGAACCTTGAAGAGTGTGACATTTGCAAGATCAAGGAGTGAACATATATTCTCTACTAAAAAGGCAAGTGGTTCTTCGTACATTTTGTCCTAATATTTTGACTATGCATTAGTGATATTTCTAAGTAGGACTTGCATGGAATTTTTACTAAGTATGTTATGCCACGGGAAATCCTAGTAGATGATGCCTTTGTAGAATTTTCCCTAAGTTAAGATTCTTGCTACTATTATGCTTAGCCTAGCTATTAGAAAACAAGGGTGGATTATATTCATGCTATGAAATATTTCTAAGTCTATGACTTGTGTTTTGTTTAATAAAACAACTATGTGAATGAATCACCTGGGTGGAATGGAATGAAAGGTTTGTGTTGAGTGGTTACACAAGTCCAGTATATTGGATAAAAATTGTGTATCACAAGTCCAGTATACTGGAGAAAACTTGGTATCACACTTGTGGAAAGCCACCCAGGAACAAAGAGATTTGAGATGTCAAATGTTGAGAAGATTCAAGTGCAACCACATGGAAATATGGGCTCTGCCTGGATCATATAGGTTGCAATAACTTAGCCAGATGGACAGAAGGTGGTAGGGGGTGATAGGTTTGGAACGCGTCCATTTGGTCTAAGGGAAGGCTTCTGAAAGATCTTGTCTCGATGCATGTCGAGTCTTGTGGGGAAAGTGCACCACCTCTCGAGAAGGAAAAATCTAAGTACTTAGCCGTGTCCCCGACAATGGACAATTTGAGCATCAAGACATGGAAGCTATCAAGGATCTCCTCATCCCAATTTCTAAGTTAAAAGCTTGTGGTTGAACAAGGGTAAAGGTTAACCAATTCCTATTGGTTGTTCATTGGGTGATTTTGACATACAAAAACTTAGTGTTTTCAACTTATAAGGAAAACCTTATTTTGCGCAAAGCAAGCCTAAGCTCCACTTAGCCAAATGCATATAGATGATATATGCCACTATTCTACCATAGTATCACTTGCCAAAACAATTCAAATGTATTGACCCTTGTGGCTGTAACTTATTATGTTGCAGGTTTGTTTGATTAGTGAAGTGTGTTGAATAGGATTACAAGTCTACAACCAACATGATTGCCTGTGGCACTTTGAAGATGATGGACTCCATGCTATATAGATATTTCTGCTGCATTGTAATGAGATAGCCAAATGAGCTATGTAAGATGTGATGTATTATTTTAATACTGGTTATAAGTTGTAATATGACCTTTGTTCCTTGATATTACATCTTAAACTTTGGATGCTAGCTATTGATCCAGGGACTATCATTGTAAACACAGGGATCTACACATTATCAGGTTGGGACCTCTACAGATGGTATCAGAGAACTGTGTTGCCTGTAGTATTGTAACCCTAGGATTGGACAAAACTCCTTAGAAAGATAGGAGTTGTATTTGTTCAAAACTTATTTACAAACAATCTTGTAAACTCTTTCCTCAACCTTCTTGGTTTTGATTCTACATCTCTTACTTTTCAAACTTGATGGACAAAGCCTCCACCATGAGAAAAGGATTCAACATCATCAAAGACTTCAACTTTAGTTTCACCAAGGACTTAAACTTGGACATCACTAAGGACTACAAGTGAGACAAGAATGTTACTCAAGACTTGAAGACTAAGGAAACACAACTTAGAAGGAACCATCATCACCTTTGAAGCTTAGTGACCAAGATACAAGAATTTTTCCAAAGATACACTGATCTTATTCATGAAGAAACAACTAAGAAGAATGGAAGATCCCAAGTGGTAACCATAGTTGGACCACCATACTAGTGTTTAGTTTAGATCAAACACACCAACTTATGGGGTGTAGCAAAAATATTTTGTTGTCTAAAAACGTGCTTGAACCTTGTTGATTAAGTGGAATGTTTGTTTGTGATTGCTTGCACATTGCTTGTGTGAATTGTTGTGTGCGATTATAATTCTTCCTTTAGAAATCTTTTGCCTATTCTAATCCCAATCCAACCCAAACAGACGACTTCCCCAAGAGACTCCAACATCAAGGGTGGTGACCACAATAACCAAGATATGCACATGAGAGAACAACTACTAGCAACCCAAGCCCAGTTGAATCAAGTGAGAACACAGTTTTTAGCCAACAACAATGAGTTAGACCCAACCATACAAAAGTTTTGGAAATCCAATCTCAATTATTGCAAAGGATGACAAATCAAATGATCAACATGAGAAGCAACCATTCCCAAAGTGATTTTGACAACAATGATATCAAGGATGATATTATAGAAGGAACCCAAGATTGCAATATTTGTGGAGACATGGGACACACTTACAAAGAGCATGTGGACCAATGCCCTAATTGTGAAGAGAAACATCCAACTAAACAATGCCCCACACCTCAAGTTACTTGTTTCCTATGTGAAGGAAATGATCATGTCCCTATCCAATGCCCCATCTATCCTATAGTTCAACAAATGAAACAAGATGGAATGCATCAAATGTTTGGAAACCTCCATAAGGGAACAACTTCTACCAAGAAGGATGAAGGCAAATTTAGAACCATGCCTCATAAGGCCACATCCAAAGTGACCACCAAGTGTTGCTACTCATGTGGAGAAGAAGGTCATATCTCTAGTGACTGCCCCAAGAAGAGAGAAAGATTTCCTACCTTTGTGGTGAAATATGAAGAATATGAACTACAAGAACTCCTAGCTTTAGAGAGACCCAAAAAGAAGAAATGTGCCAACCCCAGCAAGAAGGACAATAGCCAAGTGCAATGTTTCAATTGCAAAGAGATGGGACACTATTCCAATGACTGTCCAGAAAATAAGAAGAACCAATGAAATAAACAAGAGGCAATGATACCAAAGAAGAAGGAGAGCCAAGAAGATAAATAAAAGATAGTGAAACCAAAGATGAGGAAAGATATTAGCCAAGTGATGTGCAACCACTACAAAGAGCTAGTCCATTATGCATCATATTGTCCAGAGAAGACACCTCAAGATCTCAACCTTATCACATGTTTCAAGTGTGGTGACAAAGGAAATTATGCCAACAATTGTCCAGAGAAGTTACATCAAGACCCCAAGTAAGCCAAGATGTAATCTAGTTGAAAACCTTTTTAAGGGTGGTAGTACCCTAGTTGTCTTGAAGACAACTTGTAACCTCTAGCCTTCCCAAATCTCGGGACGAGATTTTTAAGGGTGGTAGCTTGTCACGTCCCAAAAATTTCCAAATTTTGAAATGTGAAAAATAAATAAACAAAATAAATAATTGTTGAAATTTAGGGTGAAAAGAAACTTTTTGTTTCAAAATGGAAGCATCAAAACCATTCTTGAACAAAATTTGAATGAAAAGGGAATCCAACAAAATTCCAATCAAGTGAAATGCATTCATCAATGAATGTATCTTGAAATTTAAACATTTGGAAAAGTTAAACCAAAACCCTAAAACCCTAGTGGAAGAAAATCATTTCCAAGATCTCTCTAAGACTATGGATTTGATCCATATAAAAATCCAGCAAAAACATTTATAAAGGATCAAGAAATGATAAAACAAAATATTATAAAACCATAGAAATTGGTTTCATTAAATTCGGAGCCATGGATAAAAATTTATGTAAGTTAATAAGTTAAAAGGCAATAATTTCCAAAGATAATAACGCTCCTAACTAAAATCCATACCCAATTGTGAGCAAATTAATCCTAAAAGGATTTAAAAAGATAAACAAATATTAAAATAAAATTCTACAAATTGGAATCACCAATTTTGGATCTATAAATAAAAAGATTTGGATTTTATAAAACAAAGAAATAAATAATTAAGGAATATTTAAAAGCCAAATTAAATCTTGGCCAAATCCATAAACAAATAGAATGAAAGTTTATTGAAAAATAAAAAGGAGAAAAGGATTATTTAAATAAAATCATAAGGATTGAACAATGTACATTTTTATTTAAATAAAGACAAATTGCCTAAATAATAAATTCCAAGAAAATTTTTTAGAAGACAATTTAAAACTTGAATTAAATCCATAAGCAAATGGAATAAAGATAATCCAAATAAAATAAAGGGATAAAGAATATTCAAATAAAATTATATGGCATTAACCAAATTCAATTCTATTTGAATGAAGAAAAAAATCCCTAATAAAAATGATTAATTAAATCATGAGAAAATAATAAAGTGGGATTTGCCAAAGTGAATTAAAAGTTATTTAATTAACTTAAAAAGAATAAACGAATTATTTGAATAAAAATTATATGGGTATAAAATCATAGTTGATTTTATTTGAATAAAGACAAATGCCCAATTTAAATAAATATTAAATCATATTAAAATATTTGAAATAATTCAAAGGGAATTAATTAAACACACCTTATAAACAGAATGAAAACCTACTGAAACTTTGGAAAAGATTTGAAAATAATAAGAGTTTAAATCATTTGATTTAATTCAAAATAGAAAATAGAAACAGAAAAAGAAAAAGAAAACAGGGAGAAAAAAATAAGAAAAGAAGTAAACCCACTAACCTAACCCAGCCCAGCAGGCCTAGCTAGCCCAGCGCAGCCCACCTCTCTCCCCCATGAGCCCCCTTTTCTCACTACAGCGCATACCCTCTCAGTGACTGACTCTACGACCCCACGCTTAACCCTCACCCCGCTGACTAACCGGTCCCACTGCCAAGTCATCGTCGTCTCCACCCCACGTTGACCTCGCCCTCACTCCGGCCGTTTCTGCTCGATTAAACCTCGATTCAATTCGCCTAATCACGCCAGTAAATCAGCCCCGTAACCTCGCCCTCTTAAGCGCCTCCTTCCCCTCTCTCTTTCCCCTCGCTCGCCATTCTCTCACCGCCACGAGACTGCTCTGATTTCCTCTTGCAAGCCTCACTGCCCCGACGAACTCCGGCCATGATTCCGTCCAGCCCTCACCTCCCCACTGCCCCTAGCCTCAACAAGTGTGTTCCCCATCGTCTCACACACCTACCCATAGCCCTAGATCGCCTGCGCATGCCCTAGAAGCTCGGCTTCGTCATCACCTGAGTGCCATCGCGGACTACTTCGACTCCGGTAGCCTTCCCCGGTAAACCCTGAACGCCCCCTCCTCTCTGGATGACCCGAGCTTTTTCGCATCTCTCACGCGTGCCTGACACACTCCTTGTTTTGACTTAGCACGGTCCATATCATCGCCTCCGTCATCAACAGTGTGTGCCCATCGCCAGGACCATCTCCGATGAGCAATTGCCAGCACATCTGAGCGCCCCTTCGTCTACGACGAGTACCTTGAGCTTCCTCGCGCCACAGCGAGTCTGGAGAGCCCCTTCCCCCTCTCTCTCACTTCCTATCTTCGCCGGAGAGCCGCTGACCGACCATCGCCGCCACGCAACCCTCGCAGCGTGGCCAGTTCCTGGCCAAGACGATTTGATTCGTTAGATGTAGATCGAATGGTTAGGATTAGATTTTAAACAAAGGGGTATCGTGTGCTATGTGCCATGCGATTTAAGTTAGATTCAACGAAACGCATCAGTCGATCCGTGCGAACCGGTACCATCCAGTAATAACTTGACACGTGGCCCAGTCTTCGTTTTAAAAAAACAGAAACATTTCTATTTAGTGTTTGGATTTGAAAACTTCATAACTTTTGATCCACACGTCCAAAATTTGCAAACTTTATTTCATTGGAATTAGGAAAAATAAACCTTTGAAACCATGCCCTTAGTTTAGTGTTTTGCTTTTGGAAAATTAGTTGTTTTTCAGAAACATGTTTAGGCATATTTTGAGTATAAAAATTATTCTAAAAATGATTTTAGGGTAAAACCTTTTGCAAATGGTTTGATTTAAACTCTCTGGCCCTATACACTAAGTTTTGGATTTAAAAATGTATTTGATTAACCCTAGAAAATTATTACTTTGATTAAAGGCATTATTAGTAAAATAAAATGTTGCTTTGATTTAAAAATGGTTTTTGATTGAAACCTTTTGAATATGGATTTCTTTAAAACACTTTGACCATAAACACTAACATTGGTGTTCAAAAATATGTTTGGCTAACACTAGAAATTATTACTTTGATTTAAATCATTTCTAGCAAAACAAAAATGATTTAAATGGCCCATTTTCACTAACTTGATTTTAAATGATTTTGCCACTTTTATAAATGACCAATAGGTGTTTTAAAATGGTTATAGCCTATTAGAAACCACCTTTTCCAAAATATAACAATCTTTTGCCTGCTTGCATGCATTATTTTGTTTTCTTTATTTTATGTGGTGAAATGTTTGAATGCTAGTTTGAATTTTTTCCTTGATTGAAGAGATTTTTCACGAATTTTTACACTGAAGCACAAAAATCTGTTTCGGGACATCAACTCCCCAAATCTTACTTCTATCTTATTAGAGGTTATTCTTGGCACAAAAATCAAATAAAATGGATAAGGAGAGGTTATTACAGAAGTAATAACTTCCAAGACTCAATAAAACTATTGGTTTATCACCCAAGAAGTACTTTTCTTTAACGCCTTTAAGTTAGGCACAAGAAGCAAGAATCAAGTATTTTCAAATGAAGAAGCATTAACATCAAACCTTGCTTTCAAAAGAGGAGCAAAAGGTAGCTTCTCTCTCCTCATAGGGAAGTGTTCAATACCTTTCTTGAATGGAAATTGATATTTAATGGTTCCTTCTTTCATATCAATGATGGCACCAGCAGTTCTAAGAAAAGATCTTCCCAAACTAATAGGACAAGAAGAATTGTATTCAACATCCAAAGCATAGAAATCAACAGGGACATAGGCATTATTAACCATAATAAGAATATCATTAACACTTCCCATGAGTTTCTTTTTAGCATTATCATTAAGTGGGACATCCAAATAGCAATCTTCCAAAGGTGGCAAATCAAGCATTTCATAAATCTTTCTAGGCATAATAGAGAAACTAGAACCAAGGTCACATGAAGCTTTGAGATCAAAGTCATTCACTTGCATATTAATGATGGGTTCTCATCTATCTTCTACTTTCCTAGTAATAGAGGCTTTGTGTTTCAAGTTTTCTTCCTTAATTTTAATAAGAGCATATGAATGTGTTTGGTGAAAGCTACATTCATATCACTAGCATTAAGACTTCTAGCAAGCTTTTGTAGGAACATAATCACTTCAAACATATTGCAACCATCAAAATCAAAATTAAACTTAGCATCACTGGTAGTAGATTCATTGGGTTTAGGCATTATGGTAGGAGGAATAGGGACCTCTTGTGGTTTAGTGGCATCCATATTGGTGGTGGTAATAGTGCACACACTATTGTTTCTAGCAATTTCAGCTTCTCTTTCCCATTTAGCATGTAGTTGAGCTAATAGTCTAACATTTTCATCAATAGTAACTTGTATGGCATGAGTAGCAGCAAAGGTACTTTCCAAGGTTTCAAGTTTAGCATCCATTTTATTAATCAAGAAGGACTGTGCTTCAGACATAGAGGAAATATTTTTCTCATCATTCAAAAAGCTTTTCCTCCACAGTTTTGTTGAAAATGGTTTGTTTACTAATAAAGTCATTAAGCATGACTTCAAGTTCAGAGGGAGCACTTCTAGTATTGTTGTAGGAGTTTCCATAGGTATTGCCAATATTAGGAGGATAAGGCCTATAATTATTGTTACAACCAAAATTATTCCTATAGGCATTGTTGCTGAAATTGTTGTTTCTAATGAAGTTCACATCAACTTGCTCTTCTTGAGCAACCAAAGAGGATAAGGGAACATTATTTGGATCTATATGAGCTTTTCCATTAACAAGCATAGCCATGATAACATCAATCTTACCACTCAAAGAAGAGGTTTCTTCAACAGAATTTACCTTCTTACCATGTGGAGCTCTCTCAGTGTGCCATTCAGAATAGTTGACCATCATATTATCAAGGAGCTTTGTTGCAGCACCCAAGATAATGGTCATAAAGGTACCTCCAGTTGCTGAATCCAACAGATTTCTTGAAGAGAAGTTTAACCCTGCATAAAAAGTCTGGATAATCATCCAAGCATCAAGTCCATGAGTGGGACAATTCTTAACCAAATATTTCATTCTTTCCCAAGCTTGAGCAACATGTTCGTTATCAAGTTGTTTAAATTTCATTATTTCACTTCTCATAGATATAATCTTAGCAGGAGCATAGTTTTTTCCAATAAAATCATATTTGGACTTAATCCAAGAATCAATACTATTTCTAGGCAAGGATAGCAACCATTCTTTATCTTTTCCTATCAAGGAGAAAGGAAACAACTAGAGCTAAATAATATCTCCATCTACATCTTTATATTTTTGCATCTCACAAAGTTCAACAAACTTATTGAGGTGGGCAGCAGCATCATCAGAACTAGCACCAGAAAATTGCTATTTCATCACAAGATTCAACAAAGCAGGCTTAATTTCATAAAAAGGTAGCATCGGGAGCAAGTGGAGCAATAGGTGTATTCAGGAAATCATTGTTGTTTGTACTAGTGAAGTCACACACTTGGTATTCTCAGGAGAGTTTATTTTTGCAAAGGTGGAGCAAACCAACAGCATCGACAACTAGAGTAGGAACTATTTTTTTTGTGTTTTTGATAAGAGAAAGCAAACCAAACGAAACTAGTTTTTTTTGGATTTTTTTGATAAAAAGAAGCAAACAAAACAAGGCAAAAGAAACTAAGCAAAACACAAACAAAGTAAAGAGAAAGGTTTTGAAAGACTCCCCTTGTGAAGCCGTCCTTAGCCTCCCCGGCAACGGCGACAGAAAACAGCTTGATGCAGCTCAGATCACTGTAGAGCTTCATTGGGAAATCCTAAGTGGAAGGTATGATTAGCACAATGATACGTCGGAAACATATCTATAATTTTTTATGTTCCGTGCTTGTTTAGTATCAACTTGGTTATGTTTTGTCTACACTTTGAGGTATTTTTATACACTTTATGGACTAACCTATGGACAATATGCCACAGTGCCAGTTGCCTGTTTTCTGCTGTTTTTGGTTTCAGAAAGCTAAAAAATGAATATTCTCGAAATTGGACGGGACAAAAGCCGAAGTTCATATTTTCCCCTAAACGATACGGAAAATCGAAGACGAGACGGCGAAGGACACTAGGGTGGCCACACCCTAGGTGGGCGCGGGCCCACCGTGGCTGCGCCCACAAGGGGTGTGGGCCCCCTGGACCTCCACCGACCTTGCCTCCTTCGCCTATAAGAAGCCTCCGACCCTAAAACCCTAAACAATCGACCAGAAAACCATGAAAAGTTCCACAGCGCTGCCGCCACCGAAGGGGAGGTTCGGGGGACAGAAAGTCTCTATTCTAGCACCCTGCTGGGACGGAGAAGTGCCCCCGGAGCCATCTCCATCGATCTCCACCACCATCTTCATCACCGTTGCTGATTCCCATGATGAGGAGGGAGTAGTTCTTCCTCGAGGCTAAGGGCTCTCTCGGTAGCTATGTGTTCATCTCTCTCTCTATGCATGATCTTGTTGTGGTCATGGGCTATATAATCAAGTAGATCTACTCTATCACTCAAGTGCTTCAATAGATCTCTGCTTTTCCCCACGTGTGTGAAAGTGACAGCATGCATACCATGTGTGGCACTTAAGTGATGACCCACAAGTGTAGGGGATCGCAACAGTCTTCGCGGGTAGTATTACCCAATTTATTGATTCGACACAAGGGGAGCCAAAGATACTTGCAAGCCTTAACAACTGAGTTGTCAATTCAGCTGCACCTAGAAATAGTTCTTGCTCACAGAAGTTTATCAGTAGCAACAGTTTGATAGTAGCAACAGCAAAGCAACAGCAGCAGCAAAACAGGAGCAATAGTAACAGTAATAGTAGGATTCGAGTGCGGTAGGCATAGGCATGGATGGACGGGCGTTGCATGGATGAGTCTAAACATGTAACTTCAAGATCTAGGGCATTACAGATAAATAATAACAAGCATACAAGTACTAAACAATCCTAGGCATGTGTTCCAAATATAGTCATATGTGCTCGCACTGAGAACTTGCACAACATATTCTATCCAGCCAGCCCATGGCAATGGGACCTCTAGGGAACTACTGGAAATTAATGTGCTCCTTTTAATAGAGCACCAGAGCAAAGCATTAACACTCCATGAACACATGTGATCCTCACACCACAACCATACCCTCCGGTTGTCCCAATTATTGTCACTTTGGGGCCTTTGGATCCAGACAATGATATGTGTACACAACTTGAAAATAAGATCACAAACAATACTATCATAATGATTCAATAATAAGTTCAGATCTGAGATCATGGCACTTGGGCCGTAGTGACAAGCATTTAGCATAACAAGTTGCAACAAAGTAAAATAGCACTAATAGAAATACTAGGCACTATGCCCTAACAGATCTTATTCAATTACATGATAGAACACATCTAATCCCTACCATCCCCAAGCCTACAGCGGGGGATTACTCACTCATGGATGAGGGAAACATCAATGGTTGATGGAGATGCGTTGGTGATGACGATGGAGATGATCCTCTCCAAATTCCCCGTCCCGGCAGGGTGCCAGAACGGAGTTTCTGGATCCGAATCTTGGTTTTTTTCCTAATAGTTGATTTTCTGCACAAAAACAAGACACCAAGGTAATTCTGCTGAAAACAGCGTCAGACTATGTTAGTTGTATCCAAATCACACAAGTTTAGAGGAGAAACAATAGCAAAAGTGTTCAGGAAAGTAGATACATTTTGGACGTATCAACTCCCCCCAAGCTTAGCTTATTGCTTGTCCTCAAGCAATTCAGTTGAAAACTAAGTGCGATAAAAGAACTTTCACGAACACATTTTCTTCATATGATGTATATATTCTCAGCACAGGAGTAGATGCTTAAACTATTCATAATAAGAAGTATTCAACTAACTCTACTCAATAGTCATTACAAGATATGAAGAGAAACCAACTAAATAATAATAAGTAGCATGGAACATAAACATAAGCAACATTACAATGCTCATAGTAAGGTATGATAGAGTGGTATCTCACTTGCCTTTGTTTGTAGAGCACAATATAAATGCCAAGGAACCTCTGAAGTTCAAGTCAAGACTAGAAGTAAAGATATCAGAGAAACAAGCATCAAAGTCATGACATAATTAACCAAGTTTTGGAACAAACACAAGAATGACAACTATGCTCTCAAGAAGGTGCTCATAGAATAAGTGGTGACTCAACAAGGTTGTGAAAATGGTTTTGAAAAGCTTGAAAGGCTTCCTAATGCTGAAAGGAAGGTACTCATTAGCTTTGAGCTCTCATTGCCCCTATCATAGGCATTTTCATATGGTTAAGGTAAAAGTGAGGTCCACTCTGAATTATATGCTTGACATACCATAGACTGGAAATCCCATGTCCCTTGAGTACGAGGCCGCTCCGCATGCTACTCAACTTTGGTTACCTGTAAGTTCTTGTCATTGTAAATACATGCATATCATAGAGAACCACCAACGGGGTACCCCTTGCACATGATACAGGAGCTATCTCGTGATCAAAATGATAAGGCAAGCAGACAATGAGCATCTCAGCGATCTTTTTATTTACTATATGTATAGCTTTTTATTCAGGATGCTTTATAAATGCTTATTATGGTGATGCTGCAAGTTTCCACCATGATTAGGGATGGCTTAGGCTAGCGGCCCAGGCGTTTCTCTAACACAATGTATAAACTCCATGAACTCACAAGCTCCCCTTTTATTTCACATCGTCGACATCCGTAAACAAAAGAGCAAAGTATCAACTGGATAGGATATCCAAAAAGTGTTGAAAGCATTCCCCGTGATAGCACGGTTCTACTGACTCCCAGCATATAATTTGCAAGCATATAACTTTCATGGACTAGTCACAATGGTTCAGGATTATTAAGTGCAAGGAATAAAGTGTGCCATCAAGTTCGTGAGAGCTTTACTAACTAACTTTCTCAAAACAGACAAACATTTTATTTTAGAAGAAAACAAGGCATGTTGAATATGCAATGAAGTACAAATGATGCTAATAGGTAGGTATGGTGGACACAGCTGGCAATGTTGGTTTTGCAGAGTTGGAAACACAGGTAGAGCTCATACTCAGTGCAAGTGAAGGCTAGCAATAGAGAGGGAGCGACAAACGAGAGAGCAATAATTGTCATAATCATGCTTGCAACAAAACAGGACTAATTATGGCATGAAAGTGATACAAGAACTCTGAGGCAAAATAAATCATCGAGGCTTACTGACTATTGATTAGCCATATGCATGCATGAGCATGTGCCAAGTCGATTCATATGAACAGTCAGAGGAGGATACCACAATACCATACCAAAATATGAGTAAAACAATGCAACCAAACATTCATATGACATGCTACAAACTATTAGCAAGATGGAGCTAATCATAGACAAGCAAGAACTACTAAGCATCCATAATGACATACACCTTACACAAACAGGCTAAGCATGCTCACAATGATGAGTATATGTACAAAAATGAAACAAATAGAGTTTGTTACCAGCCTCTTACCACACCTCGAGTTGTCTTAATCTTCATTATTGCCCATCACTTGTGTGACTTGAATAATAACATGAAACCAAAATCAAGTGGAGGACGGCTGTGTAGGAGTTCGTAGCATGGAAAACAAAAAATTTCTACTGCATGAACACACAATCAAGATCTAATCTATGATCAAGCCAAGATCTATCTACTAGATTGTAGCAACGAGTCGATAGAGGAACTCACCCTCGAAGATTCCAAAGCGGTTAACGAGAGCAGATTCTCGTGGGTGATGTAGTCGTACACTTGCCGATCTCAAGCTCGCGTAGACGATCCTTCCGGCGCTGCGTTCCGGCAGCGCTTCCACAGTCGGTCACACGTTCGGTACTCGATGAAGACCTTCCTATCCCTTGTTCCAGCAGGCAGCGGAGGTTGTAGCACTCTCCTCGTGATTCCGGCAGCACGACGGCGTGGTACCGGAAGTAGAGGGGAGATCTCGCAGGGCTTCGCCTTAAGCCAGAGCGAGTATGGTGGACTATGAGAGAGGCCTTGGCGATCTAGGGTTTAGAGGCACCAAGGGGTTTAGAGCAACCAGCAGCTAGGGATTAGCTAGACGGCGGCTTAGAAGAGATTTAGAGCAGCCGCATCTAGAAGGGGGGGCGGCGGCTGGTCTAGGGTTTAGAGGGGCGCCGGCTATGGGGCAAAGTGTAGGGAGAGGGGGCGCCCCCTCCCTTTCTTTTATAGGTGGGAGGGGCGGCTAGGGCTAGCCGAGTCCTCCCCCAACTCCCTTGCTGGCCGGCGGTTTGGAGGAGAGAAGGGAAACCTTCTCTTCCCAGGTTTCCTTCTCTCCCTCCACTTCACAAAATAGCCGTTTGACTTTTCAAATTGGCGTTTGACTTTTTCAAACTAGGATTTGATTAAACCCTTTATTTTGTTCAGAGATGACACCTAGTACATGATGCAATCATTCCATCTTGCAATGACACATTCATGTACCCTTCCCCTCCAGAGTGCCGGACATTCCGGAACCTTCTAGAACATTCCTGCTGAAAACACCAGAACCATTCTCCAACCCCGAAACAGGACTTTCCTTTTATGAATCTTATTCTCCGGACCATTCCGGATCTCCTCGTGATATCCCGGATCCCATCCGAGACTCCGAACAACATTCGGTCTCTTACTCATCATTCCATAACTACTCAACAACATCGAATCCTTAAGTGTGTCTCCCTACGGTTCGTGAATTATGCGGACATGATCGAGACACTTCTCTGATCAATAACCAATAGAGGAATCTGGAAATTCATATGGCTCCCACATATTTCTACGATTACTTTGCGATCGAATGAACCACTTACATATGATACCAATTTCCCTTTGTCTCACGATATTTTACTTATCCGAGGTTATGATCGTCGGTATCTCTGCATACCTAGTTCAACCTCGTTACTGATAAGTACTCTTTTCTCGTTCCTGTGGTATGTGATCCCTTGTGAGCCAGTCACATGCTTGCAAGATAATTGGATGACATTCCACCGAGAGGGCCCAGAGTATATCTATCCGTCATATGGATGGACAAATCCCACTCTTGATCCATGTGTCTCAACCAATACTTTCCGAACACTCAATGCCACCTTTATAGCCACCCTGTTACGGTGTGGTGTTTGATGTCATCAAAGCATCCTTCCGGTAAAGGTGATATGCATGATCTCATGGTCGAAGGAATTAGGTTACTATGTATCAGAAAGCTTATAGCAAATGAACTATATTAAATGACTTGATCTTTATGCTACGCTTAACTATAGGAGTATGTCCATCACATCATTCTCCTAATGATATGACCTTGTTGTTAATAACATCTCTATGTTCATGATCAGGAAACCATGATCATATATTAACCAACAAGCTAGTTTAACAAGAGGCTTTACTAGGGACTCTTTTATGTTTACAAATCACACAAGTATTAATGTTTCCGTTTAATACAATTATAGCATGGTATGTAAACATTTATCATAAGTATGAAGATATGATAATAACCACTTTATTATTGCCTCTTGGGCATATCTCCAACAGTCTCCCACTTGCACTAGAGTCAATAATCTAGTTTCAAACCTTTGTGTATTCAACACCTATGGCTTTCTGGTGTTGTATGTACACGATTGCTAGTGGTCAACTGATCTCCGGATCTGACACTTCTAGGTCCGTGTGTAATTGCATGTCTTTGCGTCTCTACGCATCACTCATTCTTTAATGAGATGGCTTTGTATAGATTTGGTCCTTTGGTGAGACCTTTAGTTCTTTGGGGTTAAAACATGTTGATAATATTGTCGTACAATATATCTTCATAGTATTATCCCACTGTGAACTACACCTAGTTTGACAACAAACTACTTGACACAAATGCCCTCTTTAGCTGCTATTATAGCAGTCATATACTTAGCCTTTTGTTGTAGTATCTGTCACAATGTCTTAACTTTGGAACTCATCCAAATCCATTATGGAACTTACTTTCCATTATATTGTGCCACCCTTAGTTTAGATTGAGATAAACTTAATTTGTACTCTGTGACAAAACTAGTATCAATGTAGTACTTTTACAATGAACTAACCATCTATTTGTCACTTCTACAAATAATATACTCTTAGTTCTTCCAAAGATCATAATAATATCCTTACTATCGTCCAATGATCATCTTATGAATCATTCTGGTATATGCTCATAACATTTAGAGCATAGGACATATCTGGATTTGTACATATCACAGTATGATTGATATAAATACTCTTTTTGATTTCATACATCAAGTATCAATCTATACTTGAATCTTTGTTTCACTTACCAAGTGTCAATACACTTGAATATATCATCAATATTGAACTCATTCAATCCTTTCTGTGTGACAAGAACCTTTCTTGTAGTTTCTTTATTGAACTCATTCAATACATCATCTATGTACTTTCGGCACAACCATATTAGCGTCTATTGATGCCAAATATTTGGGTTTTGCCTAAGTCTTTCATCAGGATGAAATTCTTAATATGTGTTAATAAAAGATACATCATTTCTAATCAACAATATGTCCTCCACATAATGTATTAGAAATATGTCTTAGCGCTCCCACTTAATTTCTTGCAAATGCAAGCATCTTCATTGTCTCCGATGAAATTAAACTCTTTTAACAGTTTCATCATAGTGAAGATTCCAACTCCGCTATGCTTACTTCAACCATTGAAGTTTGCATATGCATTTAGCATCCTTTGAATTAACAAAACCCTTTGGACCGTGTCATGCACACGTCCTAGGTAACCCTTCTATTAGAAGAAATTGTTTTGTTTATTCAACTACCACATAACAAAAATTATATGTAGTGGTTGCTACATTAATCCGTCTAGACTAAATATCGCTATGAAAGATCAAAATCTTGTCATAGTCAACCTTTGAACATTTTTGTGAACTCTTTCCCAACATGTCGACTATTTCATAGATGTGAAACATCCATGTCTACTTCTTTATAGATCCAAACACAACTGTAAGGTCTTACACCTTTCTCGAGGGTCCTTCAAGTTCAAAACTTGATTTCTCGTGTATGGAACTATCACGGATTTTATGGCTTCAAGCCATTTGACGGAGTCAGGGCCCATCATCAATTCTTTGCATGTAGTCCGTTCATTATTCTCAAATAATGATTCAACCCTCAAATCTTGGTATTTGATTGTTTACTCGACCTACTTGGTTCAATAGAAACTTTGACCTTCGTAACCACAACCTTTGAGGCACGTGAGCCATGAGCATTGTTGCTGCCTCCGGAACACTTTTCGGCGCTGCGCAACTCTGCACATATAGCTAAGGTTCTTTTAACCTTATCAAAGTTCTATTGTCCTCCCACTTAACTTTTCACGAAAAATTCCTTCTCAAAGAAACTTGATGTTCTAAGCGACAAACACTTTTGTCTCCGGTGTTATGGAGGAATACTTAACAAAGACAGGTTCATCCGACTTTGGTTGCAAACATCTTTCTTATGCATAGCATACCAATGTTTAAGAAAGGACAACTTGGGTTTTATCCCAAACCATAACTTTATATGGTGTCAATTCAACGGATTATGATGGAGCTCTTTTCAGTGGAAAAACGGCAGTCTCTAAAGCTTTTAACCTTTAAAATATAATGGCAGTTCTATGAATTATACCTTTGATCTTACCATGTCAAACAAGGTTTTAATTACACATCTCGAACGCTCCATACTCTTATGGTGTTTCGGGAAATGCAAATCCACAGAACGATTCCTTAAATCTTAGGTATTATGCTAAACTTGTAACTCAAATATCTTCCTTTATGATCTTTATCATAAACTATTTATATTCTTATTATAATGATTTTGCACTTCATCTTGAAAGACTTTGAACTTTTTCAAAATGTTTCATACTTCATCCTTATTAAGTAAATATTCATATATTCACTCAAATTTTCGGAGAAAGCATATGAAGTTGAAATCCATCGCTCTTGACTACATATAATGGATTTCATACAACAATATGTACAAGTTCCAATAAGCTAGTCATTCGTTCCCTTTTGGCCTATGAACGAAGTTTTAATTATCTCTAGGAAAGTTTCACAAGTGTCATGTGATCAAAAATCAAAAGACTCCAAAATTCCATCCATATGGAGTTTCTTCATGTTTTCTTTCCAATATAATTTAAACGGCGATGTCACTTCCTAAGTGATCTTTCAATCAATTTGTCTTTCGACATTTTTAGCACTAGTTTTATGGATGTGATTTCTCCAACGAGATTTGTGAATCATCCATCTTTTATAGATTACGGCAATTATTTGAACAACCCTTTTGTTCTCATAATACCTGATAAAACAAATCTTGAAGGCAAGCTTTGATGTTTAACGAGCAACACAATAACCCTTTATTTGTTCTCGATGAACATCATCACATATTCTTTTGCCAGTTACTTAGGCCATTGTAGTTCATGAATTGTGTTGTTTCGTATGACGATTCACACCAACAAATTCAGTATCAAATACTTAAGAACCACATTGTTTAATAAGCAAAGAATATAGCCATAACATGTATATCATCTATATACTTAAACTGAACAATTCTAGTCTTTTTCTTTTCTGCCATATATTTATGAGATTCTCTTTCAGTATTTCCTTTTCTGTTTGAAAGAATCTATCAACATCAACAGTGGAGTCATTCATATGACACATAGTCCAAATCGTGTATAATCAAATACCAATGTCTTTGGACTTTCACTTTGAAGTAGATCACCATCATCAAATGTTTGGTGTTCTTTCAAATTCCTTTCTTTAGTAATCCATTGGTGTAGTAAACACTTTACCTACATCAAATGTTCACCCTTATCATGGAATTATCCATGATCAAGCTACTTTTAGCTTGTAACGTGAATCGCGAGTATAATGTTGCTCTCCAAAACCTTTTGGAGGATTAGGACAACTAGCGTCTCCAACCTTTTGCAAATTCTCATAAAATATGAGAACATGACTTTTGCCATATTATACTCTATCATGTTGCAACCAAAACTTCGTTTCAGATATCACAATATCTTCCACACATCATGGTTTCTGAAACAACTCTTTCAGATCCTAGATAACCTTGATATTAAGACAGTCCTTTGAATATCAAGAATCATGGAAACAAACATGATACTCATACACTAACTCTTGGAATTGTCACTCTTGTTTTAATACCAATTATTAAACTTCATGGAGTAACCGGAACTTACTGAAAGTTTGCAATAGGACTTTTAAACTTTAGATTAACACTTCAAAACAATACGATACCAGTTCGTAAAGTAACTAACCAGAATTTTATAGTTCTATCATCTCAATTATAACTAAGCGTAAGGTGGTAAACGGATGCCAATGACTACAACAACTATGCAAATTCACTTTGATTTAATTTATGATAAATAGTGTTCAACTTTTAATCATATTGCCGTTGAACTCCCACTCAAAACAATATCCCTCACATTGTTTTAGTGATCACACGAACCAAATCCACCACATCAAAACCGATCATCACGAGAGTTGATGTAGCTTCAATGGCGAACAATCAACATGTTCATCATATCTACTATATGACTCATGCTTTACCTTTCGGTGATCCGTGTTCCGAGACCATGTCTGTACATGCTAGGCTCGTCAAGATCAACCTTAGCTTCCGCATGAGCAAATCTGGCTTGCTCACGTTGTATACACTCGCAGAATCTAACACACCCGATCATCACGTGGTGCTTCGAAACAACGAGCTTTAGCAACGGTGCTTACTAAGGATGAACACTTTAAAACTTGAAATTGTGTGCTTGAGGGATCATCTTATAATGCTACCGTCGTTAACTAAGCAATACAAGATGCATAAAAGGATTAACATCACATGCAATTCATAATATGTGATATGATATGGCCTTTCTTCTTGTGCTTCCGATCTCCATCTTCAAGCACGAACATGATCTCCATCATCACCGGCATTGCATCAAGGTCAATGACGCCGCTCCATGGTTGTCGTCCACCAGCTTCAACTATTACAACTACTTTGAACAGACAAGCGGGTCTTAACAGAATTTAAAGACAACCATATGGCTCCTGCCGGTTGCCAACTTACAATAAGGAACATTGCATACATCATATATAATCACAATCATGGCCATATCACATCACAGCACACCCCTGCAAAACAAAGTTATACGCCTCTAATTTTCTTTGCATGTTTTACGTGGTTTGGGGATTTCAATAAGTGTCGTTCTAACTTATGAACAAGAACCACAACATTGATACTAGTATTGTCAATCACCCGTTGTAAATTGAATCTTAACTATGTTGGGAGAAACCGGCACCCGCAAAGCCACTTATGCAATACAAGTTGCATGTCAAGCGTGGAGCAAGTCTCATGAACGATGTCATGTAAGGTTAGCCCGGGCCGCTTCATCCCACCATCCCGCAAGATGCAAAGTACACAAGAAGAAATCGACAACAAAAGCATCAACGCCCACAATGACCATTGTGTTCTACTCGTGCAACAGATCTACATATAGACACGGCTCTGATACCACTGTAGGAGTTCGTAGCATGGAAAACAAAAAAATTCTACCGCATGAACACACAATCAAGATCTAATCTATGATCAAGCCAAGATCTATCTACTAGATTGTAGCAACGAGTCGATAGAGGAACTCACCCTCGAAGATTCCAAAGCGGTTAACGAGAGCAGATTCTCGTGGGTGATGTAGTCGTACACTTGTCGATCTCAAGATCGCGTAGACGATCCTTCCGGCGCTGCGTTCCGGCAGCGCTTCCGCAGTCGGCCACACGTTCGGTACTCGATGAAGACCTTCCTCTCCCTTGTTCCAACAGGCAGCGGAGGTTGTAGCACTCTCCTCGTGATTCCGGCAGCACGACGGCGTGGTACCGGAAGTAGAGGGGAGATCTCGCAGGGCTTCGCCTTAAGCCGGAGCGAGTATGGTGGACTATGAGAGAGGCCTTGGCGATCTAGGGTTTAGAGGCACCAAGGGGTTTAGAGCAACCCCCAGCAGCTAGGGATTATCTAGACGGCGGCTTAGAAGAGATTTAGAGCAGCCGCATCTAGAAGGGAGGGCGGCGGCTGGTCTAGGGTTTAGAGGGGCGCCGGCTATGGGGCAAAGTGTAGGGAGAGGGGGCGCCCCCTCCCTTTCTTTTATAGGTGGGAGGGGCGGCTAGGGCTAGCCGAGTCTGAGGCAAAATAAATCATCGAGGCTTACTGACTATTGATTAGCCATATGCATGCATGAGCATGTGCCAAGTCGATTCATATGAACAGTCAGAGGAGGATACCACAATACCATACCAAAATATGAGTAAAACAATGCAACCAAACATTCATATGACATGCTACAAACTATTAGCAAGCTGGAGCTAATCATAGACAAGCAAGAACTACTAAGCATCCATAATGACATACACCTTACACAAACAGGCTAAGCATGCTCACAATGATGAGTATATGTACAAAAATGAAACAAATAGAGTTTGTTACCAGCCTCTTACCACACCTCGAGTTGTCTTAATCTTCATTATTGCCCATCACTTGTGTGACTTGAATAATAACATGAAACCAAAATCCACTGAGGACGGCTGAACCCTGCAAAGAACTCACAAAACCAAAGAAGAACAACAAATATCTTTGGTGTTTTCGATTTTTTTAAAGAAAGCAAAAACAAACAAAGAAAAAGCAAACCAAACAAAGCAAAATCTTTTTGGATTTTTCTTTTAAGGCAAACCAAAGCAAAGAAACAAAGAAAGAGAAACAACGAAAATATTTTTGTTATTTTTGTGTTTTTGAGAAAGAAGCAACAAGAACCAAAAAGAAAGTGAAACAATGGATATACAAAGAACCGACCGAACATGATATATATATATGAGTGTGACGTCGGTATACCTCCCCCCAAGCTTAGGCTTTTCGCCTAAGTGGGGCTCAATAGCTCCGGTAGTAACCCCATGCTGGTGGGTCATCATAGGAATGATGATAGTTAGGCGCTTGCGATGAATAAGAAGACGCGCCCCAATCAAATGAGGGCTGCTGGTATGAAACTCTCCCAAGTTGGAGGGCTGAACCGAATTGTCTTCGGCATCCTCTTCAACATTCTCCTCTCGCTGGGAGAGCTCTGCCACATATGTGTCAACCTCCTCCTCCGTAAGCGACCATCCTTGCCTGTTATCAAAGTTAAACAAAGCAGGTGCAGGCAAATAAACTATTTTCTTATTCCTACCCTTTCTCTGACCTTGCTGGGCAAAAGATAATTCATACGGTAAACTTATCACATTAGCCCCCAGGGACACAAAACCATGCTGAACCATGGATTCAAGATCCAGCCTCTCTATGGGGAACTGATAATCTAAATAGTGAGACTCCAAACCATGGAAAGCTAGCAACATAGAAGCAATGAGACCTCCACAAATTTCACCCTTCTCGCGGTTGGTGGTGAGACATTGAGCTATCAAAGCACCCATGCTATAAGATCTATTCCTATTCTATAAGGTTCCCAACCTTTAATAAGGTAGAGTCCCCTTTGTTTACAATGCTAGTCCCTGGATCAATAGCTAGCATCCACAATTAAGATGTAATATCAAGAAACAAAGGTCATAATACAACTTTATAACCAGGAATAAAATAATTTATTACATCTTTCATAGATCATTTGGCTATTACATTACATTGCAGTAGAATATCTATAAGCATGGGGTCCTTCATCTTCAAAGTGCCACAGGCAGACATGTTGGTTGTAGACTTTGTAATCCTAATCAACACACTTCACTAAATCAATCAAACCTGCAACATAACAAGTTACAGCCACAAGGGTCAATACATTTGAATTGTATTGGCAAGTGATACTATGGTAGTATAGTGGAGTCTATCATCTATATGCTTTTGGCTAAGTGGAGTTGAGGCTTGCATTGCTCAAAATAGATTTTTCCTTATCATTTGAAAACACTAAGTTTTTGCTTGACAAAAGTCACCCAAGGCATCTACCAATCAAAGATTGAAGATCCTTTAACCCTTGTTCAACCACAAGTTTTTAACTTAGAAATTTGGATGATGAGATTCTTGATAGCTTCCATGTCTTGATGCTCAAATTGTCCTTTACCAGGGACATGGCTAAGTACTTAGATTTTACACTCTGCAGAGGTGGTGCACTTTCCCCACAAGACTTGGTTTCACCAAGACAAGATCTTTCAGAAGCCTTTCCTTAGACCAAATGGACGTGTTCCAACCTATCATCCCACTACCACCAACTGTCAAAATGGCTAAGTTCTAGCAACCTATGTGATCCAGGCAGAGCCCATAATGCCAAGTGGCTGCACTTGAAGCTTCTCAACATTTGACATCTCAAATCTCTTTGTTCCTGGGTGGCCATCCACAAGTGAGATGCACAAGGTAAACCATAAAAATGGGCCTTGTGAACCACTCAACACAAACCATTCCTTCCATTCCACCCAGGTGATTCATTCACTTAGTTGTTTTATTAAACAAATCACAAGTCCTCAGACTTAGAAATTTTCCATAGTGTGAATATATATTCCACCCTTGTTTTCTATTAGCTAAGCTAAGCATGATAGTAGTAGGAATCTTAACTTAGGAAATTTTACTAAGGTTTCATCTACTAGGTTTTCCCATAGCATGGTTTATACTTAGCAAAAATTCCATGCAAGTTTTACATAGAAAAATCACTAATGCATAGTGAAAGTAATGGGAAAAAAGTATGAAGCATCACTTGCCTTTTTGGTAGAGGGTATACGTTCACTCCTTGATCTTTTGCAATGTTCACACACTTCAAGTCACTACATTTCAATCAAGCAAACAATATTTCAATCTACCATTCAAGCATTTCATCACATAAAATAATAAACAAAACAATACATGCAAGCATGCAAAAGGGTTGTTTTATTTGTAAAAGTGGTTTCTAATGGGTCATAAACATTTGGATATACCTAATGGTCATTTTATAAAGTGGCAAAGTCATTTGCAAAAGGTTTCACTTTATAAACCATTTTTAAAACAAGGTATCATTTTATGTGGTGTAAAAATGTTTTAGTAAGGCATTAATCTATAGGATTCACAAAATATGTTTTCAAACCATAAAACTTTGTGTTTAGGGTCAGAGAGTTTAAAACAAAACATTTCCCAAAGGTTTTCCTTCAAAACCATTTTTAATAAATAAACCATATTTTTATTTGACTAGAATTGGTTTAAATCAAGGATTCATTCTTTTGTTTCTCCAAATACATTTTTGAAACCACAAAGTGATTCCTATGGTCAGTAGGTTCAAAACAATCCATTTGCCAAAGATTTTATCCCCAAAATCATTTTTGAACAATTTTTATATCCTATACAAGCATACATATGTTTCTACAAAAACAAACATTTTTTCAGAAGCTTTTTACTAAAAAAATGGCATGGTTGGATAGGGCTTGCTTTTCTGAATCCATTGATATAAAATTTGCAAAATTTGGACGTGTAGATTTAAAGTTATGGAATTTACAAAATTGAATCTCTAATAGAACATAATTTCTGTTTTAAATCAACTCTGGCCACGTGGTGAGTTCTGATTCGTCCATACCGTTTCGCTCAGATCGGCTACGGGGTGCATTGGATCTAAGTGGGACTGGACGGTGCAGATTAGCTCGTACCTCTTCGCTTAAGTGGTTCTGTCTACGCCACAGGATGAGGATCCAATGGCCCACGTGTGTTTGACCAAAGGCTGGCGGCGCAGCGACGGTGGCTGGCGGCGGCGCGGTCAGATGGTGGCGGTGCTGGTGAAGCAGGAAGCGAGAGAGGCTGGGAATATGCTGACCGGGTTCGCAGGGCTGCGCTGATTCTCGACGTGGTCGCCACAGGGACAGGGGCGCACGGGTTCGTCCTGAATCGCTCGCCGGAGTTGCGCTTCACCTCGGGCATGCTCTGTCATCGACGGAGACGAGGCTACAAGGCTCGGAAAGGCAAGGTGAAGGGTTTGTTAGACACGCAGGTGAACGCTGATTACACGAGTGTCAACAAGAGGGAGAGGTGCGGTCAGGACTTACAGGGAGAGGTCGCCGGAGTCAGAGTAGTTCGCGGTGGCGCTCGGACAAAGACGGCGTCGGCATTCTGGGGTGCACGCGAGCAAGATGGTGATACTGGTAGGTGCTCACGGCTAAGGCGAGCAAGCTAGTGCGGGCTAGGGGGCAGGGAATGACTGGGCTCGCCGGAATTTTGGTTGCGGCTCGTCGGAACAGAGGGAGTGCCAGCTCAAATCATGGCAGCCTGGGGGCAAGGAAGGTCTGGCGAGTGAGGGAGATCAGAGAGGGGAGAGGGATGCTTAAATGCGCACAGTCACTGGGCTGAATCAACGCGTGGTTATGAGGAATCAAGCGTGCGGTTAATTGGCAGAAACGGCGACGAGGTTTGGGGGAGAAGAAGTCGCGGCGGGTGGAAACGACGAACAGTGATGTGGGGTCGGTTGGTCAGCGAGAGAGAGGGAGTGGGGGCCAGTGTTCAGTGACTGCGCGGGTTCTTTCTGCGGTAAGGAAAACGCTTCGGGGGCGAGGGGGTAGGTGGGCTGGACTGGGCCAGGTGCGCTTAGCTGGGCTAGGTCGTCTCTTTCATTTTTTTTGTACTGCTTCTGTTTTTCTTTTTCCATTTGATTTTCTGTTTTGAAATTCAATCAAACAATTCAAACAACACATGAATTCAAACCTTTGTCAAAGTTTGTGTAGTTTTTAATTCTGTTTAACAACAGAATCCAAAGTCCAAAATAAAATAATATTTTTATTCTTTTAGGATCTATTTAATAATTAAATAAAATGTCCATACTTATTAATTCAAATAGGATTTGATTTATTAAAATCTCCATTTGAAATCTAAATATTAGCAAAACCAAATCAGTAAGTTTTATTTGAAAATATAAAATACTTGGAAATCTTGTTTAAAATAATTTTAACAAGTTTTGATGTTTAATTAAAATGGCAAAACCTTTATTTTAATAAAATTGGATATTAATAAATCCTCATTATTTTATTTAAATAAACCTTTACTCTTTTAATCAAAACAAAATATTTTACCTCAAAAACTTGGCCAAGGTTTAATTTGGCTTTATAAAATAATCCTTACTTATAAATCTACCTTCTCTTTTGGAAACCAAATCTTTTTATTAAAAAGTACTAAAATAGTGGTTCCAAATATTTAAATCTTTCTTCATTAATTTGTTTATCCTTTTAAATCCTTTTAGGATTTATTTGATCAAAATAGGTTTGAAGGTTTCCAATTGGAATCAAAAAGTTTCTTCTCACCCTAAAAATCAACAAAGTTTTATTTTATTTATTTTATTTTTCACATTACAAGATTTGGAAAATCTTGGGATGTGACATGCTACCACCCTTAAAATAAATCTCGTCCCGAGATTTGGGAAGGCTAGGGTTACAAGTTGGCTCAAAAGCATCTAGGGTACTACCACCCTTAAAAATTTTCCAACCCAATTACATTTTGGCCTGCTTGGGATCTTGATGTAACTTTTCTGGACAGAAGTTTGCATAGTGGCCTAGCTCCTTGCATTTGAAACATGTGACAAGGTTGAGGTCTTGAGGTGGCTTCTCTGGACAATATGATGCATAATGTCCTAGCTCTTTGCAGTGGTTGCACATCACTTGACTAATATCCTTCCTCATCTTGGGTTTCACTAGCTTTTGTTTGTCTTCTTGGCTCTTCTTCTTTTCTGGGCATTCACTAGCATAGTGTCCCATCTCTTTGCAATTGTAATATTGCAACTGGCTTTTGTCTTTCTTCTTCTTTTTGGGTCTCTCCAAAGCTAGGAGTTCTTATAGTTCATGTTCTTCATATCTCACCTCAAAGGTGGGAAATATTTCTCTCTTCTTGGGGCATTGATTAGTTGGATGTCTCTCTTCACAATTATGGCATTGATCTTCATGCTCCTTGGATGTATGATCCTTGTCTCCATAAATATTGCAAGCTTTGGTTCCTTCTAAAATAACATCTTTGTCATCCTTGTTGTCATTAGCTCTTTGGGAAAAGTTTTTCCCCATGTTGATCATTTGAGTAACCAATCCTTGCAACAATTGGGATTGAAGTTTCAAAATCCTTTGTATGGCTGGGTCTAGTCCATTGTTGTTGGCTAAAAGCTGAGTTGTCACTTGGCTCAACTGGTTTTGGGTTGCTATAAGTTCTCTCATGTTGTCCTCTTGGTTGTTGTTGTTGTCATCAACCTTGATGTTGGAGTCTCTTGGAGTAGTCATCTATTTGGGTTGAATTGAGATTAGAATAGGCAAGATGTTTCTAAGGGAATAATTCTAATCACACACATCACAATTCACACAAACAATGTGCAAGCAATCACAAACAAACACTCCTTTCAAACACAAGTTTCCAAGCATATTTTTAGGCAACCAAAAATATTTTTGTTACACCACATAAATTGGTGTGTTGGACTTAACTAAATATGGTGGTCCATCTATATGGTTCACTTGAGATCTTTCCTTCCTCCTTTTTGGTTGTTTCATCTTGCATGAGATCATGGTTTCCTTGGGAAAATTCTTGGTCACAAAACTTCAAAGGTGATGATGGCTCCTTCTAAGTTGTGTTTCCTTAGTCTCCAAATCTTGAGCAAGATTTCTTATCTCACTTGTCCTTAGTGATACCCAAGGTTGAAGTCCTTGGTGAAAATGCTGAAGATGTTGAAGTCATTAGAGTTGAAGATGTTGAAGTCATTAGAGTTGATGAAGTCCTTTGCACATGGTGAAGTCTTTGGCCATGGGGTAGGCTTTGTCCATCAAGTTTGAAATGGAAGAGATGTAGAATCAAAACCAAAATGGTTGAGGAAAGAGTTTACAAGATTGTTTGTAAATAAGTTTTGGGACAAATACAACTCCTATTTTTCTAAGGGGTTTTGTCCAATCCTAGGTTTACAAATCCTACAGGCAACACAATGCTCTGATACCATCTATAAGGTTCCCAACCTTTAATAAGGTAGAGTCCCTTGTGTTTACAATGCTAGTCCCTGGATCAATAGCTAGCATCCACAGTTAAGATGTAATATCAAGAAAAAAAGGTCATAATACAACTTTATAACCAGGAATAAAATAATTTATTACATCTTTCATAGCTCATTTGGCTATTACATTACATTGCAGCAGAATATCTATAAGCATGGGGCCCTTCATCTTCAAAGTGCCACACGCAGACATGTTGTTTGTAGACTTTGTAATCCTAATCAACACACTTCACTAAATCAATCAAACCTGCAACATAACAAGTTACAGCCACAAGGGTCAATACATTTGAATTGTATTGGCAAGTGATACTATGGTAGTATAGTGGAGTCTATCATCTATATGCTTTTGGCTAAGTGGAGTTGAGGCTTGCATTGCTCAAAATATATTTTTCCTTATCATTTGAAAACACTAAGTTTTTGCTTGACAAAAATCACCCAAGGCATCTACCAATCAAAGATTGAAGATCCTTTAACCCTTGTTCAACCACAAGTTTTTAACTTAGAAATTTGGATGATGAGATTCTTGATAGCTTCCATGTCTTGATGCTCAAATTGTCCTTTACCAGGGACATGGCTAAGCACTTAGATTTTACACTCTGCAGAGGTGGTGCACTTTCCCCACAAGACTTGGTTTCACCAAGACAAGATCTTTCAGAAGCCTTTCCTTAGACCAAATGGACGCGTTCCAACCTATCATCCCACTACCACCAACTGTCCAAATGGCTAAGTTCTAGCAACCTATGTGATCCAGGCAGAGCCCATAATGCCAAGTGGCTGCACTTGAAGCTTCTCAACATTTGACATCTCAAATCTCTTTGTTCCTGGGTGGCCATCCACAAGTGAGATGCACAAGGTAAACCATAAAAATGGGCCTTTTGAACCACTCAACACAAACCATTCCTTCCATTCCACCCAGGTGATTCATTCACTTAGTTGTTTTATTAAACAAATCACAAGTCCTGAGACTTAGAAATTTTCCATAGTGTGAATATATATTCCACCCTTGTTTTCTATTAGCTAAGCTAAGCATGATAGTAGTAGGAATCTTAACTTAGGAAATTTTACTAAGGTTTCATCTACTAGGTTTTCCCATAGCATGCTTTATACTTAGCAAAAATTCCATGCAAGTTTTACTTAGAAAAATCACTAATGCATAGTGAAAGTAATGGGAAAAAAGTATGAAGCATCACTTGCCTTTTTGGTAGAGGGTATAAGTTCACTCCTTGATCTTTTGCAATGTTCACACACTTCAAGTCACTACATTTCAATCAAGCAAACAATATTTCAATCTACCATTCAAGCATTTCATCACATAAAATAATAAACAAAACAATACATGCAAGCATGCAAAAGGGTTGTTTTATTTGTAAAAGTGGTTTATAATGGGTCATAAACATTTGGATATACCTAATGGTCATTTTATAAAGTGGCAAAGTCATTTGCAAAAGGTTTCACTTAATAAACCATTTTTAAAACAAGGTATCATTTTATGTGGTGTAAAAATGTTTTAGTAAGGCATTAATCTATAGGATTCACAAAATATGTTTCCAAACCATAAAACTTTGTTTTTAGGGTCAGAGAGTTTAAAACAAAACATTTCCCAAAGGTTTTCCTTCAAAACCATTTTTAATAAATAAACCATATTTTTATTTGACTAGAATTGGTTTAAATCAAGGATTCATTCTTTTGTTTCTCCAAATACATTTTTAAAACCACAAAGTGATTCCCATGGTCAGTGGGTTCAAAACAATCCATTTGCCAAACATTTTATCCCCAAAATCATTTTTGAACAATTTTTATATCCTATACAAGCATACATATGTTTCTGCAAAAACAAACATTTTTCCAGAAGCTTTTTACTAAACAAATGGCATGGTTGGCTAGGGCTTGCTTTTCTGAATCCATTGATATAAAATTTGCAAAATTTGGACGTGTAGATTTAAAGTTATAGAATTTACAAAATTGAATCTCTAATAGAACATAATTTCTGTTTTAAATCAACTCTGGCCACGTGGTGAGTTCTGATTCGTCCATACCGTTTCGCTCGGATCGGCTACGGGGTGCGTTGGATCTAAGTGGGACTGGACGGTGCAGATTAGCTCGTACCTCTTCGCTTAAGTGGTTCTGTCTACGCCACAGGATGAGGATCCAACAGCCCACGTGTGTTTGACCAAAGGCTGGCGGCGCAGCGACGGTGGCTGGCGGCGGCGCGGTCAGATGGTGGCGGTGCTGGTGAAGCAGGAAGTGAGAGAGGCT
This sequence comes from Avena sativa, assembly GCA_916181665.1. Lineage (NCBI taxonomy): Eukaryota > Viridiplantae > Streptophyta > Magnoliopsida > Poales > Poaceae > Avena > Avena sativa. The sequence continues at coordinate 34,415,790 of OV702300.1, read as the reverse complement.
GGGAATATGCTCACCGGGTTCGCAGGGCTGCACTAATTCTCGACGTGGTCTCCACAGGGACAGGGGCGCACGGGTTCGTCCTGAATCACTCGCCGGAGTTGCGCTTCACCTCGGGCATGCTCTGTCGTCGACGGAGACGAGGCTACAAGGCTCGGAAAGGCAAGGTGAAGGGTTTGTTAGACGCGCAGGTGAATGTTGATTACACGAGTGTCAACAAGGGGGAGAGGTGCGGTCCGGACTTATAGGGAGAGGTCGCCGGAGTCAGAGTAGTTCGCGGTGGCGCTCGGACAAAGACGGCGTCGGCATTCTGGGGTGCGCGCGAGCAAGATGGTGATACTGGCAGGTGCTCATGGCTAAGGCGAGCAAGCTAGTGCGGGCTAGGGGGCCGGGGAATGACTGGTCTCGCCAGAATTTTGGTTGCGGCTCGTCGGAACAGACGGAGTGCCAGCTCAAATCGTGGCAGCCTGGGGGCAAGGAAGGTCTGGCGAGTGAGGGAGATCAGAGAGGGGAGAGGGATGCTTAAATGTGCACGGTCACAGGGCTGAATCAACGCGTGGTTATGAGGAATCAAGCGTGTAGTTAATTGGCAGAAACGGCGACGAGGTTTGGGGGAGAAGAAGTCGCGGCGGGTGGAAACGACGAACAGTGCTATGGGGTCGGTTGGTCAGCGAGAGAGAGGGAGAGGGAGTGGGGGCCAGTGTTCAGTGACTGCGCGGGTTCTTTCTGTGGTAAGGAAAACACTTCGGGGGCGAGGGGGATAGGTGGGCTGGACTGGGCCAGGTGGGCTTAGCTGGGCTGGGTCGTCTCTTTCATTTTTTTTTGTACTGCTTCTGTTTTTCTTTTTCCATTTGATTTTCTGTTTTGAAATTCAATCAAACAATTCAAACAACACATGAATTCAAACCTTTGTCAAAGTTTGTGTAGTTTTTAATTCTGTTTAACAACAGAATCCAAAGTCCAAAATAAAATAATATTTTTATTCTTTTAGGATCTATTTAATAATTAAATAAAATAGTCCATAGTTATTAATTCAAATAGGATTTGATTTATTAAAATCTCCATTTGAAATCTAAATATTAGCAAAACCAAATCCGTAAGTTTTATTTGAAAATATAAAATACTTGGAAATCTTGTTTAAAATAATTTTAACAAGTTTTGATGTTTAATTAAAATGGCAAAACCTTTATTTTAATAAAATTGGATATTAATAAATCCTCATTATTTTATTTAAATAAACCTTTACTCTTTTAATCAAAACAAAATATTTTACCTCAAAAACTTGGCCAAGGTTTAATTTGGCTTTATAAAATAATCCTTACTTATAAATCTACCTTCTCTTTTGGAAACCAAATCTTTTTATTAAAAAGTACTAAAATAGTGGTTCCAAATATTTAAATCTTTCTTCATTAAATTGTTTATCTTTTTAAATACTTTTAGGATTTATTTGATCAAAATAGGTTTGAAGGTTTCCAATTCGAATCAAAACGTTTCTTCTCACCCTAAAAATCAACAAAGTTTTATTTTATTTATTTTATTTTTCACATTACAAGATTTGGAAAATCTTGGGATGTGACATATTCAGAGCAGCTGTGATAAAAGCTAGATTAAAAGAAGACAACTTTCTAGCAAGAACACACTTGGTAATGAAATAGGCAAAGTATCTAATGGCTAGGAACTGAATGTTCCGAATTTTACCACTTTCCTTTGAGAAGTAGAGACCTTGGTAAATCTCAGCATATAAATCCATGAGTGACTTGGGTCTTTCCTTGATCTTCTCATTAGATCCCCACTGAGGTACTCTAATTGCTGCACAGAAATCAGCAAAAGGTAGGTCGACAGGTATATTATATATTTTGTAATGGACCATGGGATTAGATGTAGACCAAGTGAACCGGAAGTCCCGCACAAAAGCCATGGTTAGCTTAAAAAATTGAAATGGTTCACCTTCAACAAAGTGTTCCAATCCTGCATTGGTAATCAAGGTTTGGAAATCCTAGGAGATTCCCGCGGTTCTCATAAATTCATGGCATGGGTATACGGAAGGAAAAACTGCCTCCTCAGGATGAAGCATCATTGGCTCAGACACCATCAAGTCATATTGATTCAATGGATAGGTGCCCATCTTCCTTTCTGAAATTTTTAGACAAACATCAAACCAAGTGATTTCCAAGTTGATAAATGATGAGCAACTACTATAGAAGCTTGATAGAGGACTACACATGCATCAAAATGAAATTTCTAAGCATATAACAAGCATGCAAGCTCAAACAACTTGTCACCTATAGTAGAAAAATACTCAAGATACAATCTACCAATCACAAATCTAATTGGACAAGTGGAGGAGGCACATACCAAGGAGCAATCCCTCCAAAAATCAGCAGCAAAGATGGTATGAGCAAGGAGATGAAAAATCGCGAGCAAGAACAGCAAGAACTCGAGCTTGAGCAAGTTTTCCGGTGTTTTTCGGGATTGAGAAAGAAGATGGCTTTGAGGAGGCAGCCTGGAGGGGCCTAGGTGGGCCAGACCCCCCCCCCCCAGGCGCCGCCCACAGGTAGGCCGCGCCTACCATGGGTGTGTTAGCCTAGGGTGGCCCCTGGGTCACTTCAGGTGTCCCTCTGCCCCTTTTTTGAGGAAAAAATTATTTTGAATTTTCTGAGATTTTTTAGGAAACCTTATTTTTGGCCAATTTTCAGGAAAATTGATTTTCTCGTCGAAACAGATTTTTCAGAAGAATCAAAAGCAAACCAAAAGCCAAACTACAGGAGCTCTAAGACAAACTAACAAGCAAACAACTAGCAAAACCAAAGCTAGCAAAAGAAAGACAAAGACTAGGAAGGAGAAAAGTAAAAGAAAGCAAGTATAACCACAGTGAAAACATTATTTTGTTCATTAAAATACTTTTGTTAACAAGGTTGATCAAGTCTTGTACCAAAACAATCTTATATGAAACAAAACTTTGCATTCCACAAGGTGATTATGTTACCTCATACTTGATAGCAATGGTCCCAATCATAATAGTTTCAAAATTTTCTTGTGGAATGGGGCAACATATTTCTCCAACCTTGATGCTCTCAATATTTTCAATGGAATTCAGGCAATAGCTTCTAACAACCTTCTTGGGCAAATAAACAGTATGCTCTTTGTCATCAATATTGAATGTTACTTTTCCTTGATTACAATTAATGACAGCACCTGCAGTATTAAGAAAAGGTCTCCCAAGAATAATAGACATATTTTTTTTGAGGGTAATAACAGTAGGAAAGGTTCCTACTGCCTCATTTTCATTAATAAAAGATCAGAGTCTGTAAAGTTACATATTTACATAAAGACAGAAGGGGAGGAAAGATCTCCAAAAGACAGGTTAGAAAGGTCTAAGATCTCAAAAAGATTTACAAACTATGAATAATGCTCTTGATAAGTGGGTGTACATCCTATTTTGTCCTATGAATCAGTAGTGACAGATCAGCAGCCAATCTTGACTTCCAAGCCTGAACTGAGGGTTGTATGTTATTAAACCAGAGGTTGTTTCTCTCTTTCCAGATGTTCTAGGAGCCAAGCAAGGTAATTTCCATAAATAGCTTTTTATTCCAGCTCTTTTTTCCTTGCTCAATGATCTGAAGTCTAGAGTTAGCCATAGACCAATAGATGTTAATTGAAACCCAGCAAGCATGACTGAAGGGGCAGTGAAAAAGCAAGTGTTCAATTGTTTCTTTAGTATTGTGACTACACATAAAACAGTCATATCCAGTCCCAAGTGCATAATGTCTTCTTCTGAGCATTTTTCTTGTATTCAATCTGTCGGACAGAACCAGCCACCCAAAGAACTTCACTTTTGCAGTGCACTTCGATTTCCACAGCCATTTAAAGGATATGTGTGGGCTTAGATTTCTGAAATTATATTGTTAATATTTGCTGGAAGTGTAATCTTTGGCCCCCCAAACATAGCTCCAAGTGTCATGTGAATGCTCTCTTAGTTGTATTTCTCTACAACTATTTTGAATTTCTCTCAATTCAGCTAGTGCTTCAGGTGACAGAGGAAGATAGAAAAGATGTGTCAAACTATCTGCTGTAAGAAACTCTTGTGCAGAGATATCTTCATTCCTTACATAGGAGTAAATGATCGGGTGACTCTCTCCTAAGATAGTTGAAAACCACTGATCCTTCCAAAACAGTGTAGTAGCCCCATTACCAATAGAGCTTTTAGCTATCCCTCTGAATAAATGTGAAAGTCTAGAAACATCTCTCCACCAGAAAGAGCCACAACGCCCAGAAGCATGAGGAATATTGTTGCTGTAATATGCATTCCAGACTAGGGAGACCCATGGTGTGTCATCCTTATTATAAAACTTATGCAGGAATTTAAGTAGCAGGCCTTCATTCTGAATTCTAAGGTTGAGGATGCCAACACCTCCTTTACTTTTTGGCCTGCATATCATATCCCAAGCAGCCAGAGAATTGCATTTTTCACCGTCTTCAGTTTTCTTGTTCCACAAACAATGTCTCTGAATTCTATATGCCCCACAATCTTATCTGGAAGTTTAATTACACACATTGTGAAAGTTGAAACTGAAGCCAGTAAGGAATTAATCACAGTTACTCTCCCACTATAAGACATCATCATGAATGAAGCAGGCACCTTTCTCTCAACTCTGTCAATCAGTGGCATAAGATCATAAACTGTGGGTTTAGTGGTGCCAAGAGGAAGCCCCAAATAATTGAAAGGCATTTTGGCAATTGCACATCCCAGTATATCTGCAATTTCCTTAGAGATGTTGTCAGCCAGATTTATTGGTATTAGGTGAGACTTATGAAAATTGATCTATAAACCAGTAGAAACAACATAATTCTAAAGAATCCCTTTCATTATTTGAATTTGATCTTTGTCTGCTTGCATTATAATCAGAGTGTCATCTGCATATTGAACAACTGGAAAATCCTATCCGAAATCAGGGGAGAAAGGGGCCTTGAGTATGTTTTCTCTGAATGCATTATTGATTGCAGATTGTAGTAAATCAGTAGCAAGCACAAAAATTAGGGGGGACAGAGGGTCTCCTTGTCTAACACCTCTTTTGCAGTGAAATTGTCTCCCAGGTACTCCATTGAGAAAGACAGCAGACTTTCCAGTGCCAAAAATAATTTCAATCCATTTTAGCCATTTATGATCAAAACCCATCTGTTTCATAATTTTCATCATAGCCATATGATCAATGGTATCAAAGGCTTTGGCAAAATCCAACTTAAGTAAAATGATCTCTTTCTTAGAAGCTTCACATTGATAAAGAAATTCAAATGCCCAAGCAAGGCAATCCTGAATGTTTCTGCCTTTTAAAAAACCATATTGATTTTTATGAATAATCTTCAATATTACCTTCTGTAGCCTGTTAGCCAAAATTTTGGTTATCAGCTTCAGAACACAATTTAGTAGAGTGATTGGTCTGAAATCATTGATAGATTCAGGTGAACCTATCTTTGGAATGAGTGTAATATGACCCATATTTATACTTTCTAGATCCAGATCTCCTTCATAAAATTGAAAGCATAAGGAATAAATGTCTTCCTTGATGATGTGCCAACAACTTTTTAGGAAGAGACCATTAAAACCATCTGGGCCTGGGGCTTTATCACTTGGCATCTCTTTCACCACCTTGTCAATTTCCTCCCTGGTAAATGGTATGGATAAAACTTCAAGGCCCTTAGTTGGAGTAATCAGATGTTGAAGATCAAAAAGCATCTCAGGCTGAGTAGAAGTGTCCAATCTTTCTTTATATACTTGATAAATAGCTTGATCTTTGTCAGCATGCTCAGTGGCCAAAGAACCATCTGAAAGTTTGAGGGAGGCAACAGTGTTCTCATCTCCAAACTTTGTCCATCTAACTGTGCATCTTTTCTTCCAATAAGCATTCTGGTACTGTAATAGTCTTGCTAGATGAGCTTTTAGAATTCTCCTAAAATTTGCTTCTTGACAGAACAAAGGTCTTCTGTCCTCCAGATTATCAAGTTCAGAGAGAACTCTATTGGTATTTTCAATACAAGTGGACAATTTTGAAATTGATTTGCTCCAAAATTTCAAATCATATCTCAACTTTTTAAGCTTTGTAGATTTGCAGCACTGTTAGATTTATGAGTTGGTTTACTCCAGCATTCTGCTACAACGTCCAGAAATCCAGGATGAGCTACCCAAAAGTTTTCTAATCTAAAAATCCTACTGCCAGGGATCTTAGTCTGAATAGAGACAACACAGGGAGTGTGATCAGAGGTTGGTTTTCCTTGTGTTGAAACAAATGTGTTGGGAAAACTAGTTGTCCAGTGGATGGAAGTAAAAAACCAATCAAGTTGCTCCAACAGAGGATCTTGTTTCATGTTACTCCAGGTGTATTTTCTTCCTTTAATTGGCAATTCAGTGAGATGTTGTTCTCTAATGAAGTCATTGAAGATAAGCATGTCATTAACATTCCCCCCAAGTTTATTCCTATTTGCAGGGGACCTAATAAAATTAAAGTCACCCATTAAGATCCAGTCTTCATCATCAGGAATATTCACCTCAAACATCCATTCAATAAATTTCTCCCTCAATTCACCATTACAAGGGCCATAGATGTTAATTAAAGTCCAAGACTGTCCAGAATGGGTTGAAGTGAAATGAACAGAGAGAGCAAATTGTTCACAGTGCATGACCATTCTAGAAAAAATTGAACTATTCCATATAATAATGAGGCCACCAGAAGCCCCCACAGAAGGCACAAAAACAAACTCATCAAATCTTGCTGGACAGCAAGCTTTAATAAACTTCAGATCAAAATCCTCCTTTTTTTGTTTCTTGAAGGCAAATAACTGAACATCCACTTACATTAAGAGCATTCATTAAGGCTAATTGTTTCTCTCTAGCATTAATCCCTCTGATGTTCCAGCACAAAATAACCCATTGTTTAAGTAGTGACATTATTACAACTCAAAAGTAAAGAAATCAAAGTAGAAATAGACAGACACTAGGCACTGTCAACATTCTCCTTCTCCTGCCATCCTTCCATGAGATTCAAAGGAGTGAGATCTTCCTGAGGAACACCACAAAGAGAGATTCCAATAGACTGGAGCACTGGGATTGGAGTTGCAAGAAGAGTCCTGTCAGAAATCATGTCAACATGGACAGAATTTATCTGGGTCATATCAGTCTCTTCTGTGACTTCAACAGCCTAAACTTCTGGAGTCTTCCTTGGTTTCACTTTAGATTTAGTGTCATGCATTTCAAGCACAACAAAATCAGTCAGAACCAAGCAATTATGAGCTACTTGAACAGGAACATCCTCACATATACCAACAGGAATAGTAGTTGACTTATCAGCCATTTTCAAAGATATATCAGTTGGTATCAACTTTTATAGCTAGAGTCTCTTCTAGAGAGAAAAAGGCATAACACTAACTCCAGCTCCCAAATCACATAAAGCAGTTCTAACATAATTATTCTTAATAGAGCAAGGAATAGTTGGTATACCTGGGTCACCAAGTTTGTTTGGAACCTTACCATTGAAGGAATAATTATCAAGCACAGTAGAAATCTCCTCATTAGGAATCTTCCTTTTATTAGAAACAATATCCTTCATATACTTTGAATAGGAGGCAATTTAATAGCATCAGTCAAAGGAATTTGCAAAAATAAAGGTTTCATCCACTCACAAAACTTGTTGTAGTGTTCTTCCTCCTTTGACTTGTGTTTCTTACCTGGAAAAGGCATAGGTTTCTGCATAGGTTCCTCTTTACCATGTTTATTAGCAATAAAATCTTTCTTAGTGTACCTAGTGTTCTTAGTGTGCTTCTCAGGTTCTTCCTCAACTTCCTCCTTATCAGGAGCATCATTATTACCATTACCACTCTCAGTTTTAGCATCAGAGACAGATATACTATTAGGATCTATATTAGGTTTAAGTGGTTCCTCAACTATTTTATGTTTCTTTTTCTCTCTTACAAGGACTACCACTATTCTCACCTTGTTGAGAATCCTGCTCAATTATTTTAGGGTGTCCTTCAGGATATAAAGGATCCTGAGTAGCTATACCACTCCTGGTTCTAATTCCATAAGCATGTTTATCTCCTGAGGCATCAACTAGCATATCCATTTGTACCTTAGCAAGTTGATCAAGTTAGGTTTGAACCATTTGAAAGTGTTTACAAAGCATTTTAATATCATTAGAAGTTCTTTCCACAATATCTTTCAACTCATGGATAGCTCTAGAGTTTTCCAACAAATGATTCAGAACTTGTTTATTAAAATTACCTTGTTTAACAAATAAATGTGTCAAGTTCTTCTAAGCATTGATCAGGAGGCTTACCATAAGGAATATCACCTTCATTAAAGTGGAGAGAGTGTACCTCAATAGTAGATGAGTGGGGAATTGGCTTACATAATTCTTCTATAGGAGGTAGATTCTTCACATCTTCAGCTCTAATACCGTTCTCCTTTAGACACTTCTTAGCTTCCTTCATCGCTTCATCATTTAATGCAATAACTCCCCTCTTCTTTGGTGTTGGTGTTGGAACTCGTTCAGGCACAATTGGTTCAGGAGTAATAGGCGCAGGTGTATTTAGCTCAGTTGAAGTCCAATCATCGTAATTCTTGCTTATCTTAGCCATTAATTCTTCAGCATCTGTAGGAGTTCTTTTCCTGAAAACACAATCAACAAAGCTATCTAGTGTTGGGAATATGCCCTAGAGGCAATCATGTATGATGAGATTTCCCATTGTATTCATAAAGATATACAGTTGTCCTTGTATAAACATCTGATGTGTATCATTGAATATGTGATTCGGTTGTGGAACTATGCATTCATGTTGTTTGTACTAAATATCCTTGGTCATCGAGGTTGTGCTGGACACACAACTTAGACCAATGTGAAAGTTGGCTTGATGACTTGGTTCCACTTGTCATGGGCATGGAGATGCTATTCCAACTTACACAGATTCGTCTAAAGAGTTTAGCGAGTTGGATTGACCCACATTGAGGTACAACGAACAAGTTGTCATTTGTATATCTCAATCAATGTAATCCTTAGACCTGAGGTTATTGCATAGTCCGAGATGAGGATCACCGAATTAGGTTCTATCAAACGCTGATCCGTAACTGGGTAGTTATAAAGGCAGACTTCGGGTCGAGTGAGAATCAAGCTGTGTGATGTGAATAACCAAGATGGGATTTTGCCCCTCCACTCGGAGAGATATTCTCTAGGCCGTCTCGTGAGATATGATTCAGAAAGCATGGCCATGCACGACTCGGTTAAGTGTTAACCGAGGCGATCGACTAAGAGTTAGTCGGGTGAATCACTAATCTCGGATCGAGAAGAGAGTCGGACTATTTAAGGGATGACAAATATTCGCCTATAGTCTGACAAGGTATATCGTGAGGCAAAAGGGACTCAGACGTAAGTCGCATTGGAAAGGCAAGTCGTCATGACTCTTTGGTACTTGGGAGTCGGCAGGTTCTGCTAGGAGCCGCTACCGACTGATCGATTGAGATTCGGACTCTAATCGTGTCCAAGTAGCCATGAGCCTGCGGGGTCACACACTTAAGAGCAGGACTAAGTTCGGATTGGATCTGAACTGGAAATCTGGTTGGGTTGGACCCGAGCCTGATTTGGACTGAGTCAGTGAGTCAGACTCACAGGGACTAATATTATATGGGCTTTAGTGAATGGGCCGCGCGAGTAGAGCCCATGTTCACTCCCTATATATAGTGGAGCACCATAACCTAGAAAGTTTAATCGTTGATCGGTTAGGTCATTCCATGTGTTGGAAACCCTAGCTCCACAGCAGTCCTGCCGCCGTAACGAATCTAGCAGTTCGTCGTCGGCGCTCCTCCTTGTATGTGTGGATACCAGCAGAGGTGATGTACGATCAGCACCAGGACAATCGGATCGCAAAGGACTGCACTGCATCAACTGACGTGCTTCATCAGTAATCCGCAACCGCGCGTCTAGTGGTAAACCTCGTGGCCTTCTACATCGGCTAGATCTTGGGATCACCACGTTAGAGGGAAAAGTTTTGTTTTATCTCTGCGTGGCCCAACATCTAGGTAGGTCCTATAATCATCTGTTAGTCCATTATAACAAATATCAAGAAGCTCATTCTTAGGCAATGGATATCCAGGATGTGCATGAATCAAGGCACAGAACCTTGTCCATGACTCAGGCAATTTCTCTTGTTCTCCCTGTTTAAAATCAAAAAGTCTCTGCAAAACAGCATGTCTAGCACTGGGAGGAAAATATTTCTAGAAGAAAGAAGCAATCAAGCAATCAGGGCTATCAATGGAACCAGGAGGTAATCTATTAAACCAATCCCTAGCTTATCCTTTTAGTGAAAAAGGGAAGGTCTTAGTAACAAAGTACTTGTGTATCTTAAAATCATCAGAGAATAAAGCACTCATAGTACAAAGCTCATTCATATGTGTCGTGGTATTGCACGGCAGATGCTACTGAGGGTAGCTTACGTAGAGGGAGCAAGGCGACGTAGGAGAATCCGGGAGCGAGATTGGCACACGATGTACCCAGGTTCACGACTCCTCGATGGAGGATCGCTACGTCCTGCTATCAATCCAGTATATGAGTATAGATAGGTTTACAAGGGAGCCGCCGTAGGCACAGGAAGAGACTAGATCTAATGAGATGTGGGAGAGCCTGCCCCATGGGGGTGCCCCTGGTGGCTTTATATATGCAGCCAGTTAGGGTTTACAAGTATTTTGTAGGATTTGTATACTAGTCGCCGTCTTGGGCCTCCAGTCGGCGCTAGTCGTCTGGGTCCAGCATGCGCCAGTTGCCGAATTGGGCGAGTCGACCCGCTCTAGGCTTGGCTTCAGCCGGCTTGATCCAGCTGGTGACTCCGCTTCATGGGTATACCCCGATTGGTATTCCCCCATCAGTAGTCCCCGAGCGCGTTGTCGATTCGACACGGGCTTGAGGCAGGGCGCGGAGAGTCTTGACGATGGTCGTGGCGAATCGGCGACGAGATCCTGAACAGAGAAAAGAACTGTGAAGCGGGAGGCGGTCGGCGTGAGCCAGTTGGGGAAAGACGCAGGGTGCGGTGAATCCGCCAGTTGCGGCAAGTCCCTGAACGTGGAGCGTGCCGAGTCCCCGAGCGCGGCGAATGGCGAGGTCGAGCGACCAACAAGTGCCGAGTCCCCGAGCGCGCCGAGTGGCGAGGTTGGGTGACCACGCCGAGTCCCCGAGCGTGTTGAGTACGCGAGGGCGAGTTCGCGGTGGCGAGTCCCCAAGCGTGTTGAGTACGAGAGGGTGAGTCCGCGGTGGCGAGTCCCCGAGCGTGTTGAGTACGCGAGGGCGAGTCCGCGGTGGCGAGTCCCTGAGCGCGTTGAGGACGCGAGGGCGAGTGTCCGTGGTGCCGAGTCCCCGAGCACGTTGAGTACGCGAGTGGAGAGTCCACAGTGGCGAGTCCCCGAGCGTGGAGAGTACGCGAGGGCGAGTCCGCGGTGGTGAGTAGACGAGGGCGAGCCGCGATCGTGGAACCACGCGTACACGCAACATGCCTAGGAGTAGTCCCCGAGGCTCGAGTTGGCTTGTAGAGGCGACTTGAGGCTCTTTAGAGATGCATATTCTGAAAATAGTAGTGGTTGGTGCCGAGCATGGCGAGTGACGAGGTCGAGCGACCGGCGAGTGCGATGTCGAGCGACCGGCGAGCGCCAAGTCCCCGAGCGCGGCTAGTGACGAGGTCGAGCGACCGGCGAGCGCCGAGCCCCAAGCGCGGCGAGGGGCAAGGTCGAGCGACCGAAGAGCGCCGAGTCCCCGAGCGCGCGAGCGGCAAGGTCGAGCGACCGGCGAGCGCCGAGTTTCCGAGCGCGGTGAGTGGCGAGTTCGAGCGACCGGAGAGCGCCGCTGTCTGGAGCGTGCCAAGTCCCCGAGTGCGGCGAGTGGCGAGAAAGGCACCGTTTTGCTGAGAGGGAGGAAAATGTATGACTGCATTAAGGTATACTTGCATAATATATTGAATAATTGTAAGACGTTGAAGAAAATGCACTTTTGTTATGTGAATCGATGGGCAGTATGTAAGGTTTATGCGTGTCTTTTCATGAGTAGGCAGACCTCCAGCATCAAACGCTTGCCGGGTAACAGGAACGCGATGCCAGACTGTTGAACCCGGAGACAAGGTCGGCCTTTTGGTACCCAGCCTCACTACTTCGACGGACGTGAATAAATAGTAGACAAAACTGAAACCAATCCAAATATGATTTTGGTCCCTGAAAGGGTCATATGCGACTGCATGGTCGGCTTTGGAGAATGAATGAAGATGCATATTTGTTTTGGATTCATAGAATGTACGAGTGTAAAGAAACTTAGCTATTAGCAAGGCAATTCCGTGACGACAGTCCGCGAGTGTGGCGAGTCCCCGAGCATAGTGAGTCTGCGGCATGCGAGTCCCCAAGCTGATGTTGCGTTAGCCGGCAGGAGTGAACGGATAGACTGAATCGCGTGGTGGCACCAGCTGGATTTTTATCGAAGTTGACGAGGCGGAGTCGACGCGGCGGCTCGAAGTCAACGCAGTGGATGGCATCGGCCGGATTTTTCTCAGAATTGAGGCGACGAAAGAGGTCGATGTCGCTCCGTTGTCCACGAGGCCATGATCCAAAGAGGCGTCATCGGCGTGCTCCGTCTCGTGTGCGATGCCAGCTTCACACGTGCGAGCGTAGTACGCAGACCATGGCGAACTGGTTTGTCCTAGCTCTTTAGCTGATCGCTGATCCAATCTACCAATGATCTCAAGTGATATTAGAATCGGCAGCCTCAACACGTATATAAGATTAGATCTAAATAAAATAATAATCAATTAACAGAGCGATCATTGAGGAAGTTATTAATCGAATAAAAACTTATCGGGAATTGGAGCGGATCTCGTATGTTCGTGTGGCAGCACTTCCCAAATCGGCGTATGTGACAATTTAACTGCTGGTACCATCGGGACTTGATCCAACCAAGCGGTCGCAGCCAGAAATAGCAAAAAACGCCAGCTCATGTGGCCATGCTAATGGATCGCACCGTAGGAATATATTCATGTTCGGTCCTGGGACGCGATCCTCCAAAGATACGTACATGAGTGATATCAGATCAAATAAACTAATCAATGGAAAAGTAATCAATGCATAATGAAATTGAATAAAAAACCGATCTGATGAATGATCAAGCGCGCCGGCGTGCTTGTGATTTTCCAGCCCGAGTGCATGATTATCACCCTCCAAGCACCACTAGCCCCACGATGGGCGCCAACTGTCGTGGTATTGCACGGCAGATGCTACTGGGGGTAGCTTACGTAGAGGGAGCAAGGCGACGTATGAGAATCCGGGAGCGAGATTGGCACACGATGTACCCAGGTTCACGACCCCTCGATGAAGGATCGCTACGTCCTTCTATCAATCCAGTATATGAGTATAGATTTGTTTACAAGGGAGCCGCCGTAGGCGCATGGAGAGACTAGATCTAATGAGATGTGCGAGAGTCTGCCCCATGGGGCGCCCTTGGTGGCTTTATATATGCAGCCAGTTAGGGTTTACAAGTATTTGGTAGGATTTGTATACTAGTCGTCGTCTTGGGCCTCCAGTCGGCGCTAGTCATCTGGGTCCAGCATACGCCAGTTGCCGAATTGGGCGAGTCGACCCGCTCTGGGCTTGGCTTCAGCCGGCTTGATCCACCTGGCGACTCCGCTTCATGGGTATACCCCGATTGGTATTCCCCCATCAATATGAGCCACATCACTCTCATTTTTAGTCCCACGGAAAGGTTCTTTCTCAACAATATCCAAGTAGGACAAATCAAGAGAGAAATCATAGTATTCATCTTTAATATCTATGAAAGAGGTGGCAAACTTAGAATCAGAGGATAGTTTAGGAATAATAGTACCTCTAGCAAGGAGACTCTTAATAGCGCTAGTACCATGTGTGTTTCAGCACTCTTCAACAAATTAATCAGTGAACTCAATATAACCATCATTAATATCATAACTCTCTCTAGACTCAGGTGAGCTAATAGGTGTAACAGTGTCTTCACTAGGAGTTTCGGTATTTCCTAGACTAGCCATAGTAGCATCTAGGAAAGGACCTAATGAACCACTCGCTTCAAGAACAGTAGAAGTAACATCATGAGCATCAAAAGCAGTTTCAGACTCAGCAGTAGTAGCAGTGTGTGTAGCATGAGTATGTGGTTGTGGTGTGACAAGCTTACTTATAACAGATGGTGAATCAAGAGCAACAGAGGTGTTTAGGACTGTACCTCTTCTTGTAGTGGATGGTAAAATAGGAAATTTTCTATCACGAGACTTCCCCATGATGAAAGGAGTAGTAGTGAACAATAATAGATCCAAGTGAACTTACGAATAAAGCTATGCTCCCCGGCAATGGCGCCAGAAAATAGTCTTGATGACCCACAAGTGTAGGGGATCGCAACAGTCTTCGCGGGTAGTATTACCCAATTTATTGATTTGACACAAGGGGAGCCAAATAATACTTGCAAGCCTTAACAACTGAGTTGTCAATTCAGCTGCACCTAGAAATAGTTCTTGCTCACAGAAGTTTATCATTAGCAATAGTTTGATAGTAGCAACAGCAACAGCAAAACAGGAGCAATAGTAACAGTAACAGTAGGATTCGAGTGTGGTAGGCATAGGGATGGATGGACGGACATTGCATGGACGAGTCTAAACATGTAACTTCAAGATCTAGGGCATTGTAGATAAATAATAACAAGCATCCAAGTACTAAACAATCCTAGGCATGTGCTCCAAATATAGTCATACGTGCTCGCAATGAGAACTTGCACAACATCTTCTGTCTAGCCAGCTAGCCTGTGGCAGCGGGGCCTCTAGGGAACTACTGGCAATTAAGGTGCTCCTTTTAATAGAGCACCGGAGCAAAGCATTAACACTCCGTGAACACATGTGATCCTCACACCACAACCATCCCCTCCGGTTGTCCTAATTATTGTCACTTTGGGGCCTTTGGATCCGGACAATGATATGTATACACAGCTTGCAGATAAGATCACAAACAATACTATCATAATGATTCAATAATAAGTTCAGATCTGAGATAATGGCACTCGGGCCCTAGTGACAAGCATTAAGCACAACAAGTTGCAACAAAGTCAAATAACACTAATAGAGATACTAGGCATTATGCCCTAACAGATCTTATTCGATTACATGATAGAACTCATCCAATCCCTACCATCCCCAAGCCTACAGCTGGGGATTACTCACTCATGGATGAGGGAAACATCCATGGTTGATGGAGATGCGTTGGTGATGACGATGGCGATGATCCTCTCCAAATTCCTCGTCCCGGCAGGGTGCCAGAATGGAGTTTCTGGATCCGAATCTTGGTTTCTGGTGGCGGTGGCGGAGCGGAACTCTTTCTGGAAAACTATCGACCCCCCTCCCCTCTGTTTTTAGGTTGAAAGGCAACTTATAGGCGTAGAGGGAACCCCGAGGGGGTGCCTGGGGTGGCTGCACCCTCCTAGGCGTGATCAGTGGTGGGCCCACGCCTGGCAGGGGTGTGGGCCCCCCAGGCCCCTTCTCCGTCTCGTCTTCTGGCTACGTGAGCCTTCTGGTGAAATATAATTTTTGGCATATTTTCCGGGATTTTTCCTGATAGTTGATTTTCTGCACAAAAACAAGACACTAAGGTAATTCTGCTGAACACAGCGTCAGTCCGTGTTAGTTGTATTCAAATCACACAAGTTTAGAGGAGAAACAATAAAAAAAGTGTTCGGGAAAGTAGATATGTTTTGGACGTATCATTAAGCTAGGTTACATATATCCTTATCATGAGTATATTTGGAGTTGGATGTCTTTATGAAATTGTAGTGTTTGTTGGAACCATCTAGCGCTCAAGGTGACAGTGTGGGGTTATCTAGATTGGGGAAGGCGGACTTTGAGGTGTGATGTTATATCTCTACCATGGATTAGAGTGTCCAACCGGAGAGTAGTTAAGAGTAGTATCATTAAGAGAAAATATTTATATGAGAGAGTGTTCACTAGTGAAAGTATGATCCCTAGGCCTTGTTTCTAAACACTGAAACATCGTTTGCATCTAGATCTGTTGCATGTTTGCTTGCTTCCATCTTTATTTCGGTTTTCCTTTAGTTTATCCCACATCAACAGCAAGTCATAAGCTCTTTTCTGGCACTGTTACCACTTGTATTTTACTATCTGTTCGCCGAACTAGTGCACCTATACACCTGACAAGTGTATTGGGTGTGTTGGGGACACAAGAGACTTCTTGTATCTTGATTGCAGGGTTGCTTGAGAGGGATACCTTTGACCACTTCCTCCCTGAGTTCGATAAACCTAGGGTAATCCACTTAAGGGAAACTTGCTGCTGTTCTACAAACCTCTGCACTTGGAGGCCCAACAACTGTCTATAAGAATAGAAGTGCGTAGACATCAATCTATTTTCTAGCGCCGTTGCCGGGGAGGTAAGGTAAAAGGTACTCACATCCTCCGGTGTGAGTGCTCGAAGTTATTTCCTTTAGATTATGCAATTTTGTCTTTTTGTTTCTTGTTTTCACTAGTTAGGCTTAATGGAAAACAACAACAAAATTAGAGAGCTTCATAGTATTTATCTTGAGTTAGGACATGAAGTGTTTGAAGAGAAAATTAAAAAAACTATGGAGCTTTATTTACATGCTAATAGCAACGTTATTAGTATGAATTCTTTGAACACCATTATTGCTAATGCTATGGAAACGTCTAAGCTTGGGGAAGCTAGTTTTTATGAAAATGATCTTTTTAGTCCCCCAGCTTTGGAAGATAGCTATTATATTGCTTATGATGATACCAAACCTCCAATATATGATGATTACGATGATGAGTATGATATTTTCAGTCCACCTACTATTGAGGAGTAAATTAATTGTAATTACAATATGCCTCCTATATTTGACGATTATGGTGATGAGAATAGTAATGATAGCTATTTTGTTGACATTGCTCCCACTGCAATTGATAAGAATGACTATGCTTATGTGGAGAGTAATAATAATTATATGCATGTGGTTCATGATAAGAATATTTTATGTGATAGTTATATTGTTGATTTTATTCATTTTTCTATTGAAATTTATTATGAGAGAGGGAAACATGGTCTTATGCATCTCAAAAATATTAAGTTTCCCCTCTGTATGTTGAAAATCTTGAAGTTGCACTTATTTTGATTTCCTATGTTTGTTGCTTTGTGCTTTCATGACTTGTTTGTTTGCAAGATTCCTATGCATAGGAAGTGGGTTAGACTTAAATGTGTT
The DNA here is from genome assembly GCA_916181665.1 of Avena sativa. Taxonomy (NCBI): domain Eukaryota; kingdom Viridiplantae; phylum Streptophyta; class Magnoliopsida; order Poales; family Poaceae; genus Avena; species Avena sativa. The sequence continues at coordinate 34,398,508 of OV702300.1, read as the reverse complement.
TTGAATTTGCTTCTTGATGCTCTCTTTTACTTCAATTCATATTTCTTATGTGAGCATCTTCTCAAACTATAAAGCCTAACTTGAAGGCGTTAAAGAAAAGTACTTGTTGGGAGATAACCCAAGATTTTTCTTGAGTCTTGGAAGTTATTACTTCAGTAATGACCTCTCCTTATCCTTTTTGTTTGCTTTTTGTGCCAAGAATAACCTATAATGAGAGGGAAGTAAGATTTGGGGAGTTGTTGTTCCGAAACAGATTTAATTCGTGAGGAGTCTTTGTAAGTCGTATTGAGCTGAAAATTTACGAATAAATCCCCCAGTATGTTAGCTAACTTTCGTTAGTTCAACATTTTTTTATTTGAGCAACAAAAGGTCTTCGACAAAATCGGTTTCTACCCGTTGGTCTATTTTAAAAGATTTCTGCCATTATTTGCATTTGCTTCTTATTGATTCCTTTTTGGGTTCTTTTTGGGAAATTGAGCTTTTTGAGGGAATTGCTAGAGTAGCTTGTGTTTTTAGTGAAAGTTTTATGTTCCAAAGCTAAGCCTAAAGGTCTATTATCTTTTGAATACACTAATGTTGCTAATGAAGATTGTGTGAAGTTTTGTATGAAGGAAAATTTCCAGGTGTAGGGAAAGAATGATGTAATGAGATGAAGAATGGACAAAAGCTCAAGCTTAGGGATGCCACCCCGGTGTCACCCCAAGAAATGTCCAAGAGGTGCAAGCGTCAAATCTTGGGGATGCAAAAGGCATCCCCTTCTTCATCAATAAAAATCTCAGGTCTTTCTAGACACTTCATTTTTATTGTTTCATGCATAGTTGTGTTGTTCTTGGAGCGTCTTAGTTTTTGTTTTTGGTTTTATTTTGCTTAGTTTGCTTGAGTAAGTTGGTTTTATTACAGAACACTTCTTTTGGAGAGAGACACACTCTATTCTCATTGCCTAGAACACTCTAGTTTTCACTCTTATCGTTTTGTGAGTGTTATCTTTTGCTAGCACTGTGTTTAGCCTTAGTTTTCTTATGCTTTCAGCTTAAAAAAATTTAGTTCTTCTTTGTGGATTTGTGAGACAAGCTCACTGATCTTTATTGATTATTGTCCTTGTGAGTTGTTTCAAATAAGTTGATTGGTGTTAGAGAGGAGTAGAAAGTTTCATGCTTAAGTGGTACAAAAGGGAGCTTGCTTTGCCTGTGGCTTAGACTTTATCATGTCATGCTATATGTTGTTTTGACCTTATGCTTAGTTATTATTGCTGTAGCATGACTTGTTCCAAACAATTAGGATTGCTTAATGTGCCTTGAAAGAATCATCCGTTGTTTTAGCATACAAAAGCATAGTATTGTGGTATTCTCCTTTGATGCTTTGTTTGGGTTGACTTGGCACATACTCACACCATGTTATGACTATGAACCAGTCACCCTAGCCTCTACAATCATTTAGTTTTTGACTTGTGGTACCACTTTATGCTTTGATTAGTAATTTTTTGTCGCTCTACATGATTATGGCCATTATTGCTCTCTTAGTTGGTCGCTCCCAGTCTTTTGCTAGCCTCCACTTGTATTGAGTGAGCTCTACTCATGCATCCAACTCCCAAGAAACCAAGTTATTCCAAAGTGTCCACTATAAATTCCTATGCATGGTGTGTTACACCATTCCAAGTATATTCTTGTTTTCATCTATCTTCCAGTTAAAAAGTCTCTTTGTTATGTGAAAACTTAGTGATGAAAGCTCTCGCGAACTTGATGGAACACTTTTTTTCCCTAATAAACTTGAACCATTGTGTCATCTATGATGTATATGATTGCACTTATACGTTGGAATTAGCAGAACCAAGATGTCATGGGGGCGCTTTCAACAATGCACCTGTACATTGTACCTAGTTGATATCATGCTCTTTTGTTTGCGGATGTCGTCGGTGTGAAATAAAAGGGAAGCTTGTAAGTCCATGGAGTTATGTATGTGTGTTAGAGGAATACCTGGGCCTCTAGCCTAAGCCATGCCTAATCATGGTGGAAACTTGCAGCATCACCATAATGACATCTATGAAGCTTTCTTCTTATAAAAAAGAGACATTTTGAAAAGAGTAAAGAGAGGAAAAAGCACCATATTCCCATGGTAAATAAGAAGATTGCTAAGATGCTCATTGTCTGCTTGCCTTGTCATTTTGGCGCCTGTATCATGTGCAAGGGGTACCCCGTTTGCGGTTCTCTATGATACACATGTACTTACTATGACAAGAACTTACAGGTGACTAAAGTTGAGTAGCATGAGGTGCGGCCCTCGTATTCAAGGGACATGAGATTGCCAACTTATACTTTGTCAAGCATATACTCCATAGTTTGTTCACTTTAACCTTAATAACTTCAAGATGCTTATGATAGGGGCAATGAGGGCTGAAAGCTAACAAGTACCATAATTTTTGGAAGCTCTTTATGAGACTTGAAATCCTTGCTTCCCTTTTATGAAGGGCCTTTCTTCCACTATTATATTGAGTCTCCACCTTATATCCTTAGGCACCAACTAAGAGAGCATAGTTGCCATTCTTATTTCTATGTGCATTGTCCCAAAACTTATTGATTAATGCATATTGTTGATATTGCTTGTTCTTGAACTATTTGTATCTAGTCACTCTTATGAACTTTGAATGTGTTCTATGCATATATTTGCTAATCCATGAGGGACAAGCTGATTGCCACTATGCCATGTTTTCTACATGTGAACAAACAAACGTCTTTCAATGCATTGTTATTCATGAATCTTTTGTTTGTATCTTTTCATGTTGCATGCATAGTTACTTTGTCTTACTGTTAGAACTTCATCTTTCATGCTCATGTTTAGAGTACTTTGATCCCAGCTTTCAATGCTTGCAAATGGTTTGATCTTGATTTTGATGGTGCATGTCACCTCAAAAATAATTATTTTTATCACTTACCTACTCGAGGACAAGCAGGAGTTAAGCTTGGGGATGCTTGATACGTTGGAAATGTATCTATAATTTTTGATTTTACATGCTTGTTTAGTATCAACTTGGTTATGTTTTGTCTACACTTTGAGGTATTTTTATACACTTTCTGGAACTAACCTATTGACAAGATGCCACAGTGCCAGTTGCCTGCTTTCTGCTGTTTTGGTTTAGAAAGCTAAAAAATGAATATTCTCGGAATTGGACGGGACAAAAGCCAAAGTTCATATTTTTCCCTAAACGATATGGAAAATCGAAGACGAGACAGAGGAAGACACCAGGGTGGCCACAACCTAGGTGGGCGTGGGCCCACCCTGGCCATGCCCATAGGGGGTGTGGGCCCCCTGACCCTCCACCGACCTTGCCTCCTTCGCCTGTAACAATCCTCCGAGCCAAAAACCCTAAAAAATCGACCATAAAGCCACGAAAAGTTCCGTAGCGCCGCCGCCACCAAAGGGGATATTTGGGGACAGAAATCTCTGTTCTGGCACCCTGTCGGGACGGGGAAGTGCCCCTGGAGCCATATCCATCGATCTCCACCACCATCTTCATCATCGTTGCTGATTCCCATGATGAGTAGGGAGTAGTTCTTCCTCGAGGCTAAGGGCTCTACCGGTAGCTATGTGTTCATCTCTCTCTCTATGCATGATCTTTTTGTGGTCATGAGCTTTGTAATCAACTAGATCTACTTTGTTACTCAAGTGCTTCAATAGATCTCTGCTTTTCCCCATGTGTGTGAAAGTGACAACGTGCACACCATGTGTGGCACTTAAGCTGGGTTACATATATCCTTATCATGAGTATATATTTGCAGTTGGATGTCTTTATGAAATTGTGGTGTTTGTTGGAACCATCTAGCGCTCAAGGTGATAGTGTGGGGTTATCTAGATTAGGGAAGGCGGACTTTGAGGTGTGTTGTTATAGCCCTACCATGGATTAGAGTGTCCAACCGGAGAGTAGTTAAGATTAGTATCATTAAGAGAAGATATTTATATGAGAGAGTGTTCACTAGTGAAAGTACGATCCCTAGGCCTTGTTTCTAAACATTGAAACACCATTTGCATCTAGATCTGTTGCATATTTGCTTGCTTCCATCTTTATTTCGATTTGCCTTTAGTTTCTCCCATGTTAACAACAAGTCAGAAGCTCTTTTCTGGCACCATTACCACTTGTATTTTACTATCTCTTCGCCAAACTAGTGCACCTATACACCTGACAAGTGTATTAGGTGTGTTGGGGACACAAGAGACTTCTTGTATCTTGATTGCAGGGTTGCTTGAGAGGGATACCTTTGACCACTACCTCCCTGAGTTTGATAAACCTTGGGTAATCCACTTAAGGGAAACTTGTTGCTGTTCTACAAACCTCTACACTTGGAGGCCCAACAACTGTCTACAAGAATAGAAGTGCGTAGACATCACACAGCAGCAAGTTTTCCCTCAAAAAGAAACCAAGGTTATCAGACTAGTAGGAGGAAGGAAACGACCCAAAGGTGTTGCTAGCAACATGGAAACCTACACAACACAAACTCAAGACTTTGCCCCAACGAACAATGAGGTTGTCAATCTCACCGGTTTGCTGAAAACAAAGGATTAACCGTATGGTGTGGAAGGTAATGGTGGCTTGCAGAAAGTAAACAGTGACAGTGGAAAATGTATCAATGGTAATGATTGGACCGGGGTCCATAGTTCACTAGAGTTGTTCTCCTTAAGATAAACAACATAACATGTTGGGTAAACAAATTACAGCGGGGCAATTGACAGGACATATCAAGGCATACTAATGCAATACTACACATTCATGATCCTATGAGATTTGATTGGGCAATACAACAATATACATAGACCGCCATCCAACTGCATCTATGACTAGTAATCCACCTTTAGGTTATCATCCGAACCCCCTCCAGTATTAAGTTGCAAGCAACGATAACTGCTTTAAGCAAGGTGTGTAAAGTAAACAATCCACTTGTTCCATGAACAAGAGATCGTTGTTTTCTCCTGTAAGATCCCTCCTTTGTAAAGGAAAGGATCCCTGTGATTGCAATGCTAGTCCCTGGATCAATAGCTAGCATCCACAGTTAAGATGTAATATCAAGAAACAAAGGTCATAATACAACTTTATAACCAGGAATAAAATAATTCATTACATCTTACATAGCTCATTAGGCTATCACATTACATTGCAGCAGAATATCTATAAAGCATGGGGTCCTTCATCTTCAAAGTGCCACAGGCAATCATGTTGGTTGTAGACTTGTAATCCTATTCAACAAACTTCACTAACATCAAACAAACCTGCAACATAATAAGTTGCAGCCACAAGGGTCAATACATTTGAATTGTATTGGAAAGTTTCACTACTATGTATAAATGAGTGGATCTTATCACTACATGCATATTTTGCTATGTGGGGTTTAGGCTCATTTGCAGAAAGCAATATAGTTTTATCCTATCTTTTCAAAAACAGTTTTGATCTTTTGTCAAATCTTTCTGAACTCCTTGGAAAACTCCAAGTGCTTCAAATCCCTTGTTGTCACCATCAAGTTTTACTTTGAGAAATTGGAATGTCGAGATCTTCCATAGCTTCAGGCCTTAGTTGCTTAGAGTAGTCCATAACCAGGGACACAGCTAAGTACTTAGAATTTGATCTTCTACAGAATTTGTACACTTTACCGACATGACACAATCTCGTCTTGATGCCACCAGTGGCTGCTGGATAAGTACTCACCAAAATGGAGTACTGGCAGATCGAGAATGTGACGAAGTCTTTCCATAGAAGTCCTCCCAATACACAATGCTAGCTTGTCAACCAGGCACCAATGTAGGGATAAATTTCCCTTACACAATTCTAGTTAACCTGAAGATGCCAATGCATGGGTCTTCCACTATGTAGTTGACTAAGCCAGAGCCCATTTAGCATGTGGCTGTACACGGAACAAACTGTACGAGAAACATGTTCAATCTCTAAGTCCCTGGGTGGTTTTCTTCTAGTGCACATCCAAAAAGATAGCCATATAAACATGGTTCCCTTTGTTGCCACCTTGTCCAAAACTTGAGTATCCTTGTCCACCCAGGTGGTTCATTGAGTACTTGTTTTATTATATAAAACATATGTCTTTTCAACTCTTCATATAATCATATCATGTATCCCATCCCAATATATAGCAGGGTTAAGCATACTACAACTACAATGTTTTCACTAAGGAATATATAAGGGTATCCAATTAGGATTTAGCATAACATAAAATATAGTAATCCTTAGCATGCATGTTACAAAATTCCACTAAGTGCAATGAAAATAATAGGATATGGATGATAGTGTCACTTGCATTTTTAGTAGAGAATGTTGGTTCACTTCTTGATCTTGCAAATATCACACTCTTCTAATTCCACTACAATTCAATCAAGCAAACACAAATTCAACTAGCATTCCAACCAATTTATCACACATAAAATAATAGAAACAAGGTCATGCATGCAAGCATGCAAAAGATAGTTTTACTTGCAAAAGTGGTTTCTACTAGGCTCTAAACATTATAAAGTTCAAAAGTGGTCATTTACTAAAGTGGTAAAACTATTTGCAAAAGGTTTTATCTATAAACCATTTTTAAATCAAATCAGTATTTTATGTGGTTGAAAATGCTTTTAGCAAAGCAATATTCTTTAAAGAGTTCACCAAATATATTTTAATTCTCAAAACTTGGTGTTTAGGGTCAGAAGGTTTGAATCAAATCATTTCCCAAAGGTTTTACTCAAAAATCATTCCTAAACCAAAAACAATATTTTTATTTGACTAGAAATGAGCCAATTCAAATATTTACTCCTTAACTTCACAAAATACATTTTTAAATCCATAAGTTGGTTCCTATGGTCAGTAGGTTCACAACAAACCATTTTGCAAAGATTTCATCTCAAAAACATATCTAGAACAATTTTTATATTCAATATAAGCCTACACATGTTTCTGCAAATTCAACTAATTTTCCAGAAGCAAAACATTAAACAAACTGCGTGGTTGCAAAGTACTTGTTCTGCTGAATCCATTGATATAAAATTTGCAAAATTTGGACGTGTATAACTAAAGTTATGAATTTTACAAGTTTGCATATCAAATAGATTCTATTTTCTGTTTTTAAACCAAACCATGTCCACGTGGCGTGATTCTATTGGACGATACCGCTACGTGTGGATCAGCCTCTCTGGACCGCAGGATTTCACTTAAATCGCACGGCACAGATTGAGTGTACCGGTTCGTTTTAAGTCAATCTATCGCGTCCACTGGATCACAATCTAACGGCTCAGAGCGCTATGACCAAGCTCTGGCGACGCTGCGACGGTGGGCGGCGGCGGCGCGCTCGGGCAGGAGGGTTCCGACGAAGCTAGGAAGAGTAGGAGAGGGAGGATACCATTACCGAACTCGCCGTGACGTGCTAAAACTCAAGGTGGTTGAAGTGTACGAAGGGGCACTCGGAGCTGCTGGCAATTCCTCGTCGGAGTCATCGTTGGCGTCGGGCACGCTCTGATGTCGTCGGAGGCGACGCTACGGGGCACTCTGAGACGAAATAAGGTGGTCGTTAGATGCGCACAGCGCCGGGGATCACACGCGTGTCAACGAGAGTGAAGGGGATGGACGGAGGCTACCTGGGAAGTTCGTCGGAGAAGGGACAGACGCGGCGGTGCTCAGGTGATGACGAAGCCGACGTTTTGGAGCGCGCGCGAGCGAATGGAGCACACGGGCAGGTGCGCACGGGACTGGAGAGCAAGCTCGTATGCTCTGGGAGTGGAGAGGTGGTCGAAGTCGTCGGAATTTCGCCGGAGAAGTTTGTCGGGGACAGTGGGTTCGAGCTTGCGATTGACGCAGCCTGGAGGCAGAGAGGGGATGGCGCTTGGGGGAAAAGAGAGAGGAGGGCGAGGCGCTTTAACGAGCGTGGTCACTGGTGAGTTTACTCCGGCCATCAACGCGTATTCAAGGGGATTAATCGCGGCAGAACACCGTTGAGAAAGGGGGAAACGGCTGGCGCGGGTGGAAACGATGATGACGCGGCAGTGGGGTCCGGCTGACAGTGAGAGAGAGAGAGGGGGCGCGGGGTCCACTTGTCTGTGACTTTGCGGGTTGATTACTTAGTGAAAAACGGTTCACAATGGGTGAGAGCTGGTGGGCTGCGCTGCTAGGCTGGCCAGATGGGCTGTTTCGATTCACTTTTTTTATACAAGAAGCTTTTTCTTTTCTATTTGGAATTTCTGTTTTGATTTTCAATCAAACAATTCAAACACCAAATCAATTCAAACCACCACCAAACTTTGTGTTGATTTTAGTTCTGTTTAACAACACATTCCAAGGTCCAAAACAAAATATATTTTTTATTCTTTTAAGATCTATTAATAATTAAATAAATAGACCTTAGTCTTTATTTCAAATAGATTTTAATTTATTTTAAAAACCCTATTTGAAATCTAAAATAATACCAAACCTTTTCAGTAGGTTTCTTTTGAAAAATAAAACACTTTGGAAATCTTATTTAAAATACTTTAACAAGTTTTAGTGTTTATTTAAAAATGGGAAAAGCCTTTACTTAAATAAAATTGGATATTAATAAATCCTCATGGTTTTAGTTAAATAAACCTTTACTTTTTCTATCAAAACAAAATATTTTATTTCAAAAGCTTGGCCAAGATTTAATTTTGCTCTATAAAATAATCCTTATTTATAATTCTACCTTTTCTTTTGAAAACCAAATCTTTTTATTAAAAGATCCAAAAATAGTGATTCCAACTTTTATAACTTTATTTATATTTGTTTATCTTTGTAAATCCCTTTAGGATTTTATTTGACCAAAATAGGTTTTGATGTTTCCAATTGGAATCAAAAAGTTTCTTCTCACCCTAAATTTCAACAAAATTTTATTTTGTTTATTTATTTTTCACATTTCAGAATTTGGAAAATTTTGGGATGTGACATCTTCCTAGTAGCAACAGCACATCTATAACCTTAGATATTTCTGTCACTTCCCCGGATTAAATAGAGGCATGAACCCACTATCGATCATAAATACCCCCTCTTGGAGTCACTAGCAACTACTTGGCCAAGATAGCTACTAACAACGGAGAGCATGCAAGATCACAAACAACACAAACATGATAGAATCAATAAGACAAAACCATTAATCAATCTGACATAGTAATCTCAATATCCATCGGATCCCCACAAACACAACATGCATCATTACAAATAGATGAGATCTTCATCATGAACGGAGCTCACAAGATATAGACATGAAAGCACAAAGGAGGAGATACAACAATCTAGCCACTACCTGTACCCGTAGTCCAAGGTGGAACTACTCACGCTTCATACCGGAGGCTGGCATGGTGATGAAGAAGGCCTCCGGGATGATCTCTCCCCTCCGGTAGGATGCCAGGAAGAGCTTTAGATCCCCCTCGATCTAGGGATGATGGTGGCGGCTACGGACTGTTTCGTGGAAGATTGATCGGGCACTTAGGGTTTAGGTATCGGGGGCTTCTTATAGGCGAAGAGGGAGGCCGAGGGGGTGACCGAGGCGGCCGTACCCCCCCAGGCGTGGGCCAGGCCAGGCCGCACGGCCAGGGGTGTGGTCCCCTCGAGGCCCTCCTCTGTTTCGTCTTCTGGCTCCGTGTTCCCCACTGTAAAATATTGACTTTGGCTTTTGTGCCGTCCAATTCCTAGAATATTTATTTTCTGACTTTTCTGGAACCAAAAACAACAGAAAACAGGCAACTGGTACTGTGATATCTTGTTAATAGGTTAGTCCTAGAAAAAATATAAAAATACCTCAAAGTGTAGACAAAGCAAAGGAAAGTAGATACTAAACAAGCATGGAACATCAAAAATTATAGATACATTTACGACGTATCAAGGAGACAAAGTGGGGCCACGAGACCACCACACCATAGGGCGGCGCGGCCTGGGGGGCCAGTCCTAGGTATGGGCACCTCGGGCGGCCCCCTGCCTCGTCTCTTCGCCTATAAAGTCACCCCTATGCAGAAACCCTAAGCACCCAATCAGATCTCCATGAAACAGTCCATAGCCGCCGCCACCATCGTCCCAAGATCGGGGGGATCTCTTCCTGGCACCCTACCGGAAGGGAGAGATCATCTTGGAGGCCTTCTTCATCACCATGCCAGCCTCCGGTATGATGCGTGAGTAGTTCACCCTTTGGACTATGGGTCCACACAGTATCTAGATGGTTGTTTTTTCTCCTTTGTGTTATCATGTTTAGATCTTCTGAGCTCCATTAATGATCAAGATCATCTATTTGTAATCATACATGTTGTGTTTGCGGGAATACGATGGATATTGGGATACTATGTCAGATTGATTATTGATTCTATCATGTCAGATTGATTATTGATTCTATCATGTTTGTGTTGTTTGTGATCTTGCATGTGATACGTCGGAAACGTATCTATAATTTTTGATGTTCCATGCTTGTTTAGTATCTACTTTTCTTTGCTTTGTCCACACTTTGAGGTGCTTTTTATATGTTTTCTGGTACTAACGTATTAACAAGTTGCCACAGTGCCAGTTGCCTGTTTTCTGATGTTTTTGGTTCCAGAAAAGCTAGTAAGGAAATATTCTCGGAATTAGACGGGACAAAAGACAAGACAATATTTTATCGAGGAGAACACGGAGTCTAGAGGAGATACGGAGGGGGTCCACAGGGCGGCCACACCCCCCCAGGAGCGGGCCCACCCTAGGTCGCGCCTGGGCAAAGTGTGGGCCCCCTGGCCGCCTCCCAGCCTCGCCTCTTCGCCTATAAGAATCCCTCGATGCCTAAACCCTAAGTACTCGATCAATATTCCACGAAACCGTCTGTAGCCGCCACCACCATCGTACCTAGATCGGGGGGAACTGAAGCTCTTCCCGTCACCCTGCCAGAGGGGAGATCATCCCGGAGGCCTTCTTCTTCCTCATGCCAGCCTCCGGTATGAAGCATGAGTAGTTCCACCTTGGACTACGGGTCCATGTAGTAGCTAGATGGTTGTATCTCCTCCTTTGTGCTTTCATGTCTAGATCTTGTGAGCTCCGTTCATGATCAAGATCTCATCTATTTGTAATCATGCATGTTGTGTTTGCAGGGATCCGACGGATATTGAGATTACTATGTCAGATTGATTAATGGTTTTGTCTTATTGATTCTATCATGTCTGTGTTGTTTGTGATCTTGCATGCTCTCCGTTGTTAGTAGCTATCTTGGACAAGTAGTTGCTAGTGACTCCAAGAGGGTGTATTTATGCTCGATAGTGGGTTCATGCCTCTATTTAATCAAGGGAAGTGAAAGAAATCCCTAAGGTTGTAGATGTGATGTTGCCACTAGGGAGAAAACAACGGTCTCTTGTTCATGGAACAAGTGGATTGTTTACCTTACACACTTTGCTTAAAGCAGTTGTCTGTTGCTTGCAACTTAATATTGGAGGCGGTTCGGACAAAAAACCAAAGGTGGACTTCTTGTTTAAAGTAGTTGTCTGTTGCTTGCAACCTATAGTGAACTATGGTGTAACATCCCAACATTTAGGAACCTAACGAAGGGTAGATTTAGGAATATGAAATGTTGCATGCATTCATTTGTGAAAATGTGGGTAAAATTTTCGCCAAATAAAACCTTGAGTGATCAATGTTTCTTTCTTACTTTGAGATTAGGTTTAGTCTTAAAGGAGGATTGCTATAAACTTTGATATGATCTTAAAGGAATTATGTGTGTTTTGAAATAAGTTTGAATTTTAAAACTTAAGTGTTTGAATAATAATTTAAATGATTTAGATATAAATTTTGAACCTTCAATTAATTAAGAGATAAGTATTATAACTTAAATCTCATCTAAAAACAATATTGAATATGAAATTCATTTCATATTATTAATACATAAACAAGTTACAAAGAATGCAATCTACTAAAGTCATTCCAAACTTCACAATTTACAAAAGAATAAAGAATAAGCATATTCTTTATTAATAATAATATAATCTTTATTACAATGAAATAAAATAAAGATTACAAGAATAATAAAAGAAAGCATACAAAAGAATAAGAAAATTACATTTGAATATCTATTAGCTATCCTATATCTAAATCTACACTAAATCTTCATCTTTATCTTTGTACCTACAAAACAAAGACTAAATAGAAACAAAATAATATTAGTGTTAGTATATTTCTCTCAGATATGTCAGTGAAATGCACTTGACAAATTCATCATTGAGAAATGTTATAAAAGGGGCAAGTTTCACCAATATGAAAGATTCCATCTTTCACAAATTCAAAGCCAGAAGTCAAATGACAGCCAAGGGGGATCAATTCACCAGCCAGGTGAAAGTAATCTGGTAATAGTAAGTTCAAAAGTTCTGAACATATCCACAAGTGCTTAGCAGACACACAAGTTGGACACACACTAGCATGCAGATGGTGTGCTGTCGAGCTCACAAAGCAACTCAATCTCACAAAACCACAGCACAGCCGTGGAGGAGCACATCAGTACATCTCTCCACTACACAACACACAAGCACAGCTAGAGTAGACAGCAGCCAAACCAAGAACAGCAGCCAAACCAGACCAAACCAGATCAACCAAACATCACCAGGATGGTGACATAAGGAGGGGGATGAATCAGGTGGACAGCAAGATCAAGCCCAGGAGCTAGGAGGAGCAAGCAAGCTCAAGAGCAAGCTCAGGAGTCCAGCAAAAGCAGATCAAGATCAAGATCCAGATCATCACCAACTTATTCTACTACGCCATCATCAGATTTTGTGGTGAGTCTCATAAAACCATCACATTATGTCATCATAGTATCTAAACAAAAGCATGTTTTTCTTTATGAAATGATCTCTCAATAATCACCCAAGAGAGGTGAATCTATCCTAGAGATTTCAAGTATAAGATAAGAAATCAAACTTAGCCAAAAGCACTAAACCGTCAGACCAGTATCACTGAGTTCAGTGCTATTTTTTGCAACTTAGATCATTCTTCATTTGATCTTATCAGATCAGGGCACATCTCCCAAAGAGATTAGCACCTCTAATCTTACAAGTTTCAAACAAACTATTTGCTCAACTAACTTGGAATTAAATCCTAGAGCCTCAGACCAACATCATAGGCAGGAAAGTTAAGAAAAGCTTTCATTTCATCTTGCCAGTATTAATCACAAGCATTATCAAGCTAAGCCCAAAAATAAAACTCAATCACTTGTGTGCCAGATCATAATGGTATTACAAGGACAGGTTCTAAATGAACTAAAACCAATATTTGCTTAGTTCCCACAGATAAAAGGGACAAACCAATAAATATCATTTTCCTGAAGCCACGTGCCAGGAATCAATATCATATTCATCCATACATCCATAGAAAATCATTACATGTAATGATTTGATTCAGTGTGTATAATCTCATACAAGCCTACCATTATAATTACAGTAAGCAACTACTGAGAGAAACCACTATCAGTACAAGCATTCTGATAGTAGAGTAAATTCTCCGATCAACAACATAATCCAATCAGGGATTCCATAGAAACACTAGCATGGGACCATAGTGAATCATCACTAGAATAAATCTGACAGGCAACTAGCATCATCAAAGCCACTACAAATCATTAACCACAGCAAACAATCATTCTTCATGCTCAAGTATGGTCATCACTAGATCTAAAAGCATCATGGATATGATCAACAGGGGGTTATGAACCCTAATCAAAAGAAGAACCCTAATTAGGAGATGAACCCTAATCAGCACATAGTCACAAGGCATGAGAAGCCACTAGATACACACAGAGAGATTCATGGTAGTAGCATGAACAAGAACCACAGAAGCAACTTACCCGAGGTCCTCGCTGACGAATCGAAGAGGAAGCAGATTGGCCGACGAACCGCGGCGGCACAGGGAGCACCCATGGGGGCGCTGCAACCTGCACCAGCCACGGCGGCGGCCGCAGCAGCACACGAGCCCAGCACACCATCGCAGACGGGACCGCGGCGGTGGCGGCATCACCTTTCCTTAACCCTAGGGTTCAGGAACGGGGTGGACCTGGCCACGGGGAAGCCCTGGAGTCAAATCCAATTGGATAGAACGAACGAGCGTCATCAACAACCCCAAATCGCACCACGGCGGCGACCAGAACGGCCGACGGCGGCGGGAATCGACGGTGGCGGCATCGCCGGCCACAAGGTCGGGTCAGAGGAGGAGAGGATAAGGTCGATGGAGAGAGGGAGGGAGAGAGAATGGGCTGGGTGGGCCAAAACCCCTCGGGGTGGTATTTTGACCTTGCCCTATTGGGCCACACTGGCCCAATAAGCCCAAAAGGCCAGCCCAAGTTGTTTAATGAACTATTTTGATCAATTGGAAAAGACCAAAATGCCCCTGGCCTCAATAAAATTCTAGAAAATAAAATAAAAGTCCAAAAATTATAAATAAAATATTTTTGGATTCACAATAATCCACTCAGTCTAAAAAAATAAGATATAAATTTTTGGACATTTAAATTTTGATAAGAATTTTGTAATTTATATATTTTTATGGAATTTTACAAAATTATTGAAAGATGATAAAAATAAATAAAAATCACTTTCATTATATATTAATATTATAGTATTTTATAAAAATACTAAACAAATATTTAATAATAAATTTTAATGTATAATTAATAATTCCTAAAAGAATTATTAAATCAATAAAAGTCAAAGGAAATAAAATAAAATAATTCAATATATGCAATAAATATAAAAATAATATTTATAAATGCTTTATTAAAAGGCACCTTATATAGGGAAAATGCATGTAGAATTAAATAATGCATTACATTACTTGCATAATCATTTTGCTTCTTTAAATATTGTCCTTACCGGGCAATAATGATGTTTTTGTAGAACTAGAAGCTCAAGATCCAGTGCAAGCATCAGACTTCACTACCTTGCCATCACAAGGAAAGTTCATCACTTGCTCATGTCCTTTGAAGAGTCTTTCTCAAAGTATTTGCAAATTGTGTGTTATCATATATGCTATAAAAGAAAGAAAGTATTATTTTCATGAATAAAGAAATCATAGATATCATCCTAAGTGATGATATAATGGAGTAATAGAACTTAGGGTTCTATTTGCAATAATGATGATCAAGTAGGGACTTAATAAACTCTGACATCAGTGATTCTAGCGCCGTCTATTACGCGTTAGCCATGAGATTTGGAATGGGACAGAGAAGTCAGTTGTATCTTCTTCCTCTCGCATGAAGCCGGATGTGCAGGTCATGGATGTTATCCTCGTAGCGTGCATATTAATTGGTAATTCGTAGAGGATGTGCAGCATATGGGTGGGAACCCTCATCGTCCCACGATAGTTCTGGCATCTAACGGTTTGTACAAACCATTGCCGTAATTCATTATGTGGGCATGGTGTACACCAAGGAGGCATGCGGGGTCACGAAGGGGGAAGCGATTGGCTTGGACCAACTACTGGGGCCCACATCATGGAATTGTGGACGGGAAAGTACGCCCGGTTGTGCAACAAGGAGTTGATCTCTCATGGGTAAAGTAACGCACCTCTACATAGTGTAAGAACTGTAACGTGTTACTCCCTGTTCCGGGAAGGAGCTACGAACGCGGCAGGAAAGGAACTCCATGAAAGTTCTGGTCAACCTGTGAAGGCTGATTGTCATAGTTTTTGGGAATAAAATCAATCTTTGAAGAAAGATTTACAAAAACTGCATAGTGCCAAGGATTTATAATCCGAGGTGGTAGTTAGAGCATCAAACTTCCCACCTTGCATATAATGAACTTGTTGGGTAATGTTGTTACTCATTCTTTCCTTTGATCCCTTGCTTAGACTCTGAGGATCCCGAAGACGTGCCAATGTATGCAGCTGAATGCCAAGAAGATGTGTTCTACGAGGAACCTGATCTGTCCGGAGGAGTTGAAGGAGTGGATTACGAGATCCTCTACGGTGTCGATGAGAACGAGACCAACTAAGTACCTAGTTAGTAGTAACTAACGGAGCCGAGCAGCATGAACTCTATAGAATAAGCTGTTGAGCTCAACTCCTAGACGGAGTTGCTACTTTTAAATTCCGCTGAACACTTTATATTTTGTCTGTAAGTTGGATCTTTTGGAAGTCTTGAACTTCCGGTATTGTAATAATAATAATGTGTGTACTTTTGTACTATGGACCCGCAATGTTTCTGTTGTACCACTCTGAATGATGTGATATTTACAGAACGGTGTTCTGTGGATGTCATGTCAACGACTATAGTGTACTACACATGCAGTGGTATGCTGGGTCACCGCAGTTGGTATCAGAGCAAATTTCTTTGACCTTAGGTTGGAAACCTAGTAAAGGGTATTACCTGTAGGAGAATTAGCAACGATAAAGAATTCTCTAAAAGCAATATAATGGGTATTCAAATGAGAATATTCTGTTATATATTTTAGTGCGATAATTCTTTGTTATGATGCAATATATCATTGGATACTAATCAAAATTATTTTTCTGTTATACAGAGAAATGGCACCAAAGTTTCCAAAACAGACTTTGGTAAGGAAAGAGGAGACTCTTGATGATTATCAAGGATCATTTACAGACCAACTTCGTCAACTTTTAAAGCTCTTTAATTGTCCAACTAGAATTCCAGTGAACACTATCACTTACCTTGATGGCCGGATGTTATCCAAGTATCGTGTGAGTATCCAACTTCCAGAGAAGCTTGGATTATATCACGATCTACCCATAGGAGAAGGTAGGAGTCATTTAGCAGCCTATCATGTTGCTGTTGTGGAGGCAATAGCTAATATCCGGGAGCAGAAAAGCAATGAGCTAGAAGGTAGCATATTTTTTGTGATACCTTATGATTCTATAGACTCGGAGCCTATACCGGATCATCTTAATTTGGTTAAGAAGCATCCTAAGTTAGCTTCCAAGTTTATGGATAGATACCGGACACTCGTTGCGTCTTTCTATAAGACTCATCAAGTGATTGTCGAAGACAAAAATGACATGTTAGAGGATCTAACTGATCCAGAAAGGAGGAAGCAGTTAGCATTACAGTTAGAGAAAGAAGCAAGTAGTAGTGCAACACCTATCTTTAAAGATATACCTATATATCCGGAATCTTTTATACCATATCCTTATTCACCAAGACCTGAACCTACACATGATCCTACTATAGATATGCGGTATGCAGTACCACAGGGCTCAGAGGATGGTTCTGACTCAGAACTTCCTATTGAGAATTCCGATGGTTGGATAATGGGATCATATAATGGATCTCATGAACACCAGATGTCCACAGATGGTTCTGACAGAAATGTTGGACAATCTAGTTGGATGGGTGTAAGGATGAACCCTAATAATAGAAGTAGAAATACCATGTCAATAGATGATCAGGATGAAGAAGAAGATCCTGAGGAGAGAGTGTTTGAATCATCAACATCTTCTCAAAACCCAGGGAATATACATTATCCAGTGTTCAATTATCTTGTCCACGAGAGCACCTGGGAAACAGCAGGATCTGCGTATCGTGCTGACAACTCAAGAAATGAGGCTCAGGAGATGCCGGCTGGAGATAATGTTGAATATGCTTCTGAAGACTTTTCAGCTGAGTTGGAGGGAGTCAATGCGCTCAGGTTGAGTAATGACTCAAGTCCTGACACTTCAGATACAGAGTATGTTCCTTCTGGAAGGCCATTTGTTCCAAAAACTATGCGACGGACAACACGTCATCATGGTTGGACATCAGGCATGTATGATGAGCATAGTTACTACTAGAAGGAGACAACTAGTTAGTGATATCAAGTATCATGTATTGTACTCCAAGTAATAAGGTAGTTTTGTAATAATACCAATAGGGTATATGTTGTAATGACTTTGTATCATTATGATATTATGTATAATATGTGAAATGCATATTTGGATTTTCTTTGGATCTTCATTGTGTGACTAGTTCTGTGCGTAAAGTCGAGCTCAGAACACATGTGCATGATGTAATTATGAGTATTCGCTTTATGATGCAGGACTAGGGGGTCATGGATACGGGTGTAGAAATGGAAACTGAGCAGCAGCGGATTGAGCGTGAGGCCAAGGAAAAGGCCGATGCCAATGCAGCAAATCAAGGAGCATTACCACCACCACTAATGAGGTCGTTAATGGAGCAGAACTTTATGCAATGCATGCAAATGATGCAAGAGACCCAGAACAAGTTCATGGAAGAGTTGCTGGGGTGAGCAAATCAGAGGGCACCTGAAGGTGGAGGAGTAAGTCTATCTGATTTCCAGAATGCAAGACCGTTACCTTTTGCATCAACTCCTGAACCAATGGATGCAGAAGACTGGCTAGCAGATACAGAGAGGAAGCTGAAAACTGTGGGTTGCAATGATGAGGAAAAATTGAGGTATGCAACTCATCTGCTGACTGGACCTGCAGCATCATGGTGGGAAAATCAGTTAGCCATACAACAACCAGGAAGGGAGTTTACCTAGGAGGAGTTCAAGCAGAGATTCCGTGAATATCATGTTCCAGAAAGCGTCATGGAGTTGAAGCAAAGAGAATTTGAGGAGCTTCGGCAAGGATATACTAGTGTCATGGTACATCCGGGAGTTCAGCCAGTTGTCTCATTATGTTGAGGAGGATGTTAACACTGAAGAGAAGAGGAAGAAGCGTTTCTTGCGTGGATTAAATCCATTTGTGAAGATGCAGCTAAGGTTAGCCAATAAGCAAACTTATTAGCAGTTGTTGGATGCAGCCATTACTTTTGAAGATGACTACAAGAATGTCCAAGAGGATCGGAGGAAGAGAGCCAAGAAGGAAACCAAGATAATTCAGGCAAGTAAACCTAAATCAAACCTAGAGTTCAAACCTCGGAATAGGAATTATGGCAACAACAACAATAACAATAACAAGGGCAGTAGTGGAAATCAATCCAATCCGAGAAGGAATGTTATCTATAACAATTGTGGAATTCCAAGGCATTTCCAGAGGGAGTGCAAAAAGCCTGTAGTGATCTATTACGGTTGTGGCCAGAAGGGGCATATCAAGCCAGATTGTCCGAGCAAACCACCAGGAGGATGGCCTACCAAGGGAGGAGGACAAGCCAGTGGAGGAAATGGACAGCCCAATAAAGGAGGAAATAATGGCAAGAACAACAATGGCAAGAGAAACTGACCTACCAGAAAATTGAACTGTGCAACCCTCAAGGAGGTGGATAATTCGGAGCATGCAGTGATAGGTATGCTCAATATCCTTACAAATCCCGGCAAAGTTCTATTTGATACTGGTGCAACTACTTCATTCATTTCTAAAGAATTTTGTGATAAGTTCGGGATTAGAAGGGCAATGTTAGAAAGTCCTATGACCGTAGTTACGGCAGGAGGGAATGTGATTGTACACCACATAAAACAAGATCAGGTTATCTTGATCTGTGGTTGTACATATTTCGCAGACCTTTATGTGATTCCTTTGAAGGGAATTGCAGTAGTGTTGGGGATGGATTGGATGATGGAACACAGAGCACAGATTAATTGTGAGGAGAAAACTGTCTCAATCAAAACTCCAAGTGGAGCAAGGATAGTTTACCAAGCAGATAAACACAGTCATATCATGGTGGATCTGCAGTTGAATTCAATGAAGGAAGTTAAATTAGAAGAGATTCCTATAGTTAATGAATTCCAAGATGTTTTTCCAACAGAGTTACCGGGAATGCCACCAGACCGGGAGATAGAGTTCACCATTGACTTAATACCTGGTACAGCACCAATAGCTCAAGCACCATATAAAATGGGACCCAAAGAGTTGAAAGAACTCAAGGAGCAAATTGATGAGTTAGCGAGAAAAGGATTTATACAAGAAAGTGTATCTCCATGGGGAACACCAGTAATCTTTGTGGATAAAAGAGATGGTGGAAGACGGATGTGTGGTGATTATAGAAATCTGAACAACGTGACTATCAAGAATAAGTATCCTTTACCGAGAATTCAAGATTTGTTTGATCAAGTGAAAGGAGCTGCAGTATTTTCAAAGATCGATTTAAGATCTGGATACCATCAAATAAAAATCAAGCCGGAAGATGTTCCAAAAACAGCATTTGTCTCAAGATATGGACACCATGAGTATCTGGTAGTACCATTTGGTTTGACCAATGCACCGGCAATATTCATGAATCTAATGAACAAGATTTTCATGCCATATTTGGACAAGTTTGTCATCATTTTTATTGATGATATTCTTATATATTCCAAGGATAAGGAAGAGCATGCTGACCATTTGAGAATAGCATTGCAAACTTTAATAGAACATAAGCTTTATGCTAAGTTCAGCAAGTGTGAGTTTTGGCTATATGAGGTAGAATTCCTCGGTCATGTGATCAGTAAGGATGGGATTGCTATGAATCCATCTAAATTTCAGCCGGTACTAGAATGGACTGCACCAACCAATGTGAAACAAATTCGAGGTTCCTAGGAATGGCTAGTTATTATCGGAGATTCATTGAAGGTTTCTCCAAAATAGCCGGACCAATGACCAAATTATTAAGGAAGAATACACCATTTAAGTGGGATGAGAAATGTGAAGCAAGTTTCCAAGAGTTGAAGACTAGATTAACCACAGCTCCAATCTTAGCAGTTCCTGAAACAGGGAAGGACTTCACCGTATACTGTGATGCATCTAAAGAAGGTTTGGGTTGTGTATTAATGCAAGATCAGAAAGTAATTGCTTATGTTTCAAGGCAATTGAAACCACATGAAGTCAACTATCCAACTCATGATTTAGAGTTAGCAGCAGTAGTTTTTGCACTGAAAGGATGGAGGCATTTTCTTTATGGAGCTAGATGTGAGTTATACACTGACCATAAAAGTCTCAAATATTTCTTCACTCAAAAGGAATTGAATATGAGACAGAAGCGATGGTTGGAATTAATCAAGGATTATGATTTAACAATCAATTACACCCCAGGGAAAGCAAATATTGTAGCAGATGCTTTAAGCAGAAAGAGTGCAGATATTCAGCCTAGCAATAGGGAGCTACCAAAAGAGTTACAAATGGACTTGGGAAGATTAGAACTTCAATTCATCAGAACAGAGGTTCTTGGAGGATTAGCTACTATGCAGGTAGTTGCAGAGTAGGACAGTGATCTTAAGCAAGAAATTTTTAGACATCAAGAAGAAGATCCTTTTATTGCTGAGGAAATTCGGAGGATATCTCAAGGGCAAAAATCAGTTTTTCGCCTTGGGGGTTATGGGTCTTTATGGTTCCAAGATCGTCTATGTGTTCCAGATGTGACTGAGATCAGAAATGTCATACTCAAAGAAGCACATGATACACCATATTCTATACATCCAGGGAGTACTAAGATGTATATGGATTTGAAAGAACTATTCTGACGGAATAACATGAAAAGAGATATTGCTAAATATGTATCTGAATGCCATACTTGTCAAAGGGTGAAAGCTGAACATCAAAGTCCAGCAGGACCATTACAACCCTTAGAAATTCCTGAATGGAAATGGGAGTAAATAGGTATGGACTTCATTACAGGATTACCTATGACACCAAAAAGGAAGGATATGATATGGGTAATTGTGGACAGACTCACTAAGAGTGCACATTTTATTCCAGTGAATCAAAAGGATAATGTCGAGAAGTTAGTTGAAGTATATGTCAAAGAGATAGTAAGTAAGCATGGAGTACCCAAAAAGATCATAACTGATAGGGGATCAGTGTTTACTTCAGCATTTTGGAAGCAATTGCATGAGGCACTGGGTTCAAAGTTAGATTTTAGCACGGCATATCATCCTGAGACAGGAGGTCAAACTGAAAGAACAAATCAAATACTAGAAGACATGTTGAGAGCTTGTGCACTAGATTTTGGAGGAACATGGGAAGATCACCTACCATTGGCAGAATTTTCCTATAACAATAGCTATCAGAGTAGTCTGAAGGTAGCCCCATATGAGATTATGTATGGAAGGAAGTGTAGATCACCAATATGTTGGTATGAACCTGGCATTAGCAAAGAATTTGGGCCAGATTATATCAAGGAGAGACAAGACATCATTGATAAGATCAGGGATAGACTGAAAATAGCCCAGAGCAGGCAGAAAAGTTATGCGGATCAAAGCAGAAGATCATGGCATCCAGAAGTGGGAGATATGGTCTACTTGAAAGTAAGTCCAATGAAAGGAGTGAAAAGATTCGAAGTTAAAGGGAAATTGAGTCCAAGATATATTGGACCATTCAAGATACTGAGTCAAAACAGAACTATAGCTTATGCTTTAGAGTTACCATCAAGATTGGCTCAAGTGCATAATGTTTTCCATGTGTCACAACTTCGCAAATGTTTGAAAGTTCCGGATGATGCACTAACACATCAAGAGATAGAAATACAAGCAGACCTGACTTATATTGAAAAGCCCTATAAGATTCTGGAAGAAAACTGGAAAAGATTGAGAAACAGAGCAATCAAATATTGCAAGGTACAGTGGGAACATCACCCTGAGAGGGAAGCCACATGGGAGAAGGAAGAGGATTTAAGAAAAGCTTATCCAGAACTATTCAGGTACATCTCCACAAACTTCGGGACGAAGTTTAATTTAAGGGGGGAAGTTTGTAACATCCTAGCATTTAGGAACCTAACGAAGGGTAGATTTAGGAATATGAATTGTTGCATGCGTTCATTTGTGAAAATGTGGGTTAAATTTTCGCCAAATAAAACCTTGAGTGATCAATGTTTCTTTCTTACTTTGAGATTAGGTTTAGTCTTAAAGGAGGATTGCTATAAACTTTGATATGATCTTAAAGGAATTATGTGTGTTTTGAAATAAGTTTGAATTTTAAAACTTAAGTGTTTGAATAATAATTTAAATGATTTAGATATAAATTTTGAACCTTCAATTAATTAAGAGATAAGTATTATAACTTAAATCTCATCTAAAAACAATATTGAATATGAAATTCATTTCATATTATTAATACATAAACAAGTTACAAAGAATGCAATCTACTAAAGTCATTCCAAACTTCACAATTTACAAAAGAATAAAGAATAAGCATATTCTTTATTAATAATAATATAATCTTTATTACAATGAAATAAAATAAAGATTACAAGAATAATAAAAGAAAGCATACAAAAGAATAAGAAAATTACATTTGAATATCTATTAGCTATCCTATATCTAAATCTACACTAAATCTTCATCTTTATCTTTGTACCTACAAAACAAAGACTAAATAGAAACAAAATAATATTAGTGTTAGTATATTTCTCTCAGATATGTCAGTGAAATGCACTTGACAAATTCATCATTGAGAAATGTTATAAAAGGGGCAAGTTTCACCAATATGAAAGATTCCATCTTTCACAAATTCAAAGCCAGAAGTCAAATGACAGCCAAGGGGGATCAATTCACCAGCCAGGTGAAAGTAATCTGGTAATAGTAAGTTCAAAAGTTCTGAACATATCCACAAGTGCTTAGCAGACACACAAGCTGGACACACACTAGCATGCAGATGGTGTGCTGTCGAGCTCACAAAGCAACTCAATCTCACAAAACCACATCACAGCCATGGAGGAGCACATCAGTATATCTCTCCACTACACAACACACAAGCATAACTAGAGTAGACAACAGTCAAACCAAGAACAGCAGCCAAACTAGACCAACCCAGATCAACCAAACATCACCAGGATGGTGACATAAGGAGGGGGATGAATCAGGTGGACAGCAAGATCAAGCCTAGGAGCTAGGAGGAGCAGGCAAGCTCAAGAGCAAGCTCAGGAGTCCAGCAAAAGCAGATCAAGATCAAGATCCAGATCATCACCAACTTATTCTACTACACCATCATCAGATTTTGTGGTGAGTCTCATAAAACCATCACATGATGTCATCATAGTATCTAAACAAAAGCATGTGTTGCTTTATGAAATGATCTCTCAATAATCACCCAAGAGAGGTGAATCTATCCTAGAGATTTCAAGTATAAGATAAAAATCAAACTCAGCCAAAAGCACTAAACCCTCAGACCAGTATCACTGAGTTCCGTGTTATTTTTTGCAATGTTAAGGAAATCGGTAATCGTTAGCTGCTCGGTTGTCTTGGGAGTAGCGATTAATCAGAATTCGGACAATTAACTGATTTAATCGGTCGTCTATTAATTGGTGCATCCTACAAAAATTAGCACCTAAAACACGTATGAATCCTCAGCCTTACGCTCCCGGATGAGATCCTCAAGGCGCTCGAGCTCTTGTATCTGAGGTCTAGTCGGCAACTATAAGGAGCTGGTCAATAACGACAAGGAACTAGTTGGTGATGGCTGAAATCAAGCTCCTGTAGGAATGGATCGAACGGGAGCTTCACAAAACCTATTTCATTGGGGCGGGCTAGCGGATTGATGGGCGATATGTGTTGATAATTTTGCAACTTTTTTGACCAAGTGTAGTGGTTAATCGGGAACATACCTAGTAA
The DNA here is from genome assembly GCA_916181665.1 of Avena sativa. Classification (NCBI taxonomy): domain Eukaryota; kingdom Viridiplantae; phylum Streptophyta; class Magnoliopsida; order Poales; family Poaceae; genus Avena; species Avena sativa. Next base: position 34,374,079 of record OV702300.1, on the reverse strand, counting down.
TCGGAGTGTCAGACCTATTAATCGGGCTAAATGATTAACACAAAGAATTAGTGGTAATCGACACGGTCAGGTCCGTAGTAGCGATTAATCGGCCTATTAATCGCTGATTCGGCCTATTTTTTGAACAGTGATTTTTTGCAACTTAGATCATTCTTCATTTGACCTTATCAGATCAGGGCACATCTCCCAGAGAGAGTAGCACCTCTAATCTTACAAGTTTCAAACAAACTATTTGCTCAACTAACTTTGAATTAAATCCTAGAGCCTCAGACCAACATCATAGGCAGGAAAGTTAAGAAAAGCTTTCATTTCATCTTGCCAGTATTAATCACAAGCATTATCAAGCTAAGCCCAAAAATAAAACTCAATCACTTGTGTGCCAGATCATAATGGTATTACAAGGACAGGTTCTAAATGAACTAAAACCAATATTTGCTTAGTTCCCACAGATAAAAGGGACAAACCAATAAATATCATTTTCCTGAAGCCAGGTGCCAGGAATCAATATCATATTCATCCATACATCCACAGAAAATCATTACATGTAATGATTTGATTCAGTGTGTATAATCTCATACAAGCCTACCATTATAATTATAGTAAGCAACTACTGAGAGAAACCACTGTCAGTACAAGCATTCTGACAGTAAAGTAAATTCTCAGATCAACAACATAATCCAATCAGGGATTCCATAGAAACACTAGCATGGGATCATAGTGAATCATCACTAGAATAAATCTGACAGGCAACTAGCATCATCAAAGCCACTACAAATCATTAACCAAAACAAACAATCATTCTTCATGGTCAAGTATGATCATCACTAGATCTAAAAGCATCATGGATATGATTAATAGGGGGTTATGAACCCTAATCAAAACAAGAACCCTAATTAGGAGATGAACCCTAATTAGCACATAGTCACTAGGCATGAGAAGCCACTAGATACACATAGAGAGATTCATGGTAGTAGCATGAACAAGAACCACAGAAGCAACTTACCCGAGGTCCTCGCTGACGAATCGAAGAGGAAGCAGATTGGCCGACGAACCGCGGCGGCACCGGGAGCACCCCAGGGGGCGCTGCAACCTGCACCAGCCACGGCGGCGGCCGCAGCAGCACACGAGCCTAATACACCACCGCAGACAGGACCGCGGCGGTGGCGACAGCACCTTTCCTTAACCCTAGGGTTCAGGAACGGGGTGGACCTGGCCACAGGGAAGCCCCGGAGTCAAATCCAATTGGATAGAACGAACGAGCATCGTTAACAACCCCAAATCGCACCACAGCGGCGACCAGAACGACCGACGGTGGCGGGAATCGACGGTGGCGGCATCGCCGGCCGCAAGGTCGGGTCAGAGGAGGAGAGGATAAGGTCAACGGAGAGAGGGAGGCAGAGAGAATGGGCTGGGTGGGCCAAAACCCCTCGGGGTGGTATTTTGACCTTGCCCTATTAGGCCACACTGGCCCAATAAGCCTAAAAGGCCAGCCCAAGTTGTTTAATAAACTATTTTGATCAATTGGAAAAGACCAAAATGCCCCTGACCTCAATAAAATTCTAGAAAATAAAATAAAAGTCCAAAAATTATAAATAAAATATTTTTGGATTCACAATAATCCACTCTGTTCAAAAAAAATAAGATATAAAATTTGGGACATTTAAATTTTGATAAGAATTTTGTAATTTATATATTGTTTATGGAATTTACAAAATTATTGAAAGATGATAAAAATAAATAAAAATCACTTTCATTATATATTAATATTATAGTATTTTTGAAAAATACTAAACAAATATTTAATAATAAATTTTAATGTATAATTAATAATTCCTAAAAGAATTATTAAATCAATAAAAGTCAAAGGGAAATAAAATAAAATAATTCAATATATGCAATAAATATAAAAATAATATTTATAAATGCTTTATTAAAAGGCACCTTATATAGGGAAAATGCATATAGAATTAAATAATGCATTACATTACATGCATAATCATTTTGCTTCTTTAAATATTGTCCTTACCGGGCAATAATGATGTTTTTGTAGAACTAGAAGCTCAAGGTCCAGTGCAAGCATCAGACTTCACTACCTTGCCATCACAAGGCAAGTTCATCACTTCCTCATGTCCTTTGAAGAGGCTTTCTCAAAGTATTTGCAAATTGTGTGTTATCATATATGCTATAAAAGAAAGAAAATATTATTTTCATGAATAAAGAAATCATAGATATCATCCTAAGTGATGATATAATGGAGCAATAGAACTTAGGGTTCTATTTGCAACAATGATGATCAAGTAGTGACTTAATAAACCCTGACATCAGTGATTCTAGCGCCGTATATTACGCATTAGCCATGAGATTTGGAATGGGACAGAGAAGTCAGCTGTATCTTCTTCCTCTCGCATGAAGCCGGATGTCAGGTCGTGGCTATTATCCTCGTAGCGTGCATATTAATTGGTAATTCGTAGAGGATATGTAGCATATGGGTGGGAACCCTCATCGTCCCACGATAGTTCTGGCATCTAACGGTTTGTACAAACCATTGCCGTAATTCATTATGTGGGCATGGTGTACACCAAGGAGGCATGCGGGGTCACGAAGGAGGCAGTGATTGGCTTGGACCAACTACTGGGCCCCACATCATGGAATTGTGGACGGGAAAGTATGCCGGGTTGTGCAACAAGGAGTTGATCTCTCATGGGTAAAGTAACGCACCTCTGTAGAGTGTAAGAACTGTAACTTGTTACTCCCTGTTCCGGGAAGGAGCTACGAACGCGGCAGGAAAGGAACTCCATGAAAGTTCTAGTCAACCTGTGAAGGCTGATTGTCATAGTTTTTGGGAATAAAATCAATCTTTGAAGAAAGATTTACAAAAACTGCAGAGTGCCAAGGATTTATAATCCGAGGTGGTAGTTAGAGCATCAAACTTCCCACCTTGCATATAATGAACTTGTTGGGTAACGCTGTTACTCATTCTTTCCTTTGATCCCTTGCTTAGACTCTGAGGATCCCGAAGACGTGCCAATGTATGCAGCTGAATGCCAAGAAGATGTATTCTACGAGGAACCTGATCTGTTCGGAGGATTTGAAGGAGTGGATTACGGGATCCGCTACGGTGTCGATGAGAACGAGACCAACTAAGTACCTAGTTAGTAGTAACTAACGGAGCCGAGCAGCATGAACTCTATAGAATAAGCTGTTGAGCTCAACTCCTAGACGGAGTTGCTACTTTTAAATTCTGCTGAACACTTTATATTTGGTCTGTAAGTTGGATCTTTTGGAAGTCTTGAACTTCCGGTATTGTAATAATAATAATGTGTGTACTTTTGTAATATGGACCCACAATTTTTCTGTTCTACCACTCTAAGGGATGTGATATTTACGGAACGGTGTTCTGTGGATGTCATGTCAACGACTATAGTGTACTACACATGCAGTGGTATGCTGGGTCACCGCATATGGACCCCGGTCCAATATTTACCATTGATACATCTTCCACTGTTAACATTTACTTGCTGCAAACCACAATTACCTTCCACACTATACAGTTAATCCTTTGTTACAGCAACCGGTGAGATTGACAACCTCACTGTTAGTTGGGGCAAAGTCTTGAGTTTGTGTTGTGCTTGTTTCCAAGTTGCTTGAAACACCTTTGAGACGTTTCCTTCCTCCTACTAGTTTGATAACCTTGGTTTCTTACTGAGAGAAGACTTGTTGTTGTGCTGCATCACACCTTGCTCTTGGGGTTTCCCGGCGAAGTGCTCCTACGTTGACGCAGAGCCATCAAGATTTTCTGGCGCCGCTGCCGGGGAGGCTAAGGACGTCTTCACAAGGGGAGTCCTCCACAACCTTTCTCTTTAATTTTTTTTAGTTTGCTTGGTTTTGTTTGCCTCTTTTTATCAAAAAATCAAAAAAAATAGTTTAGTTTGGTTTGCTTTCTCTTATCAAAAAGACAAAAAAATTAGTTCCTGCTCTAATTGTTGTTGCTGTTGGCTTGCTCCACTTTTGCCACGAAATCCGCTGAGAACACAAAGTTGTGTGACTTCACTAGCACAAACAAAAATGATTTCCTAAGCACTCCTATTGCTCCACCTGCTCCTAATACTACCTTTTATGAAATTAAGCCTGCTTTGTTGAATCTTGTGATGAGAGAGCAATTTTCTGGTGCTAGTTTTGATGATGCTGCTTCCCATCTCAATAACTTTGTTGAACTTTGTGAGATGCAAAAGTATAAGGATGTAGATGGAGATATTATTAAGCTCAAGTTGTTTCCTTTCTTCTTGAGAGGAAAACCTAAAGAATGGTTGCTCTCCTTGCCTAGAAATATTATTGATTCTTGGATTAGTGCAAAGATGCTTTTATTGGAAAGTACTACCCTCCTGCTAAGATTATATCTATGAGAAGTGATATTATTAAATTTAAGCAACTTGATAATGAACATGTTGCTCAAGCTTGGGAAAGAATGAAATCTTTGGTTAAGAATGACCCCTCATGGACTTACTGCTTGGATGATTATCTAGACTTCTTATGCAGGTTTGAACTTATCTTCAAGAAACCTGTTGGATTCAGCTGCTGGAGGTACCTTTATGACCATCACTTTGGGTGCTACAACAAAACTCCTTGATAATATGATGGTTAATTACTCTGAATGACACACTAAGAGAGCTCCACATGGTAAGAAGGTAAATTCTGTTGAAGAAACCTCCTCTTTGAGTGATAAGATTGATGTTATCATGGCTATGCTTATTAATGGGAAAGCTCCTTTAGATCAAATAATATTCCCTTAGCCTTTTTGGTTGCCCAACAAGAGCAAGTTGATGTGAACTTCATTAGAAACAACAATTTTGGCAACAATACCTATGGTAATAATTATAGGCCTTATCCTCCTAATAATGGCAATACTTATCATGGTAGATCTGGAATGCCTAGTGAAGATAGGATTCTAGAAGTTGAAAGATCCACTAAATTTTTTATGCAAATGCAATATGAGCAAAACAAGATATTCGCTAAAACTATGGAAGAACAATCTGCTACCTTGAAAAACATTAGTCATCAGCTTGAGAAGTTGAATAGAAAATTCCTAGTTTACAGTCAAAAAATTTGAGTGCTGAGAAAAATATTTCCTCTTTGTCTGAAGCACAGTCCTCTCTGATTAATAAAATGGCTGCTAAACCTGAAACTATGGAAAGTACTCATGCCATACAAGTTACTATTGATGAAAATGTTAGATTATTAGCCCAACTTCATGCTAAGTGGGAAAGGGAAGCTGAAATTGATAGAAACAATAGTGTGTGCACCATCACCACCAATATGGATGCCACTAAACCACAATAAGTCCCTATTCCTCCTCCTACAATGCCTAAGGCCAATGAGTCTACTACTAGTGATGTTAAGTTTGATTTTGATCCAGATGGTTGCAATATTTCTGAAGTGATTATGTTCCTGCAAAAGCTTGCTAGAAGTCCTGATGCTAGTGATATGCATGTTGCTTTCACCAAACATATTATAGATGCTCTTGTTAAGATTAAGGAAGAGAAGTTAAAACACAAAGCTTCTATTCCTAGGAAAGTAGAAGATAGTTGGGAACCCATTATTAATATGCAAGTGAATGAATTTGATCTCAAAGCTTCATGTGACCTTGGTTCTAGTGTCTCTATTATGCCTAGGAGGATTTATGAAATGCTTGATTTGCCACCTTTAGAAGATTATGTTCCCACTTAATGATAATGCTAAGAAGAAACTCATGGGGAGTATTAATGATGTTCTCATTATGGTTAACAATGCTTATGTCCCTAATGATTTCTATGTTTTGGATGTTGAATACAATGCTTCTTGTCCTATTACTTTTGGAAGACCTTTTATTAGAACAGTTGGTGCCATCATTGATATGAAAGAAGGCACCATTAAATATCAATTTCCATTTAAGAAAGGTATTGCACACTTCCCTATGAGGAGAGAGAAGTTGCTTTTTTGCTCTTCCTTTGAAAGCAAGGTTTGATGTTAATGCTTCTTCATTTGAAAATACTTGATTTATTACTTCTTGTGCCTAACTTAAAGGCGTTAAAGAAAAGTACTTGTTGGGAGATAACCCAAGAGTTTTCTTGAGTCTTGGAAGTTATTACTTCTGTAATGACCTCTTCTTATCCTTTTTGTTTGCTTTTTGTGCCAAGAATGGCCTCTAATGAGAGGGAAGTAAGATTTGGGGAGTTGTTGTCCCGAAACAGATTTCTGTCCTCCACGATAAAAAATTGTGAGGAGTCTCTGTAAGTCGGATTGAGCTGAAAATTTACAAATAAATCCCCCAGTATGTTAGATAACTTTATTTAGCTCAACATTTTTTGATTTGAGCAACAGAAGATTTTCGAAAAAACTGGTTTTTACCTGCTGGTCTGTTTTGACAGATTTCTGCCATTATTTGCATTTGCTTCTTATCGATTCTTTTTGGGTTCTTTTTGGGAAATTGAGCTTTTTGAAGGATTTTCTACAGCAGCTTGTGTTTTTAGCGAAAAGTTTTGTTGTTCTAAAGCTAAACCTAAGGGTCTATTATCTTTTGAATACACTAATGTTGCTAATGAAGATTGTGTGAAGTTTTGTATGAAGGAAAATTTTCAGGTGTAGAGAGAGAATGATGTAATGAGATAAAGAATGGACAAAATATCAAGCTTGCGGATGCCACCCATGGTGTCACCCCAAGAAATATTCAAGAGGTACAAACGTCAAAGCTTGGGGATGCCCAAGGCATCCCCTACTTCATCAATAAAAAGCTCAGGTCTTTCTAGACACTTCGTTTTTATTGTTTCATGCACTGTTGTGTTGTTCTTGGAGCATCTTAGTTTTCATTTGCTTTGCTTAGTTTGTTTAGTTTGCTTGAATAAAGTAGTTTGGACCCCCGTTCTTGTTGTGTTGTTTCAAATAAGTTGATTGGTGTTGGAAAGGAGTAGAAAGTTCTTGCTTGAATAGTGCAAGAGGAGCTTGCTTTGACTGTGACTTAGACTTTAGCATGTCATGCCAGGTGTTGTTTTGACCTTATGCTTAGTGATTATTGTTCTAGCATGACTTGTTCCAAACAATTGGGATTGCTTAGTGTGCCTTGAAAGAATCATGCGTTGTTTTAGCATACAAAAGCATAGTGTTGTGGTATTCTCCTTTGATGTTTTGTTTGGGTTAACTTGGAGCATTCTCACACCATGTTATGACTGTGAACATGTAGAGGGATGACCCAACCTTTATTAACATAAGGTGGTGTCCCCTGTGTTTACAATGCTAGTCCCTGGATCAATAGCTAGCATCCACAGCTAAGATGTAATATCAAGAAACAAAGGTCATAATATAGCTTTATAACCAGGAATAACATAATTTTATTACATCTTTACATAGCTCATTTGGCTATTACAATACATTGCAGCGGAATAACTATAAGCATGGAGTCCTTCATCTTCAAAGTGCCACAGGCAGACATGGTGGTTATAGACTTTGTAATCCTAATCAATCAATCTTCACTAAAATCAATCAAACCTGCAACATTACAAGTTACAGCCACAAGGGTCAATACTTTGGAATAGTATTGGCAAGTTTCACCACTATGTTGAATATAAGTGGATCCTATCATTACATGCAATTTGGCTAGGTAGGGTTTAAGGCTCATTTGCATAAAGCAATAATTTATCCTATCTTTCAAAATGGTTTTTATCTTTTGATCAAATCTTTGAAAATCCCTTGGCAAAGCCCAAGTGTTTAAGTTGTTAAGAAAATCTCCTTGCACACCTTGGTAACCCCAAGTGTTCAAGTTTTCAACAAAACCTCTTAAGCTCCTTGGTAACCCCAAGTGCATCAAGTTTTAACAAATTCTCTTGAACTCCTTGGTAACCCCAAGTGTTCAAGTTTTAACAAATTCTCTTGAGCTCCTTGGTAACCCCAAGTGTTCAAGTTTTAACAAATTCTCTTGAGCTCCTTGGTACCCCCAAGTGCATCAAGTTTTTGTTTTAGAAATTGGAATGTCGAGATCTCCCATAGCTTCAAACTTTAGTTGCTCAGTATTGTACATAACCGGGGACACGGATAAGTACTTAGATTTTATTATCTTCTGCAGAAGTTGCACACTTTACCCACATGTCACAATCCCATCTTGTTGCCACCAATGGCCACTGGATTAGTGTTCACCAAGATGGAGTACTGGCAGATTGAGAATGTGACGAAGTCTTTCCAAAAGGTCCTCCCATGCACCATTGCTAGCTTGTCTTAAGTACCCATGTAGGATTCCAGGTCCCCATGTCCAGTAAACTAAAGACAATGCATGGGTCTTCCTAATGTAGTTGACTAAGCCAGAGCCATAATAGCATGTGGTTGCACACGAAAGCCACAATTGGAGAAACATGTTCAATCTCTAAGTTTCCTAGGTGGTTTCCTTTGGAGCACAACACAAAGAGATTGCCATAGACATGGTTCCTTTTGTTGCCACCTTCTCCAAAACTCAAAGTATCCTTGGCCACCCAGGTGGTTCATTGAGTCCTTGTTTTATTATAAAAACACAAGTCCTTTTCTCAATTCCATAAAATCTCAACATGTATCTCTTTTCAAAATATAGCATGGCTAAGCATGTAACAACTACATTGTTTTCACTAAGGAATGTATAGGGCATCCTATTGGAATTCAGCATAGCATAAGTATAAAATTGTTTTCATGCATGTTTCAAAATCCACTAAGTATAATGAAAATAGTAGGACTTTTAGATGATAGTGTAACTTGCCTTTTGGTAGGGAATGTTGGTTCACTCCTTGATCTTGCTAGTCTCACACTTTTCTAATTTCACTACAAGTCAATCAAGCAAACACAATATCAACTAGCATTCCAAACCAATAATCAATCTAACAATTTCACACACATAAAACAATGGAATCTAAGTCATGCATGTAAGCATGCAAGGGATGGTTCTATTTGCAAAGATGGTCTCCACTAGGCTTCTAAACTTTGTAAGGTCCAAAGTGGTCATTTACCAAAATGGCAAAGTCATTTGCAAAAGGGTTTTATCCAAAAACTATTTTTAAATTCATTCATCATTTTATGTGGTGAGAAAATATTTTTATCAAGCAACAACTTTAAGTGGTTCACCAAATAAGTTGTTGTTTCTCAAAAATTGGTGTTTAGGGTCAGTAGGTTTGATCCAAAATATTTTCCCAAGGTTTTTACTCCAAAACCATTTTCATAATAAAACCATTATTTTTATTTGACTAGAAATGGACTAAATCAAATAATCCATCCTAAATTTTACCAATTTCATTTTCAAAAACATGGGTTGGTTCCTAGGGTCAATAAGTTCACAACTAACCAATTTTCCAAGGTTTCAAACTCAAAAACATTTTTGAAACATTTTTCTACTCTAAACAAGCACACAAAAGTTTCTACAAAAACAAACACTCTAATGGATACTATTTGCTAAACCAAGGGCATGGTTGGCTAGGGCTTGCTCCACTGATCCCAATGATATAAAGTTTGTAATTTTTGGACGTGTGGATCAAAAGTTACAAAGGTTTGAAAATCACAATATAATCTGATTTCAAAAATCAGTTCTAACCAAAGTCTGGCCACGCGTCGCGTCGTCATTCGCTGGTACCGGTTCGGGTGGATCGCGTGCTGTAGACCGTAGGATCTAATTTAGATCGAGCGGTGCAGAGGCATACGATACCTGTTCGCTTATAATCTATCACAGCCATACGATCTAGATCTAACGGACGCAAACAACAGACCACTAACTGGCGGCGCTGCGCGGCGGTGGACGGCGGCGACGGTCGGGCAGCGGGCTAGCGGCTGTTCTAGGAAGCAAGGGTCAAGGTGGGAATGCTCACCGTGATCGCGAGGATGTGGTGATGCTCAAAGTGTGGTCGACGTGGCAGGGGGCGCACGGGAACGGTGGTGATTGCTCGTCGGAGACGTCGTCGGCGTCGGGTGGTTCTGTCCGCGGTCGAAGGCGACGTTGTAGATCGCCCTAAGGCAAGACAGGAGCATGGTTAGGTGCGTAAAACCAAGGCAAAGATGCTCGTTTGATCGAGAAGCAGAGGTGCGGTCGGATTTCACCTGAGGAACTCGCCGGAGTAGGAGACAGACGCGGCGGCGCTCAGAGCTTGTCGAAGACGGCTTTCTGGGGCGCCCGTGGTTGAACGGCGGGTACAGGAAGATGTGCCAGGGAGTGGTGAGTGTAATTGTGTGCTCGGGGAGGCAGGAGGTGGCGAGGCTCGGCCGGAATTGGAGGTGGAAGCTCGTCGGAGCAGTGGGAGGGCGAGCTCGATTCAGAGCAGCCTGGTGGCGTGTTGGTTATGGCGACAGAGGGAAAATGGAGAGGGGAAGTGGGCGCTTATGTACGCGTGGTCAGGGGTGAGATTAACGCGGCCATTACTCATGAATTTACGCGCGGATTGAATGACAGAGAACGGCAGCGAGGTTTGGGGGAAGAAGGAGTCACGCGGGTGGAAACGATGACCGAGCTGTGGGGCCTGGCTATCAGCGAGGGAACGAGAGGGAGAAGAGGGGCCACCAGTCAGCGATTGCGCGGGTTAAAGATTGAGTGTGAAATGTTTTCTTCGGGAGAGGAAAGCTGGGCTGGTTGCTGGGCTTATTGGGCTTGGCCAGTTGGGCTGAGTCCAGATCCTTATTTTTTTTCTTCCAAATTGTTTTTCCTTTTTTGTTCTCATTTTCTGTTTTGAAAACCAAACAACAAATCGAACAAACAAAACAAATCAAACATTCATCAAACATTTCATTTGGATTTGGTTCTGTTTAACACATAAACCAAAGTCCAAAATGAAATAATATTTTAAATCTTTTTAGGTTCCATTCATTAATTAAATAAAATGGACCATGGTTTATTAATCAAATAGGGTTTGATTTTATTAATAAAATCTCTATTTGAAATCTAAATATTTTCAAAACCAAATCAGTAGGTTTTATTTGATAATACAAAATACTTGGAAAAACTTATTTTAAATAAATAAACAAGTTTTGATGTTTTGGAAATAGTAAAACCTTTATTAATAAAACTTGGATATTAAATCCTTATTACTTTATTTAAATAAACTTTTCCCAATTTTATCAAAACAAATATTTTATTTCAAAAGCTTGGCCAAGGTTTAATTTGGCTTATAAAATAATCTTTATTAATAAAACTTCTATTTCATTTGGAAACCAAATCCTTTTATTTTAAAGGATCCAAAATAGTAATTTTTTATTTTCCTTTAATAAATGTTTTATCTTTTGAAATCCCTTTAGGATTTTATTTGATCCAATTTGGTTTGAAGTTCCAATTGAATTCAAAAAGTTTCTTCTGGCCCTGAAAATCAAACAAAGTTTTATTTTATTCATTTATTTTTCACATTACAAGATTTGGAAAATCTTGGGATGTGACACAACAAGTCACCATAGCCTCTATGATAATTTAGTCCTTGACTTGTAGTACCACTCTATGCTTTGATTAGTAATGTTTTGTCGCTCTGCATGATTATGTCCATTGTTGCTCTCTTAGTTGGTCGCTCCCAGTCTTTTGCTAGCCTCCACTTGTATGAGTAAAGTTCTACTCATGCTTCCAACTCCCAAGAAACCAAGTTATTCCAAAGTGTCCACTATAAATTCCTATGCATGGTGTGTTACACCATTCCAAGTATATTCTTGTTTTCATCTATCTTCCAATTAAAAAGTATTTTGTTATGTGAAAACTTAGTGATTAAAGCTATCACAAACATGATGGAACACTTTATTTTCATGCCCCTAATAAACTTGAACCATTGTATCATCTTTGTTGTATAAGCTTGCACTTATACGTTGGAATTAGCAGAACCGTGTTGTCACGTGGAACGCTTTCAACATTGCACTTGTACTTTGTACACAGTTGATATCATGCTCTTTTGTCTATGGATGTTGTTAGTGTGAAATAAAAGGGGAGATTGTAAGTCCATGGAGTTATGTATTTTGTGATAGATATACGCCTGGGCCGCTAGCCTAAGCCATGCCTAATCATGGTGGAAACTTGCAGCATCACCATAGTGACATCTATGAAGCTTTCTTCTTATAAAAAAGAGACTTGTTGAGAAAAGAGGAAAGAGAGAAAAAGGCACCATATTCCCATGGTAAATAAGAAGATTGATGAGATGCTCATTGTCTGCTTGCCTTGTCATTTTGATTATGGGATAGCTCCTGTACCATGTGCAAGGGGTACCCCGTTGGCGGTTCTCTATGATACACATGTACTTACTATGACAAGAACTTACAGGTGACTAAAGTTGAGTAGCATGTGGTGCGGACCTCATATTCAAGGGACATGAGATTGCTAACTTATACTTTGTCAATCATATACTCCATAGTTTGTTCACTTTAACCTTAATCACTTCAAGATGCTTATGTGAAGGGAATATGCCCGAGAGGCAATAATAAAGTGGTTATTATCGTATTCCTTATTTATGATAAATGTTTATTTTACATGCTATAATTGTATTAATACAGAAACGTTAATACATGTGTGTTTAATAAACAAAAAGGAAGTTCCTAGTTATGCCTCTCTTATAAACTAGCTCGTTGATTAACATGATGATCAAAGTTTCCTGATCATGGACATTGGATGTTGTTAATAACGAGGTCACAACATTAGTGTAATGATGTGATGAACATTCATCCGAAGTATAGCATTACGATCAAAGTCATTGAGTTTATATTGCTATAACAACTTACGAAGTGATCCTAATCCTTAGACCATGAGATCATGTCAATCACTAACACCGGAAGAGTTTCTCGATGACATCAAACGTCACACTGTAACTGGGTGATTATAAAGATGGCTTCAGAACTACTAAAGTGTTATGTTGAGACCCATGGATCGAGAGTGGAATTTGTTCATCCCGATGACGGATAGATATGCTCTGGGCCCTCTCGGTGATATCACATTGATTAGCTTGCAAGCAAATGATTTGATCACTAGAATGTTATATCACGGGAACGAGAAAAGAGTGCATGTCGGTAACGAGATCAAACTAGGTATGGAGATACCGATGATCGAATCTCGAACATGTAATATATCGTGAAACAAAGGGATTAAGATACTAGCGTAAAAGGTTCACACGATCATAGAAGTCATCGTTGAATGTGTGGGAGTCAGTACAGATCTCTAGGTCCTGCTGCTGATTATTGATTGGAGAGGGGTCTCGATCATGTCCGCATTATTCGTGAACCATAGGGTGACACACTTAAGGGATGCCGACACCATTCGGAGCAAATGATATGCCAGAAAAAGAAAAGGAAAGCGCAGGAATTTATTTCACTAGACACCAGAACTGTTTCGGTTGAAATTGCTGAAACTGGTTCTGCATGTGAAATTGAAATGTTGTAAGGGGTTTTATGTGAATGTTTGTTAATTAAAGTAATTAACAAAATTCTGAATAAATAAATAAAAGAGTTTTATTTAAATCAGAGCTTGCATTAAATTTGGTGGAAATTTAATGCATGTGAGTGGATTTTTGAGTGGAGGCTTTTTAATGGGAGTGGAGGCTTTTCATTTTGAGTGGGAGCTCCACCCACATGAATGTGGAAGAGGTGGGGGCAGCCCCCATGGCTGGGCGCCATGCCCCTTGGGTGCCCCCCCTCTCCCCTATAAAAGGCCCCCCTCTCCTCCTCTCAAAGCACACCTCCTCGCGAAGGATCTCTCCCCCCTTTAGAATTTCCCCATGGTCTCGGATCAGCGAGATACATGTTTCCGGTGGCTTTTTCTAGAAGGATTTGTTGCTTCCGCTGCTTCACTGGAGTGAGGGCGCGGAGGTTGTCGGGGTACCCGTACGTGTGTGCGATCACGGATGCACCACTGCTTTGAGGTGCTGGACTTGATCATGCTGGACCGGCTGGACCAGATGGACTTCATCACGATCTTGAGATCGGCAAGTGTTCGTCTACATCATCCATGAGTACAACCTCGTTAACGCTATTCGATCTTCGAGGGTATGTATTCTATGGATGTATATCCACCCGTTGCTTGTATCTAGTAGATAGATCTTGGTACATAGATGTTCCCATCGTAGGAATTTTTTGTTTTCTATGCTGCGAACCCTACATTATGATAGGAGCAATGAGAGCTGAAAGATAACAAGTACCATAATTTTTGGAAGCTCTTTTTGATACTTGAAATCCCTGCTTCCCTTTATGAAGGGCTTTTCTTCCACCATTATATTGAGTCTCCACCTTCTACCTTTAGGCACCACTTAAGAGAGCATAGTTGCCATTCTTAGTTCTATGTGCATTGTCCCAAAACTTATTGATTGATGCATATTGTTGATATTACTTGATCTTGTGCTATTTGTATCTAGACACTCTTATGAACTTTGAAGGTGTCCTATGCATCTATTTGCTACTCTATGAGGGACAAGCTAAATGCCACTATGATATGTTTTCTATATGTGAAACAAACAAACGTTTTTCAATGCATGTTATTCATGATCTTTGTTTGTAGCCTTTCATGTTGCATGCATAGTTACTTTGTCTTATTGTTAGAACTCCATCTTTCATGCTCATGTTTAGAGTTCTTTGATCCCAGCTTTCCATGCATGCAAGTGGTTTGATCTTGGTCTTGATGGTGCATGTCACCTCAAACATTATTCTTTTTATCACTTACCTACTCGAGGATGAGCAGGAGTTAAGCTTGGGGATGCTTGATACGTCGGAAACGTATCTATAATTTTTGATGTTCCATGCTTGTTTAGTATCTACTTTGCTTTGCTTTGTCCACACTTTGAGGTGCTTTTTATATGTTTTCTGGTACTAACCTATAAACAAGTTTCCACAGTGTCAGTTGCCTGTTTTCTGTTGTTTTTGGTTCCAGAAAAGCTAGTAAGGAAATATTCTCGGAATTGTACGGGACAAAAGGCAAAGTCAATATTTTATCGAGGAGAACACGGAGTCCAGAGGAGAGACGGAGGGGGGCCACAGGGCGGCCGCACCCCCCTAGGCGCGGGCCCACCCTTTGCCGTGCCTAGGCAGGGTGTGGGCCCCCTGGCCACCTCCAAGCCTCGCCTCTTAGCCTATAAGAAGACCCTGATGCTTAAAACCTAAGTACCCGATCAATATACCATGAAACCTTCTGTTGCCACTGCCACCATTGTCCCTAGATCGGGGGGATATGAAGCTCTTCTCGGCACCCTACCGGAGGGGAGATCATCTCGGAGGCCTTCTTCTTCATCATGCCAGCCTCCGGTATGAAGCGTGAGTAGTTCCACCTTGGACTACAGGTCCATGTATGCGGTGACCCAACATACCACTACATGTTGTAGTATACTATAGTCGTGGACATAACACTCACGGAGTACCATTCCGCAAATATTACATCCTCGGAGTGGTACAATAGAAACAAAGCGGGTCCACAACATACATTATCATTATTACAACCAGAAAGTACATGACGACTTTGAGATCCTCCTAGGTCCATAGAGGTATCCCGATGACTCAGGGATAAACTATAATAACTCGAAGAACAAAATAAAGAAGCAACTAAGGTTTAAACGATATTTAGTTATAGATAGAGGATAGAAATCTATGCTACTTGACTAGATCACTATATATGCTACATCTATACTTCAGATACGTTGGTCTCCATTCCATAGATGTTTTCATAATTGTTCCCTTCGACGCTTCCGGATACTTCTGGTTCTTCATAGCGGAATTCTTCTTGGTCTTCAATTGGATATAGTATTTCTTCTTCCTGACCGTTATTATCTTCAGAATCTAGCAAGGGTTAAGAAGATACGTTGAGTTCGAGCGTACTCAGCAAGGAGTGTTTGATGCACTATATCTATAGCCATGGACCATAGGTCGTAGGCAATGCAAGTTTTTGTAAACATTTCTTCAAAGTTTGCTTTTATTCTGAAAAGCTATGTCCGTCAGCCTTCACGGGTTTACCAGAACTTACATGGAGTTTCTTTCCCACTGCGTTCGCAGCTCCTTCCCGGAACAGGGAGTAACAAGTAAAAGTTCTTACACTCTATAGAGGTGCATCACTTTACCCATGAGAGATCAAATCTTTGATGCACAACCGGGCGAATCTTTCCCGTCCACACTTCCTATGGTATGGGGCCCAGTAGATGATCCAAGCCAATCACTGTCCTTCTCCGTGACCCCGCATACACCACATTTGTTGTATGCCCAAACTCAAGGTATACCTTTCCTCGTATAAAACGGCTATACCTTAGTTGGATACACATAACAACCATTAACACTAGTAATTTTTCTTTTGTAAGACTAGATCCATGGTAGACCTTTCCCCGTATAAAACGGCTATACCCACGATCTGCAACTCACAAATGCCCAGAACAATGTCCAATGCATGCGAAAGGGAGCTGATCCAGCTGACTTCTCCGTCCCATTCCAAATCTCATGGTTAACGCGTAATATACGACGCGAGAATAACTAGCGACATTGGTTGTTAAGTCCTAGATGATACATTCCTGTGCAGTGGTATTCCAACTACCATATTTAATAGATTACCTGATCACCCTGGATCAGTAACCAATAGTTCACTTTAATTATGAAAATAGGGTTTTCGACCTTTTTGAAATGCAGGTGATGACAATACTGGATTTGCAAAACACTTTACAGAAAATAATCAAAGGCATGAGCAAGTGTGAACTTGCCTTGATATAGCGGAGTATTGTAGTCGAATGTCTCGACTTGACCCTGGACCTCGGGTTCTACAAAAATATCATCATTGCCCGGTAAGGACAATGTTTAAAGAAGCAATATGTTGTTATGCATAAGTAATGAGATGCATAATGCAAAATCCCAAGTAATTCTTCAATCATTGCCAGTGAGATATATTTATGATTTATTTAAGATTTTCTTTAGTTTAAGTTTACTTCATAAGGAAGATAAATATATAAAATATGAAGAGTAAAGTACAATTATAATATAATTCTATGGTTTCATGATAATAGGTAATTATTACAAAATTTATGTTTTAAGTTGTCATGACTTTAAAGAAATGGCATAGTGTTTCTTTTGAAGTGGCAAAAAGAATAACATTTGAAGAAAATATTCTTTATGTTAAGTTATTCAATTCTAAAGATTAATAAGATTAAAGTTATGGTTTCTGATAAGGTTTAAATGATCTGAGCCATTATATATCTAGCTTATGATATATCAGAACAAGGTTAATTATCAAGATATAATTGGACTTGGGGATATAACATTTATGGTATTAACAATAACTAGGGTTTTTCCTAAGCATAATGAAATTTAGTATTAAAAACTTAAAGGTAGCATATTTAATGTTTATAGATTATACTATAAGATTTTCTTATATAAAGAAAATAGGTGAATTTCTTTTATGATATATTTAGTGAATACCAAGTTTGTTGAATATAATTATACATGAATTGTTAAGGATTTGCCAAGAATAACCTTATAAATCCTTGACTTATAGTTAGTTAAAGATTTTAGAAGATTATTACAAAGTTAATTGTTTACACCTAGATTTTATATTTAAATTATAATTATGATTTAGATTAGTTAGATTCAAAAGATTATGTTTTGAATAAGATCATTTCTTACTTAGGAAAGGGTTTTAAATAATTAATAAAGTAGCTATCTTATTTTAATAATTTAGATAATTGAAGTTATATGATCTAGGAACTTTAAAATGTTTTTATAATAATATACTTAGTCTTTTTCTAGTAAATATACTTGTTTGAAATCCTAAAAATGAATTTTATTTTATTTATTTTTAGGCATTACCTTTATTTTTTTTAAAAATTATTAATTATTTAATATCTTTAAATATTTGTTTTAGATTTTATTTGTAAAATTTTAAGTTAGTATTTTTATGAGGTAAGAGATTTCTTTTTATTCGAAAAAATGATTTTTATTTATTTTTAGGAATTTTTCTAAATTTATTAAATTTTTATTTTGATATTTAAGGGTGTTAATATTTGGTTGCACTTTGTTTCACTTAAATAAGTAGTATTATATTTTTCTTAGGTAGATATTATTTTAATAAACATTTTGAGGTATTAAATATATTTTTAGGATTTTTTTACCTTTTTGTGGAAATTGAAATGTTTAGAGGGTATTTTGGTGATTTCCTTTACTCTTTTATTCTTTTTTTTAGCATTTCCTAAACAAACTAAATTTGGCCCATTGGCCCATCTAATCCAACCCGGCCCAATTGGGCTTGGGGTCAAACCCAGCCCCGGCCCAACTCACACCCTCCTCTCACCAAACACACACGCACGCGACCCCTCTCTGTCTCTCCCCTACCTCTGCCTCACACGCATACGCCGCCATCGCCACTCCGGCTGTCGCTGGTGGCAACCGATGCAGCCGCTCGCCGACGCTACCTCGACACCACCTCCTATGCTCTATCCCAACCAGCGCCCTCTCTCTCTGTTCCTAACCGCGACGCCCTAGCTAACCCTATGTCTCTATTCCAGCTCCGGCCGTGACGGATTTGTCTCGATGCTCCTTCTATCGGCATGGCTCCGCCCCTTTCTCCTTCTCTACTGAATCCATCTATTACCCCTATCCCTATTCGGTGGGACGGTGGTGCTCAACCGCAACCTCGATGCCCCCTAGTTCATGGTGGCTTTGATATGGCGTAGATGACGGTGCCGGTTGTGTTGGTTTGCAGATTCCAGCGGTGTGGCTTGGCATAGTGCAGAGCAAGGGTGATCTCTGTGCCGTCGTGCCTCAGGTGGATGTGGTGATGGTGTTTGTGTACGGTGAAGTCCTCCCCGTGTGTGCACCGTTGCACGAGCCCTGCCTCGCCACACTGCGGTGGTTGTGCCTCGGGCGTCAGGTACACGCCCAGATGTTTATCTTCCTCCCCTCTTCCTTTCTCCCAAACCTCTCTATCACATTATTTTGAGCTGGTGTATATGCATGGTTATGGATGGATGCCCCTTGTTCGTTATTGATGATTGAGTTGTTAAACAATATTCTACTATGCCTCTGATTTGCATATTATCAGTAGTTGGAATTCTATTTTGAATAAACAGAGATGATCTCTAGTGGTATTGCCTTAAGAAAATGATCAGATATTCGTGCTATGGCTATGATAGTGACATGTGGGAATAAAAAGATTTTTCACAGATTTGCTTAAAAGATACTTTCAATTATCTTCAATTGTTTGTCTATGGATAAATGATTTGGGTTAATCATGATGGCTTAACATTGATACTGTAGTGGGGAACTTAACCTACTGTGGCTACTGTTATTAATGTTGGTAGTCTTGATAAGGACCAATATGGAACTTTTCTGCTTATACAAATTCTCTAACATGCATGGTTACTCATATCCTACAATCCTGTATGCCAACTTGTGGTTTGGATTTCCTTTTAAGATACTAAGAGGATGTTCACCATGTTTGGATGGTGGTTAGTTTAGCTGGAACTACAATGCTCCTGCTTAAATTTATATAGTGGCACTATTTGGATTGAAACACATGGTTTGGATAGAATTCCTTGGATTCTATATGTATACTGCAATCTTAATGTCCTGATTCTTAACTTGCTAAAGCTTTGCTTCAGGAAGTAGTTTTTCTGTAACATTATATCTGTTAGATATGGCAGTAAATATGGGATATATTTCAGGTTAAAATGATGATCAGGATTGATCTTATTGCCTGTCCAGGTTGACAGAGAGATCAGAATTTAAAGAATGATTCCTAGAATTCTTTTGTCTAGGAAAGTGATTAATCTTGTATGGATGTGTCTTGTAAGCAATGTTGGTGGATTTTGTAGATTCACTAATGATATCACTGTGATGCCTCCCTTAGGATGGAACACAGTGATTTCCATTACTGTATAAGCTAAGCTTGCCAAGTAGAGTGTGGAAAAAATGATATCCTCTAGTGTGGATGATCTAGATGTTGAAGATTAATATGTGATCTTTGTCAATGGTGCGTAAAGCTGAGACCTAGATCTTTGAATGGATGAAATGATTCCTGGTGACTCTCACCTAGGAAAATGATTTAGATTGCTTAAGATTTCATAAAGTTGGTGCTTTGATTTATTGGCTATGTCCTATATGTAAGATTTGTAGCCTTTATAGATGATCTAGTTGTTGTGGTACCTCTCTGGAGGATGCACATTTGTCTAGATCATCTATATGATCTGCGAAAATATCCTTAACTAAGATTTAGTCCAATCCTTGCCTATGATGTGGTTCTGAGGCCAGATGTATAATAAGAACAAATACTTGTTGGATTTTAACAGCTCTGGGATGAAATTAGTGTAGCACTTCTACACTATACTGATAGCTTCCTATTACTCTAAATCCATCTTGGGAAAAGAAAATAGGAGATCCATTGGCATCAAACATTTTGGCTGTCTTAGAGAGGAATAGCAACCTTATGTTGAGCAGTATATGCTGATGTTTGGTATGTCTTAACTTGAGCTTGAGTAGCTCTTCCTGATGTTGTGATTTTGATCTTGTTGACCTTCTCCTCCCTGATCTGCTACTAGCCTCCTTCTTGATATTATCCTCCTCCTTATCTTGTTTGATCCTGACCTACATCTGGATGGCTCATTGAAGCAACCAGATTGCTAGGAGTACAGGATTGAAACTATGTTGCTAGTGAGGTGGTTTGATCTGTGTGTTGTTGGGAAATCTAATAAGAACAGGTGATGTTCTTTGTGGTGCTCTAGAACTAGTGGAGGACTATGGGCTGGTGGTATGTGCGCGATGGATATGTTAGCAGCCTTACTATGGCTGGTGCTATCTCTCCATTTGCTGCTCTCTTGTGGTGTTGACGACACACATAGTTGCATGTGTGTGTGAGATGTGTGGTTGCTTGCTGTGATGTTATGGATCGGATCAAGTTAAAATATCTTGATATTTGCTGATGGTTCTACTTTTTGACCTTTACCTTTTAATAAATTGGTGAAACTTGCCCCATTTATGTCAATGATGTTGTGCTGAGACAGATTTGATAAGAACAGATTTATACTTGACTTGTTTTCTTCTCTATAACTCAATGATGTGACAAGCAATCCATCACATTGCCTTACTGAGAGTAATTCTAACCCCCCAAAACTTCTTTATACTATATATTGTTTACTTCATGCTTTTACAGGGACAAGATCTAGAAATGGAAAGATGCGAAAATGAAGATTAGTTTTAGGATTTTCTTTTTATCCAATTTTTGTAATTTCCTTTTCTGTCAAGAATTAATGTAAAGTCATTGTAATACATTGGTTTATCTTATTATTGTAACCATTCTTATTATTCCTTTATTGTAAAAGAATAATGTAATATATATTCTTTTAATAAAGAATTCTTCTATTTGTTTAATTATTGTAATTCATTTTCCAATTTCTTATTCTCTTATTTGTTTCATTGTAATATCCCTTTATTCTTTTATCATAAAAGAACATTGTAATGTTGGATTTTAATAATCTTTATACTTTTATTTATAATACTTGTATTTGTGTTATTGTGAATAATTATTTATAAGTCAAATTTCTTCCCTCATAACTCTAGAAAACAATAGAGGTCATGTCAAAATTCATCTCACTCCCCTTCTGATGTCACTAAACCTAATTCATCAGAGTGAGAATTCTGATCACTCTAGTCTTTTCATTTGGCGAAAAATTTCCCCGGATTTTCAGATGCATGCATGCAGATGCACAAAAGCCTAAATCTACCCTTCGTTTAGTCCTAAATGCTGGGATGTTACAATGTAGTAGCTAGATGGTTGTATCTCCTCCTTTGTGCTTTCATGTCTATATCTTGTGAGCTCCGTTCATGATCAAGATATCATCTATTTGTAATCATGCATGTTGTGTCTACGGGGATCCGATGGATATTGAGATTACTATGTCAGATTGATTAATGGTTTTGTATTATTGATTCTATCATGTCTGTGTTGTTTGTGATCTTGCATGCTCTTCGTTGTTAGTAGCTATCTTGGCCAAGTAGTTGCTAGTGACTACAAGAGGGGGTATTTATGCTCGATAGTGGGTTCATGCCTCTATTTAATCAAGGGAAGTGACTGAAATCTCTAAGATTGTAGATGTGTTGTTGCCACAGAAGGGAATATGCCCTGAGAGGCAATAATAAAGTGTTTATTATGTGTATTCCAAGTATATGATAGATGTTTATTTTGCATGCTATAATTGTATTAATACGGAAACGTTAATACATGTGTGTTTAATAAACAAACAGAAAGTTCCTAGTTGTGCCTCTCTCATAAACTAGCTCGTTGATTAACAAGATGATCAAGGTTTCCTGATCATGGACATTGGATGTTGTTAATAACGGTATCACAACATTAGTGTAATGATGTGATGAACATTCATCCGAAGTATAGCATTACGATCAAAGTCATTGAGTTTATATTGCTATAACAACTTACGAAGTGATCCTAATCCTTAGACCATGAGATCATGTCAATCACTAACACCGGAAGAGTTTCTTGATAACATCAAACGTCACACCGTAATAGGGTGATTATAAAGATGGATTCGGAATAATAAAGTGTTATGTTGAGGCTCATGGATCGAGAGTGGAATTTGTTCATCCCGATAACGGATAGATATACTCTAGGCCCTCTCGGTGATATCACATTGATTAGCTTGCAAGCAAGTGATTTGATCAATAGAATGTTATATCACGGGAACGAGAAAAGAGTGCATGTCGGTAACGAGATCAAACTAGGTATGGAGATACCGATGATCGAATCTCGGACATGTAATATATCGTGAAACAAAGGGATTAAGATACTAGCGTAAAAGGTTCCGACGATCACAAGAAAGTCATCGTTGAATGTGTGGGAGTCAGTATGGGTCTCCAGATCCCGCTTCTGATTATTGATCCGAGAGGGGTCTCGATCATGTCCGCATTATTCATGAACCGTAGGGTGACACACTTAAGAGACACCGACATCCAATTGGAGCAAAAGTTTCATGCCGAAAGAATAAACAAGCGCAGGAATTTATTTCACTAGATACCGAAATAGGTTTTCGGGTGAAATTGCATAAAGTGGTTATGCATGTGAAATGGAATTCTAGCAAGGGGTTATTTGTGAATGTTTGTCATTAAAGTAATTGACAAAATTCTGAATAAAATAAAAGAGTTTTATTTAATGAGAGTTTGCATTAAATTTGGTGGAAATTTAATGGGAATTTGAGTGGACTTTTGAGTGGAGGGAATTTAAAGGACATTTTGTGAGTGGAGTGTCCACCCACATGAATGAAGGAGGGGAGGGGCAGCCCCATGGTCGGCGGCCACCCCCTCCTATAAAAGGAGCCCCCCTCCTCACTTGTCTCTCACACCTCCTCGTGAAGGATCTCTCTCCCCCTCTAGAATTTATCCCCCATGGTCTCGGACTAGAGAGATACATGTTCCCGGTGGCTATTCGGAAAGAAAGAGTTGTGCTTCCGCTGCATCGCTGGAGCGAGGAGGCGGAGGTTGCTCGGTGCCTCAAACGTGTGTGCGAGCACGGATGCGCTGCTGATTTGCGGCGCTAGGACTTCCTCTCGATCTTGAGATCGGCAAGAGATCGTCTACATCAACCACGAGTTGAACTCGTTAAGCTTTGTCGGTCTTCAAGGGTATGTTCTCTACGGATATACATCCGCCCGTTGTTTGTATCTAGTAGATAGATCTTGGTACTTAGTTCCCATCGTAGGACAATTTTTGTTTTCTATGCTGCGAACCCTACAGTGGTATCAGAGCCGGATCTATGCGTAGATACTTTACACGGGTAGTACACATATGAGTATGTGGGCGATGATGATCATGTTGTTTCTCCTTTGTTGTAATTTTGGATATTGGTGGCATAGTGGGATGAAGCGGCCCGGACAAACTTTACATGTCCTCGCACATGAGACCTGTTCCACGCTTGACATGCAACTAGTTTGCATAAGTGGCTAGCGGGTGTCTGTCTCTCCTACTATAGTCAATATCTATTTTGCAAGCGAGTTGTCAACAATTTGATTATCCTCGTTGTGGTTCATGTTCGTAGGTAAGAACGGTTCTATCTCGAAAGCCCTAAGCCACGTAAAACTTGCAATGGATAAATTAGAGGCGTCTAGTTTAGATTGTTGCTGGGCTAGTGTTATGATATGGTAGTGTTGTAAGTAGAAGTATGAGATGATACTCTTACAACACACATAGCGTGTAAACTCCATAGACCTTGGATTTACACATATAGGTATGATAGTGATCATACCACGATGCACATGATAGAGATCATATGCGGGAACCATAACATTTCACTAATAAACATGTGATGTTTGATAGCATCTTATATTGCTTGTTTAGCGCTTTGTTAGCATAATAAGATGATCCCTCATTTAAATATCAAGATAAGAATGTGTTCTTCCTTTAGTATGCACCGATTATGTCTTCGTCGCTCCAAGACATCACGTGATGATCGGGTGTTCTTGGATCCACGACCATATTTCGGGTGTAAAACAGTTACACACGCGAATACTAAGGGTCTAACTTGGTGAGCCTAGCATGTACAGACGTGGCCTCGGAACACGGACCGAAAGGTTAAGCATGAGTCATATACTTGATATGATGCCCATTTGATGCTCGCCTTTGAAGCTATACCGACTCACGTGATGATCGGACTTGGTATAGTGGATTTGGTTCATGTAATCACCAAAAAGACACGAGGGATGTCGTTTTTGAGTGGGAGTT
This sequence comes from Avena sativa, assembly GCA_916181665.1. NCBI lineage: Eukaryota > Viridiplantae > Streptophyta > Magnoliopsida > Poales > Poaceae > Avena > Avena sativa. Next base: position 34,349,416 of record OV702300.1, on the reverse strand, counting down.
CATTCGTAATATGGATTAGTTGAACTCAATCTATCATACACTTAGTCTAAACTTTACAAATTCTGTTGTAGATGGCACCACCTGCTTTTAATTTCAATGTGTTCATGGAGAAAGAGAAACTAGCATCGAACGGTAGCAACTTTACCGAATGGGCCATGAATTTGAGGATTCTCCTCTCTGCTGCACAAAAGCAATATGTGCTAGAAGCGGCGTTAGGCCCCCCACCTTTTGATGATGCCCCTGACAAGGAGAAGAATGTCTATCTGACTCGTCAGGAGGACCACAACTTAGTTCATTGCGGCATATTGTATGGGCTAGAGCCGGAACTTCGAAAGCATTTCGAAAATGGCAATGCTTTTGATACAATGGGTGAGTTGAAAATGATTTTCGACACACATGCTATTGTAGAGAGCTACAACGCTTCAGAAAAGTTCTTTAGCTGCATGATGGAAGAGCACAGCTCCGTTAGTGAGCATGTACTCAAGATGTCGGGTTACGCCGATAAGCTTGTGTCTTTGGGAATAACGATTCCCATTGACTTAGGCATCCATCGTGTTCTGCAGTCTCTGCCACCTAGCTATAAGAGCTTCGTGATGAACTATAATATGCAAGGCATGAAGAAGTCTCTCCCCGAGCTTCTGTCAATGCTTAAAACTGCAGAAGTGGAGATCAAAAAGGAACATCAAGTGTTGATGATCAATAGGAACACTGGTTTCAAGAAAGACAAGAAGGGAAAACAGAAGGGAAGTAAGGGCGGCAAGCCTGTTGCCGTGCCTGAAAAGAAACCTCGAGTTGGACCTAAGTATGATACCGAGTGTTACTATTGTAAGGGGACTGGCCACTGGAAGCACAACTGCCCCAAGTATCTGGCAGATAAGAAGGATGGCAAGGCAAACAAAGGTATATATGATATGCATGTTATTGATGTGTACTTGACTAGTGCTCGCAGTAGCACCTGGGTATTTGATACCGATTCAGTTGCTAATATTTGTAACTCGGATCAGGGGCTGCGGAACAAGCGACCGCTAGCAAGGGGTGAGGTCAAGATGCGTGTCGGCAATGGATCAAGCGTTGATGTGATCACCATCGGAACGCTGCCTCTCCACTTGCCGTCGGGATTAGTTATAAACTTGAATAATTGTTATCTGGTGCCTGCACTAAGCATGAACATTGTATCTGGATCGTGTTTGATGCGAAGTGGTTATTCATTTAAATCCGAGAACAATGGTTGTTCCATTTATATGAATGAAATCTTTTATGGTCATGCACCAATGATGAATGGTTTATTTCTATTAGATCTCGATGATAATGTTACACATATTCATAATGTTGATGCTAAAAGGATTAAACTTAATGATGATATATCCGCATATATGTGGCACTGCCGTCTAGGTCATATTGGCGTTAAACGCATGAAGAAGCTCCATTCGGATGGACTTTTGGAATCACTTGATTTTGAATCATTTGATACATGTGAGCCATGCCTTATGGGCAAGATGACTAGAACGCCGTTTTCCGGTTCAATGGAACGGGCGACAGATTTATTGGAAATCATACATTCTGATGTATGTGGTCCAATGAGTGTGTCGGCGCGAGGTGGATATCGTTATTTTGTTACTTTCACGGATGATTTGAGTAGATACGGTTATATCTACTTGATGAAACACAAGTCTGAAACCTTTGAAAAGTTCAAGGAATTTCAGAATGAAGTGGAAAATCATCGTAATAGAAAGATCAAATTTCTACGGTCCGACCATGGAGGTGAGTATCTAAGTTACAGTTTAGCACTCACATGAAAGAGTGTGGAATTGTTTCACAACTCACACCTGCCGGAACACCATAGAGAAATGGTGTGTCGGAACGTCGTAATCGTACTTTATTAGATATGGTTCGATCTATGATGTCTCTAACGGACTTGCCATTGTCATTTTGGGGTTATGCACTAGAAACTGCTGCATTCACTTTAAATCGGGCACCATCTAAATCCGTTGAAAAGACACCGTATGAATTATGGTTTGGAAACAAACCTAAGCTGTCTTTTCTTAAAGTTTGGGGATGCGATGTTTATGTGAAGAAACTTCAAACGGATAAACTCGAGCCCAAAGCGGAAAAATGCGTCTTCATAGGATACCCTAAGGAAACTATTGGGTATTCCTTCTATCACAGATCCGAGGGCAAGGTTTTTGTTGCCAAGAATGGATCCTTTCTAGAGAAAGAGTTTCTCGCGAAAGGTGTGAGTAGTCGGAAAATAGAACTCGAAGAGGTTATTGAACCTTCTCTTCAAAGTATGGCGAGTAGCGCAACGCCAGAAGTTGTTCCGGAGTTGGCTCCACCTGTTGAAGAGGGAACTAATGATAATGATCATGAAACTCCGAAAGAGAGTACTACCAAACCTCGCAGGTCAAGCAGGACGTGTGCAGCTCCTGAGCTGTACGGAAATCCTGTCATGAATTTCATGGTTGATGAAAATGATGACCCTATGACGTATGAAGAAGCGATGATGAGCCCGGATTCCAACAAATGGTTAGAAGCCATGAAATCCGAGATGGAATCCATGTATGAAAATCAAGTTTGGAACCTGGTGGAATTACCTCACGACCGAAAGGCCGTGGAGAACAAATGGATTTTCAAAAGGAAAACTGATGCTGATGATAATGTGACCGTCTATAAAGCTCGACTTGTCGCAAAGGGGTTTCCACAAATTCAAGGAGTTGACTACGATGAGACATTCTCTCCCGTAGCGATGCTAAAGTCAGTTAGGATTATGTTAGCAATTGCTGCATATTTCGATTATGAGATATGGCAGATGGATGTCAAAACCGCGTTTCTCAATGGTAATATTGAAGAAGAGTTGTATATGATACAACCAAAGGGTTTTGTAGATCCTAAGGATGCTAACAAGGTGTGCAAGCTTCAGCGATCCATCTAAGGATTGAAGCAAGCATCACGAAGTTGGAATCTCCGCTTTGATGAGGTGATCAAAGAGTTTGGATTTGTCCAAACTTATGGAGAAGCTTGTATTTACAAGAAAGTGAGTGGGAGCAATGTGGCATTTCTGATATTATATGTGGATGACATATTATTGATTGGAAATGATATAGATCTTTTAAACAGTGTTAAAAGTTATCTAAACAGCAAATTTTCAATGAAGGACCTAGGTGAAGCGTCATACATATTAGGCATAAAGATCTATAGAGATAGATCTAGGCGCCTAATAGGGCTATCACAAAGTACATACCTTGATAAGATTTTAAAGAAGTTTAAAATGGACGGAAGTAAGAAGGGGTTCTTACCTATGTTGCAAGGCAAGACATTGAGTAAGACTCAAAGTCCGGCTTCGGCGGAAGAAAGAGAGATAATGGACAAAGTCCCCTATGCTTCAGCCATAGGCTCTATAATGTACGCCATGCTATGTACAAGACCGGATGTGGCACATGCTATTAGTTTGACTAGTAGGTACCAATCAGATCCAGGTTCAGAACACTGGATAGCGGTCAAGAATATCCTTAAGTACTTACGAAGAACTAAGGATATGTTTCTTGTATACGAAGGTGAAGAAGAGCTCGTCGCTAAGTGTTATGTTGACGCTAGCTTTGACACCGATCCGGATGACTCTAAGTCTCAATCCGGATACGTTTTTCTCATGAATGGTGGAGCGGTTAGTTGGAGGAGCTCCAAACAACCTGTGGTAGCGGGATCAACAACGGAGGCCGAATATGTTGCTGCTTCAGAAGCGGCTCAGGAAGTAGTTTGGATGAAGGAGTTCATATCCGAACTAGGAGTGGTTGCAAACGCGTTGGACCCAATGGTGATCTATTGTGACAACAATGGTGCCATTGTCAATGCCAAAGAACCAAGGTCTCACAAGCATTCCAAGCATATTAAGCGCCGGTTTCACTCCATCCGCGAGCATGTCAAGGATGGAGATATAAAGATTTGTAAAGTACATACGGATCTCAATGTAGCAGATCCATTGACTAAAAATCTCCCTAGAGCAAAACATGATCAACACCAGAACTCAATGGGTGTTCGATTTATCACTATGTAACTAGATTATTGTCTCTAGTGCAAGTGGGAGACTGAAGGGAATATGCCCTGAGAGGCAATAATAAAGTGTTTATTATGTGTATTCCAAGTATATGATAGATGTTTATTTTGCATGCTATAATTATATTAATACGGAAACGTTAATACATGTGTGTTTAATAAACAAACAGAAAGTTCCTAGTTATGCCTCTCTCATAAACTAGCTCGTTGATTAACAAGATGATCAAGGTTTCCTGATCATGGACATTGGATGTTGTTAATAACGGGATCACAACATTAGTGTAATGATGTGATGAACATTCATCCGAAGTATAGCATTACGATCAAAGTCATTGAGTTTATATTGCTATAACAACTTACGAAGTGATCCTAATCCTTAGACCATGAGATCATGTCAATCACTAACACCGGAAGAGTTTCTTGATAACATCAAACGTCACACCGTAACAGGGTGATTATAAAGATGGATTCAGAACTAATAAAGTGTTATGTTGAGGCTCATGGATCGAGAGTGGAATTTGTTCATCCCGATGACGGATAGATATACTCTGGGCCCTCTCGGTGATATCACATTGATTAGCTTGCAAGCAAGTGATTTGATCACTAGAATGTTATATCACGGGAACGAGAAAAGAGTGCATGTCGGTAACGAGATCAAACTAGGTATGGAGATACCGATGATCGAATCTCGGACATGTAATATATCGTGAAACAAAGGGATTAAGATACTAGCGTAAAAGGTTCCGACGATCACAAGAAAGTCATCGTTGAATGTGTGGGAGTCAGTATGGGTCTCCAGATCCCGCTTCTGATTATTGATCCGAGAGGGGTCTCGATCATGTCCGCATTATTCACGAACCATAGGGTGACACACTTAAGAGACACCGACATCCAATTGGAGCAAAAGTTTCATGCCGAAAGAATAAACAAGCGCAGGAATTTATTTCACTAGATACCGAAACAGGTTTTCGGGTGAAATTGCATAAAGTGGTTATGCATGTGAAATGGAATTCTAGCAAGGGGTTATTTGTGAATGTTTGTCATTAAAGTAATTGACAAAATTCTGAATAAAATAAAAGAGTTTTATTTAATGAGAGTTTGCATTAAATTTGGTGGAAATTTAATGGGAATTTGAGTGGACTTTTGAGTGGAGGGAATTTAAAGGACATTTTGTGAGTGGAGTGTCCACCCACATGAATGGAGGGGAGGGGGCAGCCCCATGGCCGGCGGCCACCCCCTTGGGTTCCCCCCTCCTCCTATAAAAGGAGCCCCCCTCCTCACTTGTCTCTCACACCTCCTCGTGAAGGATCTCTCTCCCCCTCTAGAATTTATCCCCCATGGTCTCGGACTAGCGAGATACATGTTCCCGGTGGCTATTCGGCAAGAAAGAGTTGTGCTTCCGTTGTATCGCTGGAGCGAGGAGGCGGAGGTTGCTCGGTGCCTCGAACGTGTGTGCGAGCACGGATGCGCTGCTGATTTGCGGTGCTAGGACTTCCTCTCGATCTTGAGATCGGCAAGAGATCGTCTACATCAACCACGAGTTGAACTCGTTAAGCTTTGTCAGTCTTCAAGGGTATGTTCTCTACGGATATACATCCGCCCGTTGTTTGTATCTAGTAGATAGATCTTGGTACTTAGTTCCCATTGTAGGAAATTTTTTGTTTTCTATGCTGCGAACCCTACAGCCACTAGGTAGAAAACAACGGTCTCTTGTTCATGGAACAAGTGGATTGTTTACCTTACACACTTTGCTTAAAGCAGTTGTATGTTGCTTGCAACTTAATACTTGAGGGGATTCGGACGATAACCCAAAGGTGGACTTCTAGTCATAGATGTAGTTGGATGGTGGTCTATGTATCTTGTTGTATTGCCCAATCGAATCTCATAGGATATTTATGTCAAGTATTGCATTGTTATGCCTTGCTCAGTCCTGTCAATTGCCCCACTGTAATTTGTTTACCCAGCATGCCATGTTTGTTTATCTAAGGAGAACACCTCTAGTGAACTATGGACACTGGTCCAATCTACCATTGATACATCTTCCACTATTACTATTTACTTGTTGCAAACCACCATTACGTTCCACACCATACAGTTAATCCTTTGTTACAACAACCGGTGAGATTGCCAACCTCACTGTTAGTTGGGGCAAAGTCTTGAGTTTGTGTTGTGCAGGTTTCCAAGTTGCTTGCAACACCTTTGAGACATTTCCTACCTCCTACTGGTTCGATAACCTTGGTTTCTTACCGAGGGAAGACTTGCTGCTGTGCTGCATCACACCTTGCTCTTGGGGTTTCCCGACAAAGCGCTCCTACATTGACGCAATGCCATCAACATGCTCTCTGTTTCTAGTAGCTATCTTGGCCAAGTAGATGCTTGTGACTCTAAGAGGGAGTATTTATGCTCGATAGTGGGTTCATGCCTCTAGTAATTTGGGGAAGTGATAGAAATCTCTAAGGTTGTAGATGTGTTATTGCTACCAGGGAGAAAACAACAATCGTTTGTTCATGGAACAATTGTATTATTTACTTTACACACATTGCTTAATGCAATTATCCGTTGCTTGAAACTTAATACTGGAGGGGGTTCAGATGATAACCTGAAGGTGGATTATTAGTCATAGATGTAGTTGGATTACCGTCTATTATATTGTTGTAATGCCCAATCAAATCTCATAGGAGTCATGATGTCCAGTATATGCATTGTTATGCTTGCTCAATCTATCAATTGCCTCGTTGTAATTTGTTCACCCAACATGTTATCTATCTTAAGGAGAACAACTCTAGTGAACCGTGGATCCTGGTCCAATCTTTACCATTGATACATAATCTACTATTACTGTTTACTTTCTACAAGCAACTATTATCTTCCACACTATACGTTTAATATTTTGTTTTTAGCAAACCAGTGAGATTGACAACCTCACTGTAAGTTGGGGCAAAGTCTTGAGTTTGTGTTGTTTAGGATTCCTCGTTGTTAGCAACACCTTGGAGTTGTTTCCTTGCTCCTATTGGTTCGATAACCTTGGTTTCATAACTGAGGGAAAACTTGTTGCTGTGTTCATCACACCTTGCTCTTGGGGTTTCCCAACGAGGCTCTACAGTCAACTGAGTCGCATCAGTCCTTCAGGGAGTCGAACTTGTAATGGGATTGGGCCACCCGAAATCTTCTTGGACAGCAAGTCTTCATGTAGGCCTTCCCTGGGCTGGACCGGGTATACCAATGTGAGGCACCCGTAGGGTATATCCATGTCACTCATGCTCTCTACTGACCGTTCTGCTACCCCTCTGGCGCCTAGGGTTTGAGACTCGCTGGTGCCCTGGTGTTCTGATGCCTCCTAGTGCGTTGGTGATGGTGTGGTGCCTCCCCTTACTCCATAGTCGCCATGGACTCGACCTAGTGCGGGTTGTAGCGCCCCCTGGGTGCTCCCCGTGCCATATTGTTCTTCCCCGACGCCGACCACTGCTTCCTCTTCTATTTTCTTAGCGAGGACCACCGGTAAGTTCCTCCTTATTTTTCCCTCTCTGCTCTCACCTTGCTACCCATTGCGTGCTTGCTTATTATGAACCTTAATTAGGGTTGCCCACTGCACTAGGGTTCATACCTCTGTGCTAGGGTTTTTTCCCTTGGTGTAATGATTATTCAAGTTGATGAAATTGCTCTATGTGATTACCTACTGAACCTAGGTTGTGTAGAATTCATTGATGTATTGTGATTATGGATGTGGACAGTGGCCTTTGACAGTGAACTGTTAACTGAATTTTATTGTTTGTCATGTACTATATTGATGATGGTATAGCTAGAATCTTGATCGAGTGGTGTTGATTGATATGCTTTGGTATGGAAGTGACATGGTTATACCCCATGGGTACACAACTTTGGTATACCTGGTCCAGCCCAAGGAAGGCCCACGTCAAGACAACACGACCCATGAAGATTTCGGGTGGCCCATGCCCATGACGCCTTCGGATCCTTGGAGGACAAGTTTAGAGTAGATAGAATTTTGAAGGGTACCAACCCTAATTTGTAACCGACTCGACCTAGGCCCGGGATCTGCCTATCTATATAAAGGCTAGGAGGGCACGACGAGGAGGACCTTCCACCATCGCATACACACCTCACGCCAGATTGCATCTGCGCACCCCTGTAACCTTTCAGTTTTGTCGTAATCAAGAGCAGACACGCAGGAGTAGGGTTTTCCCTCCCGGGGCCTGAACCTGGGTAAATCTCGTGTCCCGCATTGCTTGTCTGTTAACCGTTTCGCGATCTCCAGCCTCCCCATCTTCTCCAAAACCCAAGTCCATAACAATGGGCATTGACGAGATCGAACCTCGTCAGGAAGCATCAAAGTTGTATATGTAGTTTAAATGTTCTATGATAAATTCTAGTGATAACATTATAGATGAATAGAAATGAATCCTAACTGTGATTTTAGGAAAATGACTAATCATCTTTTTGAGAAGATTAGGCTATGAAGCCTGTGTATATGGATTTCTTAACAAGTATGGTTTATTATGACACCTTCCACTGAATGGTACACAATTCTTGTTTATTGTTAAGTTTTGCATAAACTATATTTTGGATTGTCTTATCTTGTAAGCATTAAAGAACTTCTATTAAATACAGTGCTATACTTAATGGATAGCTTTGCCTACGATTCTGGTCTGAGGCACTTTTAGGTAAAAACAAATGTTTTTATTTGTTTCCTCTCTTTTCATGTGTTCCATGATAAATAGTTCTAAATAGTGATTCGTATGGATTTTAGGAAAATGATTTGATAAACTCTGTAAGAAATGTTATGGTTGATTCTTATTTTATAAGAGAAATTTATGAGATGAAGCCACTACTGAGGTGCTACTATCTTTAGAATGTGCCTAGTAGTGGTTAATCAATGAATCCCTTCGCGTCTACTATAAAACTAGAGAGTACCATCCAAAGATCAATGATGCATAGGCTGAGATCTTGGCTATGGAGTTAATTGTATTTATACTTCGATGTTTAATTATCTTCAAAGATGAATATACACCTCGCTTGGTGTATTTTGTAGAAGAACCTTTATAGAAAAAAAATCATGTTTTATGGAATGGATAAGATCAATAAAGATCTTGTTTAAAACTCACCAATCAGACGTTGTTGGTGATGTTGCTGTGGTGATTGATCTTGTTGGCTTGCTTATGGAACTATGACCTCTCCCTAGGCCTTGCTCTGCACTTCCTGGTACTGGCCCTGCTCCTCCTAGCTCATGTTAGCTCCTGCTTGACCTTGATGTCCTCCTAAACCATCCCCTCCATTAGGTCACCATCTTGTGGATGATCTGATTGGATTTCTGTGGAGATGGGTTGGTTGATCTGTTAGATATCTAGCAATAAGTGACGTGTAGTGTTATTGTGTTGTGTGCGAGTGTGGTGTTGGTACTTCCCTTCTCCCTATGTTGGTTGACATCACATAGCATGCATTTAGATGAGTGAGCTGCTTCACTTTGCTCCTCTTGTTTGGATCAGATCAAGTGAATTTACTTAACTATCTATCCTTTTACTATTTTCTGATCTGGTGAAACTTGCTCCTTTTACTTTGGATTATGATGTTGTTCTGAAGCCTTTTTTATGTTAAAGAACAAATACTACACATTAGTGAAACTTGCACCTCTATTTACTCAATGAGGTAAAAGTGAACAGTGCACTTCACTATTCCTAACTGAGAGTAAAACTAACAAAATGATTTCTCTCTTCTTCTTATTCCTTTTTTGTTTTGTAGGTACAGAAGCTTTGAAGATCAAGATGTAGTTTAGGAGTAGATAGATAGTTTAGGTTTTCTTTATTTAATTTTCATTGTAATTTATTATTTATTTACTTAGTAAGGATCTATGTAAAATCATTCTTTTATTTAATAAAGTTTCCTATTTATTGTAACTTGTTCCTGTAATAAACTTGTTTGATATTTATATTTGTATCTTTATTTTTGTGATTGGATAAAGGAAATAAATAAGAGATACTTTCTTATTTAAATTATTATGTTTGTAGTCTTTTCAATTCTCATTATTATTTAATAAATATTATATAATCAAACAATATTACTAAATCATTTTGGAAAACAATTAAATACTAATTACTTATAATTCTCAAATATTTTTCAAATAATTCAAATTTAAACTTGAATTCAAATTGTTTACCCAAAATCCTTTTAATTCCTAAAGATCATGTCAAAATTTATAGCAATCACTATAAAGAGATAAACCTATCAAAGATAGTGAAAGAAACTCCGATCTCTTTAGTTTTTTTAGCAAAAAATTTACCTCAAATTTACAGATGAATGCATGCAAATGCACAAATTCTTATTTCTACCCTTCGTTGGTTCCTAAATGTTGGGATGTTACAGTCTTCCCCTCTTAAATTAAACTTCGTCCCGAAGTTTGCTGATATATACCTGAATAATTCTAGATAAGCTTCTCGTAAATCATCTTCTTTCTTCCAAGTTGCTTCTAGTTCAGGATGATGTTCCCATTATACTTTGCAGTACATAATAGCTCTGTTTCTTAACCTTTTCCAGTTATCTTCCAAATTTTTGCATTGCTTCTCGACATAAGTTAGATCTGCTTGTAATTCAATCTCTTGATGTGTAACGGCATCTAGAACTTTAAGACATTTCTAAAGTAGTGATACATGGAAACATTTTGAACTTGAGCCAGCCTTTTTGGTAACTCTAGAGCATAGGCTACTGTTCTGTTCTGACTCAGTACTTTGAATGGTCCGATATATCTTGGACTCAATTTTCCTTTTACTCTGAATCTCTTGAATCCCTTCTCAATGGAATATGCCCTAGAGAAAAATAATAAAAGGTTTATTATTGTCATATCCCAATAAGTTCGTAATAGTTTCATGTTGTGCTATAATTGTATCAAGTGGAAACATTGATATAGGTGTGATATGAAACATAAGTCCCTACTAACCTCTATTACTAGTTCATTGGGTAACATTATGATCAAGGTTTCCTGATCATGAATGATAGCGTTGATTGACAACGAGATCATATCATTGGTGAATGATGTGATGGACATTCCTCAAAGATTGTGACACGATCAAGTCACAAAGTTCATCGTTGCAATAGTCAAATACGAAGTTTCCTTCTCCTTAGACCATGATACCATATCATAATCACTATCTCTCGAGACTACTTTGACTGCATCAAGCGTCACTCAGTAAAATGGCGATTATAAAGGTGTACATTGGGTATTCGGATGAACGGATAGAGGAGACCGCGTCAAGAGCGGGATTTGTTCACCCAGTGACGGGTAAGATACAGTTAGGCCGACTTGGTGAGATTACATCCATATATGTTGCAACATGTAACTAGGTCACATGACTGTAATATTGCGGTAATAAGTAAACAGTACTTGTCGGTAACGAGATTGAACAAGGTATGGAGATACCTTAATGATCGAATCTCGGATAAGTAGTATCGAAGAAACAAAGGGAATTAGACTCGACGTTTACGGTTCAAAGACATCTGGAATGCACAGGGATCATTATGGGCATCATGGTCCTGATGTTTATCATTGACGTAAGAGAGTCTATGTCATGTATGTAGTTGTTCCCGAGCCGTGAGGGTATCCACTTAAGGGTGCGACGAGCTGGAGATTATCCGTAAGTTGGAATCGTAGTAGAGAAAGAGAAAACCAGAATTATTCCGAGGAGAAAGATACAAAGTTGTTGGGATAAAGAAAGGAAACCGAAATTGTTCCGAGATATCCCGAAGCTGTTCGGAGGATATAGAAGGGGGACCTAAAGGTGTTTTGGGTCGAATCGGATTTGGTAATATGTATTTATATATTAATTAATGTAATTAATATAAAATAAAATATACAAATCTAATTTGAAAGGTTATTCCACTAATGTGCCAACTTCCTTAGGGAAAAAGGGCCCATGAGGAAAACCGGAAGGGAGAAGGGCCAAGGCACCTAGGGTTTGGCGCCTAGGACTGCCCTCCTCCTTGGCTGGCGGCTAGGGTTAGGGTTTAGGGCGTCCTAGGGCTGCCTCCCTTAGCCGCCACCCCTCTCCCCCCTTGGGTCGCCGCCTGGTTGCCTTGGGGGAGGGGCAAGGCTGCCCCTCCCTCCTATCTAAGGAGTCCCAATGGCATGACGAGCTTGCGAGGAGCAGGGGTGGGGATCAATTGGATAACAGAGGAGGCGGAGAAGGGGGATCTCGGCGCCGTCACGGTCGCCGACGCGACGGAGCATCGAGAGGAGGGAGGCGACTCCGTAGCTAGAGATCAAGGGGGTGACATTCCCTTCATGTCTCGCCCCAACGTCAGCACTCACCGGCGTCCATCCGCTCTACCCCCTATCTCTCCATTTTTCACACGGTAGCCTAGTCGGCTATGAGCCAGTTGCCACTGCTACTCCAAACGGCTACGCCGTCTGCTCGAGATGCAAGGGATGGTATGCCATCGCTGGTGGATTTTGATGCAGATGGGAGCGCATCGCCGGTGGCCGAGATCCATGCCAGAAGAGGAGGAAGTGGGGGCGACGACGTTTTTCCTCTCCCAGCAGTGTTTTTCTCGTATGTTCTGGATCGACCCTTTCCACTTATCGGTGGCAGAGGGGTGTAATTAACTGAGCCAAGTTCTGCGGTGGCTCATTGTACCATTGGATGGAGATCTGACGGTCTAGATAGTCCTAGTGTTTGATGTATGAGGACGACCTACGACTACCAACTCTTATTTAATAGTACAGATATATATATATATATTTTATATGATTTATAAGTAGGTAAATAGTTAGTTTAATTAACAATATAGGTATATTTACCATGTATCGGGCTGGGCCGAGCCGATAAAAGCCTGGCCCATGCTAACCCTAGGTTTTGCCTAGGTAGTTTAAAATGGCATACGAGGGAGGGAGGGGCATGTTTATTTAGGAAAGAGACACAAGTAAAACGGCAAATTTGAGCCCTAATTGGCGGCCGTTAACAGCGGCACGAGTCTCCTTTTTCATCCTCCTCATCATGGTAAAAGTGAGTATTTTTGGGTAACGGCGGAAGGGTGTCGCTCGCTGGTTGGTGGGGCCCACACGACAGACAGCGAATACATACATACATACATACATAGTAGTAGTATTTGTTTGCCAACGAAGCCAAGCCAAGCCGCCTCCCTCCACCCTCCACCCTCCCTCCTCCCTGGTTTCCTTCCTTCTCTTCTTCTCTCGTCCCCAATCTCCCTCTTCCCCCGCCGTCGCCGTCGCCACCTCCACCTCCCCTCCCCAATCCGGCCCACCCTGCCATCCCCTTTGCGCGCCCGTTCCCTGCTATCCGGCCGCCGCGCCGGATTACGCTAGGGTTCCTCGCCTCCGCCCGCCCGACGGCGCCGGAGGAGGCGGCGGCGGATCGATCCTCCTCCGCCGCGGAGCTACAGGTAGGCTTCTGGGATCTCAACACACCGCTGCTTCAATTTCCCCCCCGCCTAGCTCGATCAGCTTACCCCCGTAGATTCGTCGGTTCATTGGTAGCACTACTCTAGATTGGTTTCGCCAAACCAAAGGTAGGGTTTTCTTCTACGTCTGCTCGCCTGCCGGTTGGTTACTTAGGCAGGCAGCACGATTCGATTCGCGTCCACAGTTTTAGAGCATCTCTAATGAAACCCGTTTCTTCTCCCTCTTTTATCACCAGCGGTTACTTCATTCCCCAACACGGCCATGGCCCATGCGAAAAATCCCAAATTTCATCAGCACTCCATGTTCCTATCCTGGCCAGCACAACCGGTAACCAGTATGCTGGATCAGAGTTAGGGCCAACCAGTAACCGCTGATTTGTACAATCATCAATACTAGCACTGTTAAGAGACTACTAGTATATATATGAAATAGCTGCTGAATTCTAGAGCTAGTAGCCATGCTGCATCGCAACAGCAGCCACCCTGTTTTGTTTTGATGCAAGATTTAATGTCTTTTAGGGTTCGGTGATCATAACAGACTACGCACGCCCATCATTATGTTCTTGTCCAGCAATGTGTAGCAGTTTCCAATCGCAAGACTCCGTCTCTTCCTACGCCCTCGCCGACATACTAGGCGATGGCAAAACTCCCCATTTTTAATCGCAGGTTTGCACGCCTTCCTTCTACTGGTTATCCGCTGTTCGCTATACTGCCATGCTCTCATCCTTTGCCTGGCACCCGTGGTGCAGCACGCACAGTAGGAAACCCAACGAAAGCATGAGGCTCGTCGTCGTGACCATCATCGGGGTGGTGTTTGGTTTCTTCATCGGGATCTCCTTCCCGACAGTCAGCATAACAAAGGTATGGACTATCCACGTACCTACTGCTGTTGCAGCTTGCTTCACTGATGCATTCAAGATATTTACTCCCTTGCCGTTTCGGACACCGATGCAGCTTCACTTCCCGTCTAGCCTCGTTTCCTACATCGAGGACAAGAACTCTGGACTAATGGCCCAGGCTATCCTGAACCATGCCTGGACCTCTGCTAGGAACGCCAAGGGGACTAATAACGGTTCTGAACCTAGTTCAAACACTAGCATGAAGGTAAAACTATCTATCTGGGTTCCTTGACTAGGAACTCTGTTTCTCTATCTCTTACTTTGATGAAGTATGCTGTTTTATATCCTTATTACTTGTTTATCTAACCTTGATATTTCTTGATTGATGTTTTTGTCATAGATTTATGTACCCACCAATCCCAGGGGCGCTGAGATGCTACCCCCTGGTATCGTCGAACCAGAGTCGGATTTGGATCCGCGCAGGTTATTTGGAGACCCGGCTGAGGTAACTATTCTTGCTGTAATTTTTAGCTGGATGTATTTAAGCTCCAGCGGTGTCTTTCCTTCTTTCTTTTCCACTGTATTTCCTGTATTCCACCTAAAAAAAGCACATGTGAGTCCTTCTTTATTTCCCACTAGACACCTTCTATTCCAGCTCAAAGAGCTAACTATGCTTTATTCTGCATATCACATTCCTTTCAAATAATCTTATAGATTGTTATGCCTGTCATGATAAACTCTTTTTTTTAAACCTTATTAGTCTTACATAATTGATGCATGCTGTTGTGTGCTGAAGTTTTATCTTCTTTTGTGACTTCTAATCACATTGTTTCTTCATTTATATAATAAATAAATGGTCTGTCTTGTGCTATGTGCTGCATTTCCCTGCTGATTTTCTAGCTCAGGATTTGGCCTTCATGTTTTGTCAAATTTAATCAATGTAATCTTAGTCTTAATTTCTGCACTCTGGCCTTTATGGTGCATCACAGATAACCTCCATGTTTGAGTTAACACTTACATAGTTTGATTGACTTCGAATTCACAGGACCTACCTTCCAGGCCAAAATACCTTGTTACTTTCACTGTTGGAATTTCACAGAAGGACAACATAAATAGAGCAGTCCAGAAGGTAAGTTCTTGAGATTTATAAATACATCAGTTGTCTGAGTGTCCCAGGTTATATTGTCAGACTTTTTTTTTTCTGTCACAGGTCATGCTTGTTTGTGTTGTGTCATGTTTACTTTTTATCTATGTGAACATTTAAATCTACACATACCATGTAACTGTGACTTGGTGAACTTCCTAATTGTTTGAACTCTTTGTTCTTGCAGTTTTCTGATAACTTTGCTATCCTGCTATTTCACTATGATGGCCGGGTGAGTGAATGGGATGAATTTGAGTGGTCAAAACGAGCAATCCATATAAGTGTCATTAAACAAGCGAAATGGTATGCTCTGTTACTTTTGTATTTCCTTTAGTTTGTAACTTGGAAGGTGATTCTGAAAGTTGACTAATTTATTAACCTCTAGGTGGTATGCCAAAAGATTCTTGCACCCTGATATCGTGGCACCTTATGAGTATATATTTATCTGGGACGAGGACCTTGGAGTTGATCATTTCAATGCAGAGGAGTATGGTTTCAATCTTCACTCAACATAGCACATTTTGCTGTTGCTGGTGTTGGATGACCTGCTAACATGATTTTACATATCAGGTATATTAAACTTGTGAAGAAATATAAGCTGGAAATCTCACAACCTGGTTTGGAGCCAGATAAGGGATTGACATGGCAGATGACCAAAAGAAGAGGGGATCGCGAAGTCCACAAGTAAGTGGAAGAACTCTTTCTTGTAACTACATGTGCTGTATGGTTTGTCTCTGCATAGTAGACATTACTTGATCTGTGCTTTTGAACAGAGTTAAAATATGTTGACTTGAACAGTACAACGAATCGAACATTCTTCCCTTCTGAGATACTACAGAACTTTTTTCTTTTCTTACCTTCCATCGCATATAGTTAGCTGGTTGGTGGTTTGATTTTTTTTTTGACCATGTTGGTTGTTTAATTTTAACAGGGATACTGAGGAGAGACCAGGCTGGTGCACGGATCCTCATCTTCCACCTTGTGCTGCGTATGTAATTTAACCCTTGGAAGTTGACTTGTGAAAACTGGGTTGCTGATATATATGTGGAAAAGGGCCTAACTGTGTATGTTTGCTGCACAGGTTTGTTGAAATTATGGCCCCAGTCTTCTCCAGAGATGCATGGAGATGTGTATGGCATATGATTCAGGTATGTCGTAATCTCATCATCTTCTTTTGTCCATCTCTGCATCTCCCTCGTGTGTTCTAATATCTTTTTATCGTTGCAGAATGACTTGGTTCATGGGTGGGGTCTGGATTTTGCTCTGAGGAAATGTGTGGATGTATGAACCATACACCCGTGTCAAACATTTGATTCCTGACACATCTTATCTCCATTTCTCCGATTAATGTCTTTACTCTTTGCAGCCTGCTCATGAGAAAATTGGCGTTGTCGATGCCCAATGGATCGTACACCAAGTGGTTCCTTCTCTCGGGAACCAGGTAAGAACCAGAAAATTATACCTTCCTAGTATCATCATGTCCCATCACACAACACCTAAATTAGTACTTTACTTACTACCACCAACTCATCCCCCCTTGTGACTACCAAAACTTTGCAGGGACAATCGGAGAATGGGAAGGCACCATGGGAAGGCGTCCGAGAGCGGTGCCGAAAGGAGTGGGGGATATTCCAGACGAGGATAGCGGAGGCGGACAAGGCGTACTACGAGATGATGGGCGTACCCCCTCCGAATGTAACGTTCGTCCACTAGGCCGTACACCGCCGCTGTTAATCCTTCTTTTGATCCCTTCTAGAGCGCTTATGTAGAGAGAAAGAGAGCTTAGGTGGATGGTGGTATTGATGATACGTGTAGATCTTACGAGATATCATATCGATTAATTGATTTTGTTGCCTCCTTCCTGTGCATGTGTGTTTCTCCAGTCATGGGATCTTTGTTTTACTACTATAATATCTTGCTGTGAACTGATTTTTTTTTTACAAAACAAAACAACAACTGGCTTGCAAAAAAACCTGACTGGAACCTTGATGTTGATACTCTCATTACACACAATAATTTGAGTGGGCGAATAGACTAAAAATACAAGAAAAAAGACTGGGAAATGGAGAGTGATTTTTACTTTTTTTCACATCATAATAATTTTTTAACAGAAGTGTGCAACATTGATATATATATGTAGTCAAGATCATAGTACGTGTGTGTGTGTCAACAAAACCATAAGCATATTCCTAAATCTGCTCAAAACCCCCCAGGTGAATATTATTATAGAATGGTTGATGTGATTATCTCCCTAAGAAACTCGATCCTCTGCAGCCTCTCCTCCAATTCCACCTGGCTCACACGCTGGCTCTGGCTCGACCTGAATGCAGTAAGAAATGGCATCATTGTTAGTGTTACATGGCCACAACAATCTCACAGCTCTGGAAACAATCGTCAGAGAGACCATCTTTGCTCACCTATGAACATCCGAGATCGCCGAGGAATGACCTGCTCCGTCGTGTGATTCTGGTTCAGATCGATCGCCGCTGACACAGATGAACTGGGAGAGCAGCGGGTCAGGCTCGGGGTCTTGGCGTGGCCTGCTCATCATGTAGGGGTTCACCTCTCCATATGGCTCCTTCCCAGGTGCTCCTGGCCATGGTGAGCTGCTGGGCGGCTTGGAAGGCTTCCTCCTCTGCCATCATCAGATGTTGATGAAGGAATTCGGCTAATTTTATTATAGTGTTTGTGCCTGTAATTCCATTGGTCCTGGAGTTGGGAGAGAGAGATAGATTTTACCTTGAGAAGAAGGGAGTGCTGAAATCTGAAATGAGCAGACATGTCTTTCCCCAGGTTCTCGGCGCATATCGGGCAAACCTGAAGATCATCATCGGGTAAAACTCATTAGCCGTTCATCGGTTCGGCATCACAAGGGGAAAATGTAAGAACTTCTAAAATGTTCTCATGGGATCAAGACATTTACTTCTAATTGTAATTTTGTCGATAAACATACAGTAGCGTACTCACAGCATTTCTGGTGTCGAAGCAGTGCTCCTCCTGCAGATGGTCGCGGATGAAGGGCATCTCAACCTCAATGTAACAGAAAGGGCACGGAAAGTACTCCCACAGTTCACCTTCTTCTGAGTAGCACCAACAATAAAAATCAGCTGTAGTGCTGTAAGATAATCCATAATATAATCCCTGTTTCCTTCTGGGATTGATGAAGAAAACGGTGCAGTCAACTTCTTGATCTTGTGATGCAATTTTTCTTACTAAAACATACACAACCTTAGCTTGAGAAAGATAAAAAAATAAGAACGTTATTTTCCTTATTACATCTGATCAAGGCATGACCAAATGCAAATAAGCAATGGTTCTCTTACAATTTTAGAGAAGTGTTACAGAGTTCCTTCTGGTATTGATGCATGAGGAAAACGGCAGAGTCAACTTTTTTACTAAAATATACAACTTTAGCTTAAGAAAGCTAAAACAAATTATTTTCCTTATTACATCTGATCAAGACATGACCAAAAGCAATGCTTCTCTTAAAGTTGAAAGCCACAACACACACAAAAGTAAAAGCAAAGAGACGGTGAGAGGTTAAGCAAGATCCAAGAAAGCTGCACTCCTGGTAAACACGAACGAACATGCATGAACCTGCCACAGGACAGTAAAACTTCCCAGAACGATTTTTTTTGTTTGAGAGCAAGCATGAATGGACCCGGTAAATCATGAAGAAACAAAAAGTTAATTTAGAAACCAAACAAAAAACTTATCTTGGAGTGAACAGAACCAGAACAACAGTTAAAAGTAACTGGCAGGAAGAAACATGCCTGGTGGATGGTGAGGAGGGGGGCCATAGGGCTGGTTCCTGCCTGGAGGGAGGAAGCCATAGCTGTAGGAAGCCTCTGCTTCTACCTCCATGGCGACGCCGCACCGCTGCTCTTCTTTGCTCTTCTCCTCACAAGGAAGAGGAGGCGCGTCGCTGTAACTGAAACAGCACATACAAGCAGGTGATCTCTTCTGAGGAAGTGGAGCTGGATCAGGACTCCTCCACCTCCTGTCTGCTTATATATGACTCTAGCTAGGGCCCTGCCTTTTTCTGTCAGCATTATTAAATGTTTTGAATTGTTGGTGACTCAAAAGTAGGACAGGAGAAAGAAAAGGTATATGGAGGATGCATAAAGGGGCAACATAAATATTCAGGGATCTGCGAGGATTATAGGCATATACATATTAAATAGTTCGATTTGATTACCGTAGAAATTGAGGAAAATTGTAGCATCTAAAGAGGCATCTTGAACTTAAACAAAGATTTATTATAGGTTGCTTAGATTTTGCTAGCTCATTAACCAAGTTATCACAAGGATCCTACTCACACTTGCCTCCCACATGGACAAAGCCACATCACTTTGCTTCGCACGGAAACTCCTCCACCGAAATAGCAAGAGAACCACTCATGGAAGCTCGGAATCCTCACGAGATCTTCTGGAAAATCTGGCTACCCATTCTCCAAGGATCGATGGAGAGATTAGCAGGTAATTAAACAAGTTGATGTCTTTGCTACTGTACTCCATCCACTCCATGGAAAGAAAAATACTAAAATGTTGGTGCATGCAGTGTCTGGAGAGTCGCCTTTCCAGTCAGCAATCGACCCTGAAAGCAATGTGTGAATTATAATTCAACGGCATGTCTAAATCTGAAGATAAAGTGGCCATCCCAGGCCTGTAGAAAACCAAAAAAGGGAGGAGCTGTGGCCACTCAGTTCAGTTGATGATGGTGATGTGCATTGTACCTGTTAGTGCCCTGCCTTTTTGTTCTTCCTCTTGTAAGGAGAAAAGTTGCTGGACACATTTACCTGAATGAATAATAATAAAATAAAGTTTTGCCTAATGTGTTGTAGTTCTTTATTGGCTCAATAATTTAACTTTCTGGACACCTTTACCTGAAAAAGGTTTAAGTTTTGTCCAGTTCATAGTTCTTTATTGGATCACAAATCAACTTCAGACAGGCTATCCAATGGACATATTTTAGGCTCATCATTTCAATGTTCAACTCAGCAAACAAAATTTGTATTTTGCACCCTTTCACAAGAAAGGATCGAATAATAATGTATCAGCTTTCTGGACATTGCACCATGATCACATTGAGTGGATGCCAGAAAATTAGATGCTACTCAGATGTATCACACTGCTGGTGGCACACTTCATAACCAAACAAGCAATGCATTGACCACTTGTGCTGTTCTACAACTGGAAGGCCACATATAAGAGCAATATTGCAGTTGGACAGAAAATGTACAACATCAATATATTTGGCTATAATTAATGACAAAAAAGCGTATCTCATGTTCTCAAATAATAATACATGTAAAAGAAATTACAAATCACTAGCAAATTATGAATACACTTAACCATAAGGGATAATCTCCATTCAGGTACTACTTATCTTGGGGGCATCGCCTCCCGTGATGACTGCTATAAACCGGATTTGGCAATCATCTTTCAGATGTACGAGAGCAGCTTGAAATATACGATCAGGTAGATGGAAAGTGAAAACACCGCACAGATGTGCTGCCAGAAGAGGATGGCAGATGCTTCCTTAACACTGTAGCCTCTCAGGCTTGCAATGGCTCCAAGAAGGATGGCACTGGGCATGGAGTATTGCAGTGCCAGCACAAACCGGTACATGTGGTCATCCTCGACGAGCAGGTGCAGCCTGTCAGCCAGCATCACGACGCCGATGCCAATGCATGGGAGGATCAGAAGCCTTGCGACGATTATGCCGACGATAGTTCGCATACCCAGGGCGTTGTCATTTGGTCCTTCAGCGAGCATGCCACCAAGAATTAGCATCACAGAGGGAACCACAGCAGCAGCCAGGATCTCCAGACTGTCGGTGAAGAAGGAGAGCGGAGCATCAGCCTCGAACACGAAAGCCTTGAACATGGGAACCATGCCGATGATAATGGCAAGCAAGGAGGCGATAGTTGGCGGCTGCATAACATGCTGAATTGGAGTCTTTTCGGCAACAACCCTCATCCTCCTGACCACTTTTGGCTCTGCCAAGCACCGGAGCGACTTGGGACTGCTAGGTCCAGCACCAGAAACTCCCCCCTCTTCCGTGAAGTCGATATCAGGAAACGTAGTCTGCGAGGAGCCTGAAATGCTCATGAAGATCCTGGCGATGAAGGGCGTCTTGGAGTGCTCTGTTTCTTTATCAGCCATCCCTGGCCACTCTGCTTCGTGGAGCAGGGGTCTGCTGAAGTTGCTGACCTGCTCCTCCTCGGGCTCCTCCTCGATCTCGCCGACGATCTCGTAGTACTGCATGGGCGGCTCCATCATGTGGTACACGAGGGTGTAGACGAGGATGACGGCGACCCATTGCGCGAAGGAGACGTAGGCGATCCCCTTGCGGTGGCACCCCGCGCCGAACGGGTGGTCGGCGGTGTGGCAGACGGAGCCGATGATGGCGATAGGGAGGTTGCCCGTGTTGCCGAAGCCGGTCATGATGACGGTGAAGCGGAAGAACTGCGGCGGCGGGCGGCAGACGAGGGCCACGATGTAGCCGAGGACGCAGCCGATGGCGGTGCTGATGAGGACGTTGACGGGGATGAACCACCAGTGGAGGACGTTGTGGAGGGTGACGGACTGGCCGAGGTGCACGAAGATGAGGCAGGGGAGGAAGAGCGCGAAGACGAGCTTGCTGAGCAGCTTGAAGGTGGCCTTGGGCACGATCTGCGTCCGAGGGTTGGCCAGCAGCAGGCCGATGACGGTCAGGCACAGCAGCTTCAGCAGCGGCGTCACCGCTGACACCCAGTTGCTCTGCGCCGCCAACGCCTGCGGGTCCATGGGCAGAACCATCGCCGCCGCCGCCGCCCGCCGCCGCTGAAAGGTGGAAGCTTTCTGAATATAATCTATCTATTCCACTCCCCTTTTCACCTGCCGAGAAAATTAATCTAAACTGAGGGATTCAGGAAGGGAGGATGGATTCGAGATGCAGGGGAAATAATGAGAAACAAATCGAGCTGTGAGATTGGCATGCAACATCGAATCTTGACCTATGGATCCATCCAAGAACGCACGAATTGGCAGGGAATCAAGCGAGGCGCATACCAATGGTTGTCCGCCGCCGCCGAGAAGAATCCCGGTGTCGCCGCCGCGTTCTCCTGCCCTCGATCTATCGATCTCCCTTGGTGGGATTTCGTCTCGGGCTCTCTCTCTCTCTCTCTCGTCTCGTAATGATGTGATTGTGACGGGGCGGGATCAGGATTGGGATGCGGCTGTTCTTGGCTTGGGCTTGCCACGTCGGTTTTCGGACAAACTCTGCCCAGGTGGGCCCACCGTGTAAGTGACCCAGATCTCGTAGTTGGTTGATTTTTATATATACTTAATTAATTTCGTATCTGATCAGGCATGTGAATGGATCTCAAGAGAAAAGGACGGCATGTGCCACATGATTTTCTTGCTATTAGTACAGAATATTTTTTATATAAAATTGATAGAACTCATTGGATGCCATTGCTAGTAGTAGACAAAGAAATTTTAAGAGGAAAATGTGTGAAAAAGTAAAATCTTTACGGTTTCTACTTCAAGGATTATTATAGATGGTTTTCATAGGATTATTCATATTGAAGGAGCCATAATCGCAGAGCATGATTAATAAGATAGCCAATAGCGGGCTCTATAGCCATGCTATGTCAATGACAATGTGCGATTATGTATTGCCGAAAACGCGTGAATCAATAATCATAGATCTATAGACCGACCCTCGCGTCGTCTACGCGGGCGTCTCGGGGGGCTCGTGCTCGCTCCCCCGCCAGCCCCCACCCCGCCCCCACCTCTCCCCCGTCGTTGCCGCTGTCCTCGCCGCGGTGGCGGCGGGCCCCGTTGCCAAAGGTGGCTGGGGGATCCCACGGTGGATGTGTTCTTTTGGTCGGCGACTTCGACAGGATGGCGTTCGGGGGGCTCGATGGGAAGCTGATTGCAGCGGCGGGAGGCGTCGCTGTGTCGGGGGCGGAAGTGGTGCGGCCAGGAACGTTCTGGGCCCATATGGGCTTGGCGGGCCACAGGTCTGCTCTGCATTTCTCTGTCGTGGTGGAGTGAGACACTCGCGCATGGCTCAATAGGATTGATAGGAAACCCATACCAACAAGTTGTAACTTTTTTCCGGAAGCTCATTCAAAAAGAACTCTAAGGTTAAGCGTGCTTGACCTAGAGCAATTTTAGGATGGGTGACCGACCGGGAAGTGGGTACCGGGTGCGCATGAGTGAGAACAAAGTGCGCAGAAAAGACTAGTGTTGGTTTGTGGGGTTAGTCTAGAGATCTTATTGAGCTGCCAGAAGTGACAGCCGTAGGTTCAGAGTGACCGGAGGTGTTATAGGGGTGTTGGGCGGCAGCCCCAGGGAGCGGCAACGGGCTCTATGAAAAGCCTGGTCCACATACCCGGAGAGGAAGGCGGAGCCGAAGGAAACAGCTAGGCCTCTCATGCTCTGGACACCGACAACATCTTTCCTGACAACGACTTCCTCCCGAAGGTCGAAGACATCCTCGGCAGCATGACTGATAACATCAACAACACAACTGGTCCCTCTTCTACACCGTCTGTGTCTCTCTCTTCCTTCTTTTCGAGATCCTCACAGTTCATACTTCTAGTCTTTGGTCTAGATATGCGCTTCACTGGTTTGCTTGATGTAGTCTTGTTTTGCCCTCTGTTTGTTTGGATAATCTCTTTTGTGAAATTATCCATAGCTGCAATATTCCACATCTTTTATCTATTGTTTTTATCTATTAAATCTTGTGGTAAGTTGCTCATTTCTCCAACAAATGCATCTCAAGAGAAAAGCACGGCATGTGAGACATTATTTTCTTGCTAGTAGTATAATATTTTACTATAAAATTTCCAAAACTCATTGGATGCCATTGCTACTAGCAAAATAAGATATGAACAGAGTGAGTAGTAGACAAAGAACTTTTAAGGGGAAAATGGGCGAAAAACTCATTTTACGGTCTAGTGAATCTCTTAATGTACATTCTATTAAATCAATCCCAGTCTTTCGCGTGAGGCATCCAGACGTTTCTTTTCAAATCAGTCATACATGTGGTTCTGTTTTGCTCTCCGCACCTGGACATTATATATGTGTGTGTAAAGATTCCCATGGCATGAGTAGCACCAAACGCCTGCAGACAATTACAAGGAATTGACAGTTTTTCCCTATAAAACAAAAATCAGTTCATGACAGTGATGTGCATTGACATCTGCTAGTGCCCTATACTTTTTTCTCCTTCCAATTGCAAGGCAAAATTAATTAAGTTGTTAGACGCCTTTACCTGAGACATCAAATATTTGACCAAACTTTCTGTCATTCTTGTCCCACGGATCAGATCATCCTCTTGTCGAGAGTGTGATTGTGCTGGCACTGCATTTCAGATTTCAGTAAAATACAGTATTTTGTTCCACCGAGATCCAGTCGTCATCTTGTGCACAAATATTAATTCGATCACAGATCACCAAGTCTCAACGCTTATTTTAACGCAAATCAAGCTGTCTCATGTGGCTAAAAAAAGCATGAACGGATCACGAAAGGTTGCCCAGTCACTTGTGACAGTCACTTGTTACGCTAACCACTGAACCTACCAACCTAATTAGCCGATCATGCCATCGCTATTGCTGTCCTATTAGATTCTCATCAACATCTGATCATCAGATACGTAGTACTACCTCCGATCCTAATTAAGTGTCGCGGTTTTAAACTAGTTAGAATCGGAGGGAGTAGTAAGTAACATCCTGACCTAACAAACACTGGTGCTTCTTACCAGTTAATACAAGACACTCCTATGATAGGCGCTAGGCTATATTTATTGCGTCAACTTTTAATAATAACCAAAATAATAATACATGCATCTCCTAGCAGGTTGGTTAACCTTGAATTGGGTGATTTGATGATCACATGATGTTATTTAAAGCTTGGGAGATTCCTATCTATGTTTGGCAGATGTCTAATACAAATACGATACCTTATTTTTAACGCTTGGTACGTCACTTCTGCTTAATTATTCGTTAATATCGCATCACAATACCATCCAAAAGTACTTTTTTCCGGTGATCTTGAGCAGACTAGTTCCTATAAACTTTCCATATTCGCTGATGAAAGGGATTAAGCTCTTGTATATAAAGTAAGCAAAGAAGTTTAAAAGTTAGTGGGAGGAAGTGCCTTTTTTGCTCGAGAAATTGGCAAATATATTAAGTGGGTTGGAGAGGAGTCAGCTAAGATGTTGTCTCCCCTAGATCCATGTCACCTTTATGTTGGTTGGCCTCGCTCCTCTGCTCCTCCCCCTTCCTCCCTGTTCCTAGCCGACCTCCATAAAAAAACGGGTCCCTCCGTTGGCCCCTCCGCCGGAATAGCCGGTCAGAGATGGGCAGGAGGTGGCGCCGGAGTAGTTAGGTTTAGGTGTAGCGGCTGGTTGCCGGTAGTGGGACCTTTGCCCGGCGATGTGGTTCCTCCAGGAGGGTGCGGCCAGATCTGGTGAGTAGGGTTTGTCATCGTGGTCCTCTGGCTCCTCTGGCCGGAGCTAGGGAAGACGATGAAGACCACCGCATCTTCCAATAAAGCCGCTGTTGTCTGTTTCCTCTACCTTGTCGTCGGGGTGCTCTGCTATCTTCCTCTGGCCGGCCTTGGTGGAGGGGGGATGGAGGAGGAGAGCATGTCGAGATGCGGTTCGGGTCACGGCGGGAGTTTCTCCTTACTGGCATGTAACACCCTCAGAATCGACCCTATGCAAGTCTCAGCGATTCCCGCCAAACCCGCATAGAAACGATTCAAAAGTGTCCACCAGGCACTTGCGTGCAGGTGGAAAACGAAGTAATATCAGTACACATTAGTCCACGATGGAACCCACAAAACAGATATATACAACAGCGACTCATCGAGTCAAGGATACAATATACAGTACAAAGATCCAAATCACCTTGAAAACGATACAACATCCGAGTACGGACAAGATACAAATTAGGCTAAGAGCCCTGAAGAATAACCAATGGCGTCCATAACCCTGTCTAGGCCAAGCCGGAAGGGTAACCCTGCTAACGACGTCGATCTCAAAATCTGCTTAAACAAAAGGGGTGCCGACAAAGGGCAAAGGAAAAAGAGAGCGGTCAGTACTGAGCCCAGTACACGGCGAGACTAGAATTCGGCGGTCCTCGCCTATATAGGTATGGTGGACTGAAGCGGCAGCGCAGCATGCACTAAACAACCTATAGAGACTCAATACAGCGGGCGGCTATCAGATAGGGATAAAAAATTCTATTCGGATCCAACCTGAAACTATCACCAAGCGTACCCATCCTGGTATTTCCCCTTCGAGACCAAACGAGGAAGTCAACCAAGAAACTCACACAGTTGACAGTTTTATTCATTCTGTTATAGTTGCGGCAATTACTAGTCAGATATAGATAGCATGAGTCATCCTGATATAATAAGCAGTGGACAGTCTTAGTTAACCATTTTGTTGTAGTTGTAGTACTTACTGGTCAGATACATATAGCATGAGGCATCCAAAAATCAGCAGTTGTTGGTACTTTTATTTAGCCATTCCGTTATGGTTGCAATACTTACTAGTCAGATACAATGGTAACAGGCGACAACCCAAACCAGCAATTGTTGGCACTTTTATTTAGCCATTTCATTATAGTGAAGCTGATTACTAGTCATTATAAAGTCAAATTTATAGCACTACTTTAGTTATAGTTGTCTATGATCGAGATACTGTGCTCCATGTCGTCCATAATCGCGGACACGGCTTTCTGAAAGTTTTACCCTGCAGGGGGCACAAATAGCAACACACGCACGATCAACCTCGAGAAAAACCAAATGAAAACCCAATGAGGCATCACGACAGAGCAATTGCAAGATTCATATAAATTTCAGGGGGCCACCCCACCAAGCTACCCGCGACGAAGTTGGCCGGCTCCAAGATGGACCCAGAGGTTTGTGCCAATGGCTGTAAACGACTGGGAACCCGAAAGTGTGACTGGGCTTGTCGATACCGCGAAAACATTCCACATTTGTTCATAAACAGTACAGACGCTCCACGCGCAATCGTAAATAAAGCAGTAAAGCATGGCATAAGTACATGATAGTAATAAAGCCCCAAACTACTTTTTGTGGCCCCAAGAAATAATATATGACTCAAGCTCTGGCTAGGGGAATTCATGGTCCCACATGCGGATAGTGCGAATATTCAAATAACAGGTATCAAGTACTCGGGGTCCTACGGGACACAAGTGGACGGTTAAAAACCAACTAACATCTATTGCCCACCTATGCCTCTGCATTATTTACTTACTTCAATTTTAGTTATTAAACGGTAATTAAAGTCATGATCATCTTCAACATTAAACATGAGGCATTACTCCAACAATTGTGGAACATCAACGACACGAAACAACACAACACAAGCGACTGCGACTCGCAAGACCGACTATCTACCAAACAACATGTAATAGGAGATGTCCATGGCAATATAGTGGCTGCAAGGGATATCACGGGTACGAAAACTAGAGCATCGCAACACAGATAGCAATAGATCAACAGGAGGAAATAAAGACTATAAAAGTAAGATAGGTAGAAAGAGGGAGAATGCTCGCCTGAAAACATTGCCGAAGATTTATCCGGAGATCGGGTTGACACTCGAATCAACTCATCGTCCTAATCCGTAAAAAAGCAAAGCACTAAAAGAAACAACGGCTGCACTATTTAATACTACGGCAAAAGATCGGACATGATGCATGTATGACATGGCAAAGATGCGGTGCAGTTAGAAAATATTAAGCGGAACCGGTGTCCCGACAATTAGTTAGTAGGTTTAGGTTGTTTAGATACCCCGCAATTTAATGTTGTCTTATCAAGACAAAACATGTCACCGGTTCGCTACACAAATTTAAATGGAACCAATATAAGACTAGATTTGCCTACATATGGCCTCCATGTTTAATTATAAGGTGAATCGGCTAAATATCTCCAAACCATAAATGAAGTGTGACAAAATATATGACATGTTAAGAAACAGGGATAAGGTTGGGCTCTCACAGTTTGGATCGGAGTTGGAGAGATGGTTTTCGACTTATTGTTGGAGATCGGAACTAGCCGAGATGACGGACTCCAATAGGTAGAACTTGTCAGAGTCGGATAACACAACAAAAAAAAAGGAGAGAAACTTGTAAGATAAAAGCTTGTTCGGCAGTGAGATATATCAAACATATGTTGGAACAGAGAAAACTGCCTCTGGAGCTCATACACACATACCGTCGAACAGGTGCCATGCATGTGGCCATGGGCACGAATGGAAAGCGTCAGGGGCAAGGCAGTGCGCAGTCGCGCGCGCAAGAGACATGGCGACAGGACCGAGGAAGCACACTCGAGGCCTGGGGTTGGCGCGCGCAAGCCTCGAAGTTGGCTGGCGGTGGGATCTGGTGCTGCCCGTTTACTGCTGTTGGCGTATGCATGCGAAACAAAGTGGCGACATGAGGTGGCGGCGTGGCGTTGTGGTGCTGGGAATCTGGTGGTGGCGAGCCTATGTCGCTGCATGCAGAGATGGGAGCAGGTGCGGCGATTTGGTGGTGGGCTGATGCTATTTGGTGCACGAACAAGGAATAAGAGGAGCAGCAGGCGGTGGCGTAAGGATCGAGGGGATGGGGTGCTGCGTATGGAGTGGGTGTTGCTCGGGATGGATTGGAGTGGATCGCTTTGCTAGCTCAAGGAGACCACCACTCATATTGCCAAAGGATTTAACTCTTGGCTAACGTTTGACATGTGGACCAAGAAGAAGAAGCTTCGGAGGAGATCAAGAAGGATGGGCGATGGCGGAGGACCAACTCCCTCTGCATCTCGCGAGGCTGTTGCGCTGCTGTTGGCGGCCCTTCTGCAGCTCTAGAACACCTGGCCTGCCGTGGTGGCGAGGAGGTGGACTCGAGCGTGTTGTGTGCTGTTAGTGATGCGCAGGGCTCTAGGGAGCTTCCGGAGTTTCTTCTCCCCATGGCGTTCTCCAAGTGACGGCGAGGATGCGCTGCCGCTATCCTTGGCCAGATGGGTGGCCGCGCCGCGCTCGCATTGTGCTTTGTCCGAGCTTTTCTATCCTCTTCGAGAGGCTTTTCTCCAACGGCGGAGTAGCATCGAAGTCCCTCGTCCAGCCAAGTGGTTTTGTCCCTGATTGGTGCAGAGGTGGCGCTACCTCGCCGCTGTTCGTCGCCGGCTGTTTGCTTGGACTCGATTGCTTTTTTGCAATCTCTGTTAGGGTGTTTCTTGCATTATGTGAAGGTTGAGTTGTAATTTTTCCTTTCTTTCTGGACCCTTTTGTATATGTACACCCACAGCTAGATGAAACTCCCAGGCCCTTCGGGGCATTATCCGTTAAAAAAAAAAACCTTTATGTTGGTTGTATGTATTCTACAATAATGCAAATCTAGGTTTAGGAAAAGACTCCAATGCCGTTTTGGTTTTGTTTATTGACATTTTCCAGGTCGACTAATACGTACAGGTTGCTTTACATCGCCATGCATGATGCTGTTCTTGACTATCTCTCTCTCTCCCTCTCTCGTTGTCGAAACGCCTTTTGATTTCCTTTGTTGCAAAATGGTTGACGAATGGGGCCCGTCGTCTAGCTGAAAGGCCATTTTATGATGCCGACAACCCCTTTGTTTTGTGAAGACTTCTTGTCGTGCAATCTAACTTTTTTTGTGAAAGGAGTAGTGGAGGCTCTCTCTCTCTCAGACCAACCTACAGAGATTCTTATCAAAATAGCTGGTCTAATGAAATCTAGAAGAATTTGGTAAGAAACCGACTGCACTTTCATAGTAAATTTCCATTAAAATTCTACTAAACTTTTTTAGGGAATATTCTACTACACTTACCGAGCTTTTGCAATGAAATTCTTTATTCAAGTCCTAGAACATTTGTTACAAGCACACCACACATTTAAAACTACGCGGCGTCGCCGGCGCGGGGGCGGCGGCTGCGACGAGTCAGATACACCATTCTTCTTGGAGAGACACGATAATCGCTCGCCGTGTCCGCAACTCCTCGGGCACACAGGAAAGCGTCGTCGGGATTGGCCAGCACCGCTTTTCGGAGGTCGCTACGCACCAATGCGAGCTCGACGCGCTCCGCCACCTCCATGGTGAAAGGATCGCCGGTGGTCAAATGACGGTTGTAGAAAGGACGACGTGGCCCGGGGCACAGCGTGTAAATACGCGAGCGCCCCGAAATCGGAGGCGACAACACTTCTGGTAACTCCGGCAGGTTCGACGAGGGCAACGAGCGCTCGGGCACCGCTTCTCTGTCGGCATCGGGGTTGCGACGGAGCTCATAGGGCCGCTGCCGACGGCCAGGCATGGTGGTTTTGTGCTGGGGTGGTGCGGGTCTGATCGAAGATATCTCGTCGACCTCCCCTTTTTATGGCGGCGCCTAGACGTGTCGGAAAACGCTCAAAACTCGCGGGAAGTGGCGGGAAAGAAAGGTGGGAGACGGTGTGGCGGCTGGAAGACACTAAAAATAAGCCGGCGTTAACAATGGCTAAGTGCGAACAGATGGGTCGCACCGCTGGGTGCGATTGACCGGACATGCCAGTCCCTAACCAAAAAGCAACCGCGACACGACCTAAACTGACAAGAACGAACCGTTTGAGGCGACAGAATGGGTTAGCCTGATGAAGATGCCCTAAGTGTCAATAACGATAGGAGAAATCATTTGAGATTTTCGTTTCTCTCCCAGCTCAACGCACATACTCCCTTTAATCCATATTACTTGTCATTGAAATAGATGTATTTAACACTAAAACATGGCTAGATATATCCATCAAGTAATATGGATCGGAGGGAGTACATTTCTATACTAGTTATAATATCGAGTTCTGTAGGCCGTTGGTTAATTAGCCCTTTCAAATGTATTACTACCGTACTACTATTAATTATAGTTGGAAGCTATTAATGCATTCGATGTATTATTTCTGATCCATATTATTTAATATGAATTTGTCACAATTTAAATAAACTTATATACTAAATAGTATCTAAATTTATTCAAATTTAGATAAATTTGAGTACTGCTATGGATCGAAGGGAGTACACTTTAAAGTGTCCGGTGGCGTGGCTATTTTTGTTGTCGTGGAAGAGGTGGGCTCGGTGTTGGAGCCTAGCCCAGCCCAGCCCAGCCCAGCCCACATGAGCAGCACTCGATGGTAGTACCTTCTTTCTTCCCTACCCATTTCAATAGGCCGGCCGGCCGGCCCGGCATCTTCCTCTCCTCTCTTCCAATCGCAAACCCCTAAACCCCCAAGAGAACATGGCGCCGCCGCCGCCAGCCTCCTCCTCCTCCGCCCTCCGCCGCCTCCTCCCGAACCTCCGCCTCTTCTCCACCGCCCCCTCCCCCTCCCCCTCCCCCTCCCCACTTCCACCTCCACCCGCCCCGACCACGGAGTCGGTCCTCTACTTGCTCCACAGCCTCTCCAAGGACCCGTCCCTCGCGCTCGCCTTCTTCCGCCGCTCCGCCGACTCGGGCCAACCTCTCGGCTCCGCGGCCTACAACCTCATGCTCCGCACCCTCGCTTCCAGCCCCTCCGCCGCGCAGGCCCACTTCTGGCCCTTTCTCCGCGACATGGAGGCCGCCGGCCACTCCGTCGACCAGGGCACCTACCTCGCCGCCCTCGCCTCCTTCAAGAAGGCCAGCCTCACCGCCGACTACGCCTCCCTCACCGCGCGCCTCGCCAAGGACAGGGACGACGCCAAGGCACAAGGCAACCCTGTCTCCAAAGCCGCCGACGCCGTCCGTGGGCTGGACGACGAGGGGGTGTCGGATGAAGACCTCGAGCAGAGGCTGGAGGGCGTCGTCGAGCAGCTGCTGCCGCTCACGGAGACCGCCGTCGCCAAGGTGCTCCGGGAGGTGCGGGACTGCCCGGTCAAGGCCCTGGCCTTCTTCCGCTGGGCCGGCCGGCAGGAGGGTTACGCCCACGGCTCCGTCGCGTACAACGCCATGGCGAGGGTGCTCGGCCGGGAGGAGTCGGTGACGGAGTTCTGGGAGCTGCTCCAGGAGATGAAGGCCGGCGGGGTGCACCTGGACATCGACACCTACGTCAAGCTGTCCCGCCAGTTCCAGAAGCGCCACATGATGCCCGAGGCCGTGGACCTCTACGAGCTCATGATGGACAGCCCCTACAAGCCGTCGCAGCAGGACGGGCCGTTGCTCCTCAGGCGCATCGCGCTCAGGCAGGCGCCTGATCTCGACCTGGTCTATCGAGTAGCCAGGAAGTTCGAGGCCGTGTACGAGATCAAGACCAAGGACGTGTTTGACGGGATCCATAGGGCTCTTACGAGTAACGGCAAGTTCGATGAGGCCGCAGAGGTCATCTATGATATGAGAGGTGCCGGCCACCAGCCGGACAACATTACATATAGCCAGCTGGTGTTTGGGCTATGCAAGGCCGGCAAGTGCGAAGAGGCTCGCAAGGTGTTTGATGAAATGGAGGCTGAAGGATGCACGCCTGATCTCAAGACTTGGACCATGTTGATCCAGGGGCACTGCGCGGCTGGGGAGGTGGACAAGGCTCTGCAGTTCCTGACAGAGATGATTGAGAAGAACTTGGACGTGGATGAAGATTTGCTGGATGTGATGGTCAAAGGCCTGTGCAGAAAAGACAAGGTTGATGCGGCTTACACCTTGTTTGTTGAAATGGTGGACAGGGCCCAGTTAAGCCCTTGGCAGAACACTTACAAGCATATCATAAGTGAGTTGCTCAGGGTGAAGAAGCTCGAGGAGGCACTGGGACTTCTTAAATCAATGAAAGCCCGCAAGTTTCCACCCTTTTCAGACCCCTTTCCTCCTAAAATTGCTGAGTATGGGACAACTGAAGATGCTAGGGACTTTCTCAAGGCCTTGAAGGGGTCAGTGAATACCTATCCTGCATACACTGTCTATCTGCTCGTGTTCAAGTCATTCTTTGCGGAGGGGAGATATTCAGAAGCTCAGGATTTACTGTACAAATGCCCTTTCCATATCCGCAAGCATCATGACATCACCAAGTTGTTTGAATCAATAAAAGGCGAGATTGCTTCTTAACTGAAGCATGGAAAAAGTTGGCAAGATAAACGTGAGCATGAGCTTTTGCACACTAGCTAGCTACTGTTTAGTAATTGTGGTCATGAGTTACATTAATTGTAACGCGGATATTTCTGTGAGTTATCTTTTATCTCCTTTGTATTTCTCTTCAGTTTTTCTTGTAGTTTTGCAGCTATGCAGATGCTATTTCTTTTGAAATACAATCCATATTAAACCATCTGAGCACAAAATTTAACAATAGTGCAATGAAATTGTTTCCTGAGTTTCATCCTTTTCTTCTTGTTTTCATGTTGATCACAAACTATGGAGCTACAGCACCTCATCTTAGGTGCTTAGAATGATGATATATGTTCTTATAGCGATCTATGTTGATATATTGATATTAGCAGGAAACTGATATGAGCAGGTCAAGACTCTTTATTGTCTTATTTAATTGGTGCTTTTAGTCAGAAGTCACAACCGATATGGGTTTTTGTTTACAGAAGTCACACTAGCTAGCTGCTAGTTAGTAAGATTGGTCATGGGTTGTTACATGGTATAATTGTAACGCGGATATGTTGCTGAGTAATCTCTCTTGTATTTCTCTTCAGTTTTCTAGTACTTTTGCAGCCATGCAGATGCTATTTCTTTTGAAATACAATCCAAATTAAACCACCCACTTGAATAGTTGTGCAATAGAAATTGTTTTATAGTACTCATTCTCAGTTTCAACCTTATCTTCCTTTTGTGTTGATCACAAACCATGGAGCTACAGCACCACATATCTAGGGCTTAGAATGATGATATATGTTCCTATAGAGATCAGTGTTGATGGAAGTTAGCAGGAAACTGATTTGAGCAGATCAAGATTCTTTAATTGTTTAATTAATTGTTGCTTTTAGTCAGGACTTAGGGCATCTCCACTCGTTGGGCAAACCCAGGCCAAATCCGGACCAAGTTTGGGCCGGACGAAACTCGTTTTCGGCCCGGGAACGCCGAGTTTCCCACTCGCGTTCCCAGGCCGAGTTCCCACGTTCGGCGAAATTCAGTTAATCACGGCGAAATTTGGGCGAATATAGGCGGATTTCATTAACTAGGGCAAGGACGCACATATTACATCGAATTTAACTAGGAAAATATTAAATTCAAACTAGGAAAAGGCCGCCGCCGTGGTCGACGCCGGACGCCGCTTCTACAGGCCGAGGCGGGGGTGGTTGACGGCCTGGATGTGCTCCATCACGGCGGCGAGAGTTAGCCCTGGAACGCTCCACCAGCGGCGGCGAAACATCGCATTGTGACGCGTCGGCGGAGAGCCTGGTGGTCCCTCGTGTCGGGCGAGATCCTGGAGGCGCCTGTCGGCGAAGAACTGCCTCCAGAAGACCAGATTGCCAGGATCCTCGGCGAGATCCGGGTCTTCCAATAGCCGCCTGGATCTCTCCGGCGATATCCTCGTCGGCGGGCACCGGCGGAATAGGGATCCCGCCGGCGCTGAGATTCCAGCCGACGGGGAGACGAAAGTTCGGCGGCGCGGTATAGCGTGCGGCGGCCGTTCGCCGCCGTGATGTCGCTGGGAAATCTCTCGGCCATGGCTTTTCGGCGGAGTTGTCGAGGTGGAAATGTGCGAGCGTCTGGAGTTCGCCGGAGTTGGGAGCTGTGTGAGAGAGTGTGAAGGGAGATGGCGAGATGTACGCCTTTTATAGGCCGAGGAGGGCAGGAGGGGTGCAGCGGCGAGGGCGGGAAAAGGGGAAACGGCGGGAAGGATGACGACGACTCGGCTTCTGTCGCTGACAGGCTGGTCCACTCGGCGAATTCGCTTCGTTCGGCGCTCCCAGGGCGTACCCGGGATCCTGGGAATGGCCGGGGAAGTCCGGACCAAAGTTGGCCCAAATCCGGACAAAAAGAGGTTCTTGGGAACGCGACTGGGCCGATTTTCGGCGTCCAGACCTAAATTCGGCGTCCGGATCGGCGTCCTGGGTAGCCGAGTGGAGATGCTTTTACAACCAATGTAAGCTTTTGTTTAGTGCAGTGTTCTCGTCAAATGTATTTTATCAACACAATTAGTGGTTGCTTTTAGTCAGGACTTGCTACCAACGTGAGCTTTTGTTTACTGCAGTGTGCTTGTCAAAATAATTTATATGCACAATTGATGGTTCCTTTTCGTCAGGAATTACTGTGGACATGAGATTTTGTTTAGTAATCTTGGTCATGGGTTGCTACATGGTTTTAATTGTAACGCGGATATTTTCTTGAGTTATCTTATCTCATTTCTTTTTTTCTTCAGTATTTGTAGTACTTTTGCAGCTATACAGATCTATCTCTTTTGTGGCACTGGAACTTCTTAAATTGATGAAAGCCCGGAAGCTTCCACCTTTTACAGACCCCTTCCCTCCTAAAATTGGTGAGTATGGCACGCTTGAAGATGCTAGGGACTTTCTCAAGGCCCTGAGAGGGTCAGTGAATACCTATCCGGCATACACTGTCTATCTGCTTGTGTTCCAAGTCATTCTTTGCGGAGGGGAGATATTCTGAGGCTGAGGATTTACTGTACAAATGCCCTTTCCATATCCGCAAGCATCATGTAATCACCAAGCTGTTTGAATCAATAAAAGACAATACTACTTCTTAACTGAAGCACGGCAAAGGTTGGTGAGATTATGGTGAACACCAGCTTTTGCACACTAGCTAGCTGCTATTTAGTATTCGTGGTCATGAGTTGCTACGTGTTATTAATTTTAACCGGATGTTTTAGTGAGTTATCTTTAATCTCCTTTGTTCAGTTTTCCTAATACTTTTGCAGCTATTCAGATCCATTTCCTTTGAAAGACAATCCAAGTTAAACCTGCTGAGCAAAAATTTGAACAATAGTGCAATGGTTTTTTTATAGTACTCATTCTGAGTGTCAACCTTTTCTTCTTGTTTTTGTGTTGATCACAAACTATGGAGCTACAACACCTCATCTCAGGTTCTTAGAATGATGATTTATGTTCTTATGCTGATCAATGTTGATACAAATTGAAGTTAGCAGGAAACTAAACTAGCAGGTCAAGACTCTTTAATTTCTTATTTAATTCTTGCATGTAGTCAGAAGTCACAACCGATATGGGCCTTTGTTTACTGAAGCGTGCTTGTGAAATTAGCTGCACAATTTTTTTACTATGTTATAAGCTGCTATAGTGTATAGTCTAGTACTAGAGTATATAATTAAAATAACACTTCGTTGATATATTTTTAGGTGAGATATTGTTGATCACTCACTTGGCATAGTAATCCTCGGATAAACGGGAAGTTTGTGAACAATTTTCTATCATGGGATTACGTAGTTTAGTTAGTTTGCCCCCCTCCTCCTTAAACCTCCTCCTTAAATGTATGGTTATAGAAAGACCAATATAGCACAGAATGTGTATGCTTTCACATAGTAATGTAGTATTTCAAACCGAAAGAAGTTGCACAGAATCATTGTAAAACCAGATATTCATATATAAGAATACCATACATCAGTGGTGCAAATAACAGTACAACATATTTACATCACTCTTATTTCATATCGCAAATAAGAAGATCATAGTAACACAACTTAGGGATATCCAGATCCCCTACAAGCAGCACCGCTTATTTGAAGTGTCATACTTGACAAAGCATGAGCAGATAATACCATGACAAAGGGGGGCCCTGGTGCTCTTAAGAAGCGGGATACATGGTTGTGCTCTTCTGGAGTCCCCAAGACATGTGCTTACGCTTGATGAAGTCAGAAGCCACAGTATCCACATCCTGA
Source organism: Avena sativa (assembly GCA_916181665.1). Classification (NCBI taxonomy): domain Eukaryota; kingdom Viridiplantae; phylum Streptophyta; class Magnoliopsida; order Poales; family Poaceae; genus Avena; species Avena sativa. The sequence continues at coordinate 34,312,165 of OV702300.1, read as the reverse complement.
TTCACATCTTCTTTCTTGATAACATTGGCATGGTTGTTCTGAAACTTGACTTGCTTTTGGCGGGTTTGGGAATGGGTTGTTCCTACTGCTGCTTCTTTCTTCAGAATACTGGTATGGTTGTCCTGAAATTTCGCATGGTTTTGGTGGGCTTGGAGATAGAGCAGACGAGTGTGAGACATGATTGGTCTGTGGCTCCTTGCTTCAAGGTTTGAGGAAATGCTGAAATGGCAGGGAATTGGGTTGCAGCTGTGGTGTTTTCTTCTCCTCTTTTATAGGCCAATAAGGATTCTTATTCTGAAACGGCAAGTGGGCATCATATTCTCCACTTTTGACAATTTTGAGCGAATCTCTTGTGTTTTCTTTCTTTTTTTTCTCTTCTTCGTTCAAATATATTAGGCGCTGAATGACTCCAAGCTAGGGTTCTAACTTATCATAAACGCAAGGTTAGTTCCTTTTGCAGTTTCTTGTTATCTTCTTTTTAGTACTACGAAGCTTTGATTTGTTTTCCCCTTCTGCTGATAAACATAAGCAATCTTCATTCTTATGATGGCAGTGCCAGTTATGATACTTTTATATTTTACTCTTTTGGTTAATTGTGAATAACAAGACAAGTCCCAGGCATCTTATTTAGCTATTGTTACCAGGGTAATTGCACTGTAGTTAACTTAATTCCATCCTTATCCACAGGAGTTCTGATAGTTGTGCCACAGTATTTTCAATATAATATAGTCCATGCATCCATCAAACTACTAGAAATATTAACTTGCTTTTTTTTTTTTCTTGAAGAGTGTAACAGAATTGCCATTGATGAACTGCTTCTAAGTCGTTTTTTTTTTCTAAAGGTGCACAAGAATTTAAAACCATGCTCTGGTGTATAGATGCTTCAACTATATACAGTATTGCATTATACGTGTACGATGTTTGCTTGCAGGAAAAGCTACTATCATCATTGTCCTCGTTTCCTTTGCATATGATTCTCAACCTATCATCTTTCTATTTCTCGAAAAGAACTGGATGCTTTTCCTGTTTCTTTCTCAGTCTACTTTTCACAAGGCTGTATAATAATATCCTGTAGCCACAGAGCGGCCCCAACTGCTGGGTTCCGTTTATCATCTGCAGAGTTGCTTCTTGAGACGGATCTGTTGCACAATCAGAGGAAACGTACACTGAAGACTCTGCCTGGTTGCAGGGTATATATCAAATGTGGTGGCGTTCTGCGGGTGAAGCCAGGCACTCATTTCCTGACGGAGTTTGGCGCGATAGAGATTGGTAACAGAAAGCAGTCACATATGGAGATGCTTAATTCATCCCATGCCCCAGCATTATCCGCGGAATGTTTATCACATGGGCATCTTGATACTTTTATATATCCTTTATTTATACGATTGCAAATATACCAGTTCAGATTCTACACATAATGAGTGCTTGGTTTTCATATTTGACTGTGCCTGTCTGAATTGCTATCTTCAGTCAAGAACAGTTGAAAACTTGCAGATCTTGTGCTGGTAGTATTCTCATATTTCTAGAATTTCAGAACCATATGATAATGCACAGCAGTCTGTTTGTTTTGGTTGTATATTTTCCTGGCACACCTGATTATATGTTTTATCAGTTTTGTTAAATGCAAGTTTCTAGTTCTTCTTCTTCTTTTGTTCTTGAGGGAATGCATTATTATGTGACCATCTGATTTGTATTGAGATGTGTGCCCCCTATGATTGGATATTGGTATTAGAGTGCATCAGGTTTGTTTCAAAATTTTACGGTGTAGTTTCCCACTCAGATGAATATTTTTTTTTGTTCTCTTTGTGTAGATTGCTTGAAATCATGTTTTTTTTTTTTGGACCAAACCCTGGAAGATGTATACAACACTCGGACTGTAATAAATCATCTCTGAATATAGAAGTTAGGCAACCAGTCATTGATCATACTACTTAAAGATGACATGGAAATCAAGTGGCACCACCATGAGCACGCGGGAGGGAGATGGAGGCCGGCCCGACGACAAGCCTCGACAGCGACAGCGGTGGGCAGGATCAAGAGAAGAGAAGAAGCGTGTAAGAACCAAGGGTCAAAACGACCAGATCTCTCTTCTAGTATCTATGTAAAACATCTCGTCAACACACTGAATATCCAGCACATCTCCAAGTAATAAAATTCACTTTATATACTACATAAAAAAGGCATAATTCCAGCCATGGGGAAAACTTACATATAATATTTTGATCCCTGAAATTGTGTGGACATATAAGTTGACTTACTTATTACAGAAGCAATCTAAGTAGTAGTAATACATAATTATGAAATCAACATACTCATCTAACGTGGTAGGCTAGCAGATGACATCAAGTCTCCCTCAAAGCTTCCTTGTGACTGCACGTTAACTCTCTCGCCCAATTCTGCTGCAGGAGATCGGCGGGCAGCTCTAGCTCTTCTCCGAGAGGTTGCATATCTGTTCTTCATACAAGAGTTCTCAACATGCATGTTTCATGGTGGGTCTTTCTTTGCCATTTGTAACCTTAATTATAAGCACCAACACCTCTGCAAGAGACGCGGCGCGGTTGCCTCCTCAAGGACCTGAGAACTAACACATACTTGTGATTTTCCCGTCCTTCAACTCCTGGACAAAATAACTTGACAGGTTCTGGACTGTGCCTGATTCCACTTGTAAAAATAGCTAGGCTTCATCCTGCAAAGCAGCTCCACTAGGACCACACCAAAACTATACACGTCGCTCTTCTCGTTTAGCTGTCTCGTGTGGAAATACTCCGGATCTAAGTACCCAAATGTACCCAAAATCCGAAACTTTGGCTGCCTAGTTCCCATCCAAGAGTATATTTGAGGAATTCACATCACGATGGATGGAAGATTGATATTAAAGCTGAAGAGTGGAGATAAGATAGAGCTCCTGCTGTTTCCAGGGCTATCCTTAAGTAATCACCCCAAGACAAAGAAACACCGCTATTAGCATCTGCACCAAGAACTTGAGACGACAGTGAGCCACTGGATACATAATCATCATACACACCAGCAAAGGAACCTCGGTTTCGAGACAACATCCAAAGAGCCAGCTTCACGATGTTTATCTGAGTGAGGACTGCGACCTCATTGATGAAATAATTGGACTCCTGAATGACCTTAATTAGACTTTTTTTATTGCTGCCACACGTACGTTGATCCATCAGATAATATGCCTTGCTGCCATGGCCCCCACGGCCATCAGAGGATCAAAGCTGTTTGTTGCCTTCTCTAGCTCTCCTAATGAGAAAATCGTTGTTTTGTCATTTGCAGTTCCATTAGAGGACACCAGCTTTTCTAGGAGAAGACCTTGGTTCTTCCGGAAATAATTCTTTCCTAGTTGCTTCTGAATATTCTTTTTCCACCTACGAGTGAGAAGTACTGAACCGAAGCTCAGAAGTAGAACTCCGAGAAACCACTGGACAACCCAATAATTATACCTACAGACATTAATAAGCTCTTTTAAGCTCTTTACAACTCTTCACTTGAAGGCACTCATTGATATCTGAAATAAAAAAAATATATATATATAGATAAGATGTGTTTAAAAATACAAAACATGGAACACAGTACATCATCTTTCAATTAACATGAAACAGTACATCACACAATTAGAAGAAACCTACACGAACAATAAAACAAACTAGAAGTAGCAAAAAGTGATTCAATATTTTATTTGATAACATAAGCCATACGTGTTTTAATAGATATGTGTACAACTTTGATTTACAGAAATAACAGATAGGCAACATTATTGAGAGAGAGAGAGAGAGAGATATATATATATATATATATATATATGAGCATTTGGTTGTATGGATTTCCTTGGAAGCCGTATGAGCATTTGCAGCGGTAACCAACATAGGCTTTATCAACACCACCGAACACTTTGTCAGCGACCTTGTTATACCTGACAACAACATTGACGTAGACAAGGGAAGAGCTCCAAGGCCCAAGAGGGATGTGCGTCCACCTGGCTGGCTTGCAGGCCATGTATGGGCCAAATGAGGGCCTTGTAAGTAGCGAGTGCGTAGGAGAGCTATTTAAGGACGATAGCTACCTTCGTGTGTAGGCTCGGCTCGGAACAGAGGAATGGACGGCAGTGTCGTGGATCGACAAACTTGCTCGGGGGAGGTTGGGCGGAACGAGCTTACTCCAATTTAATTCTTGATTTCTTCAATTCAGTTGTTGTTTTAGTCGTGAGATCCACAGGGATCTTACACACTTGAACACTTACTTCCACACACACTTGCTGTTCGCACTCACACATGCATATCCAGACATATTCTGTTGGGCCCCTGCACAACTTAGATTAGCAGCAACCCATTGCACAGAGGTGGACTTCATCATAGAAGAAAAGGCAAAAAGTTGTCCCGGATGCACAATATATCCACTTTGTACATTGGAATATGTGATGTTGATTGTCCCTTCATCAACATTTATGTCGGTGACCTGATCACGCTCCAACATGAGGGTAGTTGACGATGTCATATATATTTGTGCAGTTGAGGTGGAACTGTTTAGTTGCAAAGCCGATCGAATGGGAATTGCACACTTGTGTTACCACACCAACGATCGAGTACAATCAGCCCTTCTTGGCATTGGATTATACCCTAAGTTTGATCAGCCAAAGTTAGCATATGTACCAATGCACAAAATACCTGACAGGAGCTGAATGCTTGGTCGTTTTATTAGAGAGAAAAAAAAGAGAGGATTTACCTTTGTCATTGGAGCAGCCATCTAGAGTGTACTCCCTCCGTTTCAAAATATAAGATGTTTTAGGTTTGTGAAGACAATGTATTTAGACTTATTTTAGTACATAGGTTCACTCATGTTTAGAGTGAATCTAGACACTAAAACAAGTCTAGATACATTTATTTCACAAAGCTAAAACATCTTATATTTTAAAACGGAGAAAGTATTTAAGGGTTGCCTGTATAGCCGCCATCTAGAGTGTAATTTACTTTCTTGTGGTCGTGCCGCACAGCGACCTGGCAAGTCAGTCAATGTCTGCCTTCCTCTCTAGTGCCGCAGGTCACTCTAGCCCGTAAAGAAATGGGGCTCATTTCTGACCACACTGCATGCATTATCTGGCTTAGCACTTCCTGCTGCACAACGAAAGCACTAACAACAATTAATAACATGACACGGAATTCTGCCAAACTGAAGACAGTGGCTAAGCCATACACACGAGTACTAGATAGCCTTTGCTGTACAATTTATTTATACAAGACTTATGGATATGCAAAATTACGGCATGAAAATGCCAGAGCACACAAAAGACACTCACCATATATATCAGGCAATCAGTTTCTGAATGGCATCCTGCTCAGCAACTGACATCGCCAAGTGGAACATAAGCTAACTGACACCTATAAGTAGTAACTGAACTCCATCCTGGGCATCTAAAAAGTTATATACTAGTACAAAATTGACTGCTGGCGACCATGGCATTCAGAGTTGAAAGTGGCTTCATAGTCTCAACTAGTAAGAAGAAACGGTAAAGAGCGATGTTTACGTGCAAATACGAGTGTATGGTCACAAGAAAAAAGGACACCTCCTGGATTCCAATGGAAGTGGTTTTCATTGGTTTGATGGGATGTGAAAGTGAGATGGCAATTTCCACATTAAAAATGCACGGCTAATTTTCTTGTGGTCATGACTTCTGAGGAGACCTCGCAAGTCAGTCAATACATTCTGGTCCAGGTGATTCGAATCCATCAAAGGGGGCACCGGTAAACCTTTGCAAGCTTTCAGAGCTTACGGTAAAAAAAAAAAAAAAAAAAGCTTCCAATGATCTTTTTCTGCACAAAGGAATTTTTTTTTTAGCAAGTGCCTATTTGATTTGTTCAAATGTTTGCATGTCGCCGTGATTGACGAAGAACTCGCAAGTCAGTGAATATCTTGGGGTGCAGATAATTCGAGCCCAACAAATTAAAACTGGCGGGGCGTCAGGCTATCTCTGTCTGTAATAAATCACGGTACATATTACTATATTAGCTTTATGCATTGCTCACCAAACAAATGAGATTTTAATTTTGACACAAAAAAAAATAGCAGAGATGCATTCATTAATGAAGATGAAATATCCACGGTTGAAACAAATTGATGGGAATACCAGCCTGCTCATCAACCGCCATCGCCAGATGGCAATCTTCAGTCCTCGCACCTACCTAGTGGAAGATACGATTGCTTAGATTAGTAACACTAACTGAACTCCATCAATCCTAATATTTGTCCTGCAATCGAGGGCATCCGGAAGTAAGAAATTACAGATGCAGAATGCCCGAGAGAGATGAACTGAAGAGAGCCCAATCAATCCCAGGGTGGCCTGCTCCAAGGAACCGCCATGGAGCTGGCGTGTCCACTTGGGCGAGCTGGAAAATGGTAACCGCCATGAATGCTATGTTGGGCGGTGGTGGATCTCGCGCGACAGGCGCCAGCGGTGGGGGAGGGAGACGGTGTAGGGTGGCGGCCGGAACTGGTGGGAAAGACTTTTTTTTTTTGAGAGAGCAACCACATATTTCATTAATTGAAAATAAGTTACGTGATGTGGACACTAAAAGACAGACTTGGATAGAATGATTATCCTGAAAACACAGCAGACAAAAGACTAAGAGATCAAAAAATACAAAACGACCCCTAGATTTTACTGCAACCATCGAATCTAGCGGCCTCTGCCAACCTCCAGCGCCGCCGAGACGAACGCCGAAAGAGACGTCGAGCCTCCACCATTGCAAGATCCAAAAAAGCACCATCGCCAACGAGGCTTTGTGAGTCGATGAACAGGCCTGCTGCACGCAGTGAGGCACATGTCGCTGTGGCACGTCGACCGGAGGACGTCCCCGTGCTGTCTTGGACCAAGATTCGTCGCCTCCTGTCGACGAAGTCGAAGGAGAAAGACAGAACCACCACCTCCGGACCAACATCCTTGCTCCAGAGAAACCACCTCGTCCTGGCCGCCAGCGCCGTTGCGGATAACGACGAGCGTCAGCGACACAACGAGAAACAGATCTCGCCAAATCTGAAGAACGACGAGAAGACCAAGCTGCCGATCTGAAAGACCAAACAACAAACGTTGGCATCACCTCCAAGGCGCAACCATAAAGATCAGCACCGGTGTGGGAGTAGAGATGAGGGAGATTTACTCGTCTAGACGCCGCTCCTACCACCCCAACGACGCGCCACGATAAAAATACCCTAACCCTAACTACTAGACGAAGGAACAAGGTTCCCCCACCCTCCAGCCGCCGGAGCGGCAAGCGGAGGGAGAGGGAACCTGTCCGATCGCCGGCTAAGATCTAGGGAAGGAGTTGGGTTTAGTGCCGCCGCCTCCCAGGAGACGTACGTCGCCAGACCAGACCGGTATTGGTGGAGAAGACCTTGGCCGGCGGCCGGAGCCCGGAAGTGGTAGAGAAGACCTGACCTTGTCAAAATTTTACTGGGCGATGTGGCACTCACGCGGAGCAAGGACGTGTTCTGTTCCTCTTTTCTTTTTTTGGGTACTCCCTCTGACCAGGTTTATTAGGCTAACACGCAATTTAAAAAATATATTTGACTAAAAATTTGACCAACGAAATATGAATCATATTCTAATGATATAATTTTTGTGACATAATTCATATTTCATTGGTCAAAATTATAGTCAAACATATTTTTTAAACTGCGTGTTAGCCCAATAAACCCAGACGGAGGGAGTAGTAAGTAATCGTGAAACCTATTTGTCGGCACACACACACACGGAATTGAATCCAGGAAAAACGGTGCCGCTGCCACGAAGGGCAGATCGCGTCGCCTCATCCGGTCATCTCTGCTCCCAGGGCATATCGCGTCGCCTCATCCGGTCAGGAATAAGACATTTAAGCATTAGTAACTTCAATCTTCCCCAAACTTGAGCTGTACTCTCTCCATCACGAGGCCAAAAGTTATATATCATATTCCTATCCTTATGAATTTCACTAGGAGGATAGAATTTAGAATAAAAGAGAGGCACTATTTCCTCCCATTCCATGGATTGTCCATTCTTCAGCAGTTTATACCATTCTTCAGCTCTCCCTTTCAAGGATATAGAGAGTAACTTCTTCTTCACCTATTTAGTTGTGATACCTGCACACTTAAACAATCCGCATAATTCGTGGATAAAAAGCAAGTGATCACCAGGGTGGACAGTTCCATCCCCTAAATAATAATTATCCATAACACGATCAATAATACTTGTAGGTATCTTAAAAGGATCTATCTCAACAAGTGGTGGTTCATCTACTACCCTAACAGTGGTAGTAGTTTTCCCAAACAGAAAACCAAATAGGTTATCCATATTGGAAACAAAGTAACAAATATGAACAAAAAGCAATACTCACAGTAAAAGTTTCCTTTACCAGTTCCACTCTTCAATAGCGCTTCACTCCCCGGCAAAGGCGCTAGAAAATAGTCTTGATAACCCACAAGTATAGGGGGTGTATCGTAGTACTTTCGATAAATATGAGTGTCGATCCCAACGAGGAGCAGAAGGTGTTGACTAGTGGTATGGAGAAGGAAATCTCTGTAAATACTTAGCAAACAGATTTTTAGGAGTTTTCTGATAAAACAACAAAACAAAGTGCAAGTAATAAAGACAACGAACAACTGCAGCAAGTGGCCCAATCCTTTCTTAGCAAAGGAAAAGCCGGTGGAAATACTTATAAGGACCAAACATTCTCGAGGACACATGGGAATTCTGTCAAGTGCTTTCGCTTCATATAGCTAAGTACTCTTCTTTGGTGTTGTAAGTGTTGTGTGGGGTGAACCTGTGCTAATGTACCGACCTTACTTGGACTAATACATACTTATGATTAAACCCCCTGCAAGCATCCGCAACTACAGGAAAGTAATTAAGATATAAACCTAACCACAACCTTAAACTCTGAGATTCTACGCTCCCTTGTGCAATGGTGTCCTAATGGGGGTTCAGGTTTCTGCCACTCCGGCAACCCCACAATTAGTAGCCAAATACACAAAGAATTCCTCTAGGCCCATAAATGGTGAAGTATCATGTAGTCGACGTTCACATGACACCACTAGAAGAATAGCACCACAACTTAAATACTAAACCATTGAATAATATCTCAACACAAACCCAGGTGTTGGAGAAGATATAGGCGAGAGGGCGGAGTCGGAGGCCGGCCAGGTGGGCCACACCTCTAGGCGCGGGGCAGGAGGGCCTGCGCCTGTGAGGGGTGTGGGCCTCCTGTGGCCCAACTCCGCCTCCCCTTCTGGATTCCTTCGTCTTCTGGAAAAATATTATTTTCCATGATTTTTTTGGTATTTTTCAGATCTTCGTGAAATTGCATCAAAACACCTCTTTTTTCCATCAGAAACCTGACTCCGGCAGTTCATCCTCCAAGAATCATCCAACATGCAAAAATAGATGAAAATACATAAGTAACACCTCTTAGTATGAAATATATCAACGAATAGAGGCAAATTATGATATAGAATGGTGATACAAATTGGACGTATCAGACAACTTCGAAGACGACATGCCTCCAATGAGGTAAATGATGTGAGGGGCCGTTATCGCCCGGATCAAAAGATCTGAGGTTTCCCCCGGAGAGAACGCAGGGCTAAGCCAAGGAGGAACTCCTATACCCCTAAAACACCGCCTTCAAGAAGGTTTCGGCACACGAGGTGCTACCGGCGCCGACTCTAACAGGATTTGGACCTTCGTCCGGGCAATAGTACCTTGTCGAACCTGCATCTACCATGCCGTATGGTGGGCTGAGGTCACCGCCATCCCTCGGGGCTTCCTACAACACAGCCTACCTGTCCACCTATGGCAGCCAAAAAGGCCACGCATCCTTGTCTGGAGATTCACCACTCCATGGAAGCGGCGACCAGACAAATTCCCGTCCTTCTCAACGTCAACGGAAAGATTGTCGCCAACGAGGTGGAATACGAGACATGTGTACTTTATTCTTGTCCCACACAACGTCGCCATAGCCACCATGACATCGATACCGGTAGACCAAATCTAACTTTATAGACCCTTTAACAACGTCGAGCGTAGGTCCGAGGTCCCCACCACCTCTCGCCGCCGGGACGGCAAGCCGAGGAGGCGGGGACCCGTCGATTATGATCGCAAACGGGTGAGGAGTAGGCAGATGGCGGTGACAGCTAGGGTGGAACCCTATACCGCGGCCTCTGTTTGTTTTGTGGGTAAACTCTAAGAAACAGTTTGAAACAAGACACTCCGAAAAAACTAGTTCCACATTATATAAATGTGTGGTACTAGATGGACAAAGAATTAGAAGTCGGGAGGCCAGAGCCAAGAAGTACTGGTAGCCTGATCCTGGCGGTAATGGTATCCCCGTGACCGAATCTTTTCCAAGTGATGCTTGCCTTTAGTTTTGCAACAATACAGAATCCGCACGCTGGTCCTAGAAACAAGGCCGGCAAGATCTCCTAAGAGCATCTCTAACTCATATCCAAAAATTTAGTAGAGTCACTATGGAATTTGTCTTGTTTGCCTTGTTTGTTTTAGGAATTGGGAATTTTCAGCCACAGCCTCCTATACTTTGGTATGATAACATCGGTGTTATATACCTCTCGGCGAATCCGGTATTCTATGCCCGAATGAGATTAACTTGCTGACATTTTAAGTAAGCCATTGCTGGGGACTCAAAGAATACCACCTTCCGTGTAGCAGGATGCTCGATCCAGGGGTGGGTGTGGACACAGACCCCGCATCCCCGTAGGCTGCCTGCTCCAGGGCCATGTGTGTGTGTGTCGGTGGGGGTGGGGTGGGGTGGGGTGGGTGGGGGGGGGGGGCGTCGACACGTACGGTGTAACTCGCCACGACGCGACGAATTTGATGTGGTGGATGGGGATTCAAGGCTGAGAAGATGGTCCGTCGGGGAGCCATCTACATCTACATCTACACTAATATAAAAAAACCAGAGGGTCAAATCCAAATAAAATTAGCCGTGTGATTGCCTACATCTGACGATCTAGGATTCCCCAATGATGTGTCGTCCGTCTTGATACCCCCGTAATATTTGTCGTTGATCCTCTTAGTTTGACGGGATCCGCACTATCGCTAATCACGTCCATCGCTCAACCGCTGCACAACTGCCCCTTGCATGCCCAGCGCAAACGCCGCCCCACTTCATCTGCCGCTTCTTATCTGTGAGCGGAGTCAAGCTGGTGAAACGACGTCGCCCTAACCCGATGCCACATGACTGGATCTACGGCTACCATCTCCAGCCTGCACAATCCCCTTTACGCCCGCCGCATGAGCAGTTCATCGTTAAGGAGAGCTCAAGATCTCGAGCGTCGGCCCCTCCCGATCTTATTCCACACAAACAAAAGACAAGTCAAACGTCAGAACGAATCAGCAACGTCGTTGACTATGGAGGAGGCACAAAAGCTACCACGGACATTTGGGAATTGTGAAGGCTGCCACAGCCAAGACACAAGATGGTAGCAGGTGAGAGATCTTCAACTCTTTGATCATCAATATTAGATCTGAAGTATTCATTGATCATCAATATTTGGTCTAATTCTTTAGATTCCATCAGCCGATGGATGGACATCACGCAAACATCTACAACAACTGGATCTCCCATACATTAAGTACGTAGACTACACTTGTCCTTTACCAAATAGCCGAAAATAAACAATGTTGGATTTTAATTCATGCTGCATCATCGAAGTAGTTTATGGCTCCATTTGCACGACTATTCTCTATTCTTTCCCTAAAAAAGCCTAACCAGCAGGATGAATGCTCTCCTTCCACTTGAACAAATATAGGTCTTAGCTCTTTCAGGTAAATGACATGCACTAGGGTTTAACATGCATGTCAGGAGTTTTCATCTCCATGCATATACTTCCTCCGTCTCAAAACATAAGATGTTTAGGTTTGTGAAGCAGATGTATCTTCATCTGCACATGCATGTACATGTGCTAAATTACACGATAAATTCAGATACCTATTATGTGCATGTGCACGTGCTCAATTACTATGACCTTAATTAATTGCATCACCGACCGCACCGCACCCCGAGGAGAAGAGGAGGTCCATCTTCGATCGTGTCCGCGAGAAATAAACCTAACGGGCCAAAGCCCATGAGTAAACTAGTCTCTCTCATCCAGGCCCAGCCCACTGAGCAACAAACTCCGTTTTCTACCACTCCTGTCTGTCCTCTATAGGGGCAAACCGCCGCCGCAGAGGAGACCGCCGCCTCCTCCTCCTCCTCTTGCTGCTGTGCCCTAAGCCGCCCGCCCACCCCACAGGAGCGCATCGCCGCCGCCGTCATGGCTGAGGACACGGAGACTAGGCCCGCGTCGGCGGGAGGGGAAGAGAGGGAGGAGGGGGAGATCGCGGACGACGAGGACTCGTCGTTGGGCCCGCGCGGCGGCGGGGCGGTGAGCCACCCGCTGGAGCACGCGTGGACCTTCTGGTTCGACAACCCGCAGGGCAAGTCCAGGCAGCAGGCCTGGGGGAGCACCATCCACCCCATCCACACCTTCTCCACCGTCGAGGACTTCTGGAGGTACCAACCCAGGGCCAGATCCCCTTTCTCTCGCTTCACTAGGTTTACCCCCCATGCGATTGCAACTATCTATGCTGGAGTGGTTTCGACACCATACATCTTCTACCTAGCATTAGCCCTCAAGAGGGCATGGCTTCCTTCTAGCTTTTTTTTTTTTTTTTTTTTTTTTGGAAACCTGGCTCAGGAGATGAGGCCTATTAAGCCTAATAATAAGTATCGCATGATATTCCATGTTATGCTGCATATTTTGAACATTCCTAAATTTTTGGTGCCTAATAACAGTTCATTCATTTACTTTTACCATGATGAGAGTTCCCTTTAACTTGCAATCCCCCCTTGTGTTGAATTAGTCTGTCCCTTCTAACAAGGGAGGATGTGTTATTTTGACATTCATCTCAACTGAATGCAACAAACATTTATATAGCATATTGTTGTTTTCATACTCAAATAAATAGGGTTCAAATTTTACTGCACTTGACATGAGATAGACGCATCTTGGTTTTCATACTCATGTTTGGGAATCAACCATGTCACAAGACTGTAATTTAGAGTTTCCATAAGACATTCATATCAGCTGATGCAATATAACTCCAGGCTCCAATTTTGTAGTGCATTTCACGTAAGCCCAGATGCATCTTTATAGCCCATTTGAACTTGCTTAAATGTTTAGCAGGAACCAGTGTTACATACAGACAGATTGCTAGAATATGTTACTCCTACTTTACGCCTATAATATCTAGTTGATATTAGCTATAATTATATGTGTTCTGTGGCTCTAGTTTTATGAGCAAAATGCAAGCATGCACATGTTCACGGATTTGAGATAATCCACTAACCTGCATTCCCGACACTGTTTCCTCAGATTATCTGCCATCCTCTCAAAATATACTTCAGGTTAATTCATTTATGTTAGTAATAGTTTGCTACAGAAATCTGGTTATCGTTTTGCTTAGATAATTTGGTTTGTTCTTTCACCTGTTTTCAATCTTTTGTTTTTATCTGTTAATAAATTCCTTCATGGCTAACTAGTTGACTGGTGTTTCAGCCTTTACAACAATATTCATCACCCTAGCAAGTTGACTGTGGGAGCCGACCTTCATTGCTTCAAGAATAAGATTGAGCCGAAATGGGAAGATCCCATTTGTGCCAATGGCGGTAAATGGACCATCAGTTGTGGCAGAGGAAAATCTGACACGTTGTGGTTGCATACTGTAAGCATCTTTTGCATCGATTTTTTTTTCCTTTTACAGGATTATCATTTCCGTAATATCCATCCTAATTCCTTTTGTACAATATAATGTTTAGTTGCTGGCATTGATTGGTGAGCAATTCGACTTTGGTGATGAAATATGTGGAGTAGTTGTTAGCATCCGTCAGAAGCAGGAAAGAGTAGCCATCTGGACTAAAAATGCTGCCAATGAAGCTGCTCAGGTATTGAATCCAAAATGCAAACTATTTTCTTTGATTGCAAGCACAACAGCCATGTATGTAATAAATATCGCAACAGTTTAAAACTGTGTCATATGCAGTCATGCAAAAGTTGTGCTGCTACCCATGTGTAAAAGGGTGACCTGGCTGTGTGGATGCCTTTATGTGTACATTGTTATCTGAAGAGCAAACCATAATTGAATAGGCTAATGTTCTTTAAAGGATGTGTGCTGTACCCTGAACAGCAAAACATTGTTGAATAAAACTTGTATTGTTATCTGTGTTTCTAGCTCCCAAGATAAGTTTGTCCAATGAATGTTTCCCTAGCTCAAAACAGTACCCCAGCTGTGTGCTTATTATTAACTGAAATCATCTTAATTGTTTTGTGCAACATCTATCTATTTCTTGGTGTTATTATTCGGCTATATTAACTCCTTGTATACTTAGTTGTTTTCCCTTCCGTTAGATTCTTGTGTAGATTTGTACTGTAGTAGTAGTATCCTTAATTGTGACTAGATGTTGTTGTTCCCCCAGCATTGTCCTATTTATTTTTCTGTCATTAATAGATTGACGGAGTATTACTAATTTTTTGTGTGGGCTGTTTGAATCATCATCATCGTCATGATCCAATCAGTGTTCTATTATTGATTTCCTTGCCATGCGAGGGTGTTCTGACCTTATGCCATGTTTATATAGATAAGCATTGGTAAGCAGTGGAAGGAGTTCCTGGAATACAAGGACTCTATCGGGTTCATCGTTCATGTGAGTGGCACTTCCAAGTCTTGATTTTTGTCTTGCGTCACTAGGGCTAGCTGGCCGTGACTGACATGGTTCTCTTTCTGCTCGCTTGCTTGTTTGCAGGAGGATGCAAAGAAGGCTGAGAAAGCCCCCAAGAATCGCTACACGACCTGAAGCTCGCTGCTACTGGTGGCACGTCTATCTTGGGAGCGGAGCACGCAGGATTTGGTTTCCTTTGACTGGCTGCTAGCTTGCTGTGTTGGGATGCAGGCCGTACGGTTGCTATGAATTGCTTGAAAGACATATATAATCTTAACATGTTTGGTTTGTGTGCCCTTGATGTACTCCATAAGTTTGTATGAGAAGCGAAAACTCGTTTATCCGCAGTAGTGTGTTTTGGTTGCTGTCAGATTCGTTGAATGTCAACATATGCAGGCTGACATTCTAGACACTTGCAAAGGCAGCAGGAGTCCAAGCTAGTACATACTTACATACAGGAAGGGGAAGACCTAATAAATAGATAGATTTAAAACTGAGCTGAATGAGTTGCAAAAACGCAGCAGGACACAGGTTCTTTGATGAAATAAACTAGTACTGTAGTAGCAAGTGTTTTTAGACGCCGTAGCCCGTAGCTGAGTTGTAATCGATCATAGGTAGCTACTACTCACTTGAAATTGAAACCGACTCGATTCCAATCCATGCATAATACTACTATGTATGTATGTATGTATGTATGTATGGATGGATGGAAACAAACGATCGAGTTACAGTATATATCTTCCCGGACCGCTCTCCTCTCGCCACCTCATAATCCACGATCGATCGATAGCGACGACGACGCACTGCGCGCGGGATACGCGATCGATCGATCGATCGATCCATGCCGTTTCGGATGGCCGCCGCCGCCGCCGGCGACCAACAACAACACAGAACCACCAAGCGCGCGCGGCTGCGGCGTCGGTCCAGCAGCAGCAGCAGCAGAAGCAGGTCGTCGTCCTTCTCCATGCTCGCCGACGATGTCCTCGTCATCATCTACCGGTTGCTGGCCGATCACCCCAGCAGCCGCGCACGGTTCCGAGCGGTGTGTCGGTCCTGGGGCGCCGCAGTGGCCGCCGAGCCGCGGGTGCCCGTCCTGCCGTGGCTGCTCCTCTCGCCACGCGACGCCGACTGCGGCGGCGACAGGACGAGGCTCGCGCGCTGCCCCGAGGACGGCGTGGTGATGCGCATCTCTCCCCGGCTGGGGGCCGTCGGGAGGCGCCTGGTGGGTGGCTACGACGGCTGCTGGGTCGTGTCGTGCCACCCGCCGCCCATCAGGATCGTCAACCTCTTCTCGGGCGCCGAGGTGGCCCTCTCCGAGAAACAGAGGAAGATCGCCTGCCCGCGCCGCAACCACGGCCGCGGCGATACCCGCGGTCCTATAATCGTCTCGAAAATCGCCTTCTCTGAGTCGCCCACCTCCAAGAGATGTATCATGGCCGCCATGACCGACAACTGCGGCGTGGCGCTGTGCCGGATTGGTTGCCCACGTGGCGGGTGGACCATACACGGATGCCAGGTCGAGACATTCATCGACATTGCCTTCCACGACGGTGACCTCTATGGCCTCACCGACAACGGCGAGGAACTCGTCAAGTTTGAAATCAGCGAGAACGAGGACGGAGCTCCGGTGGTGGTCACCGGCGCCGGAGACAGCAGTAGTACACGGCGGCGAGTCACATGTCGAGGAACACTTGCAAGGAGTTTGCCGCTTACATAGTTGATTTACACGGCAAGCTCGCGGTAGCTATGGTGACCTGGTGGTGGCGCTTGCGCGAGCCTTTCTTCAAGCTCTTCCAGCTCGACGATACAATGTGTTGCTGGCAGGAGGTAACAAGCTTAGGCGACCATGCCCTATTTTTGGGGCAAACATTCTCCAAGCTGGTGCCAACAACAACAACGAATAATGGCGGCGATGTGGAGAGAAACAGAATCTATTACTGCTGCAACAATTCTTCTCGAAGTCTAAACGCTCTAGTCCATGGTGATGCGGTGATCTTGACCATCTCCAAACACCATGATGGTGGTGGTCACCTTCTTACCTATAACAAACAGGACAGGACGAGTGTCCCTACTTATGATGACAAAATCTCATCCGTAGGCTACTTCACCAAGTGTGGTCGTCATGATATCATGTGGCTTCTTCCCCCCCATATCTAGCTAGCTTGCTTGTCACTTACCATGACTATATGAGACCTGCTTGTACAATGCAGCAGGATGCCTAGCTAGCTAGTGAGGTGCTGCTTATAGAAATAAATCAAACTTTTTTCTCCACTACTTACTGCTTATTTCTACACGGCCGGGGATGCCTACTTAACAAGTATCTTCCTCCTTGTATAAATAAACATGATGAGTTCTTACAAGAAAAAACGTACGGTTTATTTCTGTAAACACCTCTCTAAATACCTTGTACCATTAAGGAGCGAGGTGTTTTTGGCTCTCAGCAACTGCTCTAGGGGATGAAATGACCGAGGTTAATAATACTAACTAATATGTTCAACTTTCAAAAAATTAATAATCCATATGTACAATTGCATGCAATGTAAATGTGTATATGTGGTGGATGAGGTGGTATGGCCTCAACACATATGAGGGTCTACTATAGTAGACACCGACGCCTCCGGCGAGCTATTCGTATTCAGACGTTGGCATGGACAAGCAAGGAGTTATGGTGACCATCTCGGTCTTCCAACATTTACGTTGCGATGAACATCCGTGTATGTACCCTCGGTCATAAAATACATGTATGAGGTGCATGGCAAGGTGGCAATAGCGGTGGAACTCGGACCAAGAACCAGGCGATGGCATGCATAGGAGCATGAAGGAGCAACCCTTGGACGACCACGGGTGGAGCTAGCCGACGATTGTGGGCTTCGGCCTTGGCCCAGATCTAGGCCCATTGGGTATATTCGGTTTAGCCAGGCCTTGCTGATCGTTAGGTTTTAGGGGCTTCCAATGTGGGATCCCACCCCCTCGCCATGGTGTGGTCGGGGCACCAGATCTAGGCTCGTTGTGCCTCGATATGGCAGCTGCCCCTTCTAGGCTCTACAAGATCGACTTGTAGGTGCATCCTACTCATTGTACTGCACCGTCTGAGGGCTGGTTGACTAGCAACGTCCTATCCTTCTTGTTCTGGCTGACCTATCATTGTTGTGTTGCGCTATAACGTGAATGTGAGATTTGGGACGCCGGGGAGGCTGCCTCGGAAGGTGGACTGCACTGGCATCTCTACGACAAGCAACATGGAAGTGGTAATGTCATGGCTCTTTTGGCCATGTGGGTGGTGAGGAGCGGGAGACGGGGGACCCTGTTGCTGGCGGTGCTTCGCCAAGAACAACTCCTAGATTGTGTGGTGAAGGCCTGGTTCAGGTCAGTGGGTGGTCCAACATACTATTTGTAGTTCGAAGGTTATCACGGGCGAATGCCAATGGTGGTGATCCATATGTGTGGATCACAACCCCCTTGAGGGCCTCGTTGTGGTTTCCGTCTCCACAACTAGTCCGTGGGTGAAAACTCTTGACCATCTTGGTCTCGATAACTGTGACGCTTGGCGTTCTTACCCTCCTGGGAGTGTCGTCGTGGAGCCCCGGTTTTCTAAGTATCCCTATGGTTTTGATGGCAAGATCAACGCTTCTTGTTTCCTAATGTTTATCTTTGATCTGCTTTGTAAGAGGATTCTCTCATCACTCTGTATCGGTTCGACCGATTTAGAAGACGAGGGTCTCTGAGGCCACAGACAGTTGTAGGATGGCGGCGCGCTACTGCTCCTCTTGTGCAAGTAGGCGCTAGCGCACATGCTTCTTCGCTGGGGTAAACTCTTATTCACAACCAACACACTTGATCAGAGCGGCATCAATAAAATTGTCCTTCGCATGACGGATCCACTTCCCCACCCTCGTTGCACGAAGGGTGAAGTTCACCTTGAAGAACATGCATTCTTCCATGTAGAAGTATACACTTGACCTTGGTACGACAACCATTGGAGGCGTCGGTGTTCTTAGACTTTGCTCGGATTAACTGTTGATCGAGAGGAGCGGTTGTGTGTTGATCTTCTCGTAATCTTAGGACCTTAAACTAGTTAGTCCATGTGAACCCGTTTATAGTTGATCAATGTGAATGCTTTTATAATATTGTGGTGTGAATCTATAAAAAAATCATGATTGGCACTTTCTCACGAAGTAAACCATAATTAAGTAAGTCCCAACTTCGAACAACCTATGGAGTTTCCCCGAACATAGTGACACACAATTTCCAACAATGGAACCGACCACCATTCACTTTTTTTGCACACACTATAAAAGTTCCACCTGTGCGTGATATCACATGTTGTCGATGGGTGGATTTAGGCTTGTACCTCACATGGGCTCTAATCCGCGATTCCTGCCCACGCCTACTTCTGTGATCAAGGACTTGAACGCCTGCATCTAGAAGCTCTTAACTAACTCAACCTCAACCGAATTGACATGTGGGGATGTAAGAAGGCTCTCTGGATATCTCGAAGACGAGACACACATCTAAAGGAGATTGAGGATCAAGATTATGTGCAAGACAAGATGAAGACCTAACATGACTAAGGAAGACTCTGCCACCATCGACTCCTATAAGAGCTCCGGTACAAGGTGGCGGCCGCACCTCCGCCGAGACATCGGAAGCAGAATACACCCTGGACACTCCGAACACGTACGCCGTGCAAGGTCTACTTGGTAGCATCGAGGCAATGTACGGACCCACGTACTGTCGGTACCTCAAAACACTTTATGCACCGCTGGAGGCTGAGTAATTCAACCCCGTCTCTCCACTCCCGTCAGGCCTCCCATGGGTACGTCGAGGCCGCCCCCTACATCTGCGACCCTACGGTGATCTACCCTGGCTCTTCTGTCCATGGCGTCTACACAGGGTTATCCTGGCCGGCCTCGTATCTAGAGGGAGGTTATTACGTAACCAGCAGCCCTTCTCCTAGCTCTAGTGCATATATAGTTACTCGGGAGCGAGGAATTACCTAGTCCTCCGCCTCTACAGGCACATCAGAAAGCTTGGGTACATCGGTGGCGAGGGCCGCTCCTTAATTACTACCCGCAAGCAGCATGCATGAGGGCCCCATTCGTACGAGTGCTTTGATGGTTCCGGAGCTCATACGTACACCGGCCCTAGTACTGCAGGAGAATCAAGTCGCCATTACGTAGTACATATACAAGACCTCCATATATAGGTGGATTGTAGATGATGCCTCTGAAGGAGACAAGGCAGCCCTAGCTAGAAACAACGCTAAAGACCGCCCGGGACAATTGCTAGGGTCCAATATTTTCAAAAGGGTCTTTTGTTCTTTTACTAATTATTAAGACCCTTATCTTGTAAAATATGCCCAAATTGGCACATACACATATTATGTATGTGGGCATTGCCTCTATCTCATATGCTAATTCCCTCTAGCTAGTCTCTTTTGTTGCCCTAAATACGTACCTTTGTTCAAAAGTCCCTGCAAAGAATTCAAAACAAGTCAAGAGTCAAATAATGGTTTTTTGTAAAAGAATCAAACAACAAACATTAAAAAGGAACAGAAAAAAAAAATAGAAGAGAGAGAAACCTGGCCTAGCTGCATCAGCCCAACAAGCAAGATCAGCAACTCGCTACACCACATGGCCAGATAGATCCCTCTCCCCTCCCTCTTGGACCGGCCCATATCTTGCCAGTAGTGGCCTGTACTCCTTAGATCTCTCTCTCTCTGACTCTCTCTCTCTCTCTCTCTCTCTCTCTCTCTCTCTCGGCCTTCTCCTCCTCTCTGTAGAAGACAGATAGAGTGGCAGGTGGCCGTTCGTTCCATTGTCCTCCTTATTATCTCTTCCACGCGCCGCACCCCAGGAACCCTAGCCTCTGCCCTCTCCTCTCCTCTTCTCTCCTTGTCTGTTTTCGTCACCTCACGGTGCTGTTGCTATGAGGATTGCCGCCGAGCCCCGACGCTGAACCAGAGGCAGAGCATGACGAGTTGGACCCGGGCATCATCCGCTACCCCATCACCAACAAGCAGTACCCAAAGCTAAGGCGCGTCCGGAATCATCCCGCGAAGTTATCTCGAGAGCTACAAGTTTTCGAACGCACCCGTTTTAGTTGATTCGGTCCTCTCCCAATCAGTTCTAGTTGCTTTTTAAAAGAACCCCCAGGACCTATTTTTTCCTTTCTAGCCCCTAGACCAAGTCACCTTCCCAAATAGAGTCATATCCAATGCAAATTCAAATTCAAATCTAAATTCAATTATGTTTGGAATTTGGAAAAATGTCAAACCTCTGAAATATGTTAGAATTTGAATAATTAATTCAAATCCATTTTCAAAAATTAAAAATAATTATCCTAAATAGTCAAACAATTAACAATTTTCTAGTTTCGATATAACTTGCAGTAATTCATATATTTTAATTACTATTTCTAAATAATTCGTATAATATATTTTTTCTGATAAGAAAAATGCAAGGATTAATAATATGATTGATGACCCACAAGTATAGGGGATCACAATAGTCTTTGCGGGTAATATTACCCAATTTATTGATTCGACACAAGGGGAGCCAAAAAATACTTGCAAGACTTAACAACTGAGTTGTCAGTTCAGCTGCACCTAGAAATAGTTCTTGCTCACAGAAGTTTATCAGTAGCAACAGTTTGTAGTAGCAACATCAACAACAGTGAAATAGGAGCAATAGTAACAATAACGGTAACAGTAGGATTCGAGTGCGGTAGGCTTAGTGATGGATAGACGGGCGTTGCATGGACGAGTCTAAACATGTAACTTCAAGACCTAGGGCATTTCAGACAAATAATAACAAGCATCCAAGTACTAAACAATCCTAGGCATGTGCTCCAAATATAGTCATACGTGCTCGCACTGAGAACTTGCACAACATCTTCTGTCTAGCCAGCCCGTGGCAACGGGGCCTCTAGGGAACTACTGTCAATTTAGGTGCTTTCTTTTAATAGAGCACCGGAGCAAAGCATTAGCACTCCGTGAATACATATGATCCTCACACCACATCCATCCCCTCCGGTTGTCCCAATTATTTTCACTTTGGGGCCTTTGGATCCGGACAATGATATGTGTACACAACTTGCAGATAAGATCACAAACAATACTATCATAATGATTCAATAATAAGTTCAGATCTGAGATCATGGCACTCGGGCCCTAGTGCCAAGCATTAAGCACAACAAGTTGCAACAAAGTCAAATAGCACTAATAGAGATACTAGGCACTATGCCCTAACAGATCTTATTCGATTACATGATAGAACTCATCCAATCCCTACCATCCCCAAGCCTACAGCGGGGGATTACTCACTCATGAATGAGGGAAACATCGGTGGTTGATGGAGATGCGTTGGTGATGACGATGGCGATGATCCTCTCCAAATTCCCCGTCCCAGCAGGGTGCCAGAACGGAGTTTCTGGATCTGAATCTTGGTTTCTGGTGGCGGCGGCGGAGTGGAACTCTTTCTGGAAAACTATCGAACCCCCCTAAGTTTTAAGGTCAGAAGGAAACTTATAGGCACGGAGGGAGGCCGAGGAGCTGCCCGGGGTGGCCAAACCCCCTCTGGCCCCCCAGGCCTCCTCTCTGTCTCCCCTTTCTGGCTCCGTGGATCTTCTGGTAAGAAATAGTTTTTGGCATATTTTCCGGGATTTTTCCTGATAGTTCATTTTCTACACAAAAACAAGACACCAAGGTAATTCTGCTGAAAACAACGTCAGTCCGTGTTAGTTGTATCCAAATCACACAAGTTTAGAGAAGAAACAATAAAAAAGTGTTAGAGAAATTAGATACGTTTTGGACGTATCAACTCCCCCCAAGCTTAGCTTATTGCTTGTCCTCAAGCAATTCAGATGAAAATTGAGTGCGATAAAAGAACTTTTACGAACACTTTGCTTCATATGATGTATATATTCTCAGCACAGGAGTAGATGTTTAGACAATTCATAATAAGGAATATGCAACTAAGTCTACTCAGTAGTCATTGCAAGCTATGAAGGGAAACCCACTCAATAATAATAAGTAGCATGAAACACAAACATAAGCAACATTGCAATGCTCATAATAAGGTATAATAGAGTGGTATCTCGCTTGCCTTTGTTTGAAGAGCACAATATAAATGCCAATGCACCTCTGAAGTTCATATAAAGACTAGAAGTAAAGATATCAGAGATACAAGCATCAAAGTCATGACATAGTTAACCAAGTTTTGGAACAAACACAAAAATGACAACTATGCTCTCAAGAAGGTGCTCATAGAATAAGTGGTGACTCAACAAGGTTGTGAAAACGGTTTTGTGAAGGTTTGAAAGGCTTCCCAATGCTGAAAGGAAGGTACTCATTAGCTTTGAGCTCTCATTGCCCCTATCATAGGCATCTTCATGTGGTTAAGGTGAAAGTGAGGTCCACTCTAAATCATATGCTTGACAGACCATAGACTGTAAATCCCATGTCCCTTGAGTACGAGGGTAGCTCTGCATGCTACTCAACTTTGGTCACCTGAAAGTTCTTGTCATTGTAAATACATGCATATCATCGAGAACCGCCAATGGGGTACCCCTTGCACATGGTACAGGAGCTTTCCCATAACCAAAATGACAAGGCAAGCAGACAATGAGCATCTCAGCAATCTTTTTATTTACCATATGCATAGCTTTTTATTGAGGATGCTTCATAGATGCTCATTATGGTGATGCTGCAAGTTTCCACCATGATTAAGCATGGCTTAGGCTAGCGGCCCATGCATTTCTCTAACACAATGTATAAACTCCATGAACTAATAACTTCCCCTTTTATTTCACATCGTCGACATCCATAAACAAAAGAGCAAGGAATCAACTGGATGAGATATCCAAGAAGTGTTGAAAGCGTTCCCTGTGACAGCACGGTTCTGCTGACTCCCAGTATATAATTAGCAAGCATATAACTTTCATGGACTGTTCACAATGGTTCAGGATTATTAAGTGCAAGGAATAAAGTGTGTCATCAAGTTTGTGAGAGCTTTACTAACTAACTTTCTCAAAACAGACAAACATTTTATTTTGGAAGAAAACACGACATATGGAATATGCACTGAAATAGCAAATGATACTAATAGGTAGGTATGGTGGACACAACTGGCAATATTGGTTTTTGGGGAGTTGGAAACACATGTAGAGCTCATACTTAGTGCAAGTGAAGGCTAGCAATAGAGAGGTAGCGACAAACGAGAGAGCAATAGCAATCATAATCATGCTTGCAACAAAACAAGACTAACTATGGCATGAAAGTGATACAAGAACTCTGAGGCAAAATAAATCATCAAGGCTTACTGACTATTAATTAGTCATATGCATGCGTGAGCATGTGCCAAGTCGATTCACATGAAAAGTCAGAGGAGGATACCACAATGTCATACCAAAGTATGAATAAAACAATGCAAGCAAACATTCATATGACATGCTACAAACTATTAGCAAGCTGGAGCTAATCATAGACAAGCAAGAACTACTAAGCATCCATAATGACATACACCTTACACAAATAGGCTAAGCATGCTCACAATAATAAGTATATGTACAAAAATGAAATAAGTAGAGTTCGTTACCAGCCTCTTACCACACCTCGAGTTGTCTTAATCTTTATTATCGCCCTTCACTTGTGTGACTTGAATAATTAACATGAAACCAAAATCCACTGAGGACGGCTGGACCCTGCAAAGAACTGACAAAACCAAAGAAGAACAACAAATATTTTTGGTGTTTTCGATTTTTTAGAAACAAGTAAACAGAGAAAAAACAAACAAAGAAAAAGCAAACCAAACAAAGCAAAAGAAAACAAAAAAAAACTAAGACACTCCAAGAACAACACAACTATGCATGAAACAATAAAAACGAAGTGTCTAGAAAGACCTGAGATTTTTATTGATGAAGAAGGGGATGCCTTAGGCACCCCCAAGCTTTGACGCTTGTACCTCTTGAATATTTCTTGGGGTGACACGGGGTGGCTCCCCCCAATCTTGAGCTTTTGTCCATTCGTTATCTCATTATATCATTCTTTCCTTACACCTAAATTTTTTTCCTTCATACAAAACTTCACACAATCTTCATTAGCAACATTAGTGCATTCAAAAGATAATAGACCTTTGGGGTTTAGTTTTAAAACAACAAAACTTTCACGAAAGACAACAAGCTACTGTAGCAACTCCCTCAAAAAGCTCAATTTCCTAAAAAGAACCCGAAAAGGAATCAATAAGAAGCAAATGCAAATAATGGCAGAAATGTGTCAAAACAGACCAGCAGGTAGAAATCGATTTTTCGGAAGACCCTCTGTTGCTCAAATAAAAGTGTTTAACTAACATACTGGGGGATTTATTCATGAATTTTCAGCTTAATCCAACTTACAAAGACTCCTCACTAATTTTTATGGTTGAGGACATAAATCTGTTTTGGGACAACAACTCCCCAAATCTTACTTCCCTCTCATTAGAGGTCATTCTTGGCACAAAAAGCAAACAAAAAGGATAAGGAGAGGTCATTACTGAAGTAATAACTTCCAAGACTCACAGAAACTCTTGGGTTATCTCCCAACAAGTACTTTTCTTTAACGCCTTTAAGTTAGGCACGGCGAAGAGCAAAGATTGGAAAGGAGAAAAATAAAAGTGAGCAAGTATAAACATATTGAAAGCATTATTTTGTTCATTAAAATCCTTTTGTTAACAAGGTTGATCAAGTCTTATTGCCAAAACAATCTTATATAAAACAAAATTTTGTATTCCACAAGGTGATTATGTTACCTCATACTTGATAGCAATGGTCCCAATCATAATAGTTTCAAAATTTTCTTGTGGAATGGGAAATATATTTCTCCAACCTTGATGCTCTCAATATTTTCAATGGAACTCAGGCAATAGCTCTTAGCAACCTTCTTGGGGAAATAGACAGTGTGCTATTTGTCATTAATATTGAATGTTACTTTTCCTTGATTGCAATTGGTGACAGCACCTGCAGTATTAAGAAAAGGTCTCCTAAGAATAATAGACATATTATCATCTTCAAGCATTTCAAGCACAACAAAATCAGTTAAGACCATGGAATTATGAGCAACTTGAACATGGACATCCTCACATATACCAACAGGAATAGTAGTTGACTTATCAGCCATGTGCAAAGATATATCAGTTGGTATCAAATTTTTTAGCTGGAGTCTCTTATAGAGAGAAAAAGGCATAACACTAACTCCAGCTCCCAAATCACATAAAGAAGTTCTAACATAATTATTCTTAATAGAGCAAGGAATAGTTGGTATACCTGGATCACCAAGTTTCTTTGGAACCTTACCATTGAAGGAATAATTAGCAATTAGAGTAGAAATCTCCTCATTAGGAATCTTCCTTTTATTAAAGACAATATCCTTCATATACTTTGAATAAGGAGGCAACTTAATAGCATCAATCAAAGGAATTTGCAAGAATAAAGGTTTCATCCACTCACAAAACTTGTTGTAGTGTTCTTCCTTCTTTGACTTGTGTTTCTTACCTGGAAAAGACATAGGTTTCTGCGCTCAAGGTTCTCTCTCTTTACCGTGTTTATTAGCAATAAAATCTTCCTTTGTGTACCTAGTGTTCTTAGTGTGCTTCTCAGGTTCTTCCTCACCTTCCTCCTTATCAGGAGACTCATCATTATTATTACCACTCTCAGTTTCAGCATCAGAGACAAATATACTATTAGGATCTACAGCAGGTTCAAGTGGTTCCTCAACTCTCTTATGTTTCTTTTTCTTTCTCTTACGAGGGCTACCACTATCTTCACCTTGTTGGGAATCCTGCTCTATTCTTTTAGGGTGTCCTTCAGGATATAGATGATCTTGAGTAGCTATACCACTCCTAGTTCTAATTCCATAAGCATGTTTATCTCCTAAAGCATTAACTAGCATATCCTTTTGTACCTTAGCAAGTTGATCAAGTTGGGTTTGAACCATTTGAAAGTGTTTACAAAGCATTTTAATATCATTAGAAGTTCTTTCCACAATATCTTTCAACTCATGGATAGCTCTAGAGTTTTCCAATAAATGATTCTGAACTTGTTTATTAAAATAACCTTGTTTAACAATAAATGTGTCAAGTTCCTCTAAGCATTGATCAGGAGGCTTACCATAGGGAATATCACCTTCATCAAAGTGTTGGAGAGAGTGTACCTCAATAGTGGATGAGTGGGGAATTGGCTTACATAATTCTTCTATAGGAGGTAGATTCTTCACATCTTCAGCTCTAATACTTTTCTCCTTTAGACACTTCTTAGCTTCCTTCATCACTTCATCATTTAATGCAATAACTCCCCTCTTCATTGTTGTTGGTGTTGGAACTGGTTCAGGAGTAATAGGCTCAGGTGTATTCAACTCAGTTGAAGTCCAATCATCATAATTTTTGCTTATCTTGGTCATTAATACTTCAGCATCTGTAGGAGTCCTTTTCCTGAAAACACAATCAGCAAAGCTATCTAGGTAGGTCCTAGAATCATCAGTTAGTCCATTATAATAAAGATCAAGAAGCTCATTTTTAGGTAATGGACATCCTGGATGTGCATGAATCAAGGCACAAAATCTTTTCCATGACTCAGGCAATTTCTCTTCTTCTCCCTGTTTAAAATCAAAAAGTCTCTGCAAAGCAGCATGTCTAGCACTAGGAGGAAATATTTATGGAAGAAAGAAGCAATCAAGCAATCAGGGCTATCAATGGAACCAGGAGGTAATCTATTAAACCAAGCCCTAGCTTCTCCTTTTAGTGAAAAAGGGAAGATCTTAGCAACACTTGCTACGACCCTGCGTCCATTACGGCCTTCACGGCCGCATCCACTCCGTTCGGAGCCTCACTAGGGGTGTCGACTGGTTCATCAGAGATCGTGACGACCTCGTTGCCCTTTGCTTTCTTCGCGCCCTCAGCAGACGCCTCGACCTCGTCGCCCTTCCTCTTCTTCGAGGGATCTCCCTCTACCCCTGCGACACCTGCTAGAACCTTAGCCACCGAGGGGTGACCGATTTTCTTCATGCCCGTCCTGCAAAGCAACATCATCAGCAAGCTCATCAGACCACTACAATCCAGTCGTTCAACGGAATACACCAAAAACACTTACTTGGTGACTGGGATAAAGCATAGGCCGGTGTGAATATGCGCCGGCTTCTCCAACTCTGGCCCCAACTTCCGGATGAGGCTCGCCTCGAACAGGCTTGGTGCCCATGACACGGAGTCCTTCTTCGAGGATGAGGCCGCGGCAGGGATCTCCCCGGCGGTCGACGCGGGTGCCTCCCGTGGTGGCGATGCTCCCGCGGGTGGAGCAGCCTCGAGCCTGGCGACTGCGGAGAAGGGTGGTGGAAGAAACGCCAACGGTACTTCATATTCTACCACGGCCGCATCAACTGCCGCAGTCGCCTGCGCCGACGCGCTGGCCCCGGCCTCGTCGGCCACGCTGGTCACTTCAGAGCTACTCGCAGACCGAGGCGGTGACACCGCTTTGGCCGGTCTCTTCTTCTTCTGCGGTGACTTCTTCTTAGACGGCGTGGCCACGCACCGAGAAGTGTGTTCAAGGGCCTCGCCTTCACCCCCGTCATGAGCCTCGAGGCTCTTGCTGGCCTCGAGCTCGCGCTGCCATTGCCCGCGGGTCTTCCGAACCGTGGGTGTGGCGACCTCCACAACCTCGTCGTCGCCGTCGTCGTCACCTCCGACATTGCCCTTGTCGGAGGAGGACTCGCTCTCGTCCTCCACGTACTCACTCGAGTCTTCATCATCGGTGGGTGGAAGCCAACTTTCCACCACTTGGAACAACTACAGAAATGAAATATGATCAGTACAACCGCGACTGCAATTCTGCGACTGCGAAATGGATAAGGAAGAGTAGACTCAGCGGTGACGCCTTGTGCTTCATGCTATACGTGGGAATCCTGGCCCTCGAGTCGAGATATTCCACGTCAGTGATCTTCTTTAGCGCAAGGGCATAGTCGTCGGTGCTCCACGCCGCGGTGCAGGACTTGGTCGCATCGTCCTTGCCAATTTACTCATACATCCAATGGGCGCAGCTGGCCAGAGGCACCAGCCGTCGCCCGAGCCAGCAGTTTTACAAGTTGATGGTTTGAAGGCCCTCCTTCTTCAGTTGATGGATCATCGTCAACATCTCGTTGACCACCATCCGCTGGTCGAGCGGGAGTTTGGCGACTTGGAGCCGACGCGGTTCGGGCCGGTCGGCAGAGTACATCGGAAGCGCCACCTCGCCGCCCGGTGTCGACTCGCTCACGTAGAACCAATGTTTCTTCCATTCGTTCACCACCTTCTTCGGCAGCATGAGGTCGAGGAAGGAGGCCTTAGACTTCAACTAGAAGGTGAGGCCGCCAGCAGCTAGCATTGGGTCGCATGCCCCTTCGTGTCCGACCCGCCCGTGGAATAGTTCTTGCCATAGGGGGAAGTACGAGCAGCAGCCCAGATAGCACTCGCAAAACGCCACAAAAATGGCGAGTTGCTCGATGCTGTGCGGCCCCAGATTTGACGGCTGGATGTCGTAGTATGCGCAGAAGCGACGGAAGAAGATTGAGGTGGGGAAGCCGAGCCCCTTCTCCAAGTGGCTGGTGAAGTAGATGAATTCCCCAGCGTGCGGATCCGGTACCACCTCTCCGGCCGCAGGGATTCGCCATCTCCCGGTGTGGAGGATTCACGCATCCTCGAAGGATTTCAACAGCGTCTTGGTGCACTTGGATCTCCCCCACGAATCTGTTGGTGGTGCCATCGATCGGAGGATCTGGGATCACGGGGTTGCTCTGGATCGTTCTGGGTCGCTACAGAGGAATGAAAGATTGGGAGATGCTCGAGGTCGGAAGAAGTGTGGGGAATGATCATCCTTCGCCCGTCACTCTCCTTATATAGCGGTTGCTACCCGCCATTTTCAGGGAGCCGTTACCGCGCGATGATTACGCCGATATTACCGTTGGATTACCCAACGGCTAGTTTGACCAAGATTGACGGTCCAACTTTTTATATTCGACTCGCCAGCCGCAGCGATTCGACTTCTCGTCGACCCATTCGCCATAGCAGCGATTCGGCTTCTCGGCGACCAATTCGCCATGGCTGAGATTCGACTGGTCGCCGTTATCGCGACTAAGGAAACATGCTCTCTCTTCCATTGAGGGAGTCCACCGCCGATTCAACTAGGCGTCCAAATTGGACCCAAATACTCCGACTTCCAAAGAACACCTGTGACGAATCAATGACGGCATCGGGGACTACCGATGGGAATATGTCGAGTGGGGTATAGCCAGCAGGACGTTTCGTACTGGACCATAATACCAGCTAGTGGGCCTGTAGGACGGCGAATGGATCACGATCTAGCAAGGAGTCAGGCGACTGGAAGCTGAAGGCCTAGAAACATAGCTAGGCTTAGTCGAATTAGGTCAAGCACTCTCCAAGTGCTTATCCAACTCAGTTGTAGATTTGTAAACCCTAGCGAGGTGACTCTATATAAACCTCCCTAGGGCTCGCATAGAACTCACGTTCCACCATACACCCCCTGCGACTCGCCGCCTAGCCGCCGAGCTCTCCCTTGTATTCTTTCATCAATACAATCTAGCAGGAGTAGGTCTTTACCCTCCGGGAGGCCGAACCTGGGTAAACCCCTGTGTCTTTGCCCTCATCTCGCACCGCAGATGGCTGGCCGCTCTTGCCCCTCGTTCTACTACTCGTTGCCGATTGCAACATTTGCCGTGGCCATTCCCACGACAGGGAGGGCGCATCGTGATGGTGTGGAGGGCACACGACTGAGGCTGCAGCAAGTGGCGAGCATCCCATGACCGCGGGCGTGGCGGCACGGTCCGATCTAGGCCTATACGGGCATGGACATGCTGCACCTTCGGTGTGCAATGGCGGCACGAGGAGCTCCTGCTCCAGCGTGCTGCGTGGATGTTGCAGCTGTGGTGCCAGCCGGCATGGGGGGCCTCCTCCCCCAAACCCATGTTAGTTGGTGGCAAGACCGGTGGTGGCCAGTGCCCTTGGTGGTGCCGGTGGCCAGCCAGGCGGCGGTGGCTGGATTCTTACCGCCCAGTCCTCTTTACGGTGGTGGCGAGATGGTGATCAACCACCCTCCTCCACCAATGGCATATGCGGCTCTCTCCTCGACGACAGTGCGTCCAAAGGCTTCTACTTGCTTCATGCCCGATGGTGTCGGGGTTGACGATAGGGCCGAGACAAAATCCCTGCATGAAGCTGGCGACAGCGACGCCGGTGGGCGCGGCCACCTCCTTGGAGGTATCATCATGTCGATGCCCGTGCTTCCCCGCCTCGAGCACCGGGGAAATCCTTGACCCGGCTTATAGATCGGGGGGCGGTGTCGCAGCTGTGTCATTCACTCCTTGGGGCGTCGCCTAGGTGTTTCTTAGCTTCCTCGGTGCGCTTGGTGGAGTCCGCTCTTGGCTACCCCCAGAGCATGGGCTCCTGGGGCGCTATTTAAGCCAACATTGTTGCTTCCTCGTCGATGCCTCCTCTAGTCTGGTTCGGTCCCGTCATTCACTCGCTGACTCTTAGGCGCTATGGGCGGGTGGTGCTTTGGCTTGTGCCTTCCAAGAGTTGGATCGATCTTGCGTAGTTCCCTTCTTGGGTTGTGAAGCGGGCTAGAAGCTCGGTGTTTCACCTCCTCGCTGTTCTTGGCTGGAGATGGTTCAAGGCGAGTCTTTGTCATTTTGTTGGTGTGGGTTGTAGTGTGAACCATGCCATGCCATGCCATGCCGCGGTATGTTTTGTATTCGTGTAGCCGTACGGGCGGTCTTGGACCCCTTCTTCTATATATATATGGATCTCATTCACCTTCCCGATCTGTTATGTATGCTTGAAAAAAAAATTCTAACTAAAGATGGCTCCCAGAAGGGAAAGGTGCAAAAATTAGGGATGCATAGAATCAAAATCAAAATAAAATCGGTAACATATAGGGATACCTACCGCCACGCCATGTCTTACCATACTAGCTAGGGGCCGGCCGGTGCACTAATTTTTGTTGCTTAATTAGCGGCCGCCACCGCCACGCCCGGCCCTAGCTCCCTCCGGATCGCGATATGATTATGATGATGGACAACAAGGCAGCGCTGCTCGTCTTCCTGGCCGCCGCTGTGGTCGCCGTCTCGGCCGGTGAGGCGAGGTTCGCCGAGGCGCCGCAGTACCGGAACGGGAAGGGGTGCCCGATCACCCCGGCCGCGTCGGCGTCGGTGTGCGACCCGGGGCTTGTGCACATCGCCATGACGCTGGACGCGCATTACCTGAGGGGCTCCATGGCCGCCATCTACTCCCTCCTCAAGCACGCCTCCTGCCCTGAGTCCCTCTTCTTCCACTTCGTGGTCACCGCCGACGCTCACCTTGGGCACGCTGTGGCGGCGTCGTTCCCGTCCCTAGGCTTCGAGATCTACCCGTTCCGCGCCGAGGCCGTGGCGGGGCTCATCTCGGCTTCTGTCCGTGCCGAACTCGAGGAGCCGCTCAACTACGCCCGGAACCACCTCGGTGACCTGCTCCCGCCCTGCGTGCACCGGGCCGTCTACCTCGACTCCGACGTGCTCGCCGTCGACGACGTGCGCAGGCTCTGGGAGACGCCCCTGCTGCATGAATCGGCCGTCGTCGCCGCGCCCGAGTACTGCCACGCCAACTTCTCACTCTACTTCACGCCGGCCTTCTGGTCCGACCAGGAGCTCGGTGCCCGCGTCTTCGCGGGCCGGCGGCGCCCGCCGTGCTACTTCAACACGGGCGTCATGGTGATCGACCTAGGGCGGTGGCGGGCGGGAGACTACCGGCGGCGCATCGAGCGGTGGATGGAGATCCACAAGGAGGAGAAGCGCATCTACGAGCTGGGCTCCCTGCCGCCCTTCTTGCTCGTCTTCGTGGGCGACGTGGAGGCCATCGACCACCGCTGGAACCAGCACGGCCTCGGCGGCGACAAGGTCCACGGAAGCTGCCGGCCGCTCCACCACGGCCCCGTCAGCCTCATGCACTGGTCGGGCAAGGGAAAGCCCTGGGACCGCCTGGACGCCGGAACGCCATGCCCGCTCGACCACACCTGGAAGCACTACGACCTCTACATTGATGATGCCGCTGCTGCCTCCTCGCCCGGCGGCCAGTGTCCCTCCTCCATCCTAGCTGCTGCTTGGTAGCCATGACGATTCATCCTAGCTACATATTCTTAGCACACAGCTAGGTACACTTGTTCTTAGCAAATACGTACGTGTACTAGCTAGTAGCTCCCAAGATATAGGAGATATATATTTCCTCCAAGGACGCGCCACTCCATTTATTTCATAAATATAATGTTGTGCTTTACTCCAATGACAATGCACTTTACCATGAGTATTTCATAAAAATAGTTAACAGAGCTCACGGTTTTTATTCAGAAATTGCATATATATGATGCGCGATTGATGAAGGATAGTTTTAACGAAAGAGAGTTTATTTCTTCGATAATCGGCTCGGGTCAACAGGTTTGGATCTCCAAAGATGACAATATGTGTGTAATGGAGGGACTACCTCAGAATTTACTCGTAAGGTGGTCGAGGGATCGTAAAAGTGTCTACAAGACGATCTCGGTGGGTTTATAATGACACCTGACGAGAGAGATGAATCTAGGGTTTATGACTAAAGCTAATGGTGAAGACTCGGGCGATTATGGTGTGTCCTCTTCAGGCGAATGTCCTTGAGTACGTATAGGCGTCGATGGTGCTAGAGTCTTCCTTAGTCACGTTAGGTCTTTATCTTTTCTTGCTCTTAATCTTGATCCTCAATCTCTCTTGGTTGCATGTCTGGTCTTCGGGATCTCCACAGAGCCATCTTACAGCCCCGTAGGTTAGGTCAGTTGACGTTAGGTCGGTTGAGAGCTTCTAGATGCAGGCCTTCAGGTTCTTGATCACAGAAGTAGGCATGGGTAGGAATCATGGATTAAGGCCCATGTGAGGTACATGCCTAAATTCACTCATTGCCAACATGCCTAATAAGACGGTATTCCTTTCAGAAGGATTGCTTTACCTCGTGTTGAACCTTCGCCTGGTGAGCTCGATGACTTCTTCTTGGTACTGAGGCATGAAGTCTTTAGCGAATGCCCAAGGTATTTAAATAAGGTCTCCCGCATGTGCTGACGTCTCGACCGCGTAGACCTTTTTGCTTGCTCGTCTTCAGAACCGGTCTAGTGAGCCTTGCCATCTCAGATGTCCTAGGGTAATGGGCTTATGATGAGGTCCTGCAAAATGGTTAATAACAAAAGGGGAAACCAATCCTTCTGTGTAGAGGTGTCGATACCTTGGTGACCAGAGAAGGTCTGAGTGAGAGGTCGCATATGTGATGTGGAGTACCGAACCGAGAGGTCGAGAAGGTATCTGTAAATCCATCTCTTATCATGTTGGAACCTTGCTCGTGGACCCATCTGACATAGTGAAGTCGTAGCGGGGTTTAGGTCTAGTCCAAGACGATGTAATCACTGACACTGACAACTGCTTTAACTTCTCCTGTGACCTGAGGAAGTCAGTTGAGACGATGTTTTCCGTGGCCGTGAGTACCTGAATCTGAACCGGTTGAAGAGGTCTTTTCAGTAACTACCATTTCTTAGAGATTTTTCACTACATGGGAATCAGTTCCATCCGGCAAAATTGAAGGCGGCGATCATAATGAGATTCCTGCCCACGATATTGACTGATGGAACGTGTTGCAGAGTAAATTGGCGTGTCCTACTAACATTTGGTATGCATCATTAAGTGGAGTTATTTTTGACTTCGTGGTCTGAATCCATAGATCCTACCTCATGAGTCGTGGTCTTCCGAGGCTCTCCCGTCATAAATACCGTTGCTCAGACCTTGGTAGTTCCTAGAGGGCTGCGCCACAGAAACACCAAAACACCAAAACAGTGCCAGAACCAACGAAGATTAGAGGGGGAAACTCCACCAGAGTCGCCGCTGGAGGGATCTCTGCATTCTCCAATATCTCCACCATCATCACCATGATGAAGAGGGAGTATTCAATCTCTAGACTACGGGTTTGTGGCAGTAGCTTGATCTCTCTCTCTCTCTCTCTCTCTCTCTCTCTCTCTCGTTCTTCATAGATATAGTACCATATGAGCTGCCCAACATGATTATGGTCATATATGTAATTCCCACGTAGTGGATCTTTATTCTATGATTTGATATATGAGACTATAAGCTATTATGTGTAAGATGTATTAATAGATGCATATCATGTACCCCGTACTTAAGTAGTTGTTCTGATCCAACTTGTATGCAAGAGCATGTGGAGAAGTGTGTGGTGGTAGTGATTGAACAGTGGCAACACATTCGAGATCTATTATGGTATTTACCTTTATTTTGTTGCCTCACTAGGGATTAATTGAATCAATGTGCTACAGTTATCTTGTGACAATTAGATAATCTTTTTGGTCAAGGTAGCATATTTGTGATTGAAACTTGATGTCAAAATACCTAAGGATATACTCTGTTGATTCTTAATTCAAGATTGCTTGGAGTTTTCCTTTTCTTAAGGAGTATAAGAGAGATGTGTTGCATCATATCTATGTTAGGACGTGATGCCCATATGAATGCTTATCAAACACATGTAGAAGTTTCACCAATATTATGTCTCTGATGAATTATTTGTGTCCATTATAGCCCAAAACGAGAGTAGACAAGTGAACCCATGAACCCTAGTCAATTTTAAACCATAATAAACACCTTTCCAACACTTTATATTTTCTGTTATTTATTATTTCGAAAATACCAAAAACACTTTCTTCACTTCCACACACAACCAAAACCCCAAAAAACTACCCTTTATTGTTTTTACTCTATGTGCCTTGTTTTTACTTGTGTTATTTTATTTATTACTTTTATTTCTTATCACTAATATGGAACCTTGTGCTTGACAACGACACGGTGGAGTTGGGGACAGAATACAAAACTTTGCTTTATAGGTTGCTTGAGGAGGAGAGGAATAATAAATCTCTAAGCCAATTCCTCGAGAGTTTGATATAAACCCTCGAGTCATCCTTGTGGGGAAATGACGCTTGATACAACACTCTGCACTTGGAGTCCCAACGAATTGGTACACGGAGTTGTTGCCATCATCATGCCAAAGTCAGATTTATAGCACTAATATTTCCCACCGGTGCCGATTTATTAGTTATATCAACTACCAACATTTTAGTTATCAAGTGGTAAGTAAAACCATGATTATCTCCACCATTAAGCATGTGACAATCTCCCAATAACTGTGGAACTCGACAACTCGAACCAAAACCTGAGTAAGTAACTACAACTTGCAAGGACAATTACCTACCAGAACAACATGCAATAAGAAGTAACCAACGCAAATATAGGCTGTAATGAGTATAAATGGTATAGAAACTAGAGGATCGCAATACATATAGAAATAGAGAGAAGTGGGAAAAAAAATGGGTAGTAGTGGGAGAATGCACGCCTAGGAAACATTGACGAAGATATATCCGAAGAACTTGGCAAAGCGCACAACATCTCATCGTCCTATCTGGGAAGAGGAAAAACACAAAAAGGAACAAATGATGCAACAGTTACACTAATGCGAAAGATCCGGCATGATCATGATATGATGCATGCCATGGCAAGTTAATGATTCAAACCATGTTGAAGAGATGTCATTTGCATAGCACATTGATGATACAACATTACTAAGGCATTATCTACAACAAATAATTATTTTCCAATTCTATACATCACGTTTTCCATGCATAAACAGTTCTGGTTATTCAAGTTCTCCATGATGCATGATGCAATTGAAAGTAAGTAATGCATAGTTGGAAAGGTCATGTCATTCTAATCGATTTAGATATATTATTGTCGAATTAAGATTTATAGAATTAAAGTTATGAATTTATTATGCAATGTTTATTTTATTGGATTAAAAATTATCTAATTTTTTAATGTAACTTTTTTATTTTTGATGTCATTGATACGTCCAAAACGCATCTACTTTCTCGAACACTTTGCTATTGTTTATTTTCTAAAATTGTGTGATTTGGATACAACTAGCACATACTGATGTTGTTTTCAGCAGAATTACCTTGGTGTCTTGTTTTTGTGCATAAAATGAACTATCAGGAAAAATGCCGAAAAATATGCCAAAAACTATTTCTCACCAGAAGATCCACGGAGCCAGAATGGGAGACAGAGAGGAGGCCTGGGGGCCCAGACCCACCCCAGGCGTGGGCCCACCTGACCCCGCGCCTGGAGGGGGATTTGGCCACCCCAGGCAGCTCCTCGGCCTCCCTCCGCGCCTATAAGTTGCCTTCTGACCTTAAAACTCAGGGGGGTACGATAGTTTTCCAGAAAGAGTTCCGCTCCGCCGCCGCCACCAGAAACCAAGATTCGGATCCAGAAACTCTGTTCTGGCACCCTGTCGGGACGAGGAATTTGGAGAGGATCATCGCCATCGTCATCACCAACACATATCCATCAACCACCGATGTTTCCCTCATCCATGAGTGAGTAATCCCCCACTGTAGGCTTGGGTATGGTAGAGATTGAATGAGTTCTATCATGTAATCGAATAAGATCTGTTAGGGCATAGTGCCTAGTATCTCTATTAGTGCTATTTGACTTTGTTGCAACTTGTTGTGCTTAATGCTTGTCACTGGGGCCCGAGTGCCATGATCTCAGATCTGAACTTATTATTGAATCATTATGATAGTATTGTTTGTGATCTTATCTACAATTTGTGTAAACATATAATTGTCCGGATCCAAAGGCCCCAAAGTGACAATAATTGGGACAACCGGAGGGGATGGCTGTGGTGTGAGGATCACATGTGTTCACGGAGTGTTAATGCTTTACTCCGGTGCTCTATTAAAAGGAGCACCTTAATTGCCAGTAGTTCCCTAGAGGCCCCGCTGCCACGGGCTGGCTGGACAGAAGATGTTGTGCAAGTTCTCATTGCGAGCACGTATGACTATATTTGGAGCACATGCCTAGGATTTTTTAGTACTTGGATGCTTGTTATTATTTATCTGAAATGCCCTAGGTCTTGAAGTTACATGTTTAGACTCGTCCATGCAACGCCCGTCCATCCATCCCTAAGCCTACCGCACTCGAATCCTACTATTACCGTTACTGTTACTATTGCTCATGTTTCACCGTTGTTGTTGTTGTTGTTGCTTTGCTGTTAGTACTACAAACTGTTGCTACTGATAAACTTCTGTGAGCAAGAACTATTTCCAGGTGCAGCTGAACTGACAACTCAGTTGTTAAGGCTTGCAAGTATTCTTTAGCTCTCCTTGTGTCGAATCAATAAATTGGGTTATACTACCCGCAAAGACTGTTGCGATCCCCTATACTTGTGGGTCATCAAGACTATTTTCTGGCGCCGTTGCCAGGGAGCATAGCTTTATTTGTGAGTTCACTTGGATCTATTATTGTTCACTGCTACTCCTTTCATCATGGGGAAGTCTCGTGATGTAAAGTTCCCTATTTTACCATCCACTACAAGAAGATGTACAATCCTAAACACCTCTGTTGCTCTTGATTCACCATCTGTTATAAGTAAGCTTGTCACACGACCACCACATACTCATGCTACACACACTGCTACTACTGCTGAGTCTGAAACTGCTTTTGATGCTCATGATGTTACTTCTACTGTGCTTGATGCGAGTGATCCATTAGGTCCTTTTGTAGATGCTACTATGGATAGTCTAGGAAATACCGAAACTCCTAGTAAAGACACTGTTACACCTGTTAGCTCACCTGAGGCTAGTTAGAGTTATGATATTAATGATGGTTACATTGAATTCACTGATGATTTTGTTGAAGAGTGCCGAAACACACATGGTACTAGTGCTATGAAGAGTCTCCTTGCTAGACGTACTATTATGCCTAAGATGTCCCCTGATCCTAAGTTTGCCACTTCTCCCATAGATATTAAAGATGAAGATTATGATTTCTCTCTTGATTTCTCTTATTTAGATATTGTTGAGAAAGAACCTTTTTGTGGGACTGAAAATGAGAGTGTTGTGGCTCATATGAATAAGCTTTCTACTATGAGTGCTTTGTTCTCTGATGATTTTAAGATGCGCAAGTACTTTTCCCGAAGTTTTGGGCTCGGAGGTCGAGCAGCGTCGCGGGCGCACACCTCTCGTGCTCCCGTCGGTGGATCCGGTCGAGCTGCACAACATGCTGGGTGCGGACATCCAGGTATGTCCAGTCCCCGGGGATCTAGTCGCTGAATTTTAGCAGGTAGATTCTTACTGCTTTTTTGATGTCCAGTCCCCGAGTGGCTAGTCGCTGGATTTCAGCGGCTGGGCACTTAAGAAATTTTGTAATGTTAGGTTGACGTTTGCCCTTTTTGTGCAGGGCCTCCAACGCGAGTCGGCGGAACGATTGGACACCAAGGATCGTCTGGAGAAGGAATTCTGCTCCATGCGGGAGGTGAATGAACAACTTCAAGCGGCTGCTGGTAAGAGCTTGAGATGCCCTTCTCCATGGATGTCGTTTCCTGATTTCATACTGACGCTTGTGTTGATGTAGAGGGTCATGCTGCCGCGGTGGACAAGGCTCGTGAGGGTTTGGTCCCTGTGAGCGAATTAGCGACTGCCCAGTCGTCGTTGACCGCCGCAGAGAAGCGAGTGGCCGAACTAGAGCGGGGGCTCAAGGCGGCGAAAGCGGAGGCGACCTCGGCGGACGACAGAGCCAAGGAGGCTGTCACTGCCGCAGTCGAAGAGCAGAAGGTGTTGGACGCTCTCGTTGCAGGGCTGCAGACGGACTTGTCAAGTCTTCAGGACTTCATTACGGTATGCTGCCATCCCCTGATTGGTGAGTTCCTTTGTCTTTTGTGTGTTTGGTCTGGCAAGTCCCCGAGCGTGCAGATCGCCTTTGCGTTTTGCACCCTTTTGATTCTGAACTGCTTGTGCTTCGCAGGGAAGATTCTGGACGACGAGGCCGAGGCGCAGTCGTACGATGCGCGACAGTGTGTCACCATGCTGGTGGACTCTGCCGCTCTGTCGGCGACTTGCATTCGCGCTTATCTTCAGGAAATCTCGCCGACAGAGGTGATCCTCAGTGAGATCACCGAAGTCTGGTGCTATCTGGAGAGGGCTCCAGCGGTTGTGGAGTTCATGTTGTGGTCAGCTTTCCGTCGCGGGGCTACGACTTCACCGAGCCTTGGGCTCGCGCACTTCCCCGACGACTTCGACCTTGACGATGTCACCAGCGGGTACCCTTCGGCGACGGGCTCGGTCGAGATCTCCGAAGTGCTGAAGCTGACTGACCGGGCCGCGGTCTACTCCGATCGGGTTCTGGCGATGGGCGACTTCCGGT
Source organism: Avena sativa (assembly GCA_916181665.1). Classification (NCBI taxonomy): domain Eukaryota; kingdom Viridiplantae; phylum Streptophyta; class Magnoliopsida; order Poales; family Poaceae; genus Avena; species Avena sativa. The sequence goes on along the minus strand of OV702300.1, from coordinate 34,272,097 downwards.
CGTATTAGGAGACGATCATCGCCTCGAACGACGCTCAACCGGCGAATCGCGCTTCAAGGTGGAGCAACCGTGGGTTCCCTTCATCCGTGTCCGTGGAGGCGGTGTCGCATCGTCATCGAAGCCTGCGGAGTAGAACAGTTTGTCGATTGGCGTTAGTTTGAAAGGAAAGTATGCCTGTCCTTGTAAGCGAACAAATTTTGTTGCTGGAAGGAATGCATGAATGCTTTTGTCAGTTTTGTTTTGACTATGGTTTGTTGGGTTGTGCGAGTCCCCTAGCGCGTCTGCCCTTTTGTGGGGTTTACCTCGTTTATTTGTGTGAATGCTTGTTGTTATACTTTTAGTTAGTTTAGGTCGACTCGCCGTGGCTTGGAAAGCCAGTCGCATGGCGACCCCAAGGGGTGATCTATACTTTGCCGTTTTCCCGGACGCGAACGGGGTCGGTTGGACGAGTCCCCGAGCATGGTACTTAGCCGTTTTAGTCGCATGACCAAGGTAGGCGAGGACGAGGCATGTTGTACTTGGCGCGTTGCTCCACCTAATTCGGATAATCAGTCGAGTGGCGAGTCCAGGACACACTCTCATACTTGGTGTTTTCCCTATCTGCGTGAATTTGGGCTTGCGTCAGTCCCCGAGCATGTTACTTGGCCGTTCGAGTCGCTGCGCCAAGGATGTGGAGGACTAGGTTGCTGTGAGAAGCGAATGCAGTCGTCTTGGCTCGGAAAGCCAGTCGATCGAGGCGACTCCGATGGGGCTCCGGGTTGGCTTTTTGTGGACGATACAAGGCCCAAAATTTATTGATGCCCTTGTATCGCACTACTTAGCCGTGCCGGTCGCGTAACCAAGGGTTGACTTCCACGGTTAGCGTAACGCCGTTTCTATGAGTGCGAGTGGCACAAGACATGGAGAGTGGACACAATATGTGCGAGTCGATCTTCTTTATTTCATAGCAGGGGGAGTACATGTTGGAGTTCTAGGTGTAGAACTTCCTTAGGAGGTTTACATTCCACGACCTCTTGACGTCGAGCTGTCCGTCACCTCAGACATTGATGAGGTAGTAGGCGTCGTTGCCTAGGACTCGCCCTATGGTGAATGGTCCCTCCAACGGGGGAGAGAGCTTGTGCATGCCCTTCTTGTCATGGATCAGCCGTAAGACCAGGTCTCCTTCCTAGAAGGTGCGAGTTCGGACTCGGCGGCTATGGTAGCGGCGGAGTCCTTGCTGGTAGATGGCGGTGCGGGAGCGAGCTAGGTCGCGTGCTTCGTCGAGCTGGTCGACTCCATCCTGGCGTGCGAGCTCGTTGTCGACCTCCGCATAGTTGACGACCCGAGGCAAATCGTGCTCGAGGATGGTCGGCATGACGGCTTCAGCGCCGTACACCATGAAGAAGGGGGTGAACCCAGTCGACCTGTTGATGGAGGTGCGGATGCCCCAGATGACGGAGGGAGTTCTTCGACCCATCACCCTGGAGTTTGCTCGAGGGGGACCTGCAGTCGCGGCTTCAGGCCGTGGAGGATGCTCTGGTTAGCGCACTCCGCCTGGCCGTTGGACTCCGGGTGGGCGACTGAGGCGAGGTCGAGCCGTATGTTGTGCTCCTCGCAGAATTCGGCCATGGGCCCTTGGCGAAGTTGGTGCCGTTGTCCATGATGATGCTGTGCGGGAACCTGTAGCGATAGATGATCTCACGTAGGAACTTGGTGGCAGTCTTCCCGTCGCACTTGCAGACTGGTTCGGCCTCCACCCACTTTGTGAATTTGTCGACTGTGACTAGGAGGTGGGTGTAGCCTGAGGGGGCCTTCTTGAAGGGGCCTACCATGTCCATGCCCCACACAGAGAATGGTCAGGTGATGGGGATGGTCTTGGCCCGTATGTACATGAGTCTGATTGGTGTACTTCTGACACCCAACGCAGCGTTGGACGATGTCGACCGCATCGGCGTGTGCGGTGAGACAGTAGAAGCCATGTCGCATGGCCTTGGCGGCCAGGGACCGGACGCCAGCATGGTGGCCACAGTCGCTGGCATGGATTTCTTGGAGGATCTTGCGACCCTCCACGGGTTGGACGTAGCGTTGGAACACGCCGGTCACGCTGCACTTGTGTAGCTCGCCGTTGATGATGACGAAAGATTTGCAGCGGAGCACTATCATGCGGGCCTCCGTCTCGTCCGCGGGTAGGGTACCTCCCTCTAGGTAGGCGATGTATGGCGTGGTCGAGTCGCTTGGCTCCGCGATCATGGCAACCAGGGCTGGTTCTGGTTGCAGCGGTATCCCAAGGTCGATCTCCCTCGAGGGAGAGACTGATGGCTTGGTGATGGTGTCGAGGAAGACGCCAGAGGGTGGCGTGTGGCGGGCTGATCCGATGCGAGAGAGGGCATCAACCTCTTTGTTCTTGCGCCGGTCGATCCACTCGATAGAGTAGCCGACAAAGTGGCCCCCCAGCTGGTCCACTGCTTGGCGGTATGCCGCCATGGTGGTGGAGACAACTTCACAGGTGCCGGCGACTTGTGCGGTGATGAGGTCGGAATCGCCGTAGCAGCACAGACGGTTGATGTTCATCTCCTTGGCCGCTCGCATGCTGTGAAGGAGGGCCTCGTACTCGGCCATGTTGTTGGTGTAGGGGGTGAAGTCGAGGTACAAGACGTAGCGCAGCTTGTCACCCTTGGGAGACGTGTGCACGATCCCTGCCCCTGCACCGTCTTTGTTCTTAGACACGTCAAAGTGTAGCCACCAGTAATGGATGTACGACAGCTTCTCCGGCTGCTGCGCGTCCTCCCAGTTGGCGAGGAAGTCTGCCAGGGCTTGCGACTTGATTGCCTTGGCGCGGCTCGTACTTGATGTTGTGGACTCCGATCTCGACGGCCCACTTGGCGACTCGGCCGGTCGCTTCACGGTTGCGGATGATGTCCTGCAGCAGTGCCGAGGAGACGACCGTGATTGGATGCTCCTGGAAATAGTGCGTCAGTTGCCGCTGGGCTCGGAAGACCTCATATACCAACTTCTGGTGCTGCGGGTAGCGCTGTCGTGACTCGGTGAGGACTTCGCTGATGTAGTAGACAGGTCGCTGCACCGGGCGCTCCTTGCCCTCTTCTGGTCATTTGATGACCATGACGGCGCTTACGACTCGTTTGGATGGGCTCCTTGTCGGCTGGGGCGGCGAGTAGCGGGGCCGCGAGTAGCACTTCCTTGAGTGCATGGAGTGCTTCATCTGCCTCCTTGTCCCACTTGAAAATGGGGTTCTTGTGCATTAGGCGGTAGAGAGGCATTGCCTTCTCGCCTAGCCGGGGGATGAAGCGACTGAGAGCCACGACTCACCCGACCAACTTCTGGACATCACACAGGCATTCGGGTTTGCCGAGTCGGGCGATCGTGTTGATCTTGGTGGGGTTCACCTTGATGCCTCGTTTGGAGACTACGTAGCCCAACATCTGTCCAGTGGGTACGCCAAAGGTACACTTTCCTGGGTTGAGTTTGATCTTGTACCTCCGTAGATTTGTGAAGGTTTCGGCCAGGTCAGCGAGTAGATCGCCCTGGCGAGTGGATTTCACCACCACGTCGTCGATGTAGACATGGATGTTGCGGCCAATTTGGATCACAATTTGCCGACCCACGCCGCCGCGCTGTTGAGGACCGCCACCCACTACAAGAAATGTGGCAAACTATGACCTTCTGATAGTGATCGTGAATAAAATCTTCATAGATCTATGACGATTTTGCAGTAGATAGTCATAAGCCGTTCGAAGGGGTCAAAACCTTGAAAATTAAGACATTTTAACTCCAAAATGTCATATTTTCCCTAGCTAAAATCGTCATAATATGGCGGATGTAGCCTATGACATTTATTGTAGCTGATTACGACGATTTAAATTGGTCATAACGTCTAAAATAGAATAAAGTTGAAATGAGTAAGCATTTGCCCCAGCAGTTTCATCTATGTGGAATGTCTATGTGTTAGTTTTTGCATATGTGGCATACCTTTGTGTGAATATTTGGTTCTAGGGGGACTCGAACCAGAGACCTCCCCTCAGATGGAAGGCACCTAACCACCAGACCAACTCAACTTGCTTGTCCCATACACGCACTCAACCATTTTAACTATCACCCTCGATCGCTTGCATGGGAATAATAAGCAAAAAAGGGCTGCAGGGGGAGTCAAACCAGAGACCTCCCCACAGATGGAAGGCACCTAACCACCAGACCAACTCAACTTAGTTGTCCCATAAACGCGCTCAACCCTTTTGACTATCACCCTCGATCGCAACTGGGCATGGAGGCCAGGTTCCCCCTAATGGGCCTCGCTGGGAACGTGTATTTGGGCGGGCTTTGACCTTGGACGCAGTAGATTAGGTCCGGTTATGTTTTTTTCGTTTTTCTTTTTGTGTTTTCATAATTCTTGTATATCTTTCTCATAAGAACTCCAAAATAATTGATTTTTGTCTCTAAATTTTTATAAATGTCATTATATCATACTAGGATGTTAATTATGAATAGTATGATTACTTAAAATTGTGGATCTACTAATACCATGTTAGTCCATAGTAGGGACAATATCATAATTCAAAATATGATTTTGAAACTAGGGTTTTGAAGGTTGTTATCTAGGAGCCAAGCCTTGCTAAACTTGCATTGGATCTCTAAAGAAATAGCATATTGAGAGTCTAAAATGGTTTTTTCTAAAAAATATGGGCATCAGATAATGTACCTGTAGTTCAAATCAGACACACTTCCTACCGATTCGGCAGGAATTTGTCTTTTTCGCCAAGGGTGGACGGAAAGGTTTGAGATATCCAGGTTGGGACATTGTCCATGTAAGGTGGTCTACTATTTTTGAAAAATGTGTTGGTAGCATTATAAAATTGTCATTTGGTGGTTGCTTCACAAAACGCCCAGTTTTTTGTAGTCAGAAAATGGATTTTCCGTGCGACGAAAAGAAAACTTCCTCCTGCAACATTGTTCGCCATCCCACGATACATATGTGTGCACAATATGGGCACATTATGACAAACTATGCCGCGATTCTAGCCATAATATTGGTCGTTTGGGCTGAAAGTCATAAAACCTCAAAGATGATAGGTCATTTCTGAGAAGGTTTTTTGGAGACACTTGCAATATACCAAGTTTGGTATTTTTCCTTGCAACTATGTCACATAATAAGACACCATGCGAAGGATTTGCATTGATCAAACCATTTTTGAAATTTTCATGACCATTTCAAACTATGGTCAAAACGGCGAGCATGAAGGTTCTTAGCTCGGGGCTGAGCCTCGCTAAAATTGCATTGGATCTCTGAAGAAATAGCATATTGCGAGTCTAAAAATGATTTTTTTCGAAAAATCATGGGCATTAGATAATGTACCTGTAGTTCAAATCGGACCCACTTCCTGTCGATTCGGCAGGAATTTGTCTTTCTGCCAGAGGTGGATGGAAAGGTTTGAGATATCTTGGTTGGGACATTTGTCCATGTAAGGTGGTCTACTATTGTTTTAAATGTGTTGGTAGTATTATAAAACTGTCATTTGGTGGTTGCTTCATAAAACGCCCCGTTTTTTATGGTCAGAAAATGGAAAATGGATTTTTCGTGCGACGAAAAGAAAAACTTCCTCCTGCAACATTATTCGCCATCCCACGATATATATGGGTGCACAATATGGGCACATTGTCACAAACTATGTCACGATTCTACCCATAACATGGGTCGTTTGGCCCGAATGCCATGAAACCTCAAACATGATAGGCCATTCCTGAGAAGGTTTTTTTGAGACACTTGCAATATACCAAGTTTGGTATTTTTCCTTGAAACTATGTCACATAATAAGACACCACGCGAAGGATTTGCATTCATTGGACCATTTTTGAATTTTTTATGCCCATTTCAAACTATCATTTTTATGCGACCAATCAGAAGAGAAAACCAGACCATCCACGGATCACCCACCCAATCAGATATCAGCCATTGATAGGGCCTCCATCCAACGCTCCAAAGCCGCTGCACCAGTTCTCCCGCCTCCCACACTTGGGCGTGAATAGACATAAACGCCCTAGTTCATAGTATTGCACCACAAAAATGATAAGGGGCACTCTGGTAAAATCCTCTCACACCCATGACCTGTCCGCCCAAACCCGCCTAGGCCGCCCTAATCCCCACACGCGCCCGAACCCCACCGCCACTTCTTCCCCCTTCGCGAGCCATTCCTGAGAAGGTTTCTTCGAGACACTTGCAATATACCAAGTTTGGTTTTTTTCTTGCAACTATGTCACATAATAAGACACCACGCGAAGGATTTGCATTCATTGGACCATTTTTGAATTTTTTATGCCTATTTCAAACTATGGTCAAAACGACGGGCATGAAGGTTCTTAGCTCGGGGCCGAGCCTCGCTAAAATTGCATTGGATCTCTAAAGAAATAACATATTGCGAATCTAAAAATGATTTTTTCGAAAAATCATGGGAATCAGATAATGTACCTGTAGTTCAAATCGGACCCAGTTCCTACCGATTCGGCAAGATTTTGTCTTTTTCTCTAGGGATGGACGGAAAAGTTTGAGATATCCTGGTTGGTACATTTGTCCATGTAAGGTGGTCTAATATTTTTGAAAAATGTGTTGGTAGCATTATAAAACTGTCATTTGGTGGTTGCTTCACAAAACGCCCCGTTTTTTGTGGTCGGAAAATGGAAAATGGATTTTCCGTGCGACGAAAAGAAAAACTTCCTCCTGCAACATTGTTCGCCATCCCACGATACATATGGGTGCATAATATGGGCACATTATCGCAAAATATACCGCGATTCTAGCCATAACATTGGTCGTTTGGCCCGAAAGCCATGAATCCTCGAACATAATAGGTCATTTCTAAGAAGGTTTTTTCGAGACACTTGCAATATACCAAGTTTGGTATTTTTTCTTGCAACTATGTCACATAATAATACACCATACAAAGGATTTGCATTGATTGGACCTTTTTAAATATTTTATGCCCGTTTCAAACTATGGTCAAAACAACGGGCACGAAGGTTCTTAGCTCAGGGCCGAGCCTCGCTAAACTTGCACTGGATCTTTGAATAAACAACATATTGTGAGTCTAAAAATTATTTCTTCAAATAATCATGGGCATCAGATCATGTACCTGTAGTTCAAATCGGACCCACCTCCTACCGATTCGACGGGAATTTGTCTTTTTCGCCAGGGTGAAGAAAAGGTTTGAGATACCCCAATTGGGAAATTGTACATTTAAGGTGGTCTAGTATTTTTGAAAAATGGGATGGTTGCATTTAGAATTAAACATTTGGTGGCTGCTTCACAAACGCCCCATTTTTTTGCGCTCGGAAAATGGATTTTCTGACGAAAAGAAAAATTTCCTCCTGCAACATTGTTCACCATCCCAAGATGCACATGCATGCACAATATGGGCACATTATTACAAACCCGCGATTCTAGCCATAACATTGGTCGTTTGGTCCGAAAGTCATGAAACCTCGAACATGATAGGTCATTTTGAGAAGGATTTTTTGAGACACTTGCAATATACCAAGTTTGGTATTTTTTCTTGAAACTATGTCACATAATAATACACAACGTGAAGGATTTGCATTGATCGGACCATTTTTGAATTTTTTATGCCCGTTTCAAACTATGGTCAAAACAACGGGCATGAAGGTTCTTAGCTCGGGGCCGATTCTCGCTAAACTTGCACTGGATCTCTAAAGAAACAACATATTGTGAGTCTAAAAATTATTTTTTCAAAAAATCATGGGCATCAGATCATGTACCTGTAGTTCAAATCGGACACACTTCCTACCGATTTGACGGGAATTTGTCTTTTTCGCCAGGGGTGGAAGAAAAGGTTTGAGATACCCCAATTGGGACATTGTCCATTTAAGGTGGTCTAGTATTTTTGAAAAATGGGATGTTGCATTTTGAATTAAACATTTGGTGTATGCTTCACAAAATGCCCTATCTTTTGCGCTCGAAAAATGGAAAATAGATTTTCCCTGAGACGAAAAGAAAAGTTTCCTCCTGCAACATTGTTCGCTGTCCCAAGATACACATACATGCATAATATGGACATATTATCAAAAATTATGTCACGATTCTAGTCATACCAAACATTAGTAATGAAAATATAAATAGAGTTATGTAAACCTCACTTTGTGGAAACCCTCCTCTAGCTAATAAGATGCAAGAAATGTACTACCCATGGATCACCTTGCCCAAGCAGATCTCAGCCATCAACACAGCTTGATCCAACGTCCGGAAATCACCTGTCTTGCCCCCACACGAAAATGTGGCGCCGCATTCTTTCGATTTTGGCCGCGAAAGACTAAAGTTTGGCCCCAAAAATTGTTCTAGGTCTCAGTCCAAGCTGACCCACCCATCGCTTAGTCTCCTCCCCTCTTCTCCTCCCACCTACCCTCGAGCGCCGCCTCCACCCAAACACGATCTCTCCTCCCACGATCCAGATCGCCAACCACCCGTCTGCACCACCTCTGGCGCCCCTCCTCCCGTCTGCACCACCTTCGTCAACACACCCTCCTCGCCGCCCCTCTCCATTCAAGCCCGATCTTCGAGCGCCTCCACCACCCCGACACGATCTCCCCTCCCAGGCTCCAGATCGACGGTCACCCACCCGCACCAACTCCAGCGCCCCTCCTCCCGTCTGCCACACCCTCCTCGCCGCCCCCTCTCTATTCAAGCCTGGTCCAGAGTCATCACTACACCTCTGCCCATCCTACCGCGATCTAGATCCTGAGACAACACCGCGCGTGAACCCTAGCAGGCCCCCTACATGTTGCCATCAAGGGTAAACAAGCTCATCCTCTCGTGGCTTCTCGCGTTCCCCTTCGACCTCCCACTATGCAGAATGGCATCCAGGAGAAGGGCGGCCGGTTCTTCCAGATGCGCCTCGACGCTGACGACAGTGTGGTAGCGGTGGTGCTCGCAGGGCGCGGCCGTGCCTTCTGCTCCGAGACTGACCTGCAGGCATCATAGGAGATCTTCAAGGTCGACATCAATGACCTCGTCAAGCAGATGGAGCGCTACAGCAAGCCCATCATCATCGCTGTCGCCGGGTTTCCCATCACCGCAGGGTTCAAGAACTCCCTCGCCTACGACATAATCATTTCTAGAAGCTCTGCCAAGTTCCTCAACACCCATGCCAAGTGAGCTCTCCCCACACATTTTTGCCTCATATACTACAGTGTCCATAGTGGATTTGTCCATAGTGGATTGTGTACTGATACAATGCTTCTTTCCTTCCAAGATAGTGGGAGCCATGCCAATCAAATGCCATTTAGATTGAACTGTCTAGTTTATTGGAAACATGAGGGTACAGGTTTTCTATTACTATTGTGCTTAGTTTTTGTTCAGTTGTTTCTAGCACCAGTTTTTCTTCATAAGAGAAGGCTAAGATCTTGGTTTGTTAGTTATCTTTCTGCCATTTAGAATGTTTCCTTTCTGCCTGTTTGGTTTGTAAACCAACTGCCAGTGATATTTACTTTCTTATTGGTAAGTGATCATCCTTTTGTGGAATATTTGACTATGTACTTGAGATGGTTAATACATGTTGTTCTGTAACTTGAGATATCCTCTAGAATAGTTTGCTTTGGTCCAACATATGAATATTTGACTATGTTAATAGCTGCCTGTATGCTTACTACTCAATTTGTACTACTGAGAATATATATGTTCACATGTACACTCGACTGAGGGTACTGTCCGACTTGATCGCTAGTTGTTCAGTCTCCGTCTCCTACGTTCTCTTGCCATATACTACCTGCTTGAATTTATCTTGTGTTTGTCCTCTGTCTTCTTGCGTATTGAGAGAGTTTTTGAGATTGATTCAACTGTCAGTTTCTGTTTTCTACTACTATCTGTAGATGTGCGTTGATTTTATTGAACTGGGACTATATCTAGTAGTTAGTATTTTCAGGATGCATGGGTAATCTTCAGAGGTTGACATTTCAAGATCAAAATTACAGTTAGCATTGCCAAAATTGTTGTTAGTATTGTCAGGATGCATGCAGAATGTTGTTTTGTTAGATCAGATACATGCGTGGATATTTTATTGAGTGCGTCCCTGATGAACTACATGGGTAATGGTTATTTTATTGCATCATAGTCTTAGCGTCTTGATAATTGTTGTTGTTAGATGCTGCAATCTGCCGTCTTTTCTTCTGGAATCTATTATCTCTTTTTGTGCATCATCGTAGATTCTTCATAAACTATTGCTAGATGGTTATTTAAAATCTTATTGTCATTTTTTTGTGGGAATGTTCGAGCTCTGTTTAATGGATGATCCCTGGTCGATAACAAGGAGTCGTGGACACCTTCATCGATCGCTTTGACGAGCATGATGGGTCTAGTTCCACAGACCAAACCGCTCTTCATCTCTGGAGGTCAAGCATGTTTCCTGCTTTCTTTCTTGTCCGTGCCTGCTAGGCTCTGGATCTGTTGGTTAAATTCTCGGAAGTTTTCCTTATAGGTTGAAAATTATGGTCACCAGCAACCAGATGCACCCTGTACAGTTTGGTTCTCTAGCCTAAATGATGCAGATGACTTCTTCTCCCATGCATGAATACCTGTGTTTTATCACTATTATGTCTCTCATGCTGATTGGTAAACATACAGTAGCTTGCAATTAAGTAACCACAAATTTTTACTGGAGAAGTAAAGTTCTAATAAGCTACTGTTGCAGTTTCTATTGTTAATGATTAAACTTGTGAAAGTTTCATGGTGGTTGCTAGTGATCTGTGTGTAACCTTAACCTGAACACTTTTTTTGTACTATGGAGTATTTCCTGAAAGTTTTTTTTGTTGCCTGCTTAACTTGTGGAGTAAACCTGTGGAGTATTTCCTGGATCTTAATTTTCTTGCTGCTGTTCTTTTCGTGTACATTGACTATTTCCTGGAGCTTAATGTGTGCTACTCCCTCCGATCCATATTACTTGTCACTAAAATGGATGTATCTAGACATGTTTTAGTGCTAGATACATACATTTCAACGATAAGTAATATGGATCGGAGGGAGTAGTACATTTGTTCTATCTAGTACTTGTAGTGTCCTAGTCATGCATTTGATGAACTAAATGTGTATATTTGAGTGCTAGTAGCGATTACTTTGTGATCTTCTAGTCCTATTGAACTTGTCTCTGTAACTTTATTACTGAATGTAGGACTTCCTAGCTTGTGATTATTGAAGTTTTCTCAAATTAATTTATCTTGAAGAATAAATCTAGAGAAGTTTATATTTCTGCAGTTTTGGTGATTACTACTCTGTCAATTTTGGTGATGAAAACTGCACTTGAACAGGGTATGTTGCTGCATTACCACTGTTAATTTTGGTGATTCAACTGCACTTGGTTGAAACGCCACTTAACTGTATTTTTTTGCATTACCTTGGTTAATTCCTGATTGCCAAATTCAGGTCCGAGAGTATACCTGCATTGCTTTCTTGCGGAGGAGTATATTTGGAGATGCTCTCTGGTACCCTGGTGGATGCTCTGCCCCTTCTAGGTGGGGGTGAGCTGCCACTGGTTTATTCGGACGAGCTACTGGTGGGGGAAGGCTACCGGCGAGCTACTGGGGATCGATCCAGATAACCAGCACGTTTCGAGGATCCATCCCGGCTGCCAGCGAGCTACTAGGGATCGATCCAGCTGACCCGCGCATTTCGAGGATCCATCCTGAACGAAGGAAGTACTTCTATGTGTAATAATATTGTTTGTGTGTGACCTGTGAACCTAGCTTCACGTCATGGTGTTCTGGAATTCAAATGGTGTTATCAAATATTTATAGTTGTTTAGATTCTATCCTTTGTTCCATTGTATATCTACTGGGAAAATTAACTTATTTATTGAATATATGCGTGTGTTCTTTTAATTGGGCTACTGAAAGTAAAGAGGCCAAGGCCCTAACAGTATTGCACTATTGAAAGGCTATTATTATATTGGACCAGTTCTGTAACAAGGCCTACGAGGCTGAGACCCATACAATTTGACCCATAGAATTCTGAATAATAAGGCCAATAAAAGTAAAATGAATGGGCTGAGACCCATACAATTTGACCCATACAATTCTGAATAATAAGGCCAATAAAAGTAAAACGAATGGACGTAAAAAGGCCAAGGCCTCAAAAAAATTCATCCTAAAAAGGCCACGACTTAGAAGAAAAAAAAGGCTGAATGAATGGTCTTGGCCCATGTAAGCAACCAGAATGGATTGGGCTGAATTCACACTACAACGATTTTATTTCGTCACAATTTTGCCATGTAGGATCAGCCACGTAGGATCTGACCTGGCCATGACAGTTAGACCATGACGATATTAGATCGTCATGACGGTTATGATGAACCAATATTGTCATATATGGTTATGACGATTTTACTATAATCGTCGTTATAGTTCATTTGCGACGCTTAGCTTTCGGCGATCTCAAAATCGTCATAGAATTGTCATAAATGGACTACTATGACGATTCTGTGACAAAAATGGAGGATCATAGAAGCCCAAATTCCTTGTAGTGCACCTAGGCCGAAGACCCTCATGACGAAGAGAGAGAGAGATCCCGCCTCCATCATCGGCAGTGCGATCTTTGTGTCGGAGTTCGAGGGTATAAAACTAAAAGTTTCTTATGAATGAAACCCTAATGTCAGGATCTATCTATTAGTAAGGCAGTAACGGGAGGGGATACATTATTCATACCTTTGAAGACCGAATATGGTTAATGTACCGCGGGGAACATGGGTGATGTAGTCGTACCAACGTCGACCTCATGGTCGTTCCGAAGTTCAAAGGCTCCTACTGCTCTGACGGCTTTGACAACTCCTAGTGACAAAAGTAAGGCACCGCCCGAGGGAGTCACACACATACGGTGTTTGACGAAGACTCCCGCTTCTCTCTGATCCAGCCGAGATTGCGGAAGTATATCTCTCGGATCCGAATCCCGTGGCGCGACGGTGTTCCGCGGTGAAGAAGTCCTAGTTTGCACAGCCCAAACAATGGGGCCACGGTCACGAGAGAGAGAGAGAGAGAGAGAGAGAGAGAGAGAGAGAGAGAGAAGAGAGGCAACTGGAGGCAATTCCCAAAGTTAGGAAGCCTTTATTTATTTTCTGGTGATTTAGTTGCCTCATATGTCTCTTCTTATATAGGGGAAAAGTGGGCACATGGCTCCTTGCCTAAGCCATGTGGGACTAAACAATATGGCAAGTGAGGGGAAAGGTGGTGGCACCAGCCAAGCCCCCATGCACTACAAGTAATCTAGCATATATGACCCTCCATTTTCGTCACAGAATCGTCACCATAGTCCGTTTATGACGATTCTATGACGAAAACGAAAATATCAAAAGCTAGGCGTTGCTAATGAACTATAACGACGATTTTGGTAAAATCGTTATAACTATCTATGACGATATTGGATCGTCATAACCGATATGATGATCCAATATCTTCATGGACAAACTGGCCTAGCCATGTCAGATCCTAGGTGGCCAATCCGACGTGGCAAGAAATCATCCCAGTCCACTTCAGCCATTTATATGGGCAAAGCCCAACATTCAACCCGTTTAAGTTGTTTTCCTCTGTAATTCTAGTGAGATACATGGGCCAAACCAGATAATTCAACCTTTTTTATTTTATGGGCCCTAGCCTATTTACAGTATAATTAAATTCAGCCTTTTGTTTTGGACCTGATTCCACATGTTAGATAGGTCCCACATGTCATGTTCATCAGATACATTGATCCCACACATCAGAAGGATGCAAAACAATAGATTTGTTTCAGTCGTTGGTCCCATATGTTAGGTTTCTATTCACTAGTATTGAGATCACACACATAATCAATATCTAAGACAGGTCCCAGAGAACACATGAAACTATTTAACAACTGCTAAAACTAGATATTACAATCTTTACATAGTCTATTACAATTAGATATGCCTAACTTTACAAGAAAAAGCTATTGTTTGCTCTTTACTGGCTACTACTCTTCACGTATCCACGGCTCCTGTAAAAGAGGACAAGAAATGGCTAGTTAGTATGAAGGAATATCACAACAAGTTGCACGGCTCGTGTAAAAGAGGACAAGGAATGGCTAGTTAGTTTTGGAATTTTGGACCAAATAGCCTAGCCCATTTTCCATTCCAATAATTCCTGAAAATCCTAGAGGCTCATGTGGCCCATTCATGCCTAGCAAGAGGTGGGACAAATGTTTAGTTCCACATTGCTAGTTGAAGAAGGTTTGCACCAGCTTATAAGGGAGGATCTCCTACCACTTGGTAAAAGGTTGAGAAGGAGAAGGAGAGAGTCCCACACGCGCGCTCTTCCTCCTCCGCTGCCCGCCTCGCCTCGCCACGCCTCGCCTCGTCATGACGTGCGCGCGCCGCGGGTTGCGGGAATCTCGCCGAGCCGAGTTCTTTTTTGCCACACATGACTGGTATATGAACAGGTGTGCAAAATTTGAACAATCAGCTAATGGGTTTTAAATACGAACTCAGTGGAGGTTTAATTCGAACTTAGTGGATGCTATTTGGCTTCGGTCACTGCCTATTCGTTTCCTCTTCCGACGCCGCATGTTCGCCTGTCTACCTGTGCCTATAAGAGCGGAAGGTCGCTCCTTCTCTCATACACACAATCAGAACCACCGCCTCCAAGTTCCAGAGCACTGAGCTGCCACCAGTTCTTCCCCATCCCGTCTTGTGGCGTGCACCGCGAGCCGGGACAGTAGGCCTCTAAAACCCCACCTCTTCGAGTCCTGTACGGGAGAAGGACGATAAGGTTTTTGGGGAGCGCTATCGGCGCGACTACTGTCTTCATCAAGGATTCCTTCACCGACGCCGACTACATCTTCCCCAACAACGACTTCTTCCCCGCCATCGAGAACCTCTTCCTCGACGACATGGGTGACAACTCCAACCCCAACGTCGACACACTGTTGTATGTTTTATTTCTTCATCTTGTTCATATCACTTCGTTTTCTCTACAACTCTTTGCACACTTTCTGTCAGATTACTTGGCTAGTTTACTTTTGATCTTTCTAGTCTTGTTTTACCTGCTGTTTATTTCTCATAAATTACTTGGTAAATTGCTCATATTTCCAACAATCCAAAAACCTTATTATAGGAAATTTACTTCAAGTTGTTTCGTGGCATCTGTGAAGCCACCTGTTTTTTAGGGTACGCACTATAAGAGATGGCGCGTGAGAGCAGTTCTCTGGTTTTAGAACATGAACTGTTATGACGCCACTCTTGGCAAGCCTGAGGGAGAGCTTACTCCTGCCCCGGAACAAGTTTTCCAGAAATCTGACAAGCTGTTCAGGGCTGCTTTGTTGTCTATGCTTGGGGAGAACATTGTTGAACCCTATATGTCATTTGATAATGGCAAGGACATGTGGGCTGCTCTCGAGGCCAAGTTTGGGGTCTCCGACGCTGGCAGTGAACTGTATATCATGGAGCAATTCTATGACTTCAAGATGTCTGATGACCGCTCCGTTGTTGAGCAGGCTCATGAGATATAGGCACTGTCCAAGGAGCTTGAGTACTTCTCCTGTGTGTTACCATACAAGTTCATTGCTGGGGGCATTATTGACAAGCTTCCCCATTCATGGAGGAACTTTGCTACTTCTCTGAAGCACAAGAGATAGGAGTTTTCCGTATCGGATCTCATTGGGACTCTTGATGTGGAAGAGAAGGTGAGAGCAAAAGACACATGTGCTCGAGTTGTTGAGGGAGGTTCAAGTGCCAACTTGGTATAGAAAAAGAACTTCCAGTCCCACAAGTTCAAGAACAAGAGCAAGTTTGATGGAAAGGGCAAGTTCGATGGGAAGAACAAGCCCTCACAGTCTACCAAATTCAAGAAGAAGACTGATAAGAAGAAAGGTTCCTGTCATGTGTGCGGTGATCCTGATCACTGGGCTCCTAGCTGCCCCAACCGCTATGACATGCGCCAGCATGGGAAGAGCGGCAAGACCGCTAATGTTTTCATGATCGACGTTGAGATGAAGGATGTTTGGTATGGCATATTACCGACTATTCTTTCATTATGTCATTCTCCTGATTGGTGGATTGACACGGGCTCTAATGTACATGTTTGTTCTGACATTTCTATGTTTTCTTCATATCAGGTCAGAGGGACTCAGTCCGTACTGATGGGGAACGGATCGCATGCTTTTGTTCATGGTGTTGGTACGGTCGATCTGAAGTTCACTTCGGGAAAGACCGTACGCCTGAAGAACGTGCAACATGTTCCCTCAATAAATAAGAATCTTGTTAGCGGATCTCTTCTATGTCGCGATGGCTACAAGATTGTTTTTGAGTCCAATAAGTTTGTACTATCTAAGTTTGGAACTTTTATTGGTAAATGATATGAGTGCGGAGGTCTGTTCTGCCTATCACTATCAGATGTTTGTAATAAAGTTGTGAATAATGTTTCGTCTGATCTTATATAAAATATCTGGCATTCACGCCTTTGTCATGTTAATTTTGGTTGCATGACGCGGTTATCTAAAATGAATTTAATACCAAATTTCACTACTGTCAAAGGATCTAAGTGCCTAGCCTGTGTGCAAGCAAAACAACCGCGCAAGTCACATACGACTACAGAGGTGAGAAATTTGGCACCACTAGAACTCATACATTCTGATCTTTGTGAGATAATGGTGTGTTGACAAAAGGTGAAAAGAAATATTTTATGACGTTGATCGATGACTCTACGAGATACTGTCATGTGTATCTTCTGAAAACAAAAGATGAGGCTTTGAGTTTCTTCAAAGTCTATAAAGCTGAAGCAGAAAACCAACTTGATCGAAAGATTAAGAGGCTTAGGTCTGATCATGGTGGAGAGTATTTTTCCAACGAGTTTGACTCCTTTTGTGTGGAGCATGGTATAATCCATGAGAGGACACCTCCCTACTCACCCCAGTCAAACAGGGTAGCCGAAAGAAAGAACCGCACTCTAACAGATTTGGTTAACACCATGTTAGACACATCGGGTCTCTCTGAGGAATGGTGGGGGCGGCATTACTGACCGCATGTCATGTCCTAAACCAAGTTCCCACAAAGAACAAAGAAATTATTCCATTTGAAGAATGGGAGAAGAAAAGGTTAAATCTCTCTTATCTACGAACTTGGGGCTGTTTGGCAAAAGTTCATGTGCCAGTCCCCAAGAAGCGTAAGCTTGGACCAAAAACGGTGGACTGTGTATTTATGGGATATGATTTTCGTAGCATTGGCTATCGATTCTTGGTAGTAAAATCCAGAGTACCAGACATGCATGTTGGTAAAATCATGGAGTCGAATGATGCAACTTTCTTTGAGGATATCTTTTCCATGAAGGATATGCCTAACTCATCAAGTCAGGAATTAGATACAATTTTTGAACCAATCATTCCAGTCGAACACCTAGAAAATCCTGAGGAGGAGGATAACAACATTCCTAAAAGGAGCAAGAGACAGAGGACTGCAAAGTCTTTTGGTGATGATTTCATTGTATACCTCGTGGATGATACTCCCACTTCTATTTCAGAAGCCTATGCATCTCCTGATGCTGACTACTGGAAGGAAGCCATCCGTAGTGAGATGGACTCCATTTTAGCTATCGAAACATGGGAGATCACTGATCGTCCTTATGGGTGCAAACCTGTAGGATGTAAATGGGTGTTTAAGAAGAAATTAAGGCCTGATGGTACTATTGAGAAGTACAAGGCAAGGCTTGTGGCCAAGGGTTATACCTAAAAGGAAGGTGAAGACTTCTTTGACACTTACTCACCTATAGCAAGGTTGACCACCATTCGAGTACTATTTTCTCTGGCTGCCTCACACGGTCTTCTCGTTCATCAAATGGACGTTAAGACGGCTTTCCTAAATAGAGAGTTGGATGAGGAAATTTATATGGATCAACCAGATGGTTTTGTAGTAAATGGTCAAGAAATAAAAGTGTGCAAGCTGCTGAAGTCTTTATATGGTCTTAAACAAGAACCTAAGCAGTGGCACGAAAAGTTTGATAAAACCTTAATCGCTGCAGGCTTTGTTGTAAACGAAGCTGACAACTGCGTATACTATCGCCATGGTGGGGGCGAAGGAGTTATTCTATGTCTGTATGTTGATGACATACTGATCTTTGGGACCAACCTTACTGTAATTGAGGAAGTCAAGGATTTCTTATCTTAGTCTTTTGAGATGAAGGATCTAGGAGTAGCTGATGTTATCTTGAACATCAAACTGTTGAGAGATGATGATAGTGGGATCACACCGCTTCAGTCTCACTATGTGGACAAGATTTTGAGTCGCTTTGGGTATAGCGGCTGCAAGTCTTCTCCAACACCGTATGATCCTAGTGTGCTACTTCGAAAGAATCGAGGCACCGTTAGAGATCAATTAACATACTCTAAAATAATTGGCTCGCTTATGTACTTGGCTAGTGCTACAAGGCCTGACATCGCATTTGCTGTTAGCAAACTCAGTCGATTTGTTTCGAATCCTGGAGATGATCATTGGAAAGCTCTTGAAAGAGTCGTGCGCTATCTAAAAGGCACTGCAAGCTATGGCATTCACTATACCGGGTATCCAAGGGTACTGTAGGGTTATAGTGATTCAAATTGGATATCTCATGCTAATGAGATAAAGGCCACAAGTGGATATGTGTTTACACTTGGTGGTGGCGCTGTTTCTTGGAAGTCTTCCAAGCAGACCATCTTAACAAGGTCAACTATGGAAGCAGAAATCACAGCATTAGACATGGCCACTGTTGAGGCAGAGTGGCTTCATGAACTCTTGATGGACTTACCTGTGGTTGAAAAACCTATACCCGCAATTCCAATGAACTATGATAATCAAACTGTGATTATTAAGGTGAACAGTTCTAAGGATAATATGAAGTCCTCAAGACATGTGAAGAGGCGACTAAAATCTGTCAGGAAAATGATAAACTTCGAAGTTATTGCATTGGATTATATCCAAACATCTAAGAATCTGGAAGATCCCTTCACAAGGGACTATCACGCAATGTGATAGAAAATGCATCAAAGGAGATGGGTATGAGACCCACACTATGAGTTTTCCACAGTGGAAAACCAATCTATGTGATCGGAGATCCCGTGATTTATAATTGGGAGACAAGCTATTGGTAGACTGAGAGGAAACTATCCCTAGTTTAATGAAAACCACTCCGTGAAGATGCAATATTTTCCTTTTCTGCATGGTAGGTTGATTTTTATCTTAATGTGTTCTAAATGGCTTAATCTTAAGCAGAGATGTTGTCCTGCAGAACATCTTTTGAAGAACACACCTATATGAGTCTGACTGTCAAACGTTGCAGTCTACGAGAGTTGGTGCTCTCTAATAAACTCATGAAAGGCCATGGAGTATGACGCATAAGCTCCACCCGCGGGGAAGTCCCACGGTAGCGCAGTATCGGGCAAGGCTTCGTTGAAGCTAGGTTGCAGCAAACTTGCAGTTCAAGGCATAGAATTCTAGGTGGAAGTTCAACTTAACAGTCTCCACTGCAGTACTGGTATATAAACAGTATTAACCAAAGGAAAATTACATGTGCCTCTGGGATCTGGTGGAGGATTGTTGGAATTTTGGCCCAAATAGCCTAGATCATTTTCCATTCCAATAATTCCTGAAAATCCTAGAGGCCCATGTGGCCCATTCATGCATGGCAAGTGGTGGGACAAATGTTTAGTCACACATTGCTAGTTAAAGGAGGTTTGCACCAGCTTATAAGGGAGGCTCTCCTATCACTTGGTAAAAGGTTGAGAAGAAGGAGAGAGTCCCACACGCGTGCTCCTCCTCCTCCGCCGCCCGCCTCGCCACGCCTCGTCACGACGCGCGCACGTTGCGGGAATCTCGTCGAGCCGAGTTCTTTTTTTGCCATGCATGACTGGTATATGAACGGGTGTGCAGAATTTGAACAGTCAGCTAATGGGTTTTAAATACGAACTCAGTGGAGGTTTAATTCGAACTTAGTGGAGGCTGTGTGTCTTTGGTCACTGTATGTTCGTTTCCTCTTCCAACGCCGCCTGTTCGCCTGTCTACCTGTGCCTATAAGAGCAGAAGGTCGCTCTTTCTCTCATACACACAATCAGAACCACCGCCTCCAAGTTCCAGAGCACTGAGCTGCCACCAGTTCTTCCTCATCCCGTCTTGTGGCGTGCACCGCGAGCCGGGGCAGTAGGCCTCCGGAACCCCGCCTCTTCGAGTCCTGTACGGGAGAAGGGCGATAAGTATTTTGGGGAGCGCTATCAGCGCAACTACTGGATTCATCACGGACTCCTTCACCGACACTGATGACATCTTCCCCAACGACGACTTCTTCCCCGCCATCGAGAACCTCTCCCTCGATGACATGGGTGACAACTCCAACCCTAACACCGGCACACTGTTGTATGTTTTATTTCTTCATCTTGTTCAGATCGCTTCGTTTTCTCTACAACTCTTTGCACACTTTCTGTCAGATTACTTGGCTAGTTTACTTTCGATCTTTCTAGTCTTGTTTTACCTGCTGTTTATTTCTCATAAATTACTTGGTAAATTGCTCATATTTCCAACAGTTAGTATGAAGGAATATCGCAAAAAGTTGCATGATTGGATAATATAGAACTTCTACAAAAATTATACAGGAAGTTACACAAGACAAGAAATGAATATTTGAAATCAAACAACATTAGGTGAACACAAAAAATATAATTGACCAAGAATCTAAAGATACCATGACAGCAATCGAAATTAGGCAGTTATCTTTCATGAACTGCCTCTAGTTATGAACAATTCTCAAACATTTTAATGAGAAGAAACAATAACAACGATGTAAGACAACATTCACAAGTACAAGTCAAGCTACTGGCTGGGTAGGGAAGCATTCATCCATCAATTTAAAGAACATAATTGAACAAGAAAACAGACCCTTGCTCCTAGTCAAGCTTCTCACTACGGTGGTCAGATACTCCAACTGCTATGAGAAAGTGAAGTATCAAGTACCTAAGAAGCAACACTATGATAATAAGCAACACTATGACTACCTCGCATAGGGAGCACATCAAAAAACGCTTCTACACTGCATGGCGGTTAATACTGTTAGCTACAACACAGAAGAAAACATAAATTTTATCAACAAAGTCTCACCAAGCACAAGTAGTTGTACAAAAAAGGAAATCATGCATATGAAACAAATATGCATCGCCATATATACAGATAAATAGAGTAGGCAGTATGCAACAAAAACCTGGTAGGTACTATAACCAGCAATGCCAAGCATGTATTCAAAACACAGTCGATCTTGAAAAATTCAATATATCATTGCAAAATAGTTTCATGATCAAGTATGTAGATTCATTTCTTGGGAATTAGGTTCTTTTGCAATGTGCCCCCTTCTTATAGAGTATACAAGAAATGTAACATGAAAATATGTAATCACTAGTATAAAATAGGCCGTCCGTTCGCGCCCCCTAAGAGCATTAGTCCCGGTTGCGCCACGAACCGGGACTAATGCTGGCACGCGTCCCGGTTCGAGCGGGCACGGGGCCCGGAGGCATGCATCCCGGTTGGTAAGGGGTCATGCGTCCCGGTTTGTAACACAAATCGGGACTAAAGGTTGGGCGTCAACCACGTGGCGTGGCACACACCTTTAGTCCCGGTTTGTGTTACAAACCGGGACGTATGCTCCCGCCCTCTATAAATGCAACGCCCCAGCCCTCTGCCTCCACTCTGTTTTTTCTTGGTGGAAGGTGTGAGGCGTGTGCTAGTTTTTTTCCCCTATGCATGCATTCAAGGTGTTTGATGAAATGTTTGAGTGAATGATCCCGTTCAATTTCTCATAGAACAAAAA
Organism: Avena sativa; assembly: GCA_916181665.1. Lineage (NCBI taxonomy): Eukaryota > Viridiplantae > Streptophyta > Magnoliopsida > Poales > Poaceae > Avena > Avena sativa. The sequence continues at coordinate 34,250,290 of OV702300.1, read as the reverse complement.
TATAGAAGGTGTCCGAGACGCACTTGAGCTTTCTCCTCTTTATTTTCCTCGATCGAGGTTAGCAATCTTATCTTTTCTCTGTCATTGATACAATGCATGTGTCGATGTGAATTGGTCATTTCACTATTTATGATGTCCCGTTTTTTGATAAACTTACTTATATGATGCAGATGAACGGTCGAGAATGGATGTACGGTGACCGGCGCGTAGCCGGGTATATGAAAGGCGTGGATAAATTTATCGATGTGGCTACGTCAAACAAAGAGAATGGTTTTATACGTTGTCCATGTGTTCAATGTCGAAACAACAAGGAGTACTCTTCCTCGAAAATTATTTGTGGCCACCTGATTATGAAAGGTTTCATGCCCAACTATAATTGTTGGACCAAGCACGGGGAAAGAGGGGTTATGATGGAAGAGGGTGCAGAAGAAGATGATGATAACAACTATCATCATATGTTTCCTGAATACAGTGATACTGCAATGGAAGACAATGGAGAGGAAGGAGGTGAAGAACAGGCATCAGATGAGCCGGCTAATGAACTTGGTAGGGTCATTTCTGATGCAAAGCGAGACTGTGAAACAAAAAATGAGAAGTTGAAGTTAGAGGGCATGTTAGAAGATCACAAGAAATTGTTGTACCCAAATTGTGAAGATGGCAGCACAAAGCTCGGTACCACACTGGAATTGTTGCGATGGAAGGCAGAGTGTGGTCTAACTGACTCCTCATTTGAAAAGATGCTGAAAATAATGAAGCCGAAGTTTCCAAAACATAACGAACTTCCTGAGAGAGTACCTACAAAGCAAAGAAGACTCTCTGTCCTCTAGGATTAGATGTGCAAAAGATACATGCATGCATTAATGACTGCATCCTCTACCGCGGTAAGGAGTATGAGAATTTAGATAAATGCCCGGTATGCAATGCATTGCGGTATAAAATCAGACGAGATGACCCTGGTGATGTTGAGGGAGAGCCCCTCCGGAAGAGGGTTCCTGCTAAGGTTATGTGGTATGCTCCTATAATACCAAGGTTGAAACGCATGTTTAGAAACAAAGAGCATGCCAGGTTGTTGCGATGGCACAAAGAAGACCGTAAGAAAGACGAGAAGTTGAGACACCCTGCTGATGGGTCACAGTGGAGAAAAATCGAGAGAGACTTCCTAGACTTTGCAGGTGACGCAAGGAACTTATGGTTTGGTCTAAGTACGGATGGCATGAATCATTTTGGGGAGCAAAGCTGCAGTCACAGAACCTGGCCCGTGACTCTATGTATCTACAACCTGCCTCCTTGGTTGTGCATGAAGCGTAAGTTCATTATGATGCCAGTGCTCATCCAAGGCCCGAAGCAACCGGGCAACGACATTGATGTGTACCTTAGGCCATTAGTTGAAGAACTCTTACAGTTGTGGGGCAAACCAGGTGTACGTGCGTGGGATGAGAACAAACAGGAGCCATTTGATCTACGAGGGTTGCTATTCGTAACCATCAATGATTGGCCTGCTCTTAGTAACCTTTCAGGACAGACAAACAAGGGATATAAGGCATGCACACACTGTTTAGATAAGACTGAAGGTACATATTTGCATAAATGCAAGAAGGTTGTGTACCTGGTGAATCGACGATTTCTTCCGACCAATCATCCCGTAAGAAAGAAAGGCAAGCATTTCAAAGGTGAGGCAGATCACCAGAAGAAGCCTGAACTCCCTGCTGGTGATGATGTATTTGGTATGGTCAAGGACATAGAAGTAATCTTTGGAAAGGGTCCCGGCGGTCAATCAGTTCCGAACGACGTCGCTATAGGACACGCACCCATGTGGAAGAAGAAATCTATATTTTGGGAGCTACCATATTGGAAAGTCCTGCGTGTCCGCTCTTCAATCGACGTGATGCACGTGACGAAGAATCTTTGCGTGAACCTGCTAGGATTCCTAGGCGTGTATGGGAAGACAAAAGATACACCAGAAGCACGGGAGGACCAACAAATTATGAAAGACCCAAAGAACATGCATACACAGAACAAGACGGATAAAGGCGTCACTTAAGTCGTGCCAGCTATGCTCTTACCAAATTAGAGAAGGAAATCTTTTTTGAAGTCCTTTACAGTATCAAGGTGCCGTCTGGCTTCTAATATAAAGGTGATAATAAATATGGTAGAGAAAAAGTTCCAAAACCTGAAGTCTCATGTCTGTCACGTGATTATGACGCAGTTGCTTCCGATTGCATTGAGGGGGCTTCTACTGGAAAATGTTCGAGTACCCATTGTGAAGCTGTGTGCATTCCTCAATGCAATATCTCATAAGCTAATCAATCCAGATATTCTGCCAAGGTTACAGAAGGATGTGGTAAAATGTCTTGTTAGTTTTGAGTTGGTGTTCCCACCATCCTTCTTCAATATTATGACGCATCTCCTGGTTCACCTAGTGGAAGAGATTGCCATTCTCGGTCCGGTATTTCTGCACAATATGTTCCCCTTTGAGAGGTTCATGGGAGTCTTAAAGAAATATGTTCATAACCGTGCTAGACCAGAAGGAAGCATCTCCAAGGGATATGGAACAGAGGAGGTAATTGAGTTTTGTGTTGACTTTATTCCTGACCTTAAGCCGATTGGTGTTTCTGACTCGCGGCATGAGGGTAGACTAAGTGGAAAAGGCACGCTGGGAAAGAAAGCAATGATATGTAGGGACGAGGATTCTTTCACTAAAGCACACTACACAGTTCTACATAATTCCACCTTGGCAGCTCCGTAAATCGAGGAACACAAGAATATTGTACGCTCCAAAAACCCGGGGAAGCCTGAATCATGGATTATAGATGAACACATGAAGTATTTCGGTGGTTGAATGCAGACACATCTCTTGAATGACACCACTGTTGGAGATCAGCTATACTTGTTGGCCACGTCACCATCTTCTACTGAATTTAATTTCCAAGGGTACGAAATAAATGGGAATACATTCTACACGATCGCCCAAGATAAAAAGAGCACCAACCAAAATAGTGGTGTCCGCTTTAATGCAATAGACGAGAATGGACAAAAGGACACATACTATGGTTACATAGAGGAGATATGGGAACTAGACTATGGAGTCTCTTTTAAGGTCCCTTTGTTTTGCTGCAAATGGGTCAACCTGAATGGGGAAGGGGTAAAGATAGACCAGTTGTACGGAATGACAACAGTGGATCTCAACAATCTTGGTTATAGAGATGAACCATTCGTCCTAGCCAATGATGTGTCTCAGGTTTTATATGTGAAGGACATGTCCTCCAGACCGAAAAAAGAAAAAATATGCAAACGAATACATCATATGATGAGCCAAAGCGTCACATAGTTCTTTCAGGGAAAAGAAACATCATGGGAATCGAGGACAAGATAGACATGTTAGAAGATTATAATAAGTTTGATGAAATTCCGCCCTTCACAGTGAAAACTGACCCAAGCATTCCGTTAAGTAAAGAAGATGCTCCATGGTTACGTCTGAAAGCGATCATAAGGAAGAACATATGCCAAGAAGTTCATGCTCATATTATGTAACTCTAGTTCATGTCTTTCGCGGTTTGTGGCTTCACCGAAGGATATCTTTCGCGGTTTGTGGCTTGACCGGGACTATATATAGGGGGGCCTTTAGTCCCGGTTTTGTAGTCTCAGTTTTTAATATTAATAAATGTCTTGAGTGTTAGTCCTGTTTTGTGGCTGGACCGGGACTATGAAGAAGTTGTCCCGATTCATACGTACCATTAAGATCTGATCTCCAAACGCGTGCGGTCACATATTAGGGAGTGCCTCTATGACCAGTTTCTTGGAGATGCCGGAGGACTGGGATCCGGCGGCATCTCCCTGAAACTGGTCATAGTGGTGTCCCTGCTCTCAAAAACCATCTTGCAGCTTGTAACTTCTCTAACTAGATCAATACACCTGGGAGCTAACTAATTTCAAATATTAGGGAGTGCCTCTATGACCAGTTTCTCGGAGATGCCGGAGTACTGGGATTCGGCGGCATCTTTCCCTGAAATTGGCCGTAGTGGTGTCCCTGCTCTCGAAAACCATCTTGCAGCTTGTAACTTCTCTAACTAGATCAATACGCCTAGGAGCTAACTAATTTCACATATTAGGGGGTGCCTCTATGACCAGTTGCTCGGAGATGCCGGAGGACTGGGCTCCGTCGGCATCTCCCTGAAACTGGCCGTAGTGGTGTCCCTGCTCTCGAAAACCATCTTGGAGATGCCTCAAACTGGCTGGAGGACTGGACTCACAAGGATGCCTATTTATAGTACAAGAAGCTCGACATAGTGTTGACACTTACGAAATAATGTCGACCCTCACCCCTATTATTAGTGCTGACTCGTGTTTTGTCCCGGTTGGTGTCTCCAACCGGGACTAAAGGTTCATCTTTAGTCCCAGTTGGTGACACCATCCAGGACAAGGTACACGCCGCACGACATAATGTCGACACTCACCCCTATCATTAGTGCTGCCTGGCCCAGCCTACCGAAATCCCTCCAACCGGGACTAAAGATCCAATGCAAGTTCTAACGATGCTCGTCCCCTATCTTCATGCACGCCGGTTCAACCATAGTTAGAAATTCAGAAAATTCAAAATGGGCATAATAAATTCAAAAAAATCCGAACAATGAAAATCCTTCGCGTGGTGTCATATTATGTGACATAGTTGAAAGGAAAAATACCAGACTTGGTAGATTGATCATGTCTCGAAAAAACCTTCACAAAATGACCTATCATGTTCGAGGTTTCATGGCTTTCGGTCCAAATGACCGATGTTATGTGCTGAATCACAGCATAGTTTGTGATGCTGTGCCCATATTATGCATGCATGTGTACATTGGTATGGAGAACAATGTTGCAGGAGGAAGTTTTCCTTTTTGTCACACGGAAAAGCCCTTTTCCATTTTTCGAGCGCAAAAAACGGGTCGTTTTGTGAAGTAACCACAAAAATGCTGTTTCAGAATGATACCGTCCCATTTTCCTAAAATACTAGATCACCTTACATGGACTATCTCCCAACCGGGACATCTCAAACCTTTTCATCCATCCCGGGTAAAAAGGACAAATGTCTGCCGAATCGGCAGGAAATGGGTCCGGTTTATACTACATGTACATGATCTATCACCCGTGATTTTTCGAAAAAATCATTTTTAGCCTCGCAATACGTGGTTTCTTCAGAGATCCAATGCAAATTCTAACGATGCTCGTCCCCTATCTTCATGCATGTCGGTTCAACCATAATTAGAAATTTAGAAAATTCAAAACGGGCATAATAAATTCAAAAAAATCCGAACAATGAAAATCCTTCGCGTGGTGTCATATTATGTGACATAGTTGAAAGGAAAAATACCAGACTTGGTATATTGATCATGTCTCGAAAAAACCTTCACAAAATGACCTATCATGTTCGAGATTTCATGGCTTTCGGTCCAAATGACCGATGTTATGTGCTGAATCACGGCATAGTTTGTGATGCTGTACCGATATTATGCATGCATGTGGACATTGGTATGGAGAACAATGTTGCAGGAGGAAGTTTTCCTTTTTGTCGCACGGAAAAGCCCTTTTCCATTTTCCGAGCGCAAAAAACGGGTCGTTTTTTGAAGTAACCACCAAAATGCTGTTTCAGAATGCTACCGTCCCATTTTCCTAAAATACTAGACCACCTTACATGGACTATCTCCCAACCGGGACATCTCAAACCTTTTCATCCATCCCGGGTAAAAAGGACAAATGTTTGCCGAATCGGCAGGAAGTGGGTCCGGTTTGTACTACAGGTACATGATCTATCGCCTATGATTTTTAAAAAAAATCATTTTTAGACTCGCAATATGTGGTTTTTTCAGATATCCAATGCAAGTTCTAACGATGCTCGTCCCCTATCTTCATGCACACTGGTTCGACCATAGTTAGAAATTCAGAAAATTCAAAACGGGCATAATAAATTCAAAACAAATCCAAACAATGAAAATCCTTCGCGCGGTGTCATATTATGTGACATAGTTGAAAGGAAAAATACCAGACTTGGTATATTGATCATGTCTCGAAAAAACCTTCACAAAATGACCTATCATGTTCGAGGTTTCATGGCTTTCGGTCCAAATGACCGATGTTATGTGCTGAATCACGGCATAGTTTGTGATGCTGTGTCCATATTATGGATGCATGTGGACATTGGTATGGAGAACAATGTTGCAGGAGGAAGTTTTCATTTTCATCGCATGGAAAAGCCCTTTTCCATTTTCCGAGCGCAAAAAACGGTCGTTTTGTGAAGTAACCACCAAAATGCTGTTTTAGAATGCTACCGTCCCATTTTCGTAAAATACTAGACCTCCTTACATGGAATATCTCCCAACCGGGACATCTCAAACCTTTTCGCCCATCCTGGGTAAAAAGGACAAATCTCTGTCGAATCGGTAGGAAGTGGGTCCGGTTTGTACTACAAGTACATGATCTAACGCCCGTGATTTTTTTAAAAAATCATTTTTAGAATCGCAATATGTGGTTTCTCCAGAGATCCAATGCAAGTTCTAGATGAGCCATTTTTCTTCCTGCCATTTCCTTCCGCCATTTTTCTTCCCGCCATTTTTTTTCGCCAGTTCTTCTCGCCATTTCTTCCCGCCAATTTTTCCCACCAGTTCTTCCCTCCAGTTATCTTCCTGCCATTTCTCACTATATATATATGTAGGGTTGTCCTGAATTGTCATTGCACATCTCTAGACTCATATCTGTAACCTCATCACTCTTTCCCATGACGTCCACCGTAGCACTAAACCCTAGGGAGGCGGAGGCGCTTTGCGCCTCAAACTGCCCCTGCCCGCCGGGCTACTTTGTCCCCGTCGGCTGGATGCTGAGCACCGGAGGCGTGCCGGTTCCTCCTGTCCCTCTAGGTGTGGCGCGCCGGATGTCCATCACGAACCACTACTACTTCGAGCTCACGCTGGAGCAGCGGAGGAATCCCATATGGCATCCCGACTATTTCCCGACTTGGGAAGCCTTCTTCGTAGATCAGCGTGAGAGGGCGCTCGCCAGGCACGAGGAGGACGGCCCACCTCCTCCGAACTTCAACGAGGCCGGCCGTCGGCTGTGGTGGCACGGCCGGACTCTCCAGAGCGTCATGATCTACGACACGGCTGCCGACTCTAGCCCCCGCCTGCGCTACCCTCAAGTCCAGCCCACTCGTACTCAGCCTTCAAGGTTCAACTACGGCGACCCCGACGACGACAGCGACGACGGCCGCGGCGAGTACGACGACTATATTTGCGAGTATTACAGGTGTAGGCAGGAGCATGACTGAATCACTCCAACATTGCAAAACAAGTTCGGCTGATTGTGGCTTAATCTGGCCATGTATCTTAATTTTGAGTTCTTCTATGTAACTTTGTGTTAGTTGCGTTATGTACTTTAATTCCTGTTCTATCCTAAGAAAATTTTCTTTCCGCCCATTATTTCCCGTCCTTTTTTTCCGCCCATTAATATATAAAAAATATAAGTTAATTCATTTTTAATTGTAAATGGTTCATATTTTAAATGGTTACATTAATTATTTTTTAAAACATAAAATGGTTTTGAATTATTTATTCAAATCCAAACACTTTTTATGTTTAAAGTTTTTCTAAATTCCAAATTAATATTCAAAAAATATAAGTTAATTCATTTTTAATTTTAAATGGTTACATTAATTATTTTTTAAAAATAGAAAATGGTTTTGAATTAGTTATTCAAATTCAAACACTTTTATGTTTAAAGTTTTTGTAAATTCCAAAGTAATTATCATTTAAAAAACATTACAAATTTAAACCCCAAAATAAAAAATAAGGTGGGAACAGAGAGAAAATTCCTGAAATTTTTTGAAAACAGGGTCATATGTCCCGGTTGGAGCCACCAACCGGGACTAAAGACCCCTGCCCGCGCCAACCCTTGGTTTGCTGAAAAAAGTGGAGTATACGTCCCGGTTGGTGGCACCAACCGGGACGTATGACCCTTTAGTCCCGATTGGAGCCACCAACCGGGACGTATTCTCCCTCCCCTTTATACACGACGCGCCCATTCCTCTTCTTCCCTTCTCCATTCTCTGCGCCCGCACACAACACAGGGAGACGCCGCCGCCCCGCCGTCGCCTCCGTCCTTGAGCGCTCCTCGTCGCCTCCGTCCTTGAGCGCTCTCCGTCGTCGTCGTCCCCGGCCAGTAGCGCGTCCGCCGCCACCTCCAACCGCCGCCGTGCGTCGTCGTCCCCAGCCAGCAGCGCCACCGCTGCCGCGCGTTTTCGCCGCCAGAAGGTGCGTCCCCCTCTCCAGCCTGCCTCCGTCCCCCTCCTCCCTCTCCCCCTGCCACCGCCAGCAGGCACCGACGGGATTTCTCGCGCGTGGCGTGGTGCGGCGCGGGTGCGGCGACGGGGCAAGGTGCTGCTAGCCGGACTCGGCCGGCGGGTGGCGTGGCGTGGCGGCGGAGGGTGCTGGCATGGCGACAGGTGTTGAAGGAGGGTGCGGAGGGTGCTGGCTGGCGTGGCATGGCGTGGTGGCAGGTGCTGGCGTGGTGTGGACCAGGCCCACCCGTCAGTGGCAGTGTGTAACCCCTGCCCTGGTGAAAGACACCCAACGGCCCCCTCTGTCCCACTTTGCTCATGTGGCTGCCTATGTGGCACAGGGCCCATCTGTCAGTTGCTGTGTGTATAGTTTTCCTGGGTGTAAAAAATAATTCCAGACTTATTTATTTTTAGAAATTGTTTTGAATATTCAAAATTCAATAAATTTTAATCTGTAAGTCAGAAAAATACAAATAATATATCAAAATGTTCAGAAAAATGAAACCTAGATATCTAAGCTATCATCATGCATTGTTCAACAACTTTCAAAACAAGTTTAATTAGAAGAACATAGTAACCCTCACAGGTGATTCCGGAGTTTCGCCGAGTTAGGGTTTTCACCCCTCGGAACCCCGATTAATTTGTCGAGCATGCTTTAGGGTTTCAATTCAATGAAAATTAACTTGTCATATCACCATCCCTGCTTAAGCATGCTTTAGGGTTTCAATTCAATACACGACGCCGTCGCAATCATCTGCATGCGTCGCCGTCGGTCGTCGTCGTGCGGCCTGCTCCGGCGACCTCTACCTAGCGGCGCCGCCCTAGTTAGGTTTGTGGTGACGCCCTGATTCGATTAGGCCTACCCGTGCGTCTCCGTTCGCCCCCTAGCGCTACCAGCCGACGCCGTCTGGCCGTGCTCCGGCGAGGTCCACGTGGCTTGCTTGCGTGGCCAGGTTCCACCAGTCAGCCCCTCTGGCTAGATCCAGCCCCGGTGAGAAACGCCCTAACCCCCCGCTTTGCGTGTGGGGCTGCTGATGTGGCTCCGGCCCCACCAGTCAGTCTCTATGGGTAGGTTTAGTCGTGGTAACAAAAGCCCTGGGTTGTTTATGACGTCAGCCTGATGTAATAAATTGTTTTATAATTCAGAAAATGATTAAATATTGTAAAATTCATATCTTATTATTTATAAGTCATAAAAATATAAATAATATATCAAAATTTTCAGAAAAATGAGTTCTACCTTTTTAAGCTATAATCATGCATTGTTAATCAACTTTAATGACAATTTTAATTAGAGAACTAAATCAACCCCTCTCATGTGTTTCCGGAGTTTCCCGAGTTAGGGTTTTCAACCCTCGGAACCCCGTTTAAATTGCCAAGAAAGTTTTAGGGTTTCATTTCAATGAAATTCAACTTGTCATATCATCATCCTTGTTTGAGCATTCCGCATATCCCTCCTCCCCGACCGCCACAGCGCCTCCGTCTCCGTCCATCGCCACGCGCTCCAGCCGCCCCTTCCCTTTTAGTGTGTATGTATATATTGTGTATGTATATATAGTGTGTATGTATATATTTTTATTATTGTGTATGTATATACTAGGGTTTCTATGAATTAGGGTTTATCCGTTTTTCCACCTATGCAGAAAATATGGACCCACACGACAGAGATGAAGAAAAGGAAGAGTTGATCCAAGGTGTGATCTGCGGGGAAGAAAATTTAGATGTATCTACGTTTCTAAACAACTCCGGTGAGGGTGATCCTCTTTTTGCCGGAATAGATGACTTGTTTGAGGTTGAAGGTGTTGCCTTCCGCGAGGGAGAAGGCGATGCCTTGTGTAATCGAGAAGACGACCGCTCTGGTGAGGTGCATGTAATATAATTAATTCATTAATTAATCATCTGCTATCTATATAGAAATAGTAACGACGATCTTTCTTCTTTTAGCCCCCGGATCGAAGAAATGTACTGAAAAGAGCAGCCGAGGCCCAACCAAGAAGTTGGGAGACCATGAGAGGTTCAGGATCGAAGATGTCGCTGAAGACGGCAAACCGACGGCTCCCAAAGTTGTCGCAAACAAATTTGTGGCACAATGCGGAGTAATCATTAGGGACTTAATCCCGATCACCATTCGAAATTGGAATAGGCCTGCTGATGCGGAAGAAGAGGGAACATGTTTATTTGTCCCTAACAACGCCAAAGATTTACTGTGGAAGAGGCTCATGGTTAATTTCAAACTACCAAAGATAGAGCTGGATCCAAATGCGGAGGATCCAGTTGAGGACGCCTTAGAACATGGGAGAGCCATGGAGGCTAAGGTTAGGGAGTGGGATTTGAAGAAGATGGCCCAGTGTTTCACCAACTGGAAGAAAAGATTGCACCTTGACTATGTCGTGAAAGAGAAGACTCCCGATTTCAAGAGTATTCAGTTTGAGAAGATAAAACCATTCTGGGCTGAGTTTGTGAAATACAAGACATCAGAAAAAGCTAAGAAAATGTCTGCAATGAATAAGCTGAATGCTGCTAACAAGAAGTATCACCATACTATGGGGCAAGGTGGCTACAGGACTGGCATTCCTAAGTGGGAGAAACTTGAGAATGAACTGCGTGCTAAAAAGATCACCCCAGAGACAGACGATTGGGTAGAACGTGCAAGGAATTGGTTTTACGGGCATGGGGGCACGTTGGAGTCGGAAGGGAAGTGTATATATAACATACGACATAAAGAAGACCCCTTGCCAATCGAGAATATGAGAAAAGTAGTAAAGGCTGTTAAAGACGGGGACTTCATTCCTGATAGAGAGAATGATGAGCTCACACTCGCCCTTGGAAATAAGGAACATGATGGACGAACACGAGGCACAAGCGGCTGCAAACCATGGAGGACTGGGTTTCCCGAAGAGAGGAAGAAATATCCTGATAGAAGCCGTCAGAGGAGAAAGGATAGGGCGCAAGTTGAAGCAGATATTCAGAAAGAGCGAATGCGTATAATTGAAGAACAAATAAAGCAACAACAAGATGAAATTAATGCACTTAAAGAGCAAGGTACTACCGGCCCATCTCAGAGCACACTGCATTCGATGCTACCGGCCTATCGAATAATCAAAAAAGCACTGTGGCTTCCACCGAGGTCCCAGGTGATGACAATGGCGATGACGATGGTGCACCGACGATGGCTCTTGTTGCCTACCCAGTGGATGATATCACACAGATGACACACTGCGAGCTACATGTCAAAGTTGTGAACATATCAATGAAGGTGGCGGTCGGCTATGCCTTACCAATTGGACCCACACCAACTTACCACTGTCGTCCGGTTCCATAGGGCTATGCTGTTGTCGGGGTGGATGAAATCATGCCCACCTTTGAAGTTTTGAAGCATGACTACCCTGCAGGTGAAGGGGATGTGACTGAACTGGGAGACGCAACAAATGTCACCATTCTATGGCCAAAGGAATGTATCATGCTTCAAAATCACACGCCAAGGCCATCTTCGCTGCCGCCTCACCCGTCTCCAGCGAGGTCGTCGCCGCCGCGGTAGCTGTCTTCGTCGCCTCACCCGGCTTCGTCGCCTCACCAATCTCCGGCGCAGCCATCACCGCAGGAGCCATCGCCGGCGCCTCAGGATAAACAGCGTAAGCGTACCGCTACTCTGCGCCGTGGTAAGCGATCGCCGAAACGTAAACAAGAGCCTCTTCCAAAAGTACCAATGGTTCCTCCCAAGAGAGCTTATGACTGTACTGAAGAGGAGACTGCGGCGATCGTTGATGCGAAAACGACAGCGTTTTTCGTTAAGCTGAGGCGGCCGAAAGAGCCAGAGTTCCCCAGCACTAAAGAAGAAAAAGCCAGAGTGTTGAAAATGCTAAAGACTCTTCATCAACCCGAGCCAAAGCTGTCATCAGACTATGAGCGTTCTATTCTCAAGTCACATGCGGCACAACAAGCCTCGAAGAGCAGTACTGATGCAAGCGAGAAATCTATTGCCCAGCTCGAAGAACAAGCAAAACAGTCTTGCGCCCCTCTGAAGGTGATTCCCATACCAATATGGGGTCGAGCAAATATGCGGCTGAAGAGCAGTATGATCCAGAGGTAGTTGCACAATACGAAGAAGCTGCCGCTGCTCAAGGTATGAGTATTGCCCAGTACTTATCCCAGTTAGAGTACCTCCCCATGTGTGAAGTAGCATACAAATACCAGTACGGCAAACGTCTCGTCAAACCTGAGGAGGTAAATAATCTTCCAACAAAAATGCGAAGATTGCATAACTGCTACATGCATGCCACAAAGGCCAGGGCTAACTGGATAGTGCTGAAGGTTACAAAAAAGCATTATGGGAAAGAAATAGATGACATGATATCCATTGAATTTGATGAACTATTTCAATTATTCAATCAAGACGCCTTGGACAAATCGATCATCAGTGCCTATTGTCTATAAGTACTAATTCTGTAATTAATTTAGTCTCTAGCTATCTCACCTTGTTTATTGCATGTATATAATCATACTGTAATATGCAGAATGAAGATTCTCGAATGCAGCAAAGGACAAATCTATGACATTGGCTTCATTGACTCATGTTGGGTTCAACAAGCTAATCTCAAAACAAGCCCCCAGGATACGGAGGATAATATAGTACACGCGTTAAGGTTTCAAGAAACCAAAAGGGAAATACTTTTTCCTTACAACTTCGAGTGAGTGTTATTGTCTTGTATACACTTTCTATTTCGCTTACTCGATGTTAAGTATATAATTGATTAGTTATGCATTCGCGGCTTCCAATATATTCTGTTAATCATTCAACTTGACAAAGGCCGTGTACTAGTCATGGACTCGAAACATAAACCCCTTGAGCAGTGGAAGGACATGCAGATGCTTCTCTAGCGGTAATTCTAATCATTACGACACTATATCGGCAACGTTCGTAAATTTTATGATATCAAGTAATTAATAACTTATTTTATTCATTTTCTTCGCCGGGCAGCGCTTGGAAACGATTCACCAACAAGGCTAGGGGTGTTTGGAAAGCGGAGCTTACATTTCAAGCACTCGATGTAAGCACCACTAGCTATATCCGCGCATCTCTGTGATTCTAGTTTTGATACAGTTATTATCATGCTTGATTATTATTTTGATTGAACTATGTTCTCGTAAAGTGCCTGACACAGGGACCAGGTAACAATCTATGTGGATACTATGTTTGCGAGTTCATCCGGCAAACGTGCGATGAGAAGGGTGGAAATTTAGAGCAACTCCACGTACGTAAACAATTTTTATAGTTTTTAATTACAATCAAATTGTGTTTAGTTTCATTCATATAGGCTGACTCCTTTTTTTTAAATCAGATCGAACGTCTACGGGACGGTCTTCTGCCAAAGGATCACGTACGAGCAATTCAGGAGGAATTGGCGGGATTTTTGGATGCAGAAGTCCTAAACCCAAAAGGGGAATACAATTCGGCTGTGTATAGACAATATGGATTGTACAAAGAGCAAATTTTGTATGTAGTGCATGAACTCGATCCGTGTATCGAATGTAATATTGTCATGATGATCTTGTGTAATATAATGGTTCCTTCATTGATGAGTGCAAAACACTAAATAAACAATAAAACAACATAAATGAATTCATGCCGCGGCACAAAAAGTGGCCAAAATGCTGTCGCGGCAACAAAAGTTGCCAAAATGAATTCTCTGCCGCGGCAGAGAAATGTGTCAAATCTCTGCCGCGGTAGAAGCTTATTTGTCCCGGTTCGTATTACGAACCGGGATGGTTGCTCCTCCCCCCTCGCATGGAGCAGCGACCACGTGTACGCTCTTTTGTCCCGGTTGGTGGGGCAACCGGGACTAAAGGTTCGGGCTTTAGTCCCGATTGCCCCGTCCCGGTTGGGTAACCGGGACTAAAGCCCCTTACCAACCGGGACCAATGGGCCGTTCTGCACTAGTGAATAGACAACTGATGCAAATAATAAATAGATGAACTTCTCCTTTTATGGATGCATAGCAAAGCAGATATGATGATATGTGGATAACCTATGAGCCCACTACTCTACCATATCTAACAGCAGTACCCAATCTCATCTAAAGATGGCATCAGCAAAACAAAAATCATAGGGCCATCTACCAGACCTTGATCTGTTGTTGCTCCATGTTGGAGATGATTTGCTGGCGGTGGAGGGAGGTGGGCTCTTGCCAGCGGCTGTAAGGAAGACCTAGCTATAGATGATCTTGTCGGTGAGGAATACCTAACCGAAGAGGAAACATTATAGAGAATAATGTTACTTCTAAGAATCATTATACACACCAGCACCATAGCAAAAAATTCAAAGACATTTACGGAGAACAAGCCATGTATGTGTTGTTCTTCATCCTTTTTGGAATTAGAGTCTAGCATGATTATCTACAACAAAACAATATCATGGTATACTAAATAATAATTTCAGGTAGCATTGTGGATACACAGTTGCTTGTATGATAATTCAGTACAATTCCTTGCTATACTCTAATTCAACAAACTTTGCAATCTTCTCAAACTTCTCTAATCTTTTTGGTGTGGCTGTCTAAAAGGCTATACTCTAACAAATTTGTTCTATAACGGTTTTCATTACATCCAAGCCATCATTAACTATTGAATTCAGAATATGTGCGGCACGAGAAATAACGTGTTGCTCTTCTTGTTGTTGTTTACCTGGACGGTCGTAGAACCTGCTACAACAGGAGGTTTGCTCGATGTAGTGGAAGCACGTACCAGTGGGTGTGCACCAGGGATGCGCCCAGGGGTGAGGACGCTCCTTGGATGCCAGAGGCAGAAGGCCGAGCGGCTGGTAGTCAGGAGTGGAGGACTCCATCTTCCCTCATCCACGGCGCGCCTAGATCCACGGGTACGAAGATGACGCACTGCTCCTCCACAGGGATGAGGACAACGTGCTCCTCCACTGAGACGAGGAGATTGTGGGCGGCACTTGCTCCACGGTGTTGCCTTTTCTTCTTTGGTGCCTACGAGGTGAAACAAGCGAGAGATGGGGTCAGCGCCTGCAAGGTCAAGCGAGCGACGGGCAGAGAGGCGGAGTAGAGGAGGACGCCCAGCGGAATAAGAGAAGGAGGAGGAGAGAAGGGGATAGATGGAGCCACATAGTAGGAGAGGCGGGAAGCTACCTTGGCGAGCAGGTGGGTGAGATTTCCGAGGAGATGAGGCGCCAGAGTGGTCGCCGCTTCCACAGCGTGCGAGGATGCCATCCACGTCGCCCGTCGTCGCCCGCGTAGAGCAGCGAGAGCCAACACGCCTCGATGCCATCCACGTCATCTGCATCGGCGGAGATCGGTGATGTGGTGTTGGGGAGGAGAGCGATTGAGGAAGAGGTTGTGGTGCTAGGGGAGCCAGGGGTTCTCCAGATGGGATCGGGAATGATGGGGGTGGGGTGGGGGTCGCGACGGAGAGATGAGGGAGTGGTCTGCGCGGCCCGTCTATGACTAGGGTTTGGATTGGTCATGGGTCTCCCGGAGGTGGATAGAGGGTTCGTTCAAGACCGTCGGATCGAGTGGACGACTAGGGTTTGTTTCAGTGGGTGATCCATGGTAGCCTCATTTTTTCATTTTGATTAGTTGGATAAGACTATCCATTGGCCTAGTTGTTAAAATGATTTCATATTATGCAAATGCGAACTTTTGGATGACAAAACACTATTAATCTTGGAGTTTTTTAAATACGACACCACCTTTCATAGAGAGTGTCCACCCCTCGTAAAAAATCCATTTTCCATTTTCCGAGTGCCAAAAAACGGGGCATTTTGTGAGGCAACCATCAAATGAATAATTCAAACCGGTACCCCATTTTTCAAATACAAAATAGACCACCTTACGTGGACAATGTCCCAACCGGGAGATCTCAAATATTTATGTCCACCCCTGGTGAAAAAGACAAATTCATACCGAATCAGTAGGAAGTGGGTCCGGTTTGAACTACAGGTACATGATCGGATGCCCATTATTTTTTGTAAAAATCATTTTTAGACTCACAATATGATGTTTTATCAGAGATCAAATGCAAGTTTAGCGAGGCTCATCCCTAGATAAGAACATTCATGCCTGCCGTTTTAACCATAGTTTGAAACAGGCATAAGAAATTAAAAACGGTCCGAACAATGTAAAACCATCACGTGGCATCATATTATGTGACATAGTTGCAAGGACAAATAATAAACTTGGTAAATTGATTGCATCTCGAAAAAACCTTATGTCTGAGGTTTCATGGCTTTCAGCCCAAACGGCCAATGTTATGGCAAGAATCGTGGCATACTTTGTGATAATATCCTCATATTGTGCACACATGTACACTTGGGATGGCGAACAATGTTGCAGGAGGAAGTTTTCCTTTTTGTCGCACGGAAAAGCTATTTTCCATTTTTCGAGTGCAAAAAACGGAGCATTTTGTGAAGCAACCACCAAATGAATAATTAAAAATGGTACAACCCCATTTTTCAAAAAACAAACTAGACCACCTTACATGTACAATATCCTAACTGGGAGATCTCAAACCTTTTTGTCCACCCCTGGTGAAAAAGACAAATTCCTGCCAAATCGGTAGGAAGTGGGTCCAGTTTGAACTACAGGTACATGATCGGATGCCCATTATTTTTGTCAAAATCATTTTTAGACTCACAATATGATGTTTTATTAGAGATCAAATGCAAGTTTAGCGAGGCTCATCCCCTAGATAAGAACCTTCATGCCCACCATTTTGACCATAGTTTGAAACAGGCATAAGAAATTCAAAACGGTCCAAACAATGTAAAACCTTCGTGTGGCATCATATTATGTGACATAGTTGCAAGAAAAAATAACAAACTTGGTAAATTGATTGCATCTTGAAAAAACCTTCTCAGAAATGACTTATAATGTCTGAGGTTTCATGGATTTTAGCCCAAACAGCCAATGTTATGGAAAGAATCGCGGCATAGTTTGTGATAATGTGCCCATATTGTGCATGCATGTGAACCTTGGGATGGAGAACAATGTTGCAGGAGGAAGTTTTCCTTTTTATCGTGCAAAAAAGTCATTTCCATTTTCTGAGTGCCAAAAGCGAAGAGTTTTGTGAAGCACCCACCAAATGAATATTTAAAAATGGTGCATCCCCATTTTGAAAAAATAATAGACCACCTTACATGGACACTGTCCCAACCGAGAGAGATTAAACCTTTTCGTCCACCCTGGTGAAAAAGATAATTTCATGTCGAATCGGTAGGTATGGTTTAAACTACAGGTACATGATCGGATACCCATGAATTTTTGCAAAAATCATTTTTAGACTCACAATATGTTATTTCTTCATAGATCCAATGCAAGTTTAGCGAGGCCCAACCCCTAGCTAAGAACCTTCATGTCTTTGACCATAGTTTGAAACAGGCATACAAAATTCAAAAATGATCCAAACAATGTAAATCCTTCACGTGGCGTCATGTTATGTGACACTTCTGTAAGGAAAAATAACAAACTTGGTATATTGATTGCATCTTGAAAAACCTTCTCAAAAATGACCTATCATATTCGAGGTTTCATGGCTTTCGGTCCAAACGACCACTGTTATGGCAAGAATTACATCATAGTTTGTGATAATGTCCCATATTGTGCACGCATGTGGATCTTGGGATGGCGAACAATGTTGTAGGAGAAAGTTTTTCTTTTCGTCGCATGGAAAAGCCATTTTCCATTTTCCGAGCGCCAAAAACCTGGTGTTGTGTGAAGAAATTATCAAATGGCTAACTCAAAATGCTATCACTCCATTTTCAAAATACTACATGTCGTGGGAATGACCACAGAAGATGCTGCAATCAGCAGTGAGTAGTAGAACATGGGGCAAGGGCGGCCAGCCATCTGCGGTGCGAGATGAGGGCTGAGACACAAGGTTTTACCCAGGTTCGGCCCCCGGAGGGTAAAGACCTACTCCTGCTAGATTGTATTATGGTGAGAGTACAATGGGGCGAGCTCGACGGCTAGGCGGCGAGTCGCTTGGGTGTATGATGGAACGTATCCTCTATGTATCCTCTAGGGAGGTTTATATAGACTCACCTCGCTAGGGTTTACAGATCACAACCGAATTAGTTAAGGATTCAGAGATTCTATGACCTAGTCCGACTAGGCCTAGCTACGCTTCTGGGCCTTCAGCTTCTAGTCGCTTGAGTCCACGCCAAGTCTTGATCCAGTCGTCGTCCTGCAGGCCCACTCGCTAACGTCTAGGGCCAATAGGAAACGTCCTGCTGGGTATACCCCGATAGGCATATCCCCATCAGTAGTCCCCGAGGCCGTCGTTGATTTTTCGCAGGCGTTTGCTGGCAGTCGGAGTATGCAGGTCCAATGCGGACGTCCAGTAGAATCGGCGGCGGACTCCTGAACAAAGGGAAGAACTAGTCATTTTAGTCGCAATAACGGCGACCAATCGTGTCGCAGCTCGGCGATCGGGTCGGCGAATACTTAGTCACTGTTACAGTGATCAGGTCGGCAAGTCGTCGAGTCGCTAGAGCGACGAGTCAAATGGATGAAGTTGGACCGTCAATTAGGGTCAAACTAGCCGTTGGGTAATCCAATGGTAACTTCGGCGTAATTACCGCGTAGTAACAGCTCCCGAAACTGGCGGGTAGCAATCGCTATATGAGGAGAATGATAAGCGAACAGGGAAACGCTTCTTCGTTCTTCCTCCGATCTCTCTTGTCTCTGTTTCCCCACTCCGCACAGCGATCTGAACAATCCAGAGAGCCCCAATCTCCACGAATCTCCAACCGATGGCCCCCTCCATCGAACCATGGGGCAGATCCAAATGTAGTAAGGCGCTACTGGAATCCTTCGAGGAGGCTGGGATCCTCCGCGCCGGCAGATGGCGCATCCCCGTGGCCGGAGAAGTGACTCCGGATCCGCGCGAGGGAGAGGTCATCTGCTTCACCAGCCACCTGGAGCGGGGGCTGGGCTTCCCAACTTCCCTCTTCTTCCAGCGTTTCTGCGCCTACTACGGAATCCAGCCATCATATCTCGGTCCGCATAGTATCGAGCAGCCCGCCATCTTCGTGGCGTTCTGCGAGTGATATCTGGGCTACCGGCCCTACTTTCCCCTGTGGCAAGATCTGTTCCACAGGAGAATCAGCCGCGAAGAGATAGGCGGCCCGATGCTAGCTGCGGGTGGCCTGACATTCCAGCTAAAGTCGAAGGCGTCGTTCTTCGACCTATTGCTGCCCGCCAAGGCGGCGAACAAATGAAAAAAGTTCTCGTTCTACGTCACCGAGACGACTCCAGGCGATGAAGTGGCGCTTCCAACGTACTCCGCCGACCGACCCGAACCGCGTCGGCTCCAGTTTGTCAAACTCCCGCTGGATCAACGGATGGTTGTCGATGAAATGTTGCAAACTATCCGCGGCCTGAAGAAGAAAGGCCTCCAGACTATCAACCTCTACAACTGTTGGCTCATGCGGCAGCTCGTGCCCCTGGCCAGCCGTGAGCACTATATGTATGAGTATACGGGTAAGGACGATCCGACGAAGTCCTCCCTCGTTGAGTGGAGACTCAACGACTACACCCTGGCCCTGAAGAAGATCACCCAGGCGGTGTATCTTGATGCGAAGGCCGGGGTCGCCCCTTATACTGCAAGGCGCCCAGCCCCGACGGTAAGCAGTTATTTCGCCAACACTCGCAGTCGCAAATGGTGCGTTCGTGGTCGTGTTGACATTGTTTTGTTCTTGTTGCAGTTGTTCCAAGTGGTGGAAGGGTGGATTCCACCCGCAGACGACGAGAAGTTGAGCTCATCCGTTCAGGACGGGAGCGAGTCGTCGCCCGCCAAAGGTAACACCGAGAGCGACGGGGGTGATGACGACGATGAAGAAGAAGACGAGCCCGTGGAAGTTGCTGCCCCCACAGCTCGCAAAACCCGCGGGCAACACCAGCGCGAGCTCGAAGCGAGTAAGAGCCTCGAGCCCCACGATGATGACGAAGACGAGCTTCCCAAGCACACCTCACATCGTGAGGCCACGCTGTCGAAGAAGAAGAAATCTCTGCCGAAGAAGAAGGCGAAGCCAGGGAAGCAGATATCTCTGCCTCGATCTGCGACCAGTTCCGATGCCACCAGCTCGGCTAGGGACGCAGCGGCACACGCGACCGTGGCACCAGACGCTGCTGCCCCCAGGGACGAGGCGCCGTTGGCGTCGTTACCACCTCCATTCGCCCCGATCGTTGGTTTGGGAGCTGCTCCAGCCGCAAGAGCCTCGCCTCCGATGGAGGCTCCCGCAGTAGTTATCGTGGAAGCTCCTGCCGCGGCTTCATCTTCGAAGAAGCCCTCAGTGTCTTGGGCACACGATGTGTTCGAGACGGGCCTCACTCGGAAGTTGGGGCCCGAGCTGGAAAAGCCGGCTAGCATCCGCATCGGTCTGCGGTTCATACCAGTTGACAAGTGAGTGCTGTTCATCTGCTTGTTTTTTCGTTTTAGTCGGACAATCTTATTCATAACGCTGCTTCGCAGGACTGGTGTTAAAAAGATCGGCCATCCTTCTGTGGCCAAGGTTCTGCCAGTCGTCACCGAGGCGGACTCCTCGCGGAAGAGGAAAACCGACGAAGTCGCTGCTCCCGCCGAAGGTGTCAAGAGGGCGAAAGGCGACGACGTCGTCACGGTCTCTGATGACCCGACGGTTGCTCCGAGCAATCCTCCGACAGCAGCGGAAGTGGCCTCGAAGACCAAGGAAGGTGTTGCCTCACCCGATGGGGACGAGCCGGCTCCGAGTGGCACAGCGGCATCTGCAGCGACCTTCCCTCGCTTCATGGCGAAGGCGACCGCAGCGAGTGGCTCGACGCCGACGAGCCGGATGCCTGGGGTCGCCGAGGTGGAGGTTGAGCAGCGTCGCTGCCACACTCCGGTCGTGCTTGCGTCTGTGGATGCGCTGGAGCTTCACGGCATGCTAGGCGCTGCCATCCAGGTATGTCCAGTCCCCGAGGATCGGGCCAATGAATTTCAGTGGTCGGATTCTTAATGTTTTTTATATCGTCCAGTCCCCGAGTGCCTAGTCGCTGAATTGCAGCGGGTGGGCACGTAGGAATTTCATTGTCCAGTCCCCGAGTGCCTAGTCGCTGAATTTCAGCGGGTGGGCACTTAGGAATTTCATTGTCGTTGACGTTGTGGTGTGTGCGTAGGGCCTGCAGCGCGAGTCGGCCGAACGGCTTGATGCGAAGTGTCGCTTGGAGAAGGAGCTCGTTGCCGTCCAGGAGACGAACAAGGGGCTTCAAGCAGTTGCAGCCAAGGTGAAGGAGGCCCACCGAGGCCTTGTCCCG
Organism: Avena sativa; assembly: GCA_916181665.1. Taxonomy (NCBI): domain Eukaryota; kingdom Viridiplantae; phylum Streptophyta; class Magnoliopsida; order Poales; family Poaceae; genus Avena; species Avena sativa. The sequence continues at coordinate 34,228,693 of OV702300.1, read as the reverse complement.
GTGGGTGACCTGACGGCGGCTCAGTCCGCTTTGAGCACGGCCGAAAAGCGAGTCGCTGACCTGGAGCGTGAGCTCAAGGAAGCGTGGGCGGAGGCGAGCTCGGCGGAAGGGAGAGCGAAAGCTGCTGTTACGTCTGCCGCTGAAGAGCGGAAAGTGTCTGGCACGCTCGTTGCTGGGTTGCAAAACGACTTTGCTTCTCTTTAAAGCTTCATCACGGGCCTCTGCCGACCATTAATTGGTAAACCTTCCTTCTTCTCCCCTCTTCCTGCAACAACTGCATTGTGATGTCGTTGGTGTGCTCACTGCTCGCTTCTGATCCACAGGTCGGATTACTGATAATGCGGAGGAGGCGCAGTCATACGATACGCGGCAATGTGTGAACACCCTGGTCGACTCGGCCGCGTTGTCCACGACTTGCCTTCGAGCGTATCTTCAGGAGATATCACCCACGGAGGTAATCCCTAGCGACCTTGTTGAGGTGTGGAGCTACCTGGAGAAAGCTCCGTCAGTCGTCGAGTTCATGATGCGGTTGGCCTTCCGGCGTGGGGCAGCGACGACGCTCAACCTTGGGCTTGCCCACTTCCCGGAGGATTTTGACCTCGACGATGTCACGAGTGGCTATCCCTCGTCAACGGGCTAGGCGGAGATTGCCAAGGTGCTGAAGCTGATGGACCGGGCCGCGGTGTTCTCCGATCGTGTTTGGGCGATGGGCGACCTCCTCCCATACCAGGAGACGATTGTCGCTCCCAATGATCCCGAGCCGAAGCATCGGGACTTCAAGGTCGAGCAGCCATTCCGTGCGGCGATGGCGGGCGAGCTGACGACGTACCCGTCGAACCCGTATGTGCCCTTCATCCGTAGTCGCAGGGACGATGGCGCGTCTGTGTCGGAACCTGCGGAGTAGAAGTATCTTGCCCTTGGGCGTTAGTACGAGATAACTATTGAACTTTCCTTGTAGTTGGAACGACTTTGTGCTGTTATAAAGGAAACTCGTGTTATTTTGTGATTCGTTCGCGATTTTGGTTGTTTGATTGAGCGAGTCCCCGAGCGCGTCCACCCTTTTTATGGGGTTTACCTCGTTTGTTATGTGTTTATGGATTTTTAATGAGTTAAGGTCGAATCGCCCAAGCTCGAAGAGCCAGTCGCATGGCGACTCCCAGGGGTGCTCTTTACTTGACCGTTTTCCCGGGTGCGAACGAGGTCGGGTTGCCGAGTCCCCGAGCGTGGTACTTGCTGGCTCTAGTCGCAGCTCCAAGGTAGGTGAGGACTAAGCGCGTCATTGTTAGCGCGTCTCTCCTGCCTGATCCGTAAGATCAGTCGCGTGGCGAGTCCTGGGCACGCTCTCATACTTGGCATTTTTCCCTAGTCGCTCGTATTTGGCTGGGTGTCAGTCCCCGAGCGTGGTACTTGGCCGTTCGGGTCGCTGTGCCGAGGATGCGGAGGACCTTGGCCACTGTGAGGAGCGAATGGAGTTGTCTTGGCTCAGTGAGCCAGTCGGGCTAGGCAACTCCAATGGGGCTCCGGGTTGGCGTTTTTCGTGGACGTTGCGAGCCCTGGAGTTTCCCAGTGCCCTCGTACCGCACTACTTGGCTTTGCCGGTTGCTTTGCCAGAGGTTGACTTCTGCGGTTAGCATAATGCTATCATTACGAGTGCGAGTGGCACAAGACACAGAGAGTAGACACAATTTTTGGTAACCGGTCTGTTTTATTTCATAGCGGGTAGAGAGTACATGTATGGGGTTCTAAGAGTAGAACTTCCGTAGGAGGTTTACATTCCATGGCCGCTTGACGTCGAGTTTTCTGTCTCCTCGGACGTCGGTGAGGTAGTAGGCATCGTTGCCCAGGACTCGCCCAATGGCGAATGGTCCCTCCCAGGGGGAGAGCTTGTGCATGCCCTTCTTGTCCTAGATTAGGCGCAATACCAGGTCGCCTTCCTGGAAAGTGCGATTCCTTACTCGCCGGCTATGGTAGCGACGGAGCCCTTGCTGGTAGATGGTGGTGTGGGAGCGAGCTAGGTCGCGTGCCTCATCGAGCTGGTCGACTCCGTCTTGGCGTGCGAGTTCGTTTGCGGCCTCCTTGTAATTCACCACCCTTGGTGAGTCGTGCTCGAGGTCGGTGGGCATGACTGCCTCGGCACCGTACACCATGAAGAAGGGGGTAAACCCTGTCGACCTGTTGACGGAGGTGCGGATGCCCCAGACGACGGAGGGTAGCTCCTCGACCCAGCACCTGGCGGTGCGCTCGAGTGGGACTTGAAGCCGTGGCTTCAGGCCATGGAGGATGCTCTGATTGGCGTGTTCCGCTTGGCCGTTGGACTCCGGGTGGGCGACTGAGGCGAGGTCGAGTCGAATGTGGTGCTCCTCACAGAACTCGGCCATGGCTCCTTTGGCGAAGTTGGTGCCGTTGTCCGTGATGATGCTGTTTGGAAACCCGTAGCGATAGATGAGCTCGCGTAGGAACTTGGTGGCGGTCTTCCTGTCGCATTTGCGGACTGGCTTGGCCTCAACCCACTTTGTGAATTTGTCGACTGCGACTAGGAGGTGGGTGAAGCCAGAGGGGGCCTTCTTGAAGGGGCCTACCATGTCCATGCCCCATACGGCAAACAGCCACGTGATGGGGATTGTCTTGAGCGCCGATCTTGGCACGTGGGTCAGGTTGGCGTATTTCTGGCATCCGACACACCGCTGGACGATGTCGACAACGTCTGCAGTAGAAGCAGTGCCGCATAGCCTTTGTGACCAGAGAGCGGGCGCCGGCGTGGTGGCCGCAGTCGCCGGAGTGAATGTCATGGAGGATTTTGCGTCCTTCGGCGGGTTGAACACAGCGTTGGAACACGTCGGTCATGCTGCGCTTGTGGAACTCGCCGTTGATGATGACGAAGGATTTGCAGCGGCGTGCTATCATCCGGGCATCCGTTTCATCCGCTGGCAGGGTGCCTCCCTCCAGGTAGGCGACGTATGGCACGATCCAGTCGTTTGGCTCGGCGATTAGTACGACCAGGGCTGCTTCTGGTTGCAGCGGTATTCCTATATCGATCTCCCTTGGGGGAGAGACGGAAGGCTTGGTGATGGTGTCGAGGAAGACGCCGGCGGGTGGTGCGAGTCGAGCCGAGCCGTTGCGAGAGAGTGCGTCAGCCTCCACATTCTTCCGTTTGTCGATCCACTCGATGGAGTAGCCTGCGAAGTGTCCGCCCAGCCGGTCCACTGCTTGGCGGTATGCCGCCATGGTGGGGGAGACAGCGTCACAGGTGCCAGCGACTTGCCCGACGACGAGGTCAGAGTCTCCGTAGCAGCGCAGGCGATTGACGTTCATCTCCTTGGCAGCTCGCATGCCGTGGAGTAGCGCCTCGTGCTCGGCCATGTTGTTGGTGCATGGGGTGAAGTCGAGGTAGAGGACGTAGCGGAGCTTGTCGCCCTTTGGAGACGTTAGCACGATCCCTGCCCCTGCACCGTACGCGTTCTTGGAGCCGTCGAAGTGTAGGTTCCAATAGTGGAGGTATGGCAGCTTCTCTGGCTGCTGGGCCTCCTCCCAGTCGGCGAGGAAGTCTGCGAGAGCCTGCAATTTGATTGCCTTGCGCGGCTCGTACTTGATGTTGTGGATGCCGATCTCGACGGCCCACTTGGCGACTCGCCCGGTCGCCTCGCGGTTGCGGATGATGTCCTGCAACGGTGCTGAGGTGACGACCGTTATTGGGTTCTCCTGGAAGTAGTGCGGCAGTTGCCGCTGTGCTCTGAAGACCGCGTATACCAATTTCTGGTATTGCGGGTAGCGCTGGCGTGACTCGATGAGGACTTCGCTGATGTAGTACACTGGTCGCTGCACCGGGCGTTCCTTTCCTTCCTCTGGCCGTTCGACGACCATGACGGCGCTGACGACACGTTCGGAAGCCACGACATAGACCAGCATGGGTTACTTGTCGACGGGGGAGACGAGTAGCGGTGCTGCGAGTAGCACCTCCTTGAGGTCGTGGAGCGCGTCGTGTGCCTCCTTATCCCACTGGAAGGTGGGGTTCTTGCGCATTAGGCGGTAGAGGGGCATCGCCTTTTCGCCCAGTCGGGGGATGAAGCGACTGAGAGCCGCGACTCGCCCAGCCATCTTCTGGACGTCGCGCAGGCACTCGGGTATACCGAGTCGAGCGATCGTGTTGATCTTGGCGGGGTTCGCCTCGATCCCGCGCTTGGAGACAACATATCCCAGTAGTTGTCCAGTTGGCACACTGAAGGTGCACTTTCCTGAGTTTAGCTTTATCTTGTACTTCCGCAGGTTGGCAAATGTTTCCGCCAGGTCAGCGAGTAGGTCGTTCTGGCAAGCGGATTTCACCACCACATCGTCAATGTAGACGTGGATATTGCGGCCATTCTGGCTCGCAAGGCACTCCTGCATGCACCGCTGGTAGGTCGCCCCGGCATTCTTGAGGCCGAAGGTCATGGCAGTGTAGCAGAAGGCTCCGAATGGCGTGATAAACGCTGTCTTCTCTTCGTCCTCGACGGCCATTTTGATCTGGTTGTACCCAGAGTAGGCGTCGAGGAAGCATAGCGCCTCCGAGCCCGTGGTGGAATCGATGATTTGGTCGATCCGCGGGAGGACGAATTGCTCCTTCAGGCAGGCGCTGTTTAAGTTTGTGTAATCGATACAAATCCTCCAGGTCTCATTTTATTCTTGACCATGATTAGGTTTGCCAGCCACTTGGAGTACTTGATTGGCCGGATGAAGCCTGCAGCGAGTAGACGCCGCACCTCCTCGGCGATGGCTCGGCGGCGCTCTTCATTGAAGGGCCGCAAGGACTGCTTAATAGGTCGCACTTTGGGGTCGGTGTTGAGTTTGTGCTCAGCGAGTTCCCTCAGGACACCAGGCATGTCGGATGGCTTCCATGCGAAGATGTCCCTGTTCTCACAGAGGAACTCGATGAGCGCGCCTTCCTATGCTGGGCTCATGCCCATCCCGATCGTCACCGTCTAGCTGGAGTCGCCTGGGACCAGCTCGATGGTGCGGGTATGCGTCGTTGCCTCGAAGGCGGTGGAGTTGCCTCCCTCCGAGTTTGGCTTCTTGAGTATGGTGGGGTCGTCATTGTTGACCCCGCTCGCGTACTTGGCGAGCTCCTCGGCGTGGTTGGCCCCTGCCGCGATGATGGTGTCAGCGAGTTTGGCCCCTTTGGCCTCGCACTCTGTGGCCATGTCGGGGTCGCCGTGGATTGTGATGACGCCGCACGTCCCGGGTAGCTTCATCGCGTTGTACGCGTAGTGGGGTGCTGCCATGAACTTGGAGAATGCCTGGCGCCCCAGGACGCAATGGTAGGGGCTGTCGAAGGGCACCAGTTCGAAGATGATCCGCTCGGTGCGGAAGTTTGCCGGTGTGCCGAAGGTGACTGGCAGCGTCACCTTGCCGATCGGGTACGCCTTCCGACCGGGGACAATGTCATGGAACATGGTGTAGGTCATCTCGATCATCGACTGCAGGAGCCACAGGCGCCTGAAGGTGTCCAGGTACAGGATGTTGATGGATCTGCCGCCGTCCATCCATGTTTTGGGGAGCCAGTAGTCTCCCACCTTGGGCTTGACCACCAGGGCGACTCGACCCGGATACTCGATCCGTGACGAGTGGTCCTCGCGGATCCAAGTGATTGGTTGCTCAGACCAGTTGAGGAACTGGGGGATATCTATCTTGGCCACCGCGTTGACGGCGACGGCGCGGGCGATGACCTTGTTCTCGCGCTTCGTGTTGAAGCCTGTGAAGGTGTGGAGCAAGCCGGCAACGCTGCCGAATTTTCCGCCGTTTGGCGGGTTGTTGTCGGGGTCTTCCCGCGTGCGCCGTGCCTTCTAGATCTCCTGGAGAGAGTGGCAGCCGGCGGTCGTGTGCGTGGCGGGCTTTCCTTCCCTTCTGTGAAATACACAAGGTTGGTTAAGAAGGGCCGCGGGATCGAACCTCGGCTTCGCCTTGTAGTTGCCGCCGTCGCGGTGCTGTCCCCCGTCGTGGCGGAAGATCTTGGGCTCGCGCTGCGCGTATCCAGCATTGGCGACGAAGTCGACTCGCCCGTCACTGCGGCGCTTGCCGGTGAGGCGAGTGTTTCTGTAGCGTAAGTCGGGTCGTCTCCCGTTGTCGTGGCCGCTCGTGCGGCGGTGTCCTCCCGACTCGTCGTCGGTTTCTTGGTTTGGGTCCTCCTCCGCGTACCTTTTTGCGATCTCCAGGAGGTCCAGTATGTTGTCGAGTGTGCGGTACGCTCGTTTGAGCGTGGCGACCAGGATCTCGTAGCGGCACGAGGTCTTGAAGCAGTGGATCGCGGTGTCTGGGTGGATTCCGACCGCGTTGTACCACAGATCTTGCCATCGTTGGACCCAGCTATGGGTCGACTCGCGGGGTCCCTGGACGCACCGTTCCAGGTCCTCGATGGTGGTGGCGCGGGTGTCTGAACCCTCGAAGTGCCTGACGAAGGCCTCGTGCATCTCCTCCCAAGAGTCAATGCTATCCGCGGGAAGGGTGTTAATCCACTGCCTGCACGCCCCCTCCATCATCAGGGGGAGGTAGCGGGCGCTTAGTAGGTCGGTGTGGCCGGCGATCCCCATCGCCATGAGGTAGGTATCCAGCTACACGGAGGGATCATACGAGGGGTCGTACTTTTCTATTTCCTTCGGCACTTTGAAGTTCGTCGGGTATCTTTCGCCTCGGATCATCGGTCCGAAGCACTGGGGCCCGATTCAGCTCAGCGATCCCGCCGTCTCACCGTCGCGGCGGTTGGTGAGGGTGTGCCGCAGGTCATCAGGCTGGCGTGCGCGCCAGCTCTGGTTGTTGATGATGTGGGTGCGAGCGTCGACGGGTTGTCCGTTGGTGGCGACGAAGTTGGTCGCCGGCCGAGGGTCGTTGGTGGAGAGTGCCGCATTCGCGGGTCGGTGTTGGAGCTATAGGGGTTCGGGTGGCGGGCAGTTGAGAGTGTTCGCCGCCATGGGGCGGCCGCTCGAGGCCGCTCTGCTGCCTGATGAATGCGAGTACATCCGACCCTATGAGTCGACGCCTGTGTTTTGTTGCTCGACCGCTTTGGCGAGCAGAGCCCTGGCATACTGGATCTGCAGGGCGCCTTCCCCAGTGGCTTCAATGTTGTCGACTGCTGCTCGGCCCGCGACGAGGTTGTCCATTGGGGTGGAGAACAGCGGGAGGCCGTTCCCGTCTCTCTCCCGTGAGGAGACCACGATCCTTGGCTGGTCCCTGGGGATGCGCGGTTGGGTGGTGGTGGGGCGCCATTGGCCGTTGCCCCTGGTGGGGGCCGAGTGCTTCCTCCTGGCGGCGTGTTCTCGCAGATCGCGCGCTCGTTCGCGTGGGCCGGGTCGTTCGTCATCGAAATTCAGGGCGTGCCCCTGGACGGTGGGGTTCAGGCGCGACCTGATTCCGAGTTGGTGGTAGCGCGACAGCTCCTGCGCTGTCACCTGCTCAAGGCGAAATTTTTCGCGCTCGGCTCGTTCCTTGCGGACCGACTCCGCCAGCTTCAGGCGGAGTTCCTCGACCTCCGTCTACGTCGCGTTTGGTGGGATCGGTGTGGAGAACGGGTCTTCCGGCGGGTCGGCCCCAGTCGCCAAGTAGGTCGCGGCGTGGCGACCGGTTCCGTCGCGGAGGTCGGCGGAGTTCTCTGACCCGGAGTCGAAGTCGAAGATCCCGAGGATAGAGGGATCCTCGAAATCTCCGACGTTCGAAACCTGGGTGATGGAGCCCGCGGGTGACGCGGCGACAATGGATCCGGCGAGTGACGCCGGGGTTGCCGAATCGGCGTCGTCGTTGAGGGCCGCGTCGTCCGCGACCGCGGTGGTTTCGGCCACGTTGCTGTGGGCCAAGTCGTACTCGGAGTCGAGGCGGTGAATCGTGCGGACCTGGATCTCGGAGAGCCGGTCGCGTGGTGGAGACTCGAGGATGCGAGCCGAGTCCTTCGAGATGATGACGTCGGTGATGACGACGAAGAGGCTGATCGTGCCGACCGGCAGGATCATGCTATGCATGACGGGTCGCGCCACCCGGACGTAGCTGCTCGGCAAGATCTGGAGCATCTCGCCGATTGCGATCATGCGGCCGGTGGCGATGGACTCGTTGATGGGAAGATTGGATCTCGCCGCAGAACACGGGCCTGACCGGCCAGACCCCATGGTGGGCGCCACTGTCACGGGAATGACCACGGCAGATGCTGCAATCGGCAGCGAGTAGTAGAACATGGGGCAAGGGCGGCCAGCCATCTGCGGTGCGAGATGAGGGCTGAGACACAAGGTTTTACCCAGGTTCGGCCCCCCGGAGGGTAAAGACCTACTCCTGCTAGATTGTATTATGGTGAGAGTACAATGGGGCGAGCTCGATGGCTAAGCGGCGAGTCGCTTGGGTGTATGATGGAACGTATCCTCTATGTGTCCTCTAGGGAGGTTTATATAGACTCACCTGGCTAGGGTTTACAGATCACAACTGAATTAGTTAAGGATTCGGAGATTCTATGACCTAGTCCGACTGGGCCTAGCTACGCTTCTGGGCCTTCATCTTCTAGTCGCTTGAATCCACGCCAAGTCTTGATCCAGTCACCGTCCTGCATGCCCACTCGCTGACGGCTAGGGCCAGTAGGAAACGTCCTGCTGGGTATACCCCGGTAGGCATATCCCCATCACTACACCACATTACATGGAGAATTTCCCAACCGGGGGAGCTCAAACCTTTTCATCCACTCCTAGTGAAAAAAACAAATTCAGGCCGAATCGGGAGGAAGTGGGTACGATTTGAACTACATATACATTATATGATGCGCATGAATTTTTGCAACAATCATTTTAGACTCACAATATGCTATTTCTTCAGAGATCCAATACAAGTTTAGCAAGACTCGTCCCCTAACTAAGAACCTTTATCTAAAAAAACCTAGTTTGAAATAATATTTTGAAAAATGATATTGTCACTACCAATGTTAAGGATATCGCTTATCGGTAATTTATCGGCCAACTGAAAATTGACGATTTTTCAGCATATTGACCGATTTATCAGGCGATAAATCGGAAACTCGGACGATAAATCAGAAAATCGGCATATTGGCCACCCTCAAGTAGCGATAAATCGGACGATTAATCGGCATATCAGACGATTTTTTGAACAGTGGTCACTACTATGGACTAATATGAGGTTAGTAAATCCACTATTTTTAAGTAGTCAAAGTATTTATAATTAACAACTTAAGATGATCTATTGAATTTTATAAAAAATGAGATATTGGACTTCTTATGAAAAAAGATACAAAAAAAGTTAAGAAAATAGAAAAAATAAAAAATAAAAGAAGAAAAAAAACTACCCTAAATGGACAAGCGAGATGGCCTAGACTAGTCTAGTACATGCAAGGCCCGCCCGGAAATAATTCCACAGCCCGTATTCCTTCCCACCGAGGGCCATTCCAGAGATAATTCAACATAGCCCAGCAGACATAAAAATCTTATTAGGGTGCGTTATAGTATCTGGACAAGTACGTTCGGCTAGCCTGGCACTAGTAGAAAAATGATCTTTCGTTTTTTGCAGCTCCGGCCTCTAGTCCTGGTCTTTTCTGAAACCGAGACTAGTGTTAGCACTAGTCCCGGTCTGTGAATTCGGCAACCGCTACATGACCCCATATCACTAGTCCCGGTCCATGGGCAACCTCTAGTCCAGGCTGGTATCACAGGCCGGGACTAGAGCTCTTGTGGGACCCATGGCTATATTTAGTCTGGGTTTTTGTTACAAGCCGGGACTAGAGGTCAACCTATAGTCTGGATTCATTTTACCACCCGGGACAATTTATTACCACTATATATGCCTGTTCGACCCAGCCCAAAAGCATGACCATTTCCTCCAAGTAATAGCTCAAGTTCATCCTCATTTTGGTGGCAACTTTCAATCCAAGATTTGGTGGCATCATCTATCAATCGAAGCTTCTAAAATGGTTAGCAACTTCAATCATTCACCTCTTATTATTATAGTTTAGCTCAATGCTCTAGAACTAGCTAGATTGAGGAATTTCATGCTTAGAAGTGTAAAGGGAATTTTAGATGTGTAGTTTTAAGCATAGTTTGATTATACAAAAAGCTACTGAAAGTTGAGATGTGCATTTGAAGAGTTTCAGATCTCAGAATTGAATAAGGTTTTCACTGCTAGAGCAATAATTAAATAGTCAACATTTTTATGTTAACAGTTTTGTCCAATTCAAAAATTAGTGCATGTAAAATTTTAATATGATAGAAAATCTTAATTCAAAAATTAGTGCATGTAAAAGTAATTGTAGTAAAAATGATCCAAACTTTTTATATGATAGAAAATTTTAATTATACTGCAGATGAGCCGAGAATGGATGTATGACACTCCCCGAATGTCTGATGCGTTCATTAAAGGCGTGCATTATTTCCTCGAGTTGGCTGAGGCAAACAAGCGGGATGGTTTTATGTGTTGTCCGTGTCGTGTCTGTCGGAATGAGAAGGATTACTCTTCATCCAAAACCATTCACATCCACCTGATTCAATCAGGTTTCATGTCTGGCTATATTTGTTGGACAAAGGTGGAGAAAGCGGGGTTATGATGGAAGACAACAAAGAAGAAGAAGATAACGATGATAATTATCCAATGTTTCTTGAATATGGTGGCACTGCACTAGAAGACAATGTACAAGAAGAAGGTGAAGAACGGGCATTAGATGAGACTGCTGATGATCTTCGTTAGGCCATTCTTGATGCACGGAGCGAATGCGAAAATGAAAACGAGAAGAAGAAGTTGCAGCGCATGTTAGAGGATCACAAAAAATTGTTATACCCAAATTGCGAAGATGGCAACACAAAGCTCGGTACCACACTGGAATTACGGCAATGGAAAGAAGAGAATGGTTTATCTGACAAGGGATTTGAGAAGCTACTGAAAATTTGGAAGAAGAAGCTTCCAAAGGATAATGAATTGCCTGTCAGTACATACGAGGCAAAGAAGGTCGTCTGTCCTCTAGGACTAGAGGTGCAGAAGATACATGCATGCATTAATGACTACATATTATATCGCGGTGAGGAGTATGAGAATTTGGATGCATGCCCGGGATGCGGCACATTGCGTTATAAGATCAGACGAGATGACCCTGGTGATGTTGAGGGCGAGCAGCGCCCCAGGAAGAGGGTTCCTGCAAAGGTTATGTGGTATGCTCCTATAATACCACGGTTGAAATGTTTGTTTAGAAACAAATAGCATGCCAAGTTGTTGCGATGACACAAATAAGAGCGCAGGAAAGACTCAATGTTGAGACACCCTGCTGATGGGTCGCAATGGAGAAAAATCGATAGAGAGTACCCGAGCTTTGCAGATGACGCAAGGAACTTAAGGTTTGTTCTAAGTACAGATGGCATGAATCCTTTTGGAGAGCAGAGTTGCAGTCATAGCACCTGGTCTGTAACTCTATGTATATATAACATGCCTCCTTGGTTGTGCATGAAGCGGAAGTTCATTATGATGTCAGTGCTCATCCAAGGCCCAAAGCAACCCGACGATGACATTGATGTCTATCTAAGGCCATTAGTTGAAGAAATACTATAGTTGTGGCGCGACGAAGGTGTTCCTATGTGGGGTGAGCACAAACAGGAACCATTTGACCTACGGGCGTTGTTGTTCGTAACCATCAATGATTGACCTGCTCTTAGTAACCTTTCAGGACAGTCAAACAAGGGATACAATGCATGCACACATTGTTTAGATGATATTGAAAGTATATATTTGGATAAAGGTAAGAAGAATGTGTACCTGGGGAATCGTCGATTTCTTTCGGCCAGGCATCCCACAAGAAAGAAAGGCAAGCATTTCAATGGTGAGGCAGATCACCGGAAGAATCCTATCCGCCGTACTGGTGATGATATATTTGGTATGGTCAAGGATCTAGAAGTAATCTTTGGAAAGGGCCCTGGCGGTAAATCTGTTCCAAATGACGCTGACGGACATGTGCCCATGTGGAAGAAGAAATCAATATTTTGGGAGCTACCCTATTGGAAAGTTCTAGAGGTCCGCTCTGCAATCGACGTGATGCACGTGACGAAGAATCTTTGCGTGAACCTGCTAGGCTTTATGGGCGTGTATGGAAAGACAAAAGATACGCCAGAAGCACGGAAGGACCAGCAAGGTATGAAAGACCGAGACGGCGTGCATCCAATAAAGAAAGATAAAGGACGTCTAAGTGCTGCCAGCTATGCTCTTACCAAAGAAGAGAAGGAATTTTTTTTGAAGTCCTAAGAAGTATGAAGGTCCCCTTTGGCTTCTCGTCGAATATAAAGGGAATAATAAATATGGCAGAGAAAAAAATTCCAGAACCTAAAGTCTCATGACTGCCACGTGCTTATGACACAATTGCTTCCGATTGCATTGAGGGGGATTCTACTGGAAAATGTTCGACTGCCCATTGTGAAGCTATGTGCATTCCTCAATGCTATTTCTCAGAAGGTAGTCGATCCAGAAATTCTACCGAGGTTACAAAATGATGTGGTCTAGTGTCTTGTTAGGTTTGAGATGGTGTTCCCACCATCCTTCTTCAATATTATGACGCATCTGCTGGTACACCTAGTTGACGAGATTACTATTTTGGGTCCTGTATTTCTACACAATATGTTTCCCTTTGAGAGGTTCATGGGAGTCTTTAAGAAATATGTCCATAACCGTGCTAGGCCAGAAGAAAGCATCTCGAAGGGCTATGGAACAGAGGAGGTCATTGAGTTTTGTGTTGACTTTATTCCTGACATTAAGTCGATTGGTGTTCCTAAATCACGGCATGAGGGGAGACTGAGTGGAAACGGCACACTAGGAAGGAAATCAATAATATGTAGGGACGGACATTCTTTCACTCAAGCACACTACACGGTTCTGCATAATTCCACCTTGGCAGCTCCTTATATAAAGGAACACAAGGATATTGTACGCTCAAACAACCCGGGAAAGCATGGCTCCTTGATTAGAGATGAACACATGGAGACTTTTGGCTGTTGGTTGCAAACACATCTCATGAATAACAACACTGTTTGTGATGAGTTGTACTTGTTGGCCAGCTCACCATCTTCGACTATATGGACTTACCAAGGGTACGAGATAAATGGGAATACATTTACACGATCGCCCAAGATAAAAAGAGCACCAACCAAAACAGTGGTGTCCGCTTCGATGCAACAAACGACAATGGGTCAAAGGACACATATTATGGTTACATAGAGGAGATATGGGAAATTGACTATGGACCTGCTTTGAAGGTCCCTTTGTTTCGGTGCAAATGGGTCAAGCTAACAGGAGGCGGTGTTGAGGTAGACAAAAAAATACAGAATGACAACAGTGGATCTCAACAATCTTGCGTACATGAACGAACCATTCGTCCTAGACAATGATGTGTTTCAGGTTTTCTATGTGAAGGACATGTCTACTAAACCAAGAAAAACAAAATATAAGCAAACAAATACATCATCAAACAATGAGTCAAAGCGCCACATAGTTCTTTCAGGGAAAAGAAACATCATAGGAGTGGAGGACAAGACAGAGATGTCCGAAGATTATGACAAGTTTCATGAAATTCCGCCGTTTGTAGTGAAGGATGACCCAAGCATCATGTTACTTGATGAAGATGCTCCATGGTTAAGGCCACATGGTCATAAGAAAGTCATATGATGTATTCAAAATTTTGCCTGCGGCCGTTTTTTAGATGCAAGCAATATGTACATATGCATGTATATCATTTTGTGAAGCTTTTACAAAGTTTGTTATTTTTTCTGTTTTATAATAATAATTATACTAACTTTCCATCTGACCGAAGCTTTTAGTCCCGGTTGTAGCCACTAACCGGGACTAAAGATATTTCTCGCCATTTCCCACCGCTTCCTGCAATGTTTTCCCGCCCTTTTCCTCTATATCTAGGCCGACCGCGCCATCGCTATCCACACATACACACGTTCCTCTCTCACAACAATGGACAATGGCTACTGGGCCATTCTGACCCTCGAGGAGACCGAGGCGCTGTGCGCCTCCATCTACCCTTGCCCTCCAGGCTATCGGCCGCCCACCGGCTGGATGATGAGCGCTGGAGGGGTTCCTGTCCCTCCTGTCCCTCAAGGTTCCGCACGTGAGGCGGCCATCACGAACCACTTCTACCACGAGCTCACGCCAGAGCAGCGGATGGATCCCCAGTGGGATCCCGACAACTATGACACCTGGAATGCCTTTTTTGCTAACCGGCGAGGAAGAGAGCTCTCCAGGTACGAGGGTGAAGGCCCTCCCCCGATGAACCACAACGAAGCCGGCCACCGTCTGTGGTGGGCGAACCGGACTATCATCGGCGTGACGCACTACATCGCCGGGGGAGACCATCCTCGCCTGCGGTGCCCACAAGGCCACCCGCCATAGAGCCACAAGAAGAAGGCCCCTCCCCCGCCCGGCGGTAGCGACATCGTCTTCCAGGAGACCCCTCCCCCACCCCCCGTGAGTCCAAGGCCGGAGTGGCAGGTGCCCCCGGTATATGCCATGGCTGGGCTGAGGATCCCCGGAGTGGCAGCTGACGATGACGATGATGATGACGATGACGAAGAAGACCCTGAAGCTACGTACTATAGGACAAGGCATGATTATGAATAAAGGGGGCGGCTTTAGTCCTGAGTGTTATCTAGTCCTGGTTTGTCCTGGTTTTTAATATTGAGTGTTAGTACCGGTTTGTGGTTGGACCTGAACTAAAGGGGGCCTTTAGTCCTGATTCCGTAGTCTCAGTTTTTAAATATTAATAAATGTCTTGAGTGTATTAGTCCCGTTTTATGGTTGGACCGGGACTAGGGGGCCTTTAGTTCCGATTCGTACTACGACTTTCCCAAACTATGAAGATGTTGTTCCGATTCGTACTTATCATGAAGATCTGATCTCCAAACACGTGCAGTCACATATTAGGGAGTGCCTCTATGACCAGTTTCTTGAAGATGCCGGAGGACTGGGCTTCGGCGGCATCTCTCTAAAACTGGACGTAGTGGTGTCTCTGCTCTCGAAGACCATCTTGCAGCTTGTAACTTCTCTAACTAGATCAATATGCGTGGGAGCTAACCTAATTTCACATATTAGGGAGTGCCTCTATGACCAGTTTCTTGGAGATGCCGAAGGACTGGAATCCGGCGGCATCTCCCTGAAACTGGCCGTAGTGGTGTCCTTGCTTTCGCAAACCATCGATCTTGGAGATGCCTCAAATTGGCTGGAGGACTGGCCTATTTATAGTACAAGCAGCTCGGCATAGTATCGACACTCACGACATAATATCGACACTCACCCGTATTATTAGTGCTCACTCGTGTTTTGTCCCGGTTGGTGTCTCCAACCGAGACTAAAGGTTTAGCTTTAGTCCCGGTTGGCGACACCATCCGGGACAAGGGAAAATCTGCACGACATAATGTCGACACTCACCCATATCATTAGTGCTGCCTTTCCTAGCCTGCCTGCCCTAGTCCTGCCTTCCTAGCCTGCCGCAAAAGATATTTTTTAATTCAATAAAATATTAGTTTTATAACAGAATATGCTAATAGATTTACATTATAGATCTTTTTTCTGCAAAATTTGATATATAATACATATTTTTCATCATCACAGAATAAAAGATAAAGAAATAATAATATTAATAAATTCAAACTCTAGTATACGAAAAATATTTTTTTAATTCAACAAAATATTAGTTTTATAATAGAATATGCTAATAGATTTACATTATAGATCTTTTTTTCTGCAAAATTTAATATATAATACATATTTTTCATCATCATAGAATAAAATATAAAGAAATAAATAAATTTTAAAAAATTAACCTCTAGTCCGCGCGAGAACGAAACTGCGCCGTGAAAAGACCTCTAGTCCCGGTTGGAGGCTGGGACCGGGACTAGAGGCCCCCCCTCTAGTCCCGGCTGGAGGCTCCCGGCTGGAGGCTGGGGCCGGGACTAGAGGTGGTGGGTATAAATACCCACTGTCCTCCTCCCGGCTCGAGCCACGAGCCGGGACGTTTCTTCTCCAAAACTGCAGACGATCGACGCCGCCAGGCCGCAGCCCGCGCCCACACCGGGGCCCCTCCGTGCTGCTAGCCGCCAACCGCGCGCCGTCCCCGTGCCGCCCGCCGAGCCCCGTCCGGATCGGAGTCCCGCCGCGCCCCTCACCGGCGCGCCGCGCCCCTCATCGGGGATCGTAGTCGCCCGCCGTGCCCCGTCCGGATCGGAGTCGCCGCCGCGCCCCTCATCGGGGATCGGAGTCGCCCGCCGTGCCCCGTCCGGATCGGAGTCGCTGCCCACCGGTGAGTTTTTTCTGTTTTTTCAACATAGTGTATTTAGTTAGTATATATATATATTTAGTTAGTATTTATTAGTATATATTTAGTTAGTATTTCTGTTTTTTCAACATAGTGTATTTAGTTAGTATATATTGTTTAATATTTAAGATTTAGTTAGTATATATTTAGTTAGTATTTATTATTTAGGATATATTAGTTAATATTTAGTTAATATTTAGGATATATTAGTTAGTATTTAATTAGTATTTAGTTTTTTTCAATATATAGTGTATATTAGTTAGTATTTAGGATATTAGGTAGTATTTAGTGTATAGGGTATTTTTTCCCTAAATAGTGTATTTTTATAGTGTATATTGTTTAGTATTTAGAATATTAGTTTGTATTTAATGTATACATAGTGTATTTTTTTCCTAAATAGTGTATTTTTTCTTAAGTAGTGTATATTGTTTAGTATTTAATTAGGATATTAGTTAGTATATAGTGTATATATAGTATATTTTGTCCTAAATAGTGTATTTTTTTCTAAAGAGTGTATTTTTTCTAAAGAGTGTATTTTTCGATAAAATCCATACCTACTTTAGGATATGCCCGGGCATCCTCGTAGTCAACTCGGCCAGAGCGAGAGAGTACTACGCCCTAGCGGTGTTGTACGAGACTGGGCTCCTCCAGGCTGGCACTAGGAGGTGCTACCGTCAGGGATGCGTAGCTTGGTGAGGAATCCGGGTGTCGTCGTCGACCCGGATCTTCTTTGGTGGAGGTCACGTGGCCCAGGCAAAGTGTAGAGGGAGCCGGCCCCCGAGGAGGTGGTACGACGTCGCTTCAGGGAGGAGGACGAGCACGTCCGTCGCTATATGGTGATGTTGGACGCCAGGCTGGCCCCCATACCTGGCAGGTTATTTAGGGATCTCACCCTAGTTATAGTCCGGTGATGGTTCCGATTATTTGGTTGGTCACATCCCGTAGCTCAGGAGCCGGTAGTCGACATTGAGTTTGAGCGATGTTATCAGACAAGATGTTGTTTTTATATGATGTTACTACTTTGTCGTTATTCGAGATGTATTATGACTTCTTTGTTGTTTTCTGAGATGTTATTCGAGATGTTATATGATATTAATACTTTTGTTGTCATTCGAGATGTTATATAATTTTATTACTCATATGCCCATTATGTCATAGCAGTTATTCTATGGATCACTTCAACAATAGAGAAGGTGAAGAGCCTTTATTCGATATGATACTGGCTGGTGGAGGACCGCTCCCCTATCAGGATGGAGCGCTCGTCGATCAGGGTGGGGAAGAAGACTGTGGAACAGAAGATGGCTCACATTTTCTAAATGAGTCCGGTGAGGGAATAGAGATAGAACCTCAAGTCGAAGCGCATACTAGTTTTAATTTCGATGATGGCTTGGAAAATGATGGACCAGCCTTGACAAAGTCTGGCGAGGTATATTATTAAGCCTTTTGATCACTAGTAGATACATGCATTAATTTATTTGTGTATATATATTAACGAATGTTGTTTCTTATTTTAGACAACCATATCTACCGCGCCAGTTAAAAATAGTAAACAAGGACCGGCCAAAGGGATGCCCGATGATGCACATCTCACAATTATTGAGGTCTCTCCAGTGGGTGTCCTGTTGCTTCCCATAAAGAACGCAAACACATTTATTCATCAATGTGGATTTGTTGTTAGGGACAATGTCCCGATCAGCATTATCAACTGGAATAAGCCAGCAAAGGCCGATGAATATTCTATGAGTTATGTCGAGGACAGATACAAGGACATACTATGTGATAAGCTCATTCGCCATTTCACCCTATCGGTCTTAGAGACTAAGGAGGCCACAAATGAGATGAGGTCCAAAGTTAAGCGTTTCGCTCTTAAGAAGATGGCCCAACAGTTCAATAACTATAAGAAAAGATTGTACAATGAATATCTCGAGAAAGGAAAAGTTCCAGCATTCGAGGACTCACTAGAGAAGCAGCGGCCTCACCGGGAAAGATTTCTAGACTACAAGAAATCAGCAATAGCAAAAAAAAGGTCCGCAAAGAATAAAGAAAATGCTGCAAAAAAGAAATATCACCATGCGATGGGGACATGTGGCTACAGGACTTCTGTTCCTAAGTGGGAGGAAGCCGAGAAAGCCTTGCGTGCCCAAGGGCTCACTCCAGCTACAAAGGACTGGCCCATCAGAGTAAGGAATTGGTTACTTGTCCATGGGGCAAAGTATGACATGGAAACAGGCCAGTTAATATTCGATGAAAAGTCCAAAGTTGCTATACCCCCTGGAGAAATTGTTAAAACAATTGAGGAGGTTAAAAAGGGTGACTTCAAACCCGACAGAGAGAACGACGAGCTGACAAAGGCCCTCGGGAATCCTGAAAAACCAGGACGAACACGAGGCTTTGGACCTTCTATGCCATGGAAGACTGGGTTTCCTGAGGACACTGAATCCTATAGAAGCCGAGCGAGGGCAAAGAAGCGGAAGGAGATAGAGGAGGCATCCCGATTGCGTAGCTAGAAAGAAAGAATGAGGAAATATATGCCATGCTAAAGGAGCAACAAAAGCAGCTGGACGAAATGCGCCAGCAAGGGCCAAGTCATCAGCGGCTAGAAGAAAGTGCCGACGTCCCATCTCAGCAGAGAAGCAGTGTTGCTTCCACGGAGGCCGATCCAATAGATCGGCTATGCTTTATCTTGTGAACCTGAAGCACGCTGGCATTGGAAAGAGATTCCAGATGGCTATGCTCGTGTCGGGGTGGATGATATTCTACCTCAATATGAACCACTACAACTTGACATCCCTGTACCTGAAGATGAGAGCACGCTAGGAGAAGTCAGGGGCTCTATCATTCTATGGCGCAAGAAATACATCGTTTTTCCAGGCTCACCCAAGCCACCACCGTCTCCTCCGCGTCAGCCGAGTCTGCCGCCTCTAGCAAGTCCACATGAGGAGTGGGACGACCACCATAGCGTGAGTCCATCGCTGCATCAGCCCACTCCTCTCCCGCCGCGTCAGCCCACTCCGCCGCCGCCGTGTCAGACGAAGAAGGCGGTCTCTCAGAAGAAAGCCAAAGGTAAAAAGGTGAAGAAAATCCCGGCGCCTCCTCCCAAGTTACCTTACGAGATGACTGATGAGGAAACCAAAGCGATAAGTGATGCCCAAGTTAAAGCCTTCTTTGCATGCAAAGCTCCTGAGCCAAAACAAATATTTGATCCGAAAGCCAAAAAGTGGGCTAAGGGGTTTCTTGAGCAACCATCGCAATATGAGATAAATAAGGTTGATGACTACAAACGCTGTCTGCTGAGAATTGGTAGGAAGAATTTAGTAAATAATACTGCAAGCAGCGGTAATACTCCAGGAAATACTACTGCAAGCAGCGGGAAAAGATAGGTTGCACAACTTGGAATGCAGGCAAACAAATCGATTGCCCCGCTCAAGTTGTTATCCAATACTGATCATCAGAATATTATAGCAATGGAATTTGCCAAAGGTGCTAATATTACAGTTGATCAAGCGCTAGGCGGGCATATCCCCATACAAGAGGAAATTGCATGGAGATATGAATACGGGAAGACTCTGGTCAGACCTGATGAGGTCAAATTTCTACCAACTCAAATGCGAAGACTGCATGAGTGGTACGAGAAAGTCTCTACATGCGATGAAGAAGATCAATTGTCAGTGCTGCTTGTGAAAATTATAAGTGAGCATTTTAATGGTGAAGACCAGTTGCAAATTTATTTTGAGGAATTCTATATGTTATTCAAACAAGATGCCCTTGACTTGAGTCTCCTCGCTACCTATTGTTTGTAAGTGGTTCATTTATTTCTATGATAAAGTCTCTAACCCAGATCTTTTATTGCATGTAATTATCTTCACTATGTGCTATTATACAGAATGAAGAGCGATGAATGTGACCGGAAGAAAATCTTTAACACTGGGTTCATCGACCAGACCGGTTTAATCAAGAATTGCTAATTGAATACCCCAAGGACACGGAGCGTAACCTGCTAAGGGTCTTACTGAGGCAACATTACAAACGAAGAATATTGTTTCCCTACAACTACAGGTAAGAGTGTTTCTGCCTTATACAGATCACTTGATTCTGCTAAGTGTAATTGATGAGTTACAAACGTATATAAATGTGCGCAGCTATCACTGGATTCTGCTAACCATTGAAGTTGACGCTGGAAGATTTGAAATCAAGGACTCGCTAATGAGAGACGAATCAGAGTATGCATTCATTAAAGATGCGCTCCATAGGTAATTTCAGTCATTATCGCACGATATCGGTCTCTTTCGTTCATATATATATAGGTAACCAGCACATTATCCTCCAGAGGTAATTTCAGTCATTATCCTGAGATATCAAGTAACTAATAACTCTTTTTTTGCCGAGCAGGGTTTGAAAAGCTTTCACCAATGCTACGGTTGGTGAATTTAAAGACAAGCTTAGTTTTCATCGGATCGACACTACTAGGAAAATGGCTATAGGTAACCAACACATCCGTGACTCACATGGTTGAAGTGCCCCACGGCTAAAACAGGCGTGGCTCACCTATGGGCAGTGCCCTACTAGTAACTAGAACAACCGTGGCGCACATGACCATAATGCGCCACAGGTATGTGTAGGCCAGGGCCTTGTTGGCCGCACGCCAAACATCCGTAGCGCACATAGGGTAGGTGCGCTACGGTTGTTAGTGTCAACCGTGGCACACATGGAGGGGGTGCGCTACGCCTAAGCGCATGCCCCTCTCTGCTGTGAAACGGCCAGACACATCCGTGGCGCACTATGGCATGTGCGCCATGGATGTTACTACTCCCTGTGGCGCACTAGGGCAGAGTGCGCCACGGATGTGGCGATTTTTTTTACAGCACTTTATGTGCACATGTGTGACCATCCACCACCCCACACTTGACTTTCCCCTTCTTCTTCCTCCTTAGATCTAGTCGGGATCTTCTCCTTACCACCTCAATTTCTCCACCCATTCACCATTTTTTTAGCATGTAGAACTTGCCTTGGATGTTACATAAGTAATAGAGGAACGTCTCCGGTCTCTCATCTCCTTCTCCGGTCTCGCGCGCACCTCTCCTTTCCATCTTTCTCGCGATTGGTCTCTCACCTCGGTAAGTTGTCCATGTAAGGATGTGTTCATGTGTATATGGATGATATGCTCATATGTATGTAGATGATCGATGCTCGTGATGTGTGTATGAGAGGATCGATGGTCATATGTGTGTGTATATGGAGAGTATCGATGATGCTCATGCATGTGTGCATGGAGAGGATAATGATATGTTCATGTGTGTATGGATCGGTCTCTCTCTCTTGTGTTTGTATGTGAACAAGTTGCCATTTGTTTTGCCAAAATGTTGATTCATTTCCATTTTGGCAAGACTTTGGCATTTCGCAAAGGTCCTAATTTTAGGATTGGTCATGCCGAAATTTTCTATCGACCATTGTGTGCATGCATTCATTATGTGGTTCTAATAGACTTCTAATTGTACCGTGTACACCATGCAGGCAAAAATGGTCCGCATAATGAGCGAAGGCATTGTGGATAATTTTTGAAATGTGCGACGGCCGACATGATATGAAATAACAAGACGGATATAAGATGTCCGTGCAGAAGATGCAAACTCAACTGGGTGATCGGCCCAGATTCCCGGAATCTGCAGGCGCACCTGCTCCGCCATGGTTTCATGGATGGATACACTCGTTGTATAAGCGATGAAGAAGACGATGGAGACGATGAAGGTGGCCAACATGACGATGATCATCATCACGGCGAGAATGGGCGAGATGATGAATAGTCTCCTAGAGATGGTGAAGGTGCGGAAGCAGACCGGGATGATGATGATCTAGATGCTGGAGGAGCAGACGACGATAGAACAACGTCAGGCTGGGTGCGGGACCCTTATGTGCAAGAGCTACTTCTCAAGCAGATGAATAATGCCAGGGCTGCTGCTAGAGAGAAAGCCAAGCTTGCGCAACTTGAGAAAGACGCGGTTACTCCATTATATGAAGGATGCAGGCCCGATGATACCCGGTTGAATGTAACGCTCAAGGCTATGGAGATGAAGGCAAAACAGAAATTGAGTGACGCAAGCTTCGACGATATGATGGCATTCTGGCACGATCGTCTCCCGGAGGGGAACACATGTCCAACTAGTATCGAGGACGCCAAGAAAATCGTTTGTCCTCTCGATCTACCGCACATTAGATATCTAGTATGCATCAACGATTGCATCATTTATCGGGGCGAGGACGCGGAGAAAACCACATGTCCGGTGTGCGGCGTGAGTCGATACAAGAAAGGGAAGAAAGCACCTCGAAAAGTGGTATGGTACTTTCCTATCACTCCTTGTTTGCAGTGCTATTTCGCGGACCCTAAGGAAGCGAAGCTCATGCGATGGCATGCGGAAAGGAAGAAGCCAGGAGATGATGATGATGATGACCCCAAAAAGGATGAGCTGCTGATGCACCCTTTAGATGCTAGCCAGTGGAAAGCATTGGACCTCGAATTCCCAGAATTCGGTGGAGATTCGAGGAACATCAGGCTTGGTGCAAGCACCGATGGACTCAATCCGTTCGGTAGCCAAAGCAGTACGCACAGCACTTGGCCCATGTTTGTATGGATGTACAACCTCCCTCCATGGTTGTGCATGAAGAAGAAGTACATACAAATGAGTATGCTAATTCAAGGGCCGAAACAACCTGGTACCGACATCAATCTGTATCTCGGGCTGTTGAAAGAGGAGCTAGCCACGTTATGGGAATCTGGAGCCAATACTTACGACGCCATCGCACAAGATTATTTCACTATGAGAGCCGCATTGGTCACTACGGTGCAAGACTATCCAGGTGGCGGGTATATCTCGGGGCAGGTTATCCAAGGATTCTGCGCATGCGTTAGGTGCATGGATAACACAAGCTATCTCCAACTAGAGAAAGATCCAGGGTCATCGAAAACCGTGTTCATGGCGCACCGGAGGTGGCTCGGCAAGAATGATCCATGGAGAAAACGTGGAGACCTATTCGATGGCAAATCCGAGACCAGAGGAATCCCAGAGCGTAGGAGCAGCGAAGAAGTGGAAGAGTTGCTGAAAAACTGGAAAGATTGTCCTAAGCCTGGAAAGAAGCGAAAGAGGCAACAACAAGACAAGCCGCTGATGAAGGTATGGAAAACAAGGTCTGTTTTCTGGGAGTTGCCATACTGGAAGTTTCTCCGCACGCCTCATAGCCTCGACATCATGCATATCACGAAAAACGTGTGCGAGAGTCTGGTCGCCACCATAATCAACATGCCAGATAGGACGAAAGATGGTCCGAAAGCAAGGCACGACCTGATATGCTTGCATATCCGGAAGGAGCTTCACGGAGGACACACTACTCCTGATGATCAGGAAGATGATGATGATCATGAGTCGGAGACGACACAAGGTCGTCGGAAGGGTAAAAAGTTCAAGAAGAACGAATATTACTGCCCTCCTTCTTGCTTCACTCTAAGCCAGGATGAGATCAAACAGTTTTTCAAGTGCCTTCTAGGAGTCAAATTTCCTTACGGCTACGCGGGCAAGATAAGTAGATACCTAGACGAGGCGAAGCAGAGGTTCAGTGGCATGAAGTCTCACGACTGTGCCGTGCTAATGACGCAGGTACTTCCGGTCGCACTAAGAGGGATAATGGACGAGCACGTCCGTGAAACTTTATTTGGCCTCTGCAAGTTTTTCAACGTCATCTCTAGGAAGTCGATTGGCGTGAATCAGCTCGGGAGGCTACAGGAGGAGATCGTGGTGATACTATGTGAGCTTGAGGTCTACTTCCCACCCGCATTCTTCGACATTATGGTGCATCTGCTGGTCCATGTCATAGAGGACATCGTACAACTTGGGCCAATGTTCCTCCGCAACATGATGGCGTTTGAAAGGATGAACGGACACATCAAAGGATACGTTCGCAACAGGTCCCGTCCAGATGGAAGCATAGCCAAGGGCTTTCTGGCCGAAGAGTGCATCTCTTTCTGCACGAATTATCTAGACATCGAGAACCCTGTCGGTCTTCCCGTCAACAGGCACCTTGGCAAGCTCGACGGATCTGGTCACCGAAAGGGTCGTCGCATACTGCATGCAGACTTCGATTTTCGACGCACAGACTTTGATCGAGCAAACCTCGTCGCGCTACAGCATTTAGAACTGGTCGATCCTTGGGTACATAATCACAAAGGTTAATCGAGAAGAAGTACAGTGACCGGGGCATACAGAGGACGCAGGAAGCAATAATAAAAGAGCACAACTCAGATTTCACGTGTTGGTTTAGGCAGACGCTCCTTGATAATCCCCCGCGATCGCATTCTTCTGACACGGAAAAGATCATATTCACCTTGTCGCAGGGACCGATGCAAAACCTGGTGACCTATCAGGCGTATGATATCAACGGCTACACATTCTACACAGAGGAAAAGGACAACAAGTATGATTATCAGAACTCAGGCGTAACGTTGGAATTCTACACCGATGACAACGTGAAGGAAAGATTCTACGGAAGAATCGAGGAGATCTGGGAGCTCGACTACTGTGGAGAAAAGGTGCCGATGTTCCGTATCAGATGGGAAAAGAGCGTCGAAAGAGAAGACCGGTATTTCACAACCATGGTTATACCCGAAGCAGCCAAATCCAAGGCCGCCGGTGCAAACGTGGCCGCGAAAAATGAACCATGGGTACTGGCTACCAAAGTGGACCAATGTTTTTTCATTACCGACCCGACAAAGCCTAGCCGTGTTGTCGTGAGGAGAGAAAAAAGAAACATCATCGGAATGGATGGAGTCGCCAACGAGCAAGACTTCGACCAGTACGGCGATCCAAAGATTGAAGATGACGACAACTACGATGCAGCAACATACATCACAAGAAGAAAAAGGACAACCCTACCCAAAAAAGGTAGCCCGTTCGAAAGAAGAAACATTAAAGTGCCGGGGCTAAATTATTCAACCGCGACAAAGAAGGGAAAAAAGATTGTAAAAGGCTAGCTCAAAAAATATTGTAAAACACGTGGTCGAAAAAGATTGTCATATTTATGGATCTGTTCTTATGAAATTTAGTTATACTTTGAATCATATTTGCACCACTTTTATGACATATATTATCACTTTTGGGCATTTTTGGAATATTTAAAAGTATTTTAAAATCAAAAAAAACTTCTATGGCATATATCACCACTTTTGGGCATTTTTTGGAACATTTAAAAGTATTTTTGAAATAAAACAAAAAAGGTGGGCACCAGGATTTGAACCTGGGTGCTCACAAGTTTAGAATAGAGCTAAGGGTGGAACCAGTGGGATAGGCTAGTGTAGTTGTTAGATAGTGGGTCTGCAGTTTTCTTATACAGTAGTTAGAAGCCGATAGGCGTAGCGCACTAGCCCATAGTGCGATACAGATATCCGTAGCGCACTATGCCCCAGTGCGCTACGCCTAAGTGGCTTTATCCACACGTGCCCTCGACCCCCCCTCTCTCATCCCCATCTCTCCATCTCTCAGCCCGATCGAGCACGATCCGCCGCCGCCGCCGCTCTCGATCCGCCGCCTCACCAGCAGCCGCCGCGTCTGAGGAGGAGGAGGCCTGCCCGCGTCCGAGGAGGAGGAGGTCCGCCCGTGTCCGAGGAGGAGGAGGCCCGCACGCGTCTCAGGAGGTGGAGGCCGCCGTCATCCGCCCGTCGTCCGCCCGTCAGAGGTGAGCGTCGCCCCTCCCCTCTCTCCCTCTCTCTCCCTCTCTCCCTCTCTCTCCCTCTCTCTCCCTATCTCCCTCTCTCCCCTCTCTCTGCAGGCCATGGTTAGGGTTCAGTAGGCCTCGCTACATGTCCTGTCTCTTGATTCAAGCCTATCTTCTCCAGTTGGTTCCATTAGATTCAAAAAATCTGTACTATTTGTAGTTTTGTAATTATTGGGATGGTGCTCCATGGTTGTACCAGTAGTGTGGATTACAATGTCATAGTATTCCCTGGCCTGATTTTGGTTGTAGCAATCCAGCAGTACTACTCGTCGTATCTGGTCGCCAGTGGTGATGCAGAGTTGAGACATATTCAGTTCAGGCTTTGTCTGTCTTCATCAGAGTTAAAGAGACACAAGCCAAAGTTCAGTAATTCGAATTTTTTAATGCATGTCGCCTATGTTTAGCCCAAGTTGTAATGTGATCTTGTGAAATCAATTTCGTTCCAGAAGTGCTGGACAGTGTGTTCGTTTGATTATGATTATGACTCATATTCATCTAGATCATTCGATTCGGTTCTCTGAAGGAAAATTGCAATTTGTATTCGACATTGCTGTGATAGGTGCCAATCACTGATTCTGTGTCGTAATAATCTATGTATGCAATAGTTGGCTGAATGTATGTCAAATGATCTCCTTTATCGTAGGAAAACCCATTGGTTTCTAGTTCAACTGAGAACAATTGACCATTAGCTCCCGCAAAACACAAGTGTGAGCAAAATTTAGCACTAGTATATAGCAAAACACAATGACATATATCCTACAAGCACAACTAAAATCCAGAAAACAGCCAGCAAGTACATATTTTCACAGCAAGCAATACATGATCTAGTACTGACCAAAATCTTGCATGGAACGGTGCACTCACATTACTGTACACTGAACATTGCACTCACAAATTCAGGCATTTAACCAGTTTCTAGCAAGCAACAAGTACTAAGTGTAAATAAGAATATGAAAAATTCTGATCACAAACATATACACAGGTGTTTTATTTATGCATGAAACATTAAGAGATAAACATCAAACTGAAAGGGCTTAGACTAATATATTAGAGTACATGTTGTATGTCTAATTTACTTCACTGCTAGCTGGCTACATGGAAACTAGTCAAGAGATTGCATGGAACACTTCACTGAAATTTAGTTTCAATGCTACTACAATAAACTAAAATTCAGAAAACAGACATTAGCTATTACTTGGCCACTGCAACAAGAACTAACTCTGAACCTGTGTAACCTGAAGGTTTCATGAAACCAAGTTCTGTTGTTGAAAACTGAATATGCACTAGAGTAGTGGTGCTACTTCTCTGAAATAAAGGTCAAGTTAACTAAATTTTTTTCTACTGAACAAGAGTTCCCTTTTTTTACTGCTATATACTATTGTGCAAAGCTGCTGTCTATACTGATGCGTAGGCTGCATAGACACTTTTTGGGCATTGGGACCCGTGCTCCAATAAAGATTGTAAAAAGGCAGGCCTACACACAAAGCTGTTAGCATACCACATAAGCTAATCTTTCCACCTTAATCAGGTCCATGCATATATATGCTTCTTGGGGTTACATCTGAGTGGCTGGAGCTAAGGATCACCTGGACCATGCTCCAGAAACTCCTTTCTCTGGGTGGGAACAGTTTTTGTCATTGCATTTTTACACTTTTTATGCTTGTTGAAACCTGAAACTGCTAAGTCCAAACCTAAAACCTGAAACTGCTAAGTCCAAACCTGAAACCTAGCCATTTATGTTTGATGTATTGTTTGTGTGTTGGCCATTTTTTCTAGTTGCTCCATTTTTGCCTGAAACAGATTTATTGTGTGCTGGTTGTGCAGTTGTGCTGGCTATACTGGCCATTTATGCTGGTTGTGCTGGCTATGATGGCCACTTATTGTGTGCTAGCTATGCTGGCCATATATATGCATGTTCTTGTATGAAATGAGTCATGATTTTTGCCGGAATGTTGATTAACTTCCGTTTTGGCAGAAATAGGGCACTCCTAGTTTAAGAAAATTAGCAAAGGTCATGCCGGATTTTTCCGTGCATTTAACCAATTATTTGTTTTTTATTAGTGCAAGATGTGTGACAACGACGAGGCTGGATTTTCTAAGCGCATCAGCGTTGAAGGAGAACTCAGACCTCCGAATAAACAATTGACATTCTGGGAGGCAGCCCAGCGGCTAGAAGACGATGAAGAATACCATCCTTCGGAGAGCGAGGATGATGAGATGGAAGACGCGGAGGAAGAAGCCGAAGGAAAGGCGGGTGATGAAACAACTGATGGCGGCGAGGGCACAGGGAGTGGTAGCAATCATCCTAAGAAGAAGAAGCGGCCGAAGGACCGACACCCAAACACGGTCGGCACCGTCAGGGAGGAAATTACCGAAGTGAGCCCATTAGGGGTTCCTTTGGAGCATGCCCTTGTCGTCAAAGGGTAGGGTGGACAAGTGGCGGCGATCACCCGGACAACCATCTAGATCAACACCGAGAATCTCCGGCATAAAGATAATGGCCACTTGCGCACACTCCTCTTCGAGAAGCTGCACGCAAGATACAAGTTCCCCGCTAAGTATCAGAACACAAATTATCATGGGAACGAAGTAAACAAATCCGCCCTCACAAATATGAGCACCGCCCTGGCCAGCTGGAGAACCCGGATAAAGAAGAAGATCTATAAAGAAGGCAAAAGTCTCGAGGAGATCCAGAAGATTGACCCGCAGATCACCGAAGATCAGTTCCGGGAGTTCAAGGAGAGGTGTGAATCCGAAAGAGCCCTGGCCAA
The DNA here is from genome assembly GCA_916181665.1 of Avena sativa. Lineage (NCBI taxonomy): Eukaryota > Viridiplantae > Streptophyta > Magnoliopsida > Poales > Poaceae > Avena > Avena sativa. The sequence goes on along the minus strand of OV702300.1, from coordinate 34,199,872 downwards.
TAGTAATCGGGGAAAGGTGCTGCAGGCGATGAATATAGGTCATCACCATCTCGGATCTGGTGGATACAGAACTGCGGAGGCCAAATGGAATAAGGAGGACGAAGAGTATAGATCCAAGGGGATAGAAAACCCCTTTGCAAAATTCGAACCCGGGCAGGTTCAAAACTTCATCAGGGCCCGTTACCATGTGGACCCAAAAACCAAACAACTCACCGCGGATACTGTGGTGAAGGAATTCGAGGAAATTGTGGTAAGTATAATCTAATTACCGTGGATCAACTCGATTGCAATCTAATCGATGATCTAAACGATTCACTGTTACTTCTTCTGTAGGAGGAGGAAATTGTTGCTAGTCATGGATCCCAGGGTTCCTCATCCCAGGGGTCGACGGCGGCCACCCGGTGGGATAACCCTTTTAACAGGGCGATGAACCGGGCCAAGAAAATAGAGCCGGTTACAAAGAAGCCGTCGTCGGCTGGCCGTCTGGCCGGCCTCGGGGGTAAGAATTGGGTGGTCCACCACCGAGGACGCATGTGGCGCCGTCGGGAAGGAGCGAGGAGGAAAACCGCGAGGTTCAAGAACTTAAGGAACAAGTGGTGCGGATCCCGCAGATCGTCCAAGACAACCTGGCAATCAACCTCACGTCCTTCCTGCCTACCTTGGTGGAGTCAATAGCGAACTAGAGTGCGGGTGGTCGAGTAGGGTCGGGCCCGATTCCAAGCATGGTCAGCAGCCACTCGAACAACGTGGCACCGACGAATCAGGAGAACTACGTGTTCGTGACTCCGCCCGCTAGCACCGCGGCGTCGCAAGTGTTGGTGACTCCCTCTGCCATCACCGCGGCGCCGGAGTACATGTTGGTCCCCCTGCCATCTCGCGGCGGCACCGGAGCTCCAAGCACCCGTCGGTAGGGATAATACACCGGCGGCCAGCACCGCGCCATCAAGCAGCCCTTCCGTCTCTTGCACGCCCGTCGCCGTATGCGGTGCGTCGACATTAGCCGATCTCGACGCCATCATGGTAAACAAATTGCTTTACCGCCTTTCACGCCATCTATTACTCTTATGGCATCTCTGACGACGCCGTACATGTTTTCCGCAGACGGATGTTCCTTGCACTCTCTTATGCTACGTGAACAACGAGCTGAGGGATGTTGCCAAGGGTACCATCGTTCAACCCTTGCAACGCACGTTCCACTCAAGGTCGATGCCAGATAGCATGCACAGGGTTAAAATTAGTCGGGTGCTAAGGGGCTGCGACGACCTGGAACCTCCCACTCAACCCCCAGGAGCGGATGAAGAAGAGCCGTCTGTCCTCAGAACTTTCTTCGGCTTATTCTTGCTATGGCCAAAGAGCATGATCCGTTTGGGGACGGCGGGGGCCATCACACCACAAACAACAGCACCACCTGTCATGCCAGCGACAAGCGGTGGCAAGGCCCCCTTACCGCCCTCGCCGTCACCTCCACGCGGTGGGTCGGATGATCATGTTGATGATATGCACATGGCGCAGGATCCGGCCGAGGACGACGAAGACTGGAATGATCACTTCTTCAACACTCAGTTTAGCAATGAAGACCTAGCTGGTGGCCCCACAGAGAAAGCCACTATCACCAAGCGTCTGTTTGGTTCTCAGGAGACGCCTCCAGCTTGCGCCTTTATAGAGCCAGCTGATACAACCAACCGGCCCTTTATTCTAAGCCCTGACACACTACATAGGGCGGTCGGTGCTCAGATTGCGGTGCCTTCCCGCTCTCCAAAAGGAAAAAAGGGCAGGAAAAGAAAATCTAGCAGCTCGAGCCAGCCGGTGGCGTCAACAACTGCGAATCCGATCAGGTTTCGGGACGGGCCACCAAGACCCGAGGGTATTATGTGGAGGATTCATGTGGCGGGTGAGCCCATGCTACCTAATAATTTGCGGAAGCTCGCCAGTTCGGAACTGTAGAGTGTGCATGACGGCGTGCTGACGATAGAGAGACGCCTTCTATCGGAGAAAGATCCCTCGCACCTGGTATTCGTGGTTAAGGTGCCACCAGGCTTGGGCTTCATCGACAATGCCCCTGCGGATCTGTTCTTCCCGCGGTTCGACGACATCTTAATTATGTTCCACCTATACCCGTTGCACTATACCATGGTCCGTCTCTTTTCTCTCAGCATGGCCATGCAGATCATTAGAGAGAACACACCGGGCATCGCTATAGTGGACCCCTACTACATGCGTGACGGCTGCTTGGGTTCCCCCGCCGAACGACGTATCGTGGCCTCGTACCTAAAAAGAATCCTCGTGGCGAACAAGACAAAGGAATACATTCTCGTGCCTTACTTTCCCGAGTAAGTCGTTATTCACTCGCCACCATCGATTGGCTTTATTAGATTATCATCATTCTTTTTCCAACACATTCCATTTGAATTTTTTGCGCAGAGATGAACACTGCACGCTCATCTCCTTATCGCCGAAGCATTCCCACGCCACGTATTTCGACTCGGGGAGTCTAGAAAAGAAGAAAAACTACGACAAGATCAAGGAAGTTCTGGATGATGCTCTCACTCGCTTTGCCTCGACGGAAGGCACCACCTTCGTGCGTACGAAGGTCAAGTTCGGCAGGCACGTCTTCAACCACGTAACGGAGTTCCCCTGCGTGAAGCAGCCGGAAAACAGTAAGAAGGAAGCCTACTACGCAATCCATCACATGAGGGCGTTCCTACTTGACCAGCAGAATTCTACGCTGCCAGATCATCTCAAACAGTGGGCCGAAGCAAAGGCCAAGATCAATGATTCAGATATTAGACAAGAGATGTATCGCATCCAGCAGCAGTTTGGGGCAATCATCTTTCGTGATGTCATGACTTCGAGGGGATCTTCTACGGAGGAAATATCCCGAATAACCGTGACATAGAAGATCGCCTAGAGATGCAGGGTGACTATAGGAAGTTCATGACGAGACAAGGAGTCCTCCCGTTCCCTAAGCCGAGCCAGAAGGCTTGATGTTGGCCTAGTTGTAGTTATAAACTATAGATGACCTTTGTGTGTGTGTGGACAAGTGTACATGCTACTATACTTATCTTATTAGGTTTATGAATCATCGCTTACTTCTTTTGCTCATTATTATTATATATCAATCAATTCTTGGTTTTTTTGCTTACTCTTTGGTACTTTGCTCACTTTGGTCCTTCTTTTTTTCCTTACTCTTTTTTCGAGAATAATGCCGATGATTGGAATGTCGTGGCACACTATATATGTGAATGTGCAACGATGGGATTGTGAGCCTTGTGATATGCACAAGTACAGGTCTTGTGCATCCTACTTGGCTCACGGTTCCATCATAGCATATTCCTGTGTCCAACGACCTATGTATATATGTGAGGCATTCTTTTCGAGTTATTTTTGTCTTTTTCGAGAATAATGCCGATGATTGAAATGTCGTGGCACAATATATATGTGAATGTGCTACGACGGGATAGTTAGCCTTGTGATATGCACAAGTCCAGGAATTGTGCATCCTACTTGGCTAACCTTCCGTCGTAGCATATTCCTGTGTCCAACGACCTAGCTAGTTATATATGAGGCATTCTTTTCGAGCTACTTTGGTCTTTTTCGAGAATAATGCCGATGATTGAAATGTCGTGGCACTATATATATGTGAATGTGCTACGATGGGACTGTAAACCTCGTGTTATGCACAAGTCTAGATGTTGTGCATCCTACTTGGCTTACGGTTCCATCATAGCATATTCCTGTGTCCAACGACCTATGTATATATATGAGGCATTATTTTTGATTTACTTTGGTCTTTTTTGAGAATAATGCCGATGATTGAAATGTCTTGGCACAATATATATGTGAATGTGCTACGACGGGATTGTGAGCCTTGTGATATGCACAAGTCCAGGTCTTGTGCATAGCTACTTGGCTCACAGTTTCATCGTAGCATATTCATGTGTCCAACGACCTATGTATATATATATGAGGCATGCTTTTCTATTTACTTTGGTCTTTTTCGAGAATAATACCGATGATTGAAATGTCGTGGAACACTATATGTGAATGTGCTGCGATGGGATTGTTCGCCTTGTGCTATGCACAGGTCCAGGTGTTGTGCATCCTACTTGGTGAACAGTTCCATCGTAGCATATTCCTGTGTCGAACAACCTAGTTATATATGAGGCATGCTTTTTGAGTTTGGTCTTTTTGATTTAGGAGTACTTTCTATAAGTGTATCTTCATATGCGACTTTAATTATATATGTTTTTTTCAATCACCGGTTAATTATTATTGTCAACTTATAGATGACGTGGTACGTCGTGTACAAGGGACGGGTTCCCGGAGTCTACGATGATTGGGAAGACTGCCGGAGACAGGTGCACCGTTTCAGCGACAATAGCTACAAAGGGTACAACACTATGGCGGAGGCGGAAGATAGATACACGCGTTATCTAGCGGGAGTTAGGACAAGGAACCGGATGAAGACCTACACCTTCGTCGCGGCGGTGATCATGCTTATCTTCTTTGGTTGTTTATCCCGCGTTTGTGTCTAGCTAGTTTAGATGTTTCGGTGAGCTTCTGAGCTCTAACTTGTTCGATCGACACATGTATTCGCATGTCACCAACTACTTTGTAACTTGATCGAAACAATGTAACTTATACTATGTATTCATGTATGAGACTTATGTATATGTATCTGTTTCAATCTTGTTTTTAAAATTGTGTATTTATATATATAATTGTATATCTTGTATCTATGTGTATATCTGCCTGTAATATTGTATATAATCTGTATTGTATATAATCTGGCTCGGAAATTAAAAAAAACAAAAAAACACCTGTGGCGCACATGACCTACCTTTTGTGGCGCACTACACCTAAAGCGCACCTTAGAAGCTTAGTGGCGCACTGGGAAGTGCGCCACAGAAGATCCTACGCGTAGCGCACCTGCCCACATAGTCGTGGCGCACTAGCAGGTGCGCTACGCCTATCTCGACACAACCGTGGCGCACTAGGCAGTGCGCCACGGCTAGGAGATAGCCGTAGCGCAAGGCCCGCGGCGCACTGCTAGTGCGCCACAGATGCTCTTTTCAGGTGCGCCACGAATGGCCATTTCCCTAGTAGTGCGATGTAAGTAGTACGAGCTAGATCCGCGCATCTCTTCAATTCTAGTTTCAATACCATCATGCCATGCTTGATTATTATTTGATTGAAACCTTTTGTCGCAAAGTGCGAGAGGCAGCCACAAGGTACTAACCTATGTGGATACTTCGTGTGCGAGTACATTCGCTCGGAGGTCAGTGAGCGGGACGGAGATACATTTTTGGAAGTACGTGAGCAATATATTCAAAAAAAATTTGAGTGTCATTCATAATATTTGTTATGACTATTGATATTCATATTGACCTCCTTCTTTTATATATAGTTGGAAAGATTGCGGGAGAATCTCGAGGAATTGGCGGGATTTCTTGTTGACCATGTCATAAACCCAGAAGGAAAATACCATACCTCCGGCTACCCGTGATTTAATGAACTTGTAACCGAATAGACGGGTTGTGATCTCCATTTATGAATATATTTATGTAATGTAGAATTATATCTATATTAGACGGTTTGTGATCTCTTTGTTGCATGTCACTTTACGCCAAATGCAACCCTCCTCTACCTATCCTCCTGCCGCGGCAGAACCCTGCATCGGCTGCCGCGGCAGAAAATGGCCCCAAAACTCTACCGCGGTGGAAACCCCCATCGGCTGCCGCGACAGAAGTGGGCCCCAAAACTCTGCCGCGGCAGAAAATGGCCCCAAAACTCTGCTGCGGCAGAAACCCCCATTGGCTGCCACGACAGAAATGGCCCCAAAACTTTGCCACGGCAGAAACCCCCATCGGCTGTCGCGGCAGCCGAATAGGTAAAATGCTGTTGTGGCAGAAAGGAACTAGTCCCGGCCCGTAATACGGACCGGGACTAAAGACCACCCCACCCCCTCGCACTGCTACGCTACCACGTGCACATCCTTTAGTCCCGGCCCGTAACTGGAACGGGACTAGAGGTTGGGACCTCTAGTCCCGTTTCCGTGGTCCCGGCTGGCCATCCGGGACTAGAGGCCCTCTAGGACCAGGACTAGTGCCCCGTTCTCCACTAGTGTGGTGGTAAGGCACGCTGGTTTAGTGCGAGGTGTCGATAGGTCCCACGCGTCAGTCTGTGCTAATTATGTGTCTTGGTAGATTCAAATAGTGCCGCATAAGCGGATATTGACACATGGATATGACACGTAGTCAATAATTAACACATACACATGACACATAGACGCAATTGGTGATGTGGCCGACAACTCATTTCAAGTTATCCTAATTTGGATGCCATGACGATTTTTAATCTTCATAGTGGGCTGCAAATAATGGCGTAGGGCGCATCCATTTAGCTGGCAAAACTATGATGATTTTGAGCAAAATCCTTGTAATTTCTGAGATTTGAACCTCACAAAGGGCTTACCACCATCTAGTACAAAATTGTCATAACTCTATGATGATATTGTACATGGTCACTATCAAAAGGTCATAGAATAACACATTTCTTGTAGTGATGGGCCCCGCCGGCGGGTGGCTAGGGCCCATGCGGCCCCTTCTCCCTTTCGCTTTCTCCTTCTCTTTTCTTCTATGATTCGGATGATCATGAAAAGATCTCCGAGCTTCATCAAACCCTTAAGCGTGCTGCCCAATGGTTCGGGAACACTTCAGACATGGCCGAGACCCCTCTCAGACAAATGATCATCAGCGGTACATGGATGACCATGATGACCACCTGTGCATTCGATGATACTTGTCATTTGGGAGCCCAAAAACCTTGTGGAAGCCATTAACATCTACTTGTATTGTCCCCCTTCCTAAAATTGCGAGCTCACTCCTTATTGGGTCATAACATGACAACAACCACATGCTTAAATCCATATGAATCTCAGATGCTTTGACCATTAACATGCCTCCCCAACCATATTATGTGATGAGATACCTCTATTCTTTACTTAAAAGCTTGTTCAGCTTGAATAACCTTGCAGGAGAAGCTCGATTCCTGCCAATATGCAAAAGAGAACATGGAAAAACTGTCAAATAAAATGTGAGAATTGATAAAAATAAAATGAACAAACAAATATAGAAATGCACGCGCCGCCTGGATCTTCCGCCTTGGACAAGCTGGAGCTACAGAAGGTATGACTGAAGGGAATATGCCCTGAGAGGCAATAATAAAGTGTTTATTATGTGTATTCCAAGTATATGATAGATGTTTATTTTGCATGCTATAATTGTATTAATACGGAAACGTTAATACATGTGTGTTTAATAAACAAACAGAAAGTTCCTAGTTATGCCTCTCTCATAAACTAGCTCGTTGATTAACAAGATGATCAAGGTTTCCTGGTCATGGACATTGGATGTTGTTAATAATGGGATCACATAGTGTAATGATGTGATGAACATTCATCCGAAGTATAGCATTACGATCAAAGTCATTGAGTTTATATTGCTATAACAACTTACGAAGTGATCCTAATCCTTATACCATGAGATCATGTCAATCACTAACACCGGAAGAGTTTCTTGATACCATCAAACGTCACACCATAACAGGGTGATTATAAAGATGGATTCAGAACTAATAAAGTGTTATGTTGAGGCTCATGGATCGAGAGTGGAATTTGTTCATCCCGATGACGGATAGATATACTCTGGGCCCTCTCGGTGATATCACATTGATTAGCTTGCAAGCAAGTGATTTGATCACTAGAATGTTATATCACGGGAATGAGAAAAGAGTGCATGTCGGTAACGAGATCAAACTAGGTATGGAGATACCGATGATTGAATCTCGGACATGTAATATATCGTGAAACAAAGGGATTAAGATACTAGCGTAAAAGGTTCCGACGATCACAAGAAAGTCATCGTTGAATGTGTGGGAGTCAGTATGGGTCTCCAGATCCCGCTTCTGATTATTGATCCGAGAGGGGTCTCGATCATGTCCGCATTATTCACGAACCGTAGGGTGACACACTTAAGAGACACCGACATCCAATTGGAGCAAATGTTTCATGCCGAAAGAATAAACAAGCGCAGGAATTTATTTCACTAGATACCGAAACAGGTTTTCGGGTGAAATTGCATAAAGTGGTTATGCATGTGAAATGGAATTCTAGCAAGGGGTTATTTGTGAATGTTTGTCATTAAAGTAATTGACAAAATTCTGAATAAAATAAAAGAGTTTTATTTAATGAGAGTTTGCATTAAATTTGGTGGAAATTTAATGGGAATTTGAGTGGACTTTTGAGTGGAGAAAATTGAAGGGCCATTTTGTGAGTGGAGTGTCCACCCACATGAATGAAGGAGGGGAGGGGGCAGCCCCATGGCCGGCGGCCAACCCCTTGGGTGCCCCCTCCTCCTATAAAAGGATCCCCCCTCCTCACTTGTCTCTCACACCTCCTCGTGAAGGATCTCTCTCCCCCTCTAGAATTTATCCCCCATGGTCTCGGACTAGCGAGATACATGTTCCCGGTGGCTATTCGGCAAGAAAGAGTTGTGCTTCCGCTGCATCGCTGGAGCGAGGAGGCGGAGGTTGCTCGGTGCCTCGAACGTGTGTGCGAGCACGGATGCGCTGCTGATTTGCGGCGCTAGGACTTCCTCTCGATCTTGAGATCAGCAAGAGATCGTCTACATCAACCACGAGTTGAACTCGTTAAGCTTTGTCGGTCTTCAAGGGTATGTTCTCTACGGGTATACATCCGCCCATTGTTTGTATCTAGTAGATAGATCTTGGTACATAGTTCCCATCGTAGGAAAATTTTTGTTTACTATGCTGCGAACCCTACAGTGGTATCAGAGCCAGATCTATGCGTAGATGCTTTACACGGGTAGTACACATATGAGTATGTGGGCGATGATGATCATGTTGTTGCTCCTTTGTTGCAATTTTGGATGTTGGTGGCATAGTGGGATGAAGCGGCCCAGACAAACTTTACATGTCCTCGCACATGAGACCTGTTCCACGCTTGACATGCAACTAGATTGCATAAGTGGCTAGCGGGTGTCTGTCTCTCCTACTATAGTCAATATCTATTTTGCAAGCGAGTTGTCAACAATTTGATTATCCTCGTTGTGGTTCATGTTCGTAGGTAAGAACGGTTCTATCTCGAAAGCCCTAAGCCACGTAAAACTTGCAATGGATAAATTAGAGGCGTCTTGTTTAAATTGTTGCTGGGCTAGTGTTATGATATGGTAGTGTTGTAAGTAGAAGTATGATATGATACTCTTACAACACACATAGCGTGTAAACACCATAGACCTTGGATTTACACATATAGGTATGATAGTGATCATACCACGATGCACATGATAGAGATCATATGCGGGAACCATAACATTTCACTAATAAACATGTGATGTTTGATAGCATCTTATATTGCTTGTTTAGCGCTTTGTTAGCATAATAAGATGATCTCTCATTTAAATATCAAGATAAGAATGTGTTCTTCCTTTAGTATGCACCGATTATGTTTCGTCGCTCCAAGACATCACGTGATGATCGGGTGTTCTTGGATCCACGACCATATTTCGGGTGTAAAACAGTTACACACGCGAATATTAAGGTTCTAACTTGGTGAGCCTAGCATTTACAGACATGGCCTCGGAACACGGACCGAAAGGTTAAGCATGAGTCATATAGTTGATATGATGCCCATTTGATGCTCGCCTTTGAAGCTATACCGACTCACGTGATGATCGGACTTGGTATAGTGGATTTGGTTCATGTAATCACCAAAAAGGCACGAGGGATGTCGTTTTTGAGTGGGAGTTCATTCATAATATGGATTAGTTGAACTCAATCTATCATGAAGTTAGTCTAAACTTTACAAATTCTGTTGTAGATGGCACCACCTGCTTTTAATTTCAATGTGTTCATGGAGAAAGAGAAACTAGCAACGAACGGTAGCAACTTTACCGAATGGGCCATGAATTTGAGGATTCTCCTCTCTGCTGCACAAAAGCAATATGTGCTAGAAGCGCCGTTAGGCCCCCTACCTTTTGATGATGCCCCTGACGAGGAGAAGAATGTCTATCAGACTCGTCAGGAGGACCACAACTTAGTTCATTGCGGCATGTTGTATGGGCTAGAGCCGGAACTTCGAAAGCGTTTCGAAAGTGGCAATGCATTTGATACAATGGGTGAGTTGAAAATGATTTTCGACACACATGCTGCTGTAGAGAGCTACAACGCTTCAGAAAAGTTCTTTAGCTGCATGATGGAAGAGCACAGCTCCGTTAGTGAGCATGTACTCAAGATGTCGGGTTACGCCGATAAGCTTGTGTCCTTGGGAATATAGATTCCCATTGACTTAGGCATCCATCGTGTTCTGCAGTCTCTGCCACCTAGCTATAAGAGCTTCGTGATGAACTATAATATGCAAGGCATGAAGAAGTCTCTCCCCGAGCTTCTGTCAATGCTTAAAACTGTAGAAGTGGAGATCAAAAAGGAACATCAAGTGTTGATGATCAATAAGAACACTGGTTTCAAGAAAGACAAGAAGGGAAAACAGAAGGGAAGTAAGGGCGGCAAGCCTGTTGCCGTGCCTGAAAAGAAACCCCGAGTTGGACCTAAGTCTGATACCGAGTGCTATTATTGTAAGGGGACTGGCCACTGGAAGCGCAACTGCCCCAAGTATCTGGCAGACAAGAAGGCCGGCAAGGCAAACAAAGGTATATATGATATACAAGTTATTGATGTGTACTTGACTAGTGCTCGCAGTAGCACCTGGGTATTTGATACCGGTTCAGTTGCTAATATTTGTAACTCGAATCAGGGGATGCGGAACAAGCGACCGCTAGCAAGGGGTGAGGTCAAGATGCGTGTCGGCAATGGATCAAGCGTTGATGTGATCGCCGTCGGAACGCTACCTCTCCACTTGCCGTTGGGATTAGTTATAAACTTGAATAATTGTTATCTGGTGCCTGCACTAAGCATGAACATTGTATCTGGATCGTGTTTGATGCGAAGTGGTTATTCATTTAAATCCGAGAACAATGGTTGTTCCATTTATATGAATGAAATCTTTTATGGTCATGCACCGATGATGAATGGTTTATTTATTTTAGATCTCGATGATAATGTTACACATATTCATAATGTTGATGCTAAGAAGATTAAACTTAATGATGATATATCCGCATATATGTGACACTGCCGTCTAGGTCATATTGGCGTTAAACGCATGAAGAAGCTCCATTCGGATGAACTTTTGGAATCACTTGATTATTAATCATTTGATACATGTGAGCCATGCCTTATGGGCAAGATGACTAGAACGCCGTTTTCCGGTTCAATGGAACGGGCGACAGATTTGTTGGAAATCATACATTCTGATGTATGTGGTCCAATGAGTGTGTCGGCGCGAGGTGGATATCGTTATTTTGTTACTTTCACGGATGATTTGAGGAGATACGGTTATATCTACTTGATGAAACACAAGTCTGATACCTTTGAAAAGTTCAAGGAATTTCAGAATGAAGTGGAAAATCATCGTAATAGAAAGATCAAATTTCTATGGTTCGACCGTGCAGGTGAGTATCTAAGTTACGAGTTTAGCACTCACATGAAAGAGTGTCGAATTGTTTCACAACTCACACCTGCCGGAACACCACAGAGAAATGGTGTGTCGGAACATCGTAATCGTACTTTATTAGATATGGTTCGATCTATGATTTCTCTGACGGACTTGCCGTTGTCATTTTGGGGTTATGCACTAGAAACTGCTGCATTCACTTTAAATCGGGCACCATCTAAATCCGTTGAAAAGACACCGTATGAATTATGGTTTGGAAACAAACCTAAGTTGTCTTTTCTTAAAGTTTGGGGATGCGATGTTTATGTGAAGAAACTTCAACCGGATAAACCCGAACCCAAAGCAGAAAAATGCGTCTTCATAGGATACCCTAAGGAAACTATTGGGTATTCCTTCTATCACAGATCCGAGGGCAAGGTTTTTATTGCCAAGAATGGATCCTTTCTAGAGAAAGAGTTTCTCGCGAAAGGTGTGAGTAGTCGGAAAATAGAACTCGAAGAGGTTATTGAACCTTCTCTTCAAAGTATGGCGAGTAGCGCAGCGCCGGAAGTTGTTCCGGAGTTGGCTCCACCTGTTGAAGAGGGAACTAATGATAATGATCATGAAACTCCAAAAGAGAGTACTACCGAACCTCGCAGGTCAAGCAGGACACGTGCAGCTCCCGAGCTGTACGGAAATCCTGTCATGAATTTCATGGTTGATGAAAATGATGACCCTGCAACGTATGAAGAAGCGATGATGAGCCCGGATTCCAACAAATGGTTAGAAGCCATGAAATCCGAGAAGGAATCCATGTATGAAAATCAAGTTTGGAACTTGGTGGAATTACCTCACGACCGAAAGGCCGTGGAGAACAAATGGATTTTCAAAAGGAAAACTGATGCTGATGGTAATGTGACCGTCTATAAAGCTCGACTTGTCGCAAAGGGGTTTCAACAAATTCAAGGAGTTGACTACGATGAGACATTCTCTCCCGTAGCGATGCTAAAGTCAGTTAGGATTATGTTAGCAATTGCTGCATATTTCGATTATGAGATATGGCAGATGGATGTCAAAACCGCGTTTTTCAATGGTAATATTGAAGAAGAGTTGTATATGATACAACCAAAGGGTTTTGTCGATCCTAAGGATGCTAACAAGGTGTGCAAGCTTCAGCGATCCATCTATGGATTGAAGCAAGCATCACGAAGTTGGAATCTCCGCTTTGATGAGGTGATCAAAGAGTTTGGATTTGTCCAAACTTATGGAGAAGCTTGTATTTACAAGAAAGTGAGTGGGAGCAATGTGGCATTTATGATATTATATGTGGATGACATATTATTGATCAGAAATGATATAGATCTTTTAAACAGTGTTAAAAGTTATCTAAACAGCAAATTTTCAATGAAGGACCTAGGTCATACATATTAGGCATAAAGATCTATAGAGATAGATCTAGGCGCCTAATAGGGCTATCGCAAAGTACATACCTTATAAGATTTTAAAGAAGTTTAAAATGGACGGAAGTAAGAAGGGGTTCTTACTATGTTGCAAGGCAAGACATTGAGTAAAACTCAAAGTCCGGCTTCGGCGGAAGAAAGAGAGATAATGGACAAAGTCCCCTATGCTTCAGCCATATTCTCTATAATGTACGCCATGCTATGTACAAGACCGGATGTGGCACATGCTAGTAGTTTGACTAGTAGGTACCAATCGGATCCAGGTTCGGAACACTGGATAGCGGTCAAGAAAATCCTTAAGTACTTACGAAGAACTAAGGATATGTTTCTTGTATACGGAGGTGAAGAAGAGCTCGTCGCTAAGTGTTATGTTGACGCTAGCTTTGACACCGATCCGGATGACTCTAAGTCTTAATCCGGATACGTTTTTCTCATGAATGGCGGAGCGGTTAGTTGGAGGAGCTCCAAACAACCTGTGGTAGCGGGATCAACAACGGAGGCCGAATATGTTGCTGCTTCAGAAGCGGCTCAGGAAGCAGTTTGGATGAAGGAGTTCATATCCGAACTAGGAGTGGTTGCAAACGCATTGGACCCAATGGTGATCTATTGTGACAATAATGGTGCCATTGCCAATGCCAAAGAACCAAGGTCTCACAAGCATTCCAAGCATATTAAGCGCCGGTTTCACTCCATCCGCGAACATTTCAAGGATGGAGATATAAAGATTTATAAAGTACATACGGATCTCAATGTAGCAGATCCGTTGACTAAAACTCTCCCTAGAGCAAAACATGATCAACACCAGAACTCAATGGGTGTTAGATTTATCACTATGTAACTAGATTATTGTCTCTAGTGCAAGTGGGAGACAGAAGGGAATATGCCCTGAGAGGCAATAATAAAGAGTTTATTATGTGTATTCCAAGTATATGATAGATGTTTATTTTGCATGCTATAATTGTATTAATACGGAAACGTTAATACATGTGTGTTTAATAAACAAACAGAAAGTTCCTAGTTATGCCTCTCTCATAAACTAGCTCGTTGATTAACAAGATGGTCAAGGTTTCCTGATCATGGACATTGGATGTTGTTAATAACGAGATCGCAACATTAGGTAATGATGTGATGAACATTCATCCGAAGTATAGCATTACGATCAAAGTCATTGAGTTTATATTGCTATAACAACTTACGAAGTGATCCTAATCCTTAGACCATGAGATCATGTCAATCACTAACACCGGAAGAGTTTCTTGATACCATCAAATGTCACACCATAACAGGGTGATTATAAAGATGGATTCAGAACTAATAAAGTGTTATGTTGAGGCTCATGGATCGAGAGTGGAATTTGTTCATCCCGATGACGGATAGATATACTCTGGGCCCTCTCGGTGATATCACATTGATTAGCTTGCAAGCAAGTGATTTGATCACTAGAATGTTATATCACGGGAACGAGAAAAGAGTGCATGTCGGTAACGAGATCAAACTAGGTATGGAGATACCGATGATCGAATCTCGGACATGTAATATATCGTGAAACAAAGGTATTAAGATACTAGCGTAAAAGGTTCCGACGATCACAAGAAAGTCATCGTTGAATGTCTGGGAGTCAGTATGGGTCTCCAGATCCCGCTTCTGATTATTGATCCGAGAGGGGTCTCGATCATGTCCGCATTATTCACGAACCATAGGGTGACACACTTAAGAGACACCGACATTCAATTGGATCAAATGTTTCATGCCGAAAGAATAAACAAGCGCAGGAATTTATTTCACTAGATACCGAAACAGGTTTTCGGGTGAAATTGCATAAAGTGGTTATGCATGTGAAATGGAATTCTAGCAAGGGGTTATTTGTGAATGTTTGTCATTAAAGTAATTGACAAAATTCTGAATAAAATAAAAGAGTTTTATTTAATGAGAGTTTGCATTAAATTTGGTGGAAATTTAATGGGAATTTGAGTGGACTTTTGAGTGGAGAAAATTGAAGGGCCATTTTGTGAGTGGAGTGTCCACCCACATGAATGAAGGAGGGGAGGGGGCAGCCCCCATGGCCGGCGGCCAACCCCTTGGGTGCCCCCCTCCTCCTATAAAAGGAGCCCCCCTCCTCACTTGTCTCTCACACCTCCTCGTGAAGGATCTCTCTCCCCCTCTAGAATTTATCCCCCATGGTCTCGGACTAGCGAGATACATGTTCCCGGTGGCTATTCGGCAAGAAAGAGTTGTGCTTCCGCTGCATCGCTGGAGCGAGGAGGCGGAGGTTGCTCGGTGCCTCGAACGTGTGTGCGAGCACGGATGCGCTGCTGATTTGCGGCGCTAGGACTTTCTCTCGATCTTGAGATCGGCAAGAGATCGTCTACATCAACCACGAGTTGAACTCGTTAAGCTTTGTCGGTCTTCAAGGGTATGTTCTCTACGGATATACATCCGCCCGTTTTTTGTATCTAGTAGATAGATCTTGGTACATAGTTCCCATCGTAGGAAAATTTTTGTTTTCTATGCTGCGAACCCTACAATGACAGCAACTACAGATGCTCTGAGAGCAACTACAGAAGCTCCGGAAGCAACTACCGCGTGCGTCCTTCCAGACGCTAGAACTACAGAAGGTCCATGAGAAACTACATTTGTACTCGGTGGATCGTTCGGGGCAGTCCTTCTACCCGGATTTCCGGTGTTAGTAACCATACCTCCTATCTAAAAAAGGAAAACCACAAGTTTTCAGTGCTAAAAAAACTAAAAAATGAGACAGGCTAATAAAAAAACCACGTGGAAAAAAATATGATAGGACTAGGATGCTATACCCCCTCGCTTTGTTGTGCTCCAGTTGATGCATGTCCGCCTACTTCTACAATTGGGAGTTGTAGCCGCGGGAAATGATTAGTCATCCCTCCTCTTTTTTGCTGATAATGATGCTGAAAAAAGCAATTTAGTTAAGATGGTGGAAGTAATTAGATACCCTACCTAATCTAACTGAGTTAAGCCCCTGGAAGCAAAATAGATATGTTAATAAAAATGCAACTTGGCTATGTGAGCTTACATACATAATACTCAAAATCTATAGAAAAAAGCAACTTGACTATACTGGAACATGAACTTACATAGAAAAACACAAGTTACTAGTAGGAGAAAACAGAACTATTAGTTGCTGAAAAGAAGAACAACTAGTGTGGCCATAAAAACACACTAATCTGGACTATATCACGGTGGGGATCAGCAGGAAACTAATGTGTACATGCTCTACCCAAAAAGCTGGTTCCACAAAAAAATCATGTGAATATCTAATCAAACTTAATAAACCTGGTGGAAACACTTAGTTAACCCGTTGATTAAAAATGCAACTTAGCTATATGAACATACATACATATTACTCAAAATATTTCGAAAAAGCAACAACCATTCATAAGTTGTATTTGTTCGTGCAAATAGTTTCTCCTAACTATCCCTACTTTGAATGAGCTTGTGCAATTAGTTTCTCACACTGCTTAGTAAGGACTTGAAAAAATATTTCTAACTAAATCCCCAAGTTGCTTGTGCATGTTAGCTTAGTTGCATATAGGCAAGCACTCGTGTGATCAACTTAATTAGATTCGAGAAGTAATTGAACTATGATGAAAAAACAACTTAGAAAGAAACTAAAAAGTAACTAAATTGGATGAGTATTAGAAACTTAATCACATACCAGAATAAAAGAGAATCACCTATGTATACAACTAACTATATACGAAAGTAAACTTAGTGACCACAATAAAACAACTTAGCTAATTTGATTAATAAACTTCCATACAAAAACAAAAAGGAAGGGAAAAAGCTAATCATCATTACTACGGATAAAACTGTAGAAACCAGCATGCTGCAAAACAAAACACGAAACTCAGCTAAATCATTAACTAATTACTGCAAAAAAAATTAACTAAGAAGGAACACATTTCCTAGTTGACCCCCCGAACAAAACTAGAACTCATGGTTAACATACTGTGTATGGAACAAACTTAGTTAAAGTGTTCAAAAAACAGTTAGATATGATCTAAGCAGTTGTGACAAAAACAAGTAATCTATGCAGAAATAATCAACCTCAAATTATGTGGAACTAAGTGACATCAAGTCAAAAACTATGGCTAATATCTCTCTCTCTTTCTAACTTTATGTACATAATCGAACCCAACAAATGATTTCACTGTGGTACAGGAACATGCACACTCCAAAATGCTCACCGGTGTATTTTAGATAGTGCCTAAAATAGACGCGGATCACTAGAAATCTAACATGTAGATACTCTACCCGTAGTGGTATGGTACTATCCACACGCAAAAACATCTAGAAAACTTGAACCTCAACAGATACTAACGCACGGATGTGAAATCGAGATGGGAATTTCATGTACTGAAGAAATCCTAAAAAAATCATCGAGGAAATAGAAGTATCTTAGTTCCTAAGATGTAGATCCGCAATAAAAAAACGCTAGGAAAAGGCTACCTATGAACGGATTTCGATGGATTTCAGGAGTAAACCTCACCAAACACGAGATCCACGCGGGGTGAATCGAGAAGAAATTCGTCGTCGGAGCCCTCTCTGTCGCCGAACTTGACGCCCTCCCGCGCTCCTCGTCCTCGTCGAGCACCACCACGCTTGTTGCACTGACCGATATACGTCGCCGGTCTTCTCCGCAACCTCGCCTACCGTCGCCGATCTCCTCCTCCTCGCGCGTTGGGAGCTCTCCGACGATGTATTGGACGCCCTTCTCCCGCTCGTCCCCCTCTCCACCGGTCAGCACCTGTAAATAGCGCTTCCGCCAGCGCGGAGTCGCCACCGATTTACGAAACGGAGAGAGAAACAAGAGAGAGAGCGACGAGGAAATAGGAAGGTATCTCGTGAGAGTCGCGGGCCGCAATGACTCTTCCCACCGACACCGACACGCGGTGGGGCCCCCAGGTAGAAGCTTTCGGGACGGTGCGTGCGACACGCGCGATGATGCAAGATCGGATGGCCATAAATCGATGGCTCGGTTTGACAACCGGGCCACGGAGCACTTTTTACCTGTTGGGAATAACAATGAAAAAAAATCTATCGACCTATAAACACTTGTTCCAGTTTAGGTAATTATTAATAAAGTGATACTACCTGTCGGTTTTAAAGAGTCTGCCGAAGCAGTTACGTAGTCCATCGGACCCAACAAGGTACGGACACGGATCCGCGCGAGCGCGCGCGTTCTATATATAATATCCACAGCTCCCCCTCAGCTCGATCGCCGCGCGCAGACGAGAGAGAGAGAGAGAGAGAGAGAGAGAGCGCGATGGGCGGAGTCCAACAAGTTGATGAAGAGGCGGCGGCCGGGTGGTCGGATCTCCCCGGTGACCTCCTCGAGCTTGTCTACGAGAGATGCGCCTCGCCGTTTGACCGTGCGCGCTTCGCCGCCGTGTGCACATCATGGCGCACCGTCGTGGTGGCGTTGCACCCGCGGCTGCTGCTGCTGCCGGCTATGCCGCTGCTGCTCCCATCCACTGGCAACGGCAAGCGAGACCTGGAGGCGAGGGCATACAGCCCGGAGGAGGGCAGGGCGGTGCGTGTCCCTCTCCCATGGTTTCCTAACGGCAGTAACCGCCTCGTCGGGTCCTACGAGGGCGGCTGGATTGCCACCACGGCGTCCAACCATGATCTACTCGTCGTCAACCTCTTCTCTGGCGCCCGGGCGCTGCTGCTCTCGGAGAAAGCGAAGAAGAAGGAGAAGAGGCTTGGAACGCAGTGACTCTACCACGTCGTTGGGATCCCTGCCTTATCCAACGACCTCTGTTTTTCCAAGATTCGTGCACACTATTTTGCACTTTCACCCTGTACATTGTCCACTTTCCACCCTTATAGCAACTAACTTGGACAAGTCCATCTTGCCTCTCCCGATCCAATTGCCTCCCCTCTCCTCCTCCCCAACACCGGTCGCCTCCGCACCTCCTCCTCCGCACCTCCTCCTGCTCCAGCCGCAGGAAGCGTACTCCGGCCCAGGACCCCTCAACCGACGCCTCCGACCCGTTCTCGCAAAGATGAGCCCCCCTCCACCGCGCCCAGCTCTGGGGTGAGGATCCACCGGTGTCTCCGATCTGGATCCGGGTGGTGAAGCGGTTCCCCTCCGGCCACCCGACGATGTTGCCGTTCATGGCCGCCGCCAACTACCTCGGCCCTCATCTGGCCATGGAGGGCTACATTCGAATCCTCCATGGATTAATTTTTTTATTTTGCTTGGATTCGAATCCTGTTGGATATGGGATGAACTATGTATGAAAAATTTGTGTGGATATAAGATTTAGGCGTCGTTCTACAAGATCCATGCCATGCGTCGTGGTCGGGCTTCTTCACCTCCACTTTTTTCCAATCGAACTTGTTCACTTTCCCCCTATCTGGTTGTTCCAGATCCAATCGTGCATCATGTTCTTGGCAATTTCTTCTGTGTGTGCTAATTTTTCCATGTATTCATGTGTTCTTCCATATCTTCTCTCGTGTATGAGTTGAGGAATTTCCATGGTTTGTGAGGGAAGGTGGGCATGGAACGAGTAGAAGCAGAGGGATCTAACAGTAAATAGTCGATGGAGTACAAGTGTTTTTGACTGAACTGTAAAATATAATATAGGGGCTCTTTGCATTTTACACATCTCGTTGTACGAATCTCAAACCGGAAATGGACGCCCAGGATAAGCCCGGGACACCCTCGTATATGTAGACTGGGGTTTTACGAGAGGCTTGTCCTCCTTGACAAAATAGTCTTCTCGGCCAACCCTGCCTCGAGCCGCTGTGTCATGGTAGCAATAACAAAGCAACATGACCTAGCGCTCCGCAGGGTTGATGGCGCCGCCGCCGCCGGGTGGACCACCATCTGCAATGGTAACAAGCGGTTTGTAGACATCACCTTCGTCTGCAATAATAATAATGGTGGTAGCGAGGAGCTGCTATATGCCTTGACTGCAGCACAGCAACTGCTCAAGTTCCACATCGGCGTCAACTCGCAGGGGGCACCGGTGGCCAACCTAGTGCACATTGAAATTATGATGAGTGCAGCAGCATTGCATGTGCCGGGGACGGACACCTTGGCCAGGCACATCTTTGAGCTGCGTGGCAACCTAGCAATAGCACTGAAGGTCTCTCCAGACCCCAACATTAAACATCATTTTTTCAAGGTGTTCCAACTAGCAGCCCTAGCCCAAGCAGGAGGAGACACGGCCATGTCCATGTCCATGTCCATGTCAAGGTGGGAAGAGGTGACCAGCCTGGGCGACCACGCCTTATCTTGGCATCTCTACAGTACTTTTGGGCATCGCCAAACTTGTTGGTGACAAAGGGCGCGAGACGAACATCAATGCTGTTTCTGAACATCAATCTCCAGTCTTCTAATTGGGAGCAGCTACTCAAAGGTCAGTACTTGGAAGCTACCTGTAACGCCTCCGAATCGGGTCTATGCAGATCTCAGCATTTCCCGCCAAAATCCGCATAGAAGCGATTCAAAGACGCCCACCAGACACTTTCGTGTGGGTGGGATTTAAATACAAGTAGTTACATCACAGTAGTTTACAACAGAGTCCATAAGGACTATATATACTAGCTGAATGCCCGTGCGTTGCTACGGCACATGCATTGCTAAAAAAAAATATTTTTTTAGGTTGCTGACCACATATATCATGTGGTAAATAAATAATTATTTTAATTGTACAACAAATATACATAGTAAAATATTTGAAATCAGTATAATGATTTACTTGAGGATAATTGTTGTTGGTCTCATCTAAGAGTGAAAGCCAGTTAAGCACAACTGTGTTTACAACCGAAGTAAATTGTATAGTCTAGTTCGCTTGAAATCCATCATGCATTCAGTATTATGAAATTAGTTATTCAAAAAATTCTACTTTTTACAATTAAATGGACGCTTACCTATACATATAGCAAGGCCGCAAGGGCAATTAGACCACTGCATGAATTTGTACCATGGACAAAAATCTCTTAAAAATTTAATTCTTCAACAAACAATCTGTCTATAAATGATCTAATAAAACATCTCAGGAACAAGTTGCCTCGTCTATAAACAATCTAGACCCGTGCGTTGCCATGATTCATTAAATTTTTGTTTCTTATCTTATATATAAATATGATTTATAAAAATTTACAAATATATAGTTAGGACTCGATATGCCAAAGGAAACGACCACCGTAGTGTTAGTTTCCTACAAAACAATAGCAGAACCATATTAGCACATATGGCATTAATTCTGAATAGTATGACTTTTCCATTATTAATAAACATGTTGGATAAATATTCCATTTTGGACTTTTTGTTGCATTTTGGATTTTAAACATATTTAAATCAATTTCCAAATAAAGAATAAAACAAAAGAGGAGAGAATAATGTGACATTTCTCATAATATAGTTGGAAATGATTTAAATGTATTGCATATTCATTTTGGATCTATACAAATGTTATGGGAATTTACAATCAAAAATTTATTTAGGGAATTTGTAAAGTTCATAATGGATTTACCACAACTAAAATGATTTTATAAAAAAACAATTGGATAGGAAAATATGTTCCTAAGATTCCAATATGACTATATTGTTTTATTGAAACTGATGGTTTCTTATTTGAAGAATTTCTAAACTTGTGTCAAATAGCAAAACCCTAGTATAGAAATAAAGATAGAAAAAAAAGAAAGGAAAAGAAATAAAAAGTTTAACCAGACCAAAAGAAAGGCCCATTTCAGCCCAACTCAGAACCGGTAATCTTCCTCTTCCATATAACACCTTCATAAACAAAGTGTTACTGAACTACAGCCATGAACGGATCTTGTCCTCAAGATTCCAGCCATTTCAGATATCTAAACGCTTCGTATTAAACACGAAACTTACTCCCCACCGATCCACGGTTCCATTCCGCGGATTTAATCCTCACTTCCGTAAACAAATTTTTTTCCACCCGATTGATTGTCTTCCTCTTGTAGCACGAACAACACGTACACATATGTAAGATCAGCAGCCATGGCGAGCCGCGGCTGCGCCAGGGGACGAGGCGGATCCTGCAGTGGAGCTTGCGGGCACAAGGTGGCGAGGTTGCACGGGCGACCAGCAGCGGAGCAGAACCACAGGGAAAGCGCGCAGGTCACCTGAGAGGAGGCGGGGCAGGGGCTCGTCGGCCAGGGAGGGATCGGAGGAGATCACGGGAAGGCACGCAGGTCACCGGAGAGGAGGCGGCGATCGGGGAACTTGCGCCTGAGTCGTCACATAACACCTGACTCGTGCAGGTGGGCTCGGGGACCGAGGCAGGCAATGTCCTCCATCGCGGAGGGTGCATGACGCCACAGCCTAAGTCACCGGCTTTGTGGAGGACGATGGATGGATGGAAATATTACTGGATTTTGGTGAGCTAGGATTCAAGAAATTAATCGGAGCAATTTGGTAGGATTCTATTCGGGTTTCCGGAGAGATCGAGTTCGGTACGAACTCTTCTGCAGCGGCGTCCCCTTCCGGAACCGAACACGACTGATTTGGCAGGCTCGCGACGGACGACGGACGACGGACCAAGCCAACGCCAAGGAAAACCACCTCTAGACAAATTATATAGTAGAGATACAACAACGACTCAACGAGTCAAGAATACAAATGATACAAATCATAAAGAAAGCCAAATAGTATCCGAGTATGGACAAGATTCAAATGAGACTAAGAGTCCAGAAGAATAACCAAGCGGTGTCCATAAACCCTGCCCACGCCAAGCCGGAAGGATAACCTTGCTAACGTCGTCGATCACATACCTGTCAAGCCAAAAGTGTGCCAGCAAAGGGCAAAGGAAAACAGAAAGAGAGCGGTCAGTACTGAGGCCAGTACACAGCGAGACTAGAATTCGGCGGTCCTCGCCTACATAGGTATGGTGGGCTCAGCGGCGGCAAATCTTGCACTATCTAACTTATAGAGACACGCTACAACTTTGGCTATTAGAGCGAGATAAGAGAGCGCTATGCGGTAACAATATTATAACACCAGACATAACCCATCCGAAGCTTTCCCCCTCGAAGACCAGTCGAGGAAGTCCCCTTGCGGAACACACACGGTGGCAATTTTAGTTAAGCAGGTGTTTAGTTGATAAGACTAATTACTATTCATGTTATAAAGAGGCAAAACATTAGTGGCGTTGTCTATGATCATGACACTGTACTCCTGAGGCGCCCATAACCGTGGACACACGGCTTCTCGAAAAGATTTTACCCTGCAGGGGTGCACTACTGTATCCAAACGCATGCTCAACCCTTCAGGCAACATATCACGCGTGACATCCGAATCTCATAACAAGAACTGTCCCTTAACTACGCGCATATCCAGAGGCATCACCTACTGTGTTTTACCCACACAAGAGATACAGCTGATTCTCTAGGTGGCACAGCGTTTGAGTCTACGGCCGGGCGATGATCGGAAGATAACTTGTAGAGCTCCATCCCACCTCCGACACGACATCCCGATTTTATGCAATGCAAGCCATGGCAGTCCACCAAAATCATATCACAACTCAACCCATGTTCGAGGACATATTATGCGTATGCACCAAATGGAAAACCAATTTTGTAACCCTCTGGATATACGAATAGCGACGGTAGTTGAGGGGGGATCCCAGAGGCCCCCACGTTTGGTTAGCGCGATCAACTCAGAACTGGTATTGTAGAACGAACGGGTCCTAGGTCGGCTCAAGCAGTTCCCAAAGGTGGTCCCTGCCGGGGTGAAGGGGATATGCCTACCGGGGTATACCCAGTAGGACGTTTCCGACTGGCCCAGGAACTGGCAAGTGGGCCTGCAAGACGGCGACTAGATCAAGGCCCAGTGTGGATCCAAGCGACTGGAAGCTGAAGGCCCAGGCGAGTAGATAGGCCCAGGCGAATTAGGTTGATCAAGTACCGAAGCCTTAACTGATTCGGTTGAGATATGTAAACCCTAGGGGGGGTAAGTCTATATAAACCTCCCTAAAGGGCGTGTAGAGATACGTTCCATCATACACCCAAGCGACTCGCCGCCTAGCCGCCGAGCTCGCCCCATTGTACCACCATCATAATACAATCTAGCAGGAGTAGGTCTTTACCCTCCGGGGGGCCGAACCTGGGTAAAACCTTGTGTCTCCGCCCTCATCTCGCACCGCAGATGGCTGGCCGCCCTTGCCCCTCGTTCTACTACTCGCTGCCGATTGCAGCATCTGCCGTGACCATTCCCACGACAGTGGCGCCCACCATGGGGCCTGGCCGGTCTGGCCGGTGTTCTGCGGCGAGATCCAATCTGCCCATCAACGAGACGATCGCCACCGGCCGCATGATAGAGATCGGCGAGATGCTCCAGATCTTGCCGAGCAGCTATGTCCCGGCGGCGCGACCCGTCACGCACAGCATGATCTTGCCGGTCGGCACGATCAGCCTCACCGACGTCATCGTCTCGGAGGATTCGGCTCGCATCCGCGAGTCGCCGCCACGCGATCGGCTCTCCGAGAGCCAGGTCCGCACGATCCATCGCCTCGCCTCCGAGTACAACTCGGCCCACAGCAACGTGGCCGAAAACTCCGCGGCCGCGGAAGACGCGGCCCTCAACGACGACGCCGACTCGGCGACCCCGGCGTCACTCGCCGGATCCATCACCGCGGCTTCACCCGCGGGCTCCATCACCCAGGTCTCCAACGTGGGCGACTTCGAGGATCCCTCCATCCTTGGGATCTTCGACTTCGACTCCGGGTTGGAAAATTCCGCCGATCTCTGCAACAGGGCCGGTCGCCACGCCACGACCTACATGGTGACCGGCACCGATCCGCCGGAGGACCCCTTTTCCACCCCGATCCCTCCTAACGCCACGGCAACGGAGGTCAAGGAACTCCGCCTAAAGCTGGCGGAGGCAGTCCGCAAGGAGCAAGCCGAGTGCGAGAAATTTCGCCTCGAGCAGGTGACAGCACAGGAGCTGTCGCGTTACCACTAGCAGCGAATCAGGTCGCGCCTGAACCCCACCGTCCAGGGTTGCGCCCTGAACTTCGACGACGAGAATGACCCGGCCCGCGTGGCCGAGCGCGCGATCTGCGAGAACGTGCCGCCAGGAGGAAGCGCCCGGCCCCCACCAGGGTCGACGGCGATAGGCGCCCCACCTCCACCCAACCGCACACCCCCAGGGATCAGCCACGGATAGTAGTCTCCTCACGGGAGCGAGACGCGAACGGCCTCCCACTGTTCTCCACCCCGATGAACAACCTCGTGGCGGGCCGAGCAGCAGCTGACAACATCACGGCCACCAGTGACGGTGCCCTATAGATCCAGTATGTCAGGGCCCTGCTCGCAAAGGCCGTCGAGCAGCAAAACGCAGGCGCCGACTCGCAGGGTCGAGTGTACCCGCGTTCTTCGGGAAGTAGAGTGGCCTCAAGCGGCCGCCCAATGGCGGCAAACACCCTCAACTGCCCGCCACCAGAGCCACTGCAGCTCCCACACTGACCTGCTAGCCGCCCGTTACCTCCCCTTGATGATGGAGGGGACGTGCAGGCAGTGGATCAACACCCTCCCCCAGGACAGCATCGACTCCTGGGAGGAGATGCGCGACGCCTTCGTCAGACACTTCGAGTGCTCCTACACCCGCGCCACCACCATCAAGGACCTGGAGCGATGCGTCCAGGGACCCCACGAGTCGACCCGCAACTGGGTCCAGCGGTGGCAAGAACTATGGTACAACGCGGTCAGCATCCACCCGGACACCGCGATCAATTGCTTCAAGACCTCGTGCCGCTACGAGCCCTTGGTCGCAAAGCTCAAGCGACATTCTCGCACACTCGACAACATACCGGACCTCCTCGAGATCGCCAAACGGTACGCGGAGGAAGATCCAAACCAGGAAACCGACGACTAGTCGGGAGGCCAACGCCGCACGAGCGGCAACGACAACGGACGATGGTCCGACCTACGCTACAGCAACACTCGCCTCACCGGCAAGCTCCGCAGTGACGGGCGAGTCGACTTCATTGCCAACGCCGGGCACGCACAACGCGAGCCCAAGAGCTTCCGCCGCGACGGAGGACAACGCCGCGACGGCGGCAACTACAAGGCCAAGCCAAGGTTCGACCCCGCGGCCCTCCTTAACCAACCTTGTGCGTTTCATAGCAGGGAAGGGAAACCCGCAACGCACACGACCGCCGACTGCCACACTCTCAGGGAGATTGAGAAGGCACGGCGAGCACGGGAGGACCCCGACAATAACCCGCCGAACGGCGGAAAATTCGGCAACGTGGCCGGCTCGCTCCATACCTTCATAGGCTTCAACACGAAGCGCGAGAAGAAGGTCATCACCCGCGTCGTCGCCGTCAACGCGGTGGCCCAGGTGGACGTTCCCCAGTTCCTCAACTGGTCGGAGCAGCCCATCACCTGGAGCCGCCAGGACCACTCACCACGCATCGAGTACCCAGGCCGAGTCGCCCTGGTGGTCAAGCCTAAGGTGGGCGACTACTGGCTCCCCAAGACATTGATGGACGGCGGCAGCTCCATCAACATCTTGTACCTGGACACCTTCAGGCGGCTGTGGCTCCCGCAGTCGATGATCGAGACGACCCACACTACGTTCCACGGCATCGTCCCCGGTCGGAAGGCGTACCCGATCGGCAAGGTCACACTGCCAGTCACCTTCGACACACTAGCAAACTTCCGCACCGAGCGGATCGTCTTCGAGCTGGTACCCTTCGACAGCCCCTACCACTGTGTCCTAGGGCGTCAGGCGTTCACCAAGTTCATGGCAGCGCCCTACTACGCGTACAACAATCGAGGCGAACCCCACGAAGATCGACACGATCGCTCGACTCGACAAACCCGAGTGCCTGCGCGACGTCCAGAAGCTTGCCGGGCGAGTAGCGGCCCTCATTCGCTTCATCCCCCGCCTGGGCGAAAAGGCGATGCCCCTATACCGCCTGACGCGCAAGAACCCCACCTTCCAGTGGGACAAGGAGGCGGACGACGCACTCCGCGACCTCAAGAAGGTGCTACTCGCAGCACCATTACTCGCCACCCCCGTCGACAAAGAACCCATGCTGGTGTACGTCGCGGCTTCCGAGCGCTTCGTCAGCGCCGTCATGGTCGTCGAGCGACCGGAGGAAGGAAAGGAGCGCCCGGTACAGCGACCGGTGTACTACATCAGCGAGGTCATCATCGAGTCGCGCCAGCGATACCCGCAGTACCAGAAACTGGTATACACGGTCTTCAGAGCACAGCGGCGCCTGCCGCACTACTTCGAGGAGCACCCGATCACGGTCGTCTCCTTAGCACCGTTGCAGGATATCATCCGCAACCGCGAGGCGACTGGGCGAGTCGCCAAGTGGGCCGTCGAAATCGGTGTCCATAACATCAAGTACGAGCCACGAAAAGCGATCAAGTCGCAGGCTCTAGTGGACTTCATCGCCGACTGGGAAGAGGCCCAGCAGCCAGAAAAGCTGCCATACCTCCACTACTGGAGCCTGCACTTCGACGGCTCCAAGAACGCGGACGGCGCGGGAGCAGGGATCGTACTGACCTCACCAAAGGGCGACAAGCTCCGCTACGTCCTCTGCCTTGACTTCACCCCCTGCACCAACAACATGGCCGAGTACGAGGCACTACTCCACGGCATGCGAGCAGCCAAGGAGATGAACGTCAACCGCCTACGCTTCTACGGAGACTCCGACCTGGTCGCTGGGAAAGTCGCCGGCACTTGCGACGCCGTCTCCCCCACAATGGCGGCGTACCGCCAAGCAGTAGACAGGCTGGGGGGACACTTCGCAGGCTACTCCGTCGAGTGGATCGACAGGCAGAAGAACGAGGAGGCTGACGCACTTTATCGCATCGGATTGGCTCGACTCGCGCCACCCTCCGGCGTCTTTCTTGACACGATCACCAAGCCGTCAGTCTCACCCCCAAGGGAGATCGACATCGGAGTCCTGCTGCAGCCAAAGGCGGCCCTGGTCGCACTCGTCGCCGAGCCAGACGACTGGACCAGGCCCTACGTCGCCTACCTGGAGGCTGGCACCTTGCCGGCAGACGAGACGGACGCCCGGATGATTGCACGCCGATGCAAATCCTTCACCATCATCGACGGCGAGCTCCACAAGCGCAGCGTGACCGGCGTGTTCCAACGCTGCGTCCAACCCGCCGAAGGACGCAAGATCCTCCATGACATCCACTCCGGCGACTGCGGCCACCACGACGGCGCCCGCTCTCTGGTCGCCAAGGCTATGCGACACGGCTTCTACTGGCCCACCGCACATGCCGATGCCGTCAACATCGTCCAGCGGTGCGCTGGGTGCCAGAAGTACGCCAACCAGACACACGTGCCGAGCTCAGCACTCAAGACAATCCCCATCACCTGGCCATTCGCCGTGTGGGGTATCGATATGGTAGGCCCCTTCAAAAAGGCCCCCTTCGTCTACACCCACCTTCTGGTCGCGGTCGACAAATTCACAAAGTGGGTGGAGGCCAAGCCAGTCCGGAAATGCGACGGGAAGACCGCCACCAAGTTCTTACGCGAGCTCATATATCACTACGGGTTCCCAAACAGCATCATCACGGACAACGGCACCAACTTCGCCAAAGGAGCCATGGCAGAGTTCTGCGAGGAACACCACATCCGGCTCGACCTGGCGTCAGTCGCCCACCCGGAGTCCAACGGCCAAGCAGAACGGGCCAACCAGAGCATCCTCCACGGCCTGAAGCCGCGGCTCCAAGTACCACTCGAGCGCATCGCCGGGTGCTGGGTCGAGGAGCTACCCTTTGTCATCTGGGGCATCCGCACCTCAGTCAACAGATCGACAGGGTTCACCCCCTTCTTCATGGTGAACGGTGCCGAGGCAGTCATGCCCACCGACCTCGAGCACGACTCGCCGAGAGTCGTCCACTACACGGAGGCTGCGAATGAACTCGCACGACAATATGGAATCGATCAACCCGACGAGGCACGCGACCTAGCTCGCTCACGCACCGCCATCTACCAACAAGGACTCCGCCGCTACCACAGCCGGCGGGTGAAAACTCGCACCTTCCAAGAATGCGACCTGGTGTTGCGCCTCATCCAGGATAAGAAGGGCATGCACAAGCTATCCCCCCCGTGGGAGGGACCATTCGCCATAGGGCGAGTACTTGGCAACGACGTCTACTACCTCATCGACGTCCGCGGGGACGGCAAACTCGACGTCAAGCGACCATGGAATGTAAACCTCCTACGGAAGTTCTACTCCTAGAACTCCACATATGTATCCTCCAGTCGCTATGAAATAAAAATATTTCCTACCGCAAATTGCGTCTACTCTCCATGTCTTGTGCCACTCGCACTCGTAATAACAACGTCAAGCTAATTGCAGAAGTCAACCTCTGGTACAGCGACCGGCACGGCCAAGTAGTGCGCTACAAGGGCACTGGGGTACCCCAGGTCTTGTAACGTCCATGAAAAACGCCTACCCGGAGCCCCATTGGAGTCGCCTTGCTTGACTGGCTCAACGAGCCAAGACGACTGCCTTCGCTTCTCACAGCGACCATGATCCTCCGCATCCTCGACATAGCGACTCGAACGGCCAAGTACCACGCTTGGGGACTGACGACCAGTTCAGCGCGAGCAGCTAGGGAAAACACCAAGTATGAGAGCATGCCCAGGACTCGCCATGCGACTGACCCAACAAGCCAGGCAGGAGTGATGCGCTCAGACCAACACGCCAAGTCCTCACCCACCCTTGAGTCGCGCCTAGAACAACCAAGTACCACGCTCGGGGACTCGGCCACCCGACCTCGTTCGTGCAAGGGAAAACAGTGAAGTACAGAGCGCTCATGGGAGTCGCCTTGCGACTGGCTCTCCGAGTCCGGGCGAGTCGACCACAATAACAAAACATTCAAAAACCGCAAACACATAACAAACGAGGTAAACCCCATAAAAAGGGCGGACGCGCTCGGGGACTCGTTCAACCCTCAATCAAAAAACACACGACAATTCACAAAACAACACACTATCTCATTAATAGCATGTTGCAATCGTCACAAAATCAAAGTATGCCCAACGGCAGAACTGCTACTAACGCCCCAGGGCAAACTATTCTACTCCGCAGGCTTCGACGACGACTCGCCAGCACCCTTGCGATTGCGAATGAAGGGAGTATACGGGTTTGACGGGTACATCGTCAGCTCACCCGCCATCGCCGCACGGAAGGGTTGCTCGATCTTGAAGTCCCTGTGCTGCGGCTCGGGGTTGTTGGGTGCAACGACCGTCTCCTGATAAGGAAGGAGGTCGCCCATCGCCCAGACGCGCTCGAAGTACACCGCAGCGTGGTCCGTCAACTTCAGCACCTCGGAGATCTCCACCGAGCCAGTCGACGATGGGTAGCCACTCGTCACCTCGTCCAGGTCGAAGTCCTCCGGGAAGTGAGAGAGCCCAAGGCTAAGCGCCGTCACCGCTCCGCGTCGGAATGCCGATCGCGTCATGAACTCGACGACCGACGGTGCCTTCTCCAAGTATCGCCACACCTCGACGAGGTCGCTGGGAATTACTTCCGTGGGCGACATCTCCTGAAGGTACGCCCGTATGCATGTCGCCGACAACATCGTCGAGTCGACGAGCGTGGCCACACATTGCCGTGCGTCGAACGAATTTGCCTCTTCCGCGCTATCAATGATCCGACCTGCAGACAGAAGATGTCAGCGAACACATCAAAGATTACACAATGCACATGTAACAAACAGAAGCAGGCACACTCATCAATTAAGGGACGAGCGAGATCCATGATGAAGCTCTGAAGAGAGGTGTAGTCATCCTGAAGCCCAGCAACAAGGGCGTCGGAAACCTTACGTTCTTCGGCGGCGGCTGTGACAGCGGCCTTGGCTCGCCCATCCGCCGAACTCGCCTCCTCCTTCGCTTCCTTCAGCTCGCGCTCGAGGTCGTTTATGCCCTGCTCAGCCGAGCTCAACGCCGATTGAGCTACTGCCAACTCGCTCGCTGGGACAAGTTCCTGGCGGACCTCCTCCGCCTTTGCAGCGATCGCCTGGAGCCCTTCGTTCACCTCTCGGACGGTGGCCAGTTCCTTTTCTGCGCGGCGTTTCGCAGCAAGCCGCTGTTCTGACTTATGCTACAAACCCTGCACACAATTCAAAAGTTTAACAATAGCGGAATCCTAAGTGCCCACCCGCTGAAATTCAGCGAGTGCGCACTCGGGGACTGGCAATCAAAAATCCTAAGTGCCCACCCGCTGAAATTCAGTGAGTGCGCACTCGGGGACTGGCAATCAAAAACCCTTAGTGCCCACCCACTGAAATTCAGCGAGTGCGCACTCGGGGACTGGCAACCAAAAATCCTAAGTGCCCACCCGCTGAAATTCAGCGAGCGCGCACTCGGGGACTGGACGAGGAAAATAAAACAAAACACTAAAAGAATCAGACCGCTGCAATACACCGGCCTGATCCTCGGGGACCGGACATACCTGGATGGCTGCGCCAAGCATGCCATGAAGTTGTATCGCATCCACGGACGCGAGAAGAGCCGGCGTGTGCCCGCGACGCTGCTCGACCTCTGTATCAGCGACCCCAGGCGCGCGGCTCGAGGGCGAGGTACCACTCGCTGTAGCCGCTTTGGCCATGAAGCGCGGGAACGTTGCGATGGAGGCACCGGCACCAAAGGAGGCCGGCTCGGCCGCCCCAGGCGAGGGAGCACCCCCCTTGGTCGTCAAGGCCGCCTCCGCCACGGGATCACTTGGAGCGATCGTTGTGTCGTCAGACACCGTGACGACTTCGTCTCCCTTGGCCTTCTTGGCATTGTCTGCAGGGGCGACGACTTCGTCCGCCTTCCTCTTCCGAGAGGGGTCCTCCTCGGCGATGACTGGCGGAACCTTGGCCACGGATGGGTGGCCTATCTTCTTAGATCCAGTCCTACAATTTGATCACATGAGTAATGTGGCTTGAGTACAAATGAAAAAGAAAGACAGGTGAATAGCACTCACTTGGCGACTAGTAGAAATCGCAGCCCCGTGTGGATGCCGGCCGACTTTTCCAGTTCCGGGCCCAGTTTGCCACTGAGACCCATTTCCAGCATATCGTGCGCCCAAGTAACGGACGGCTTCTTCGTCGTCGAGGCCGCGACGGGGGCCTCCGAGACATTTTCGGCAGGAGCCTCCCTGCGAGGTGAAGCCGCCGCGACCGGAGCGGCCCCCAGCCCAGAGACTGGGGCGAACGACGGAGGCATCGAGGCCAGAGGCACCTCATGCAGGACAGTGGCGATGTCCGGCACGGCCGCCGTCGGTGGCGTTTCGTCCTTGGCCAGGCTGGTAGCGTCGGAGCTGCTCGCCGAATGAGGCGGGGATGCTGGTCTCGCCGGCTTCGTTTTCTTCTTCGGAGGGGCCTTCACCTCCTTCTTCTTCTTCTTCTTCTTCTTCTTCTTCGACGGGGTGGCCTGGCGACGCGAGGTGGTTTCGGGAAGTTCGTCGTCGTCCACGTCATGACGCTCGAGGCTCCTGCTTGCCTCGAGCTCGCGCTGACGTTGCCCGCGGGTTTTGCGAACCAGCGGGGCGACCTCCTCCTTGGACTCATCGTTTTCGTCGCTCTCGTCGCTCTCGACGTCACCTTTGGCAGGAGGCGACTCGCCCCCGTCCTGGATGGACGAGCTCGAGTTCTCATCGTCTGAGGGTGGAAGCCACCCTTCCACCACTTGGAATAGCTGCAATGAGCACAAGATGGAATTAGAATAACCGCTACTGCATAAACTGCGACTGCGAATGATGTAAAGTGACTTACCGTCGGGGCTGGACGCTTCGCGGTGTAGGGGGCGACCCCGGCCTTCGCGTCCAGGTACACCGCCTAGGTGATCTTCTTTAGCGCTGGAATATAATCCTCGAGCTTCCACTCGGCGAGGCAAGACTTCGTCGAGTCCTCCCGGCCTGTGTACTGGTACATGTAGTGATCACGTCGGGCCAGGGGAATGAGCCACCGCCCGAGCCAGCAGTTGTATAAGTTAATGGTCTGGAGACCCTTCTTCTTCAGACCGCGGATGGTTTGGAGCATTTCGTCCACGACCATCCGCTGGTCGGTAGGGAGCTTGTTGACTTGAAGCCGGCGCAGTTTGGGCCGATCGGTGGAGTATCGTGGGATCGCCACCTCGCCCTCCGGAGTCGCCTCGGTAACATAGAACCAAGACTTCTTC
This sequence comes from Avena sativa, assembly GCA_916181665.1. Lineage (NCBI taxonomy): Eukaryota > Viridiplantae > Streptophyta > Magnoliopsida > Poales > Poaceae > Avena > Avena sativa. Next base: position 34,166,676 of record OV702300.1, on the reverse strand, counting down.
CACTCGCTCGCCGCCTTGGCGGGCAGCATCAGGTCGAAGAATGAAGCCTTCGACTTCAGTTGAAACGTCACGCCACCCGCGGCAAGCATTGGGCCGCCCGCTTCCTCGCGACTGATCCTTCCGTGGAACAGGTCTTGCCACAGAGGGAAGTAGGGCCTGCAGCCCAGGTAGCACTCGCAGAACGCCACGAAGATGGCGAGCTGCTCGATGCTGTGCGTGCCCAGGTCCGACGGCTGGATCCCGTAGAAGGCGTAGAACCGCCGGAAGAAAAGAGATGTAGGGAATCCCAGCCCCCGTTCCAGGTGGCTAGTGAAGCAGACAAACTCTCCCTCACGCGGGTCTGGAGTCACCTCTCCGGCCGTGGGGATGCGCCACCTACCGGCGCGTAGGATCCCGGCTTCTTCGAAGGACGCCAGGAGCGCCCTCGTGCACTTGGACCTGCCCCATGGTTCGGTGGAGGGGGCCATTTGCGAGAAGGTTTGAGGAGGTCGGAGGATCTAGGATCGGCTGGATCGCGATGCGGAGGAGAACGGAGATGCGCGCAATCGGAGGAAATGGCAAAGGGGTGGTTTTCTGATCGCCTACCATCCCCTTTTATATAGCGGTTGTTACCCGCCAAAACAGGGAGCCGTTACTACGCGGTGATTACGCCGAAAGTTACCGTTGGATTACCCCAACGGCTAGTTTGACTGCGTTTTTGACGGTCCAACTTCAGCCACTCGGCTCGCCGACCCGATCACTACAAACAGTGACTAAATATTTCTCCGACCCAATCGCCAAAGCTGCGACCAGAATGACTGGTTTCCTCCTTTATTTAGGAGCCCACCGCCGATTCGAATGGATGCCCGCGTTGAAAGCCGAATACTCCGACTGATAGCAACCACCTGCGCCCAATCGACGACGGCCTCGGGGACTACTGAAGGGGATATGCCTACCGGGGTATACCCAGCAGGACCTTTCCGACTGGCCCAGGAACTGGCGAGTGGGCCTGCAAGACGGCGACTGGATCAAGGCCCGGTGTGGATCCAAGCGACTGGAAGCTGAAGGCCCAGGCGAGTAGATAGGCCTAGTCAGATTAGGTTGATCAAGTACCGAAGCCTTAACTGATTCAGTTGAGATATGTAAACCCTAGGGGGGTAAGTCTATATAAACCTCCCTAAAGGGCATGTAGAGATATGTTCCATCATATACCCAAGCGACTCGCCGCCTAGCCACCGAGCTCGCCCCATTGTACCACCATCATAATACAATCTAGCAGGAGTAGGTCTTTACCCTCCGGGGGGCGAACCTGGGTAAAACCTTGTGTCTCCGCCCTCATCTCGCACCGCAGATGGCTGGCCGCCCTTGCCCCTCGTTCTACTACTAGCTGTCGATTGCAGCATCTGCCGTGACCATTCCCACGACACGGGGCCTTATCATTAGGTGAAATCATAACCAACAACATCAGATTAATTATCTTATCACCAACCATATCCAAGTATCATGTTTTACATGTATGAGAGCGATACTAAGCATGCCTACGACTCGCAAGGACGAAGCTAGCTAATCAAACAAGGCAATAGGATAACCAAGGCAATATAGTGGAGCAGGTAATTAAAGGAACGGTACTATAGCATCGACAATAAGGATAGCAATAGATCAATTGGAATAAGTAAATACTAGAAATGCAAAATAGGTAGAAGGGGGAGAATGCTCGCCTGTGAGACAAAGTCGGAAAACCGGAGGCTTGTCGTATCTCACATCGACTCATCGTCCTATCCGGCGAAGAAGCAAACACTAGAAAGAGCAACCGGTGCAATATTTAGTAATACGGCTAAAGATCCGGCATGTTTATGATATGATGCATGGCATGGCAATATGCGGTCCCACTTAGCAATATTAAGCGGAATCGGGATCCCGACATTTATTATTAGGTTCAAGCTATTTAGCTACCCGCAATTTAAATGTTGACTTAACAAGATAAAACTTGGCATTGGTTCGCTATACAATATTAAATGGAGCCAATATTAGACTAGATTCGCCCGCATATGGGTTCAATATTTAATTATGAGGTGAATCGACAAAAGACTAGATTCGCCCGCATATGGGTTCAATATTTAATTATGAGGTGAATCGACAAAGTGCCCCAGACAAATAAATATGTATGCGAGTATGAATGATTTAATATGCAACAAGTTTAATATGGCAATTTATAAAATAGGGGCTCGGATAGAGATCACATGTTGGGGTTCGAAGAACTTGGTTCCAACGAGATCGGTATTCAGATTCGGGCTTCGGGATCGGCCTCGAGCATCGGACCTCCGGGATCGTGCTTGGATCCATGAGGTAGGCCTTAGCATCTCGGCGTGGTTCCTGGGGTTTGTCCGGGTGGATGGTGATCTTGTCGTCCCAAAGATCTTGGTAGTTTATAGGTACGCGGACGCGACACCGATTGCGAGTATCTTGAGAGTCTTGGACAGTTCCCGGCACCAAGTGGAAGTACCCATGTCGGAGATCTTTGTAGAGTTCCAAGTCAAGCATACAAGACAGAAGGGGCACATGCTAGCGTGTTAGGTACTCCAACATGTAGCAGCAGAAGAACCAACAGAGTGCATGTTGTCGATGGAGACCATGGCAACCTGATACTTGGATAGCAAAACGACACGACGAAGACTTCAGCTTGAACACGGAGCCATCAGGGTCAAGGACACGGTGTGGACGACGAGCATCGAGAACACACGGAGAGCCGAAGAAGAACGGGACCACTGGGTCGAGGCCGTGCTCCACGGGCGGCCTGCCCACGCCGGTGCTGCCACAAAAGGACGCACATCAGCGCTGGAGGTGAGGGAGCCGGCAGCAACACGGCGGGAAGAGGCGGCACCACGGGGACGACGACATGCTGCAGGAGGCAGTGCTTGCGGAGGGGGCCACGACGGCGCTGTAGGCGGAGGTCGAGAGGCCGTGAAGGGGACGGCGGCTGGCGACGTGTCCGGTGAGCTCAGAACAGCGGCGAGGCGTCAAAGGACGGGGTAGATCGGCAGAGGGTCGCGGCGGCTCGACAGAGGACCGGGCAGAGGCGAGGCTCCAGGGGCGATGACGAGGAGACGCCGGCTCTGCTCGCCCCGGGAGACGGAGCTTGGGGCGCGGCCGCATGGAGACATACAGGCGGCAAACAGGGGTTCCGGAGAGGAGGACCACAGGGAGGTGGAGGAGGATGACGCGTCTGCGGCCGGAGGAGCTCGGGCTCGAGCTAGTCTAGGAGACGGCAACAACGGGGACCACGTGGGCGGCGGCCGGATGGAGAGGCGGAGGTCAGGGTTCTGAGAGAGGAGGGTGAGGGAGGAGAGCAGCGAGCGGCGGCGGAGGGCGAGCGCTCGAGAGCAGAGAGACGAGAGGATGGGGTCGCGAGTCTTCGTGCGGTTCCTGGTCATGACGTGCGTTAGGTAGGTGTGGGTGGCGTGCGTGGATGGGTAGTGGCGGGGGCCGAGTGTGTGTGTGCGGGGCTAGGAGGATTAGGGTTTCGATGGGGTTGTAGGTAGCTGGCTCCTGGGCTTTTGGGCCTGGCGGCTGGCTGCCTCCCCCATGAACATTTTTATTTATTTTATTTTATTTTTAAATAGACTTATATAAATAGTTTTTAGACAAATAAAAGATCCAGAAAACACCAGGGTTTTGATTTGAAATTAAAGGAGGGGACTAATTAGAAAATAAAATAGGCTTTTGGTTAAAATATTTTAGGTCAAAAGTATGCATGATATCATGATGATGCAAAATAGAAAATAAGATGCAATTTTATTTCGGAATATTTTCCGGGCATTACACTACCACTACTGGAAAAACCATCTTCGGTTCGACATGAACAAGGCCAGCAGTCCCGGCCTGGCACATCCCGCGACTAGTGGGAGAACTAGTCCCGGGCCGTGAGGCCTCTAACGGCTAGAAACGGCCATAGTCACTAGTCCCGGGCCGGACCAGGTCATTAGTCCTACATCCCGGGACTAATAACCTGGAGCAGGCCAGCTGGTCCTTTCGTGGACTATTAGTCCCGGGTCGTATCACGGCCCGGGACTAGTTGTCCACCACTATATATTCTGCCTCCTGTCCTGCTGCCCTAAAGCATATGGTGGCCATTTTTCTCAAAGAAGCAAAAGAGTTCATGCCATTTTTTTCTCAAGATTTGTCAAGATTTAGTTTGCAACACTGAAATCCAAAGCTTTAAAAGGTTAGAACTTCATTCGTTCATCTCTTATTGCTACTTTAGCTCTATAATGCTCTAGAAGTATAGAGATATGGATCAAATGCATGCATGCTCTAGAAGTAGCTAGAAGGATTTTGATATATATGTGTAACAAATTTTGATTAGGCACATAGTTACTGAAAATTGAAATGTGTAATTTTAGAGTTTCAGAGCTTAGAATGGAATGAGGTTTTCACTGATAGAACAATAATAAAAAACTCCACATTTATCATGTTGATTGTTTTCTCCAATTCACAAATTGGTGCATGTAAATTTTTCAAAATTCAAAATTAATGCTCTAGAAGCTCTCAATATAACTTGTAATAATTTTATCATGTTGTGTAATGGTTTTTGATATACTTTTACTATAATGCAGATGGTCCGGGAATGGATGTATGGTACTGACCGACGCTCTGGCGAGTTCATTAATGGCGTGCATGAATTCATCCGTGTTGCTGATGCAAACAAGCGCAATGGTTTGGTATGTTGTCCATGTAATGGATGTAGGAATCAGAAGGATTACTCTGACTCAAAAACCCTTCACAGCCACCTGTTGAAGTCCGGCTTCATGCCCAGTTATAATTGTTGGACCAAGCACGGAGATAGAGGGGTTATAATGGAAGACAATAAAGAAGAGGAGGAGGATGACAACTATCATGGTTTCCCTGAGTACGGAGATACTTCCATGGGGGATGCTGAAGGGGAGGATGAAGAAGAGACACATGATGAACCTGCTGATGATCTTGGTCGGACCATTGCCGATGCACACAGAGATTGTGAAACTGAAAAGGATAGGGAGAAGTTCAATCACACGTTAGAGGATCACAAAAAGTTGTTGTACCCAAATTGCGAAAATGGTCTGAAAAAGCTGGGCAGCACACTGGAATTGCTGCGATGGAAGGCTGAGTGTGCTATACCTGACTCCTCATTTGAAAAGTTGCTGAAAATGATGAAGAATATGCTTCCAAAAGATAATGTATTGCCCGCCAGTACATACGAAGCAAAGAAGGTTGTCTTCCCTCTAGGTTTAGAGGTTCAGAAGATACATGCATGCCCTAATGACTGCATCCTCTACCGCGGTGAGGAGTATGAGAATTTGGATGCATGCCCGGTATGCACTTCACTTCGGTATAAGATTAGACGAGATGACCCTGGTGACGTTGAGGGCGAGCCCCCCCCCGGAAGAGGGTTCCTGCCAAGGTGATGTGGTATGATCCTATAATACCACGGTTGAAACGCTTATTCAGAAACAAAGAGCACGCCAAGTTGTTGTGATGGCATAAAGAGGAACGTAAGTTAGACGGGATGTTGAGACACCCCGCTGATGAGTCGCAATGGAGAAAAATCGATAGAAAGTACCCGGACTTTGCAGATGACGCAAGGAGTTTAAGGTTTGGTCTAAGTATAGATGGCATGAATCCCTTTGGGAAGCAGAGCTCCAGTCACATCACCTGGCCCGTGACTCTATGCATCTATAACCTTCCTCCTTGGTTGTGCATGAAGCGGAAGTTCATTATGATGCCAGTGTTGATCCAAGGTCTGAAGCAACCCGGCAACAACATTGATGTGTACCTAAGGCCATTAGTGGAAGAACTTTTATAGTTGTGGCACGAACCTGGGATACGCGTGTGGGATGAGCACAAGCAGGAAGAATTTAACCTCCGAGCATTGCTTTTCGTAACAATCAATGACTGGCCTGCTCTTAGTAACCTTTCAGGATAGTCAAACAAGGGATACAATGCATGCACACACTGTTTAGATGAGACTGAAAGTATATATTTGGAACATTGTAAGAAGAATGTATACAATGAGAATCGTCGATTTCTTTTGGCCAAGCATCCCTTAAGAAAGAAAGGAAAGCATTTCAACGGTCTGGCATGTCACCATACGAAGCCTAAGGAGCGTACTGGTGCTGATATATTTGATATGGTCAAAGATTTGGATCAAATGGTAACCTTTCGAAAGGGTCCTGGAGGAAAATCTGTTTCGAAGGACGCTGAAGGACACGCACCCATGTGGAAGAAGAAATCTATATTTTGGGAGCTACCATATTGGAAATTCTTAGAGGTCTGCTCTGCAATCGATGTGATGCATGTGACGAAGAATATTTGCGTGAACCTGCTAGGCTTCTTGGGCATGTATGGGAAGACAAAAGATACACCGGAAGCACGAAAGGACCATCAACGTATGAAAGACCCAGATGGCCTGCATCTAGAATGGTTTCAAGGTCATGCCAGCTACGCTCTTACCAAACAAGAGAAGGAAATATTTTTTGAATGCCTAAGCAGTATTAAGGTCCCGTCTGGCTTCTCGTCGAATATAAAGGGAATAATAAATATGGAAGAAAAAAGTTCCAAAACCTAAAGTCTCATGACTGCCACGTGATTATGACGCAAATGCTTCCGATTGCATTGAGGGGGCTTCTACCAGATAATGTTCGAGTACCCATTGTGAAGCTATGTGCATTTCTCAATGTAATCTCTCAGAAGATAATCAATCCTGAAGATCTACCACGGTTACAGAATGATGTGGTCCAATGTCTTGTCAGTTTTGAGTTGGTGTTCCACCATCCTTCTTCAATATTATGACGCACCTGCTGGTTCACCTAGTCGAAGAGATTTCCATTCTTGGTCCTGTATTTCTACACAATATGTTTCCCTTTGAGAGGTTCATGGGAATCTTAAAGAAATATGTTCGTAACCGTGCTAGGCCAGAAGGAAGCATCTCCAAGGGCTATGGAACAGAGGAGGTCATTGAATTTTGTATTGACTTTGTTCCTGACCTTAAGCCGATTGGTCTTCCTCAATCGCGGTATGAGGGGAGACTGAGTGGAAAGGGTACTCTAGGAAGGAAATCAATAATATGTAGGGATGGACATTCTTACACCGAAGTGTTGGGGTTCGTAGCATGGAAAACAAAAAATTTCTATCGCATACAAACAAACAAGCCAAGATCTATGTACTAGATTGTAGCAACGAGTCGATGGAATAACTCACCCTCGAAGATTCCAAAGTGTTTAATGAGAGCGGATTCTCGTGGGTGATGTAGTCGTACTCTTGCCGATATCAAGATCGCGTAGACGATCCTTCCGGCGCTGCGTTCCGGCAGCGCTCCCGCAGTCGGTCACACGTTCGGTACTCGATGAAGACCTTCCTCTCCCTTGTTCCAGCAGGCAGCGGAGGTTGTAGTACTCTCCTCGTGATTCCGGCAGCACGACGGCGTGGTACCGGAAATAGAGGGGAGATCTCGCAGGGCTTCGCCTTAAGCCGGAGCGAGTATGGTGGACTATGAGAGAGGCCTCGGTGATCTAGGGTTTAGACACACCAAGGAGAGAGGGCTAGGCCGACGGCTAGGGCTTGGGGAAGCCCAAGTCGGCGGCTAGGGTTTGCCCTAGGCGGCGGCAGGAGGTGGTGGCGCCGACGGCTTGGGGATAGGGTTTGGAGAGGGCAAGGTGTAGGCTAGAGGGGCAGCCCTGCCCCTCCTTTTATAGGTGGGAGGTCACCGGCCAGGGGAGGAGAGTCCTCCCCCAACTCGGCCTCCAAGGCCGGCAGGTGGAGGGAGAGGAACTCCTCCCCAAGTAGGTTTCCTACTCTCCCTCCACCAAGCAAACTTGTCGTTTGACTTTTCAAATTGGCGTTTGACTTTTCAAACTAGGATTTGATTTATTCCTTTATTTTGCTCAGCGAGGACGCCTAGTACATGATGCAACCATTCCAACTTGTTATGACACATTCATGTACCCTTCCCCTCTGGAGTGCCGGACCTTCCAGAACCTTCTAGAACATTCCCGATGAAAGCTCCGGAACCATTCTCCAACCCCGAAACAGGACTTTCCTTATATGAATCTTATTCTCCGGACCATTCCGGATCTCCTCGTGATATCCCGGATCCCATCCGAGACTCCGAACAACATTCGGTCTCTTCTCATCATTCCATAACTACTCAACAACATCGAATCCTTAAGTTTGTCTCCCTACGATTCGTGAATTATGCGGACATGATCGAGACACTTCTCCGAACAATAACCAATAGAGGGAAATTCATATGGCTCCCACATATTTCTACGATTACTTTGTGATCGAATGAACCACTTACATACGATACCAATTTCCCTTTGTCTCACGATATTTTACTTATCCGAGGTTTTGATCGTCGGTATCTCTTGATACCTAGTTCAACCTTGTTACTGATAAGTACTCTTTTCTCGTTCCCGTGGTATGTGATCCCTTGTGAGCCAGTCACATGCTTGTAAGATAATCGGATGACATTCCACCGAGAGGGCCCAGAGTATATCTATCCGTCATATGGATGGATAAATCCCACTCTTGATCCATGTGTCTCAACCCATACTTTCCAAACACTCAATGCCACCTTTATAGCCACCCAGTTACGGTGTGGTGTTTGATGTCATCAAAGCATCCTTCCAGTGATGGTGATAAGCATGATCTCATGGTCAAAGGAATTAGGTTACTATGTATCAAAAAGCATATAGCAATTGAACTATTTAAAATGACTTGATCTTTATGCTACGCTTATCTATAGGAGTATGTCCATCATACCATTCTCCTAATGATATGATCTTGTTGTTAATAACATCTCAATGTTCATGATAGGATAACCACAATCATCTATTAACCAACAAGCTAGTATTATAAAGAGGCTTTACTAGGGACTCTAATTTAGTTTACAAATCACACAAGTATTAATGTTTCCTTGTAAATACTATTATAGCATGAATGTAAACATTTATCATAAACACAAAGATATAATAATAACTATATTTATTATTGCCTCTAGGGCATATCTCCAACACGAAGCACATTACACCGTTCTACAGAATTCTATCTTGGCAGCCCCATATATCGAGGAACACAAGAAAATCTTACGCTCCAACAACCCTGGAAAGCATGACTCTTGGATTAGAGATGAACACATGAAGAGGTTGGTTGCAACATCTCATCAAAAATAACACTCTTGGAGATCATCTATGCTTGTTGTCTAGGTCACCATCTTCGACTATATCGACTTTCCAAGGGTACGAGATAAATGGGTATACATTTTACACGATAGCCCAAGATAAAAAGAGCACCAACCAAAACAGTGGTGCCCGCTTTGATGCAACAGACAACAATGGGTCAAAGACCACATATTATGGTTACATAGAGGAGATATGGAAACTTGACTATGGACCTACTTTTAAGGTCCCCTTGTTTCGGTGCAAATGGGTCAAGCTGATAGGCGGAGGGGTTGAGGTAGACAAGAAATACGGAATGACATTGTTGGATCTCAACAATCTTGGGTACTTAGACAAACCATTCGTCCTAGCCAATGATGTGGCTCAGGTTTTCTATGTGAAGGACATGTCTACCAAACCTAGAAAAAGAAAAAATAAGAAAAATAATACATCAGACGATGAGCCAAAGCGCCACATAGTTCTTTCAGGAAAAAGAAACATCGTGGGAGTGGAGGACAAGACAGACATGTCAGAAGATTGTGATAAGTTTCATGAAATTCCGCCCTTCGCGGTGAAGGATGACCTAAGCATCATGTTAATGAATAAATATGCTCCATGGATACGACAGGATCAGATAGGAACACACGCGAAGAAATGATATGTAATAATTGTAACATTTTATGAGTGAAGATGCTCCATGTGTCCATTTTTATAGTGTTGTCTGCAAACAATCTTGAGTGTGTTAGTCCCGTTTTGTGGCTAGACCGGGACTAAAGGAGGGCCTTTAGTCCCGATTCATACTTACCATTAAGATCTGATCTCCAAACGCGTGAGGTCACATATTAGGGAGTGCCTCTATGACCAGTTTCTTGGAGATGCCAGAGGACTGGGATCCGGCGGCATCCCCCTGAAACGGGCCATAGTGGTGTCCCTGCTCTCGAAAACCATCTTGCAGCTTGTAACTTCTCTAACTAGATCAATACGCCTAGGAGCTAACTAATTTCACATATTAGGGAGTGCCTCTATGACCAGTTTGTCGGAGATGCCGGAGGACTGGGCTCCGGCGGCATCTCCCTGAAACTGGCCATAGTGGTGTCCCTGCTCTCGAAAACCATCTTGCAGCTTGTAACTTCTCTAACTAGATCAATACGCCTAGGAGCTAACTAATTTCACATATTAGGGAGTGCCTCTATGACCAGTTTCTCGGAGATGCCGGAGGACTGGGCTCCGTCGGCATCTCCCTGAAACTGGCTGTAGTGGTGTCCCTGCTCTCGAAAACCATCTTGGAGATGCCTCAAACTGGCTGGAGGACTGGACTCACAAGGATGCCTATTTATAGTACAAGCAGCTTGGCATAATGTCGACACCCACGACATAATGTCGACACTCACCCCTATTATTAGTGATGACTCATGTTTTGTCCCGGTTGGTGTCTCCAACCGGGACTAAAGGTTCATCTTTAGTCCCGGTTGGTGACACCATCCGGGACAAGGTACAAGCCGCACGACATAATGTTGACACTCACCCCTATTATTAGTGTTGCCTGGCCCAGTCTGTCGCAATCCCTTCAGTCGCGGTTGGTTTCTCCAACCAGGACTAAAGATGAACCCTCTCTTTATAGGCATTTCCCTCTATTTATTAGGTAACACTCAAGACATTTATTAATATTAAAAACCGGGACAAACCGGGACTAGCTAACACTCAGGACTAAAGCCGCCCCCTTTAGTCATAATCATGCCTAGTCCTATAGTACGCAGCTTCAGGGTCTTCTTCGTCATCGTCATCATCGTCGTCATCGTCACCTGCCACTCCGGGGATCCTCAGCCCATCCATGGCATATACCAGGGGCCATTCCAGCCTCGGATTCACGGCGGGCGGGGGAGGGGTCTCCTAGAAGACGATGTCGCTACCGCCGGGCCGGTGTAGGGCCTTTTTGTGGCTCTGTGGTGGGTGGACTCATGGGCACCGCGGGCGAGGATGGTTTCCCCCGGAGATGTAGCGCATCACTCCGATGATAGTACGGTTCCCCCACCACAGACGACGGACGGCTTTGTTGTGGTTCACCGGGGGCGGGCCATCACCCTCGTACCTGGCGAGCTCCCTTTCCCGCCTATTAGCGAAGAAGGGATTCCAGGTGTCGTAGTTGTCGGGATCCCACTGGGGATCCATCCGCTACTCCGGCGTGAGCTCGAGGTAGAAGTGGTTTGATGGTTGTCTGGCGTGCGGAACCTTGAGGAACAGGAGGGACAGGAACCCCTCCAGCGCTCAGCATCCAGCCGGCGGGCGGCCGGTAGCCCGGCGGACAAGGGTAGTTGGAGGCGCACAGCGCCTCGATCTCACTTCTAGGAAACTTGCTATATATAGACATACCTTCTATGGCGCATGGTCCTGACCATGCGCCACAAAAGTTATCCAGTGGCGCATCCGGAGAAATGCGCCACAAAACCACCAAACTTTTGTGGCGCACCTTCTAGAGCCATGCGCCACAGAAGTTTGGTGGGACCCACACCAGCCGTTAGACCATGAATCTTCTGTGGCGCATTACTCCGTATGCGCCACAGAAGTTTGGTGAGACCCACAGCAGGCAGGGTCTGACCGTGCTTTGACCAAACTTCTGTGGCGCATACAAGTAGATGCGCCACAGAAGTTTATATCTTCTGTGGCGCATATTGCGATATGCGCCACATAACAATTATGTGGGCCCCACTCTCTGGACACCTATGTCCAAGCTTCTGTGGCGCATTGTTGCGTATGCGCCACAGAAGAACAAACTTATGTGGCGCATGTGTGTAGTATGCGCCACAGAAAGCTTCGTACTTCTCAGATTATTTCTTTCCTAGCACACACATTTTCCTCTTGTGCTTTTCCCAACTAAACAAGTACCAGTGGAATAGGTAGAATATACTAGACAATCTAGTAGATAGACATGTGCAGTGGCATACATCGTTGCAAAATGCACATGCGCATAGCCTTGAACAGCAAAACAACAATGCCATACATCATCTCTAGGAAGTCGATCGGCATGAAGCAGCTCGACAGGCTACAGGAAGAGATCGTGGTGATACTATGCGAGCTCGAGATTTACTTTTCGCCCGCATTCTTCGACATCATGGTGCATCTACTTGTCCATGTCGTGGATGACATCATCCAGCTCGGGCCGACATTCCTACATAACATGATGCCATTTGAAAGGCTGAACGGTGTAATCAAAGGGTTCGTTCGCAACAGGTCCCGTCCAGATGGAAGCATAGCCAAGGGCTTTCCGATCTACGAGTGCACCTCTTTCCGCCAGAACTATCTAACCACCAAGAACAAGGATGTTGGAATACCCACCAAGAAGCACCTCGGCAGGCTCGCTGGGTATGGTCACCGCGAGGGCCACCGCTCACTGCATGTCGGCATTGCTAATCGACGCGCCGACTTTTCCAGCGCACACCGAGTCGCACTACAACACATTGAATTGGTCAGCCCTTGGGTGGAAGAGCACAAAAGCTTGATTGAGCAGGAGTACATGGACCGGGCCCGCCCGAGGAAGAAAGGAGATGTAACAAGAGAACACAACTCCACCTTCACGGGTTGGTTCAAGAAAAGGCTGCTGGACAATCCCCCGCAGACGCCTTCTACGGAAGATCAACTCATATTCTCCTTGTCACAAGGCCCAGCGCATAACGTAAAGACCTATCAGTCATACAACATCAATGGTTACAGATTCTACACCGAGGAAAAGGACATGAATAGCGAATATCAAAACTCATGAGTTACTATGATGTCCTTTGCCAATGACGAGACTACTGTCATGGAAAGATTCTACGGAAGGATCGAGGAGATATGGGAGCTCGACTACTGTGGAGAGACGGTACCGATGTTCCATGTTAGATGGGCCAAGAACATCGAAAAATAAGGCCGATATTTCACCACCTGCGTTATACCAGATGCCAAGTCGGCAAAGAAGGCCTCCATGAAAAATGATCCATGGATACTCGCTAGCCAAGTTGATCAATGTTTCTTTATTACCGACCCGTCAAAGCCCAGTCATGTTGTAGTGAGGAGGGGCAAGAGGAGCATCATCGGAATGGAAGGATCCGCCAACGAGCAAGACTTTGACAAGAATGGCGATCCGAAGATCGAAGAGGATTTCAACAAGTACTTCAACATGCCTACTACTACTACAGTAAGAAGAAAGACCACACTACCTACTAAAGGTTGTCCGTTCATGAGAAGAAATCTCATAGTGCCAGGGCTAAAGTATTCAACCGTGAAGAAAAAAGGCAAGAAGATTGTGAAGAGAGGCTAGCTAGCTCGAAATATCACACGACGATGTGTGACCTTTTTTGTGTATTAGTTAGAGACTAAAATATATCGTGATATTCGTGTGGGTATACAACATGTGTTTGTGACAAGCACAATATACAATAATTTGGGGAGTGTTTTTTAATAAATATACATGTGTATGTGCTTGGTTTTAATTATATTAGTAACATGTAATTTTGAAACAAAGAAAAAAAAGTGACCCAGCCAGGATTTGAACCTGGCTGGGAAAGGTTTTTCAATGCATCATAACCACTGGGATAATCTGTGTTTGATGTCCAACTACAGCCTCATGTTTGTTTTGACTAAGTGCCAATGTTTTAACTTCTGTGGCGCATGTCAGAGGAATGCGCCACAGAAGCTTCACACTTAGCCAAAATAACGGTTCGGCCTTCCCCTTCCCCCCCCCACTTGCCAACTTCCCCCCCACACACGAGCCCGCACGCACCAGAACCCTAGCGCCGCTGATCGAATCGCCCGCCCGCCGCCAGAGCCCGTGGAGGAGCCCGCCGCTAGAGCCCGTGGAGGAGCAGGAGACGCCGCCGGAGCCCGTGGAGGAGCAGGCACAGGAGCCCGTGGTGGAGGAGGAGCCGCCGCCGGAGACCGTGGAGGAGAAGTAGAAGGAGCCCGCGGAGGAAGAGTAGGAGCGCAACCTCCCCGTCCACGCCACCTTGCCGTCCACGCCACCTCGCCATCCACCCCTTGGTGAGGTTCAGGCCTCCCCTCCCCTCTCTCTGCATCTGTTCCTCGAGGAGAATCAGTCCTGTTATTCTTTCAGACACCAACTTGGATGAAACTTTAGGGATTGTTTGTTTTAGCACGATTGCATTACTAAACTTGTATTACTGGCACTTTCTTTTACCTTCCTATTTTGGAAATACGATAGCCAATAGGGCGCCTAAGAATATTCCAGTGATATGTTTTGTTGTAAATATGCAAATGCATATTCGCATTTGGGAGTGAGCTAGATCAAATGGAACATTATGACTAATTTTGACCTGGCAAATAAAGCTGCTGATATTGAGATTGCAGCATTTCTTTATTGGTGCCCTAGAACTGTGTCATGAGATGATAGTACCTTGTGTCTTGCCCAAGTTTAGAATATACTTGTCATGCTCGTCAATTCACGTTAGCTTAGTTTTGTAGTGTATTTTGTCCAGTAGCTTCTAGATTTTCAGCAAAGCAAATACCCTGACTCTCAAAGAGGTCAGGTGTGCAGTGCGATTACACCTCAGCAAGCCGATCTAAGCGTGAAATGCTAGTGTAACCTCTCTCTGTCGTAGTGATTTCTTGGAACATTACATAGAGCTGAGAATAATAACTCCTCTTTTGATTGATCTGTCTGTGGTTATTAGTAAGGCATACTAATACTTGATTGGTATACATGATATCTTGAGGGGTTACTAGCTATTCTTATCAGATGAGTTGAAATAATGATTCCTAAAATATTTAGGAAGATGATTTATTTGTTTTCTTGAGAAGATGTAGTTGAAATTGTCCTGATGATAGAAATGATCTAGTTATTATAGAGGTGCTACCCTCTATTGGGATGTGCCCTGTATCATAATATGATTTGATATGCTGCTATCTAGCTTAGGCTAGATAATATGATCAATGATGTTGGTCCAAGACCAATTTTTACTAAGAAAAAATGTTATTTACTTGTTGTCCATTATCTTCTATGTTCTATGATCAGTATATCATGCTCTTGCATGAAAACAGATGCTTGTAAAATGATCAATAGATAGATCTAGACCTTTGAGAAATATCCTGATGCTAGATTTGATTGTGGTAGCCTGTGGCTCTTTGCTGGTGTTGCCTGCTCTTATAGTTCTAGTGGTTTCTCTCTCCTTGATCTACTATCCTGGCTTGGTGCTGCTGCTTCCCCTTTATCTTATTGTTTATATGAAATGGTGCTGTTTATATGAAATGGTGATGTTTATATGAAATGGTGTTGTGTTTCTGTTTATATGAATCTGTGATGGATGATGATGGATGTTTATATGAATGTAACATCCCTAAAATCATGATTTCAAAGTTTGCATATCATTCATGCATGCATATAGAATTGAGAACAAATTCAAACTCATTTCAGAAAAACAGAAGCACATAGTGCTATCATTTTATGTGAGCAAACTTAAATCAAATGGCCATCCCCATTTGAGAGTTTGAATGTTTTAAACCTAGATTGTTTATCTTCCTTGTTGATTGGTTTGAGTATGGAGTTAGAACAAATTTTACAAAATGGAAATGGTTTCAAAAAAATCATTTTCAAACATTTACAAAACTTAGGGGAATGTCTCTGTTATTTTTGTTTCTTCAAAAATGACCAAGCCTTTTCAAAGTGACCACAGAGTTTATGCCTAGAGTTGAGACTGTTGCACACTGCAAAATCCCAAAAAGATTTGAATTCAAAAAGAGATTGAATTCATTTGAAAACCATTCCTGAAAATCAAAACAGAAAAAAAGAAAAGGAATAAATAAAGGAAAAGGGCCAGGCGCTCCTATTCTAGCCCAGCAGCAGAACCGGCCCAGCTATCCCACTCGGCCTCCCTCTCTCTCTCTCTCGCACGCGCAAACGCACCCACGCGGTCGCTGACACCCAGACTCCACTTTCTCTCTGCGTGTTTCGCTGACGAGCAGGCCCTCTCCAGTCATCGTCTTCTTCCCCAAATCCCGCGCACGAACTCCGTCGCAGCCCGTTGCTGCTTTGATTCCGCGAGGTAAATGGCATTGATTCCCTGGGCGTTTCTTGTCGAGCCTCTGGCTATATAATCCCCACTCTCTCGCGACCATTTCCCCTCAACCAATTCCTTCTCCATGCCACCAGGTTGCCCACAACTCGCTCGATGCCGCCGCTGTTCCGACGACCGCGCCGACGAATTCCGGTGAGCTCCGTGTTCCCCTCTGTCCCTGCCTCATGCTATCAAGCTCAGCAAATCCTTGCGCATCTACTGACACGCCCCGTTTGTTCTCGCATGATCTGTAGCTTCGGCAACGACTTCAACCGAGCGCCGCCGCTCTCTGCACGAACTCCGGCGACCTCTCCCTGTAAGTACCAGCCGCCCCTTGCCCTCTGTCTGATACGATTAGGATCCCCTTCGTCTTGCGCATCTGATGGTGCCTTCCTTTTGACTTAGCACGAGGCAGGACCTCGCCAACGTCGACAGCAGCCGCGCCCGACGCGTTCGCGAACTCCGGCGAGGAATCTCCGACGACCCCGTGCGCCCCTTCCCAAGCCATCACCACCTTGAGCTTCAGCACATCGCTGCGGTTCTGGTAAGCTTCTTCCCTCACTCCCGCGCGACCTAGAACGCCAGCGCCGCCGCCAGTCGCCGCCGCTAGCGCCGCTCGTCTTTGGTCAAAGCGTTTAGGAACGTTAGATGTAGATCCTACGGCTGAAATTAGAACTTAAACGAAGAGGTATGCACGCATCTGAGCCACCAGATCTGACTTAAATTCTACGGCTCGCATAGCTCGATCCGTCCGAACCGGTACGGGCCAATAGGAAACAGACGCGTGGCTAGGGTTTGTGTTTAAAACAGAATTTAAAACAGATTTGGATTCAAATTTGATTAGGCAATAACTTTTGATTCCCACGTTAGATTTTTGCAAATTTTATACCGTTGGAATCACGGAGACAAGACCTTTCTGTTTATGCAATGTGTTTAGTGAAAAGTTTCTGTTAAAATGACTTTATTTGCAGAAACTTGTTTAATGCTATTTTGAGTATAGGATTTGTTTAGGAATTTGTTTTAGTGCTAAATAAGTTTGGTTTAGCAAGTTTTTGACTTGGTTATGATTCAGTATCATGCACTTGCTTGGTTGGGTTTTAAAATCATCACTTAGCATTTTTGCATGCATGCATATATTTATGTTTGTATATGAATTGTGTGTAAATTTGTGCTACCATTTTTTTTGTGTAGACTTTGGTGCTAGTGACTGTGATTGTGAAGAGTGCTACTCTCCCCACTACCAAGGCAAGTGGTACTTCATGAATATTTCCATCCCTATATTTCATACAAGCATTAGAAATATTTTGCTAAGTCTTGCATGTGTTACTATTTTTTTGTCAAATGCCATGTTGGGAAATCCTAAGTAGTTATAGAATTGCTAGGAAATTCCTAAGTTAAGTTACTATGCCATGCTTAGCCTAGCTATTAGCAAACAAGGGTTGGTAAAGTATATACATGCTATGATGAAAATATTTCTAAGTCTTTGGACTTATGTTTTTCTTAATGAAACAACTAAGACAATGAATCACCTGGGTGGAATGGGACTTGAATGGTGGTTTTTGGTTGAGTGGTTACACAAGGCCCATGGACATGGTTTACCTTGTGTATCTCACTTGTGGTATGCCACCCAGGAACAAAGGGATTTTAGAGGCCAAGTGTTGAGAAGCTTATAGTGCAACCACATGGCAATATGGGCTCTGCCTGGATCACATAAGTTGCTAGAACTTAGCCATTTGGACAGTTGGTGGTAGTGGGAATGATAGGTTGGAGCGCGTCCATTTGGTCTAAGGAAAGGCTTCTGAAAGGTCCTGTCTTGGGAAACCAAGTCTGGTGGGGAAAGTGCACAACCTCTGCAGATGGAAAAATCTAAGTACTTAGCCAAGTCCATGGAAATGGACAACTTGAGCATCAAGACATGGAAGCTATCAAGAATCTCATCATTCCAACTTCTAAGTAAAAACTTGTGGGTGAACAAGGGTGAAGGACCCCAATGTCTATTGGTGGTTTCTTGGGAAATGTTTTAACAAAGAAAAACTTAGTGATTTCAACTAATAGGAAAAACCTATTTTGAGCAAAGCAAGCCAAGCTACACTTAGCCAAATTTGCATATAGTAATATAGTCCACTTAAAATTTACTAAGGTATCACTTGCCAATACTATTCCAAAGTATTGACCCACTGTGGCTGTAACTTGTGATGTTGCAGGTTATCCTGATGATGATTAGGTGTCATGAGTCTACACTCAACATGCTTGCCTATGGCACATGAAGATGAAGACTTATGTTTATTTACTTATTCCAAACTCTTGTATTAGGCCTGTGGCCTTGAGTTGTAAAAGACTATGTTTTATCTCTGGAATGGATGTAATAAATGACCTTTGTATCTGTGTACTTCATCTTAAACTGTGGATGCTAGCAATGATCCAGGGACTAGCATTGCAATCACAGGGATCCTTTTCCTTTACAAAGGAGGGATCTTACAATGAATCTGTGTTGTGTTGCTGTTTATATGAAATAGTGCTGCTGCTTCCCCTTTATCTTGCTGCTGCTTCCCCTTTCTCCTTGAAATGTTGCTCATTTGAATCTATGATGGATGATGATGGATGAGGTCAATGGGGTTGTCAATGGGGCTGGGTTTTTTTTCTTGTAGGGATTTCAATTGAGTTGCTCGTTTCTCCTGAAGTGTTGATTCACTTCCGTTTTGGTTGAGAAATGGGCACTCGTAGGTCCAAAAATTAGCAAAGGTCATGCCAAATTTTTCGGTCGATATTTGTGCTAACCTTTTGTCTCTTTTTTTAGTAATAAAGCACAAACATGTCGACTAACGACGAGGCCGGTCCTTCTAAACAAATGAGTGTCGAGGATCTAGCCCAAGAGGCCAACAAATCATTCTGGGGGCCGTCCCAAGAGCATGAGGAGGCGGAGGAGATGAGAATGACACCACCACCGACGACCGTCGTTGGAGGTGCTGGGGGCGAGGAAGATCCAGATTACGAGGGGGACGACGACGACTACGATGGAACTAGTGAAGGCGGGGAGGAGGGTAACACCACCACGGATGGTGGAGAGCGCACAGATGGTGGTAGCGGCAACCCGGCCACCATACAGAAGAAGAAGAAGAAGGATATTAAGGATCGGAAGCCGCAAGTGCTCGCCAATGTTTGTGATGAGTTCACCGAGGTCACAGAAGGTGGCCAACCCATTGCGCCTTCATCGATTGCCTGCGGGTACGGCATGCAACTCGGGTGCATCGTCCGGGAAAGCATGTCGATCAACACGAAGTACATCCGACGTAATCATGCTTTGGTTGAGAACCTCCTTAAGAAGCTTCACAAGCGATACACATTCCCAGAGAAGTTCAGAAACCTGGAGAGTAATAAGAACCCGGTGAACAAACTAGCACTGACAAAGATGAGAAACGCCTTGAGCAGCTGGAAAACCCGGGTAAAGAACAGCATTGACAAAGGTGAAAGCTGGGAGATTATAAGTAGGAAAAATCCGATGCTCGATGAAGAAGAGTTCAAGATATTAAAGGCGGACTTAGATACCGCTGCCTCTAAAGCATGGACTGAGTGGGGAAAGACTATGTGAGAGAAGAACGTAGGTAACCACCGGCTTGGAAGCGGCGGATACAGAGGGAAACAACCCATTTGGGACAAGGAGGATGCCGAGCTTGAACGCCTGGGTAAAGAGAACCCATGGCATAAAATTACAGACCTACAGATCCGACAATTTATCTGGGCCCGCTACTACTTGGACCCTGTTACAGGGGAGTTCGTCACCGACGACCCGGATGTGAAGGCATTTGAGGATTAGCTGGTAAGGAATTTACTGTGGATATCTCATTAAAATAATTAAGCCAAGAATCTAAATGCATGCATGGGTTCACCTCTCCTTGTATCTCTGCAGGAGAAGGAATTGAACGCTAGCGAGGACTTGTCGTCCCAAGATTCGGCGGCCGAGCCATGGGACACTGTTTTTAACAGGGCGACGAACACTTACAAGAAGAGGGAGAAGAAGTTGCCGCAAAAATCAGCTAGCCGTGTGTCCGGCTTCGGTACAAGCATGAAGTTTACCGAGTACTACAAAGAGGACACAAAGAAGAGGAGGGAGAGGAAGAACCAGTCGGCAGCTAAAGATAAAGCCGAGGTTGAAGAGCTGAAGTTGAAGGTGAAGACATTAGAGGCAAAAGTGGATGAGAAAGCAATGGACAAGTTATTGGAGGAGAAGCTTTGCGCGATCATCCCCCTGGGTTGATGGAGGGGCTAGCTGTTTGGAATGCGGGAGGTCGACAGGGGCCGATAAACGTGCCCAGCTTTAGCGGCAGCAACTCGAGCATCAACGTTAACGCATCGCCAGACTTGGTGACCCCGCCGGCCACCATCGCCGTAGCGCAGCCGCAAGAGCTTGTTGTCGCACAGCTGCCCCCTGCTGCTCCCGCCAAAAATACCAGTATCGCACAGCCGGCGGTGGCACCAGAATGCTGATGATAGGCCTGCCGCCGGGATCGGCCGTGTGTCGACATTAGGCGAGCTCAACACCCTCACCAAGGTAACTAATATCATACTCCGCTTCATCTTCTTTATGCGCCTTTGGTGATTGCCACCTCGATCATGATGCCCAACACATATGTGTCGATATTCAGGATGCTGCTTGCGTACTACTCCACAAAGTTGCCGACGGCAAGTTGAAGGATGTTGCCAAGGGCAATATCATACAACCGGCGAACCGCACGATGCACAACAATGCAATGGACGATGCCGTGATGAGGGTCCGGATTGCTCGGGTGTTGCCAGGGTGCGACGACATGGACCCCCCTTTCAACCGCAGGGAGCTGACGAACATAAGACCCTTGCAGAATGCCACGGATGGCCCTTGACATGGCCGAAGAGTCAGATTCGTCTTACGGGGCACCTAAGCGCCACCTCGATCGCCCGGCCACCACCTCGGATGCCACCTGTCACCGGCGCCACCTTGATCGTCCAGCCACCTGTCGTCGTCGCCACCACCAGTCGCCACCAACAACTGTTGGGAGCGTGTGGGCCGCCCCAAGGCGATGCCGCCGTCGCAACGCAGCCACCGTCGCCCCCGCCACCACCATCACCACATGGCGGCAACAATGATGATGATGAAGAATTTGTCAACATCGACGACTACATCAACACTGGCGCCGGCATAGGATTGTACATGCCTGTTGTGGATGAAGAACCCTTCGTCGCTCGCGAGGGTCAAGGTGGGCGTCCCACTACATGCACGCAACGCCTGGTCTTCGGAGGTTTATCTCAAGAGACGCCTTCGGCCGCTGATCAACAGGAGAAACCAGTTGGATTCGTCTTTAGCCCTGACACACTCCAAAAGGCGGCCGTTGAGCACTTAGCATCCCAAGTGGAGGAGCCTGCTCAGAAGATGAAGAAGCACAGGAAGTGAGGTAAGAAAGCTGAGAGCCAACCTCCTCCGAAGAGGATCCGGGCTAAGGATGACGTCATACCAGCCCACGAGGATGGCTTGCCCAGGATACATATAGCCGGTGAAGCGATACTGACTCCGGATCTGCTTCGCCTTGCTAGTGGACATATGCTCGCTTTGAGTGATAGTATCAAGACACTAGAGGGCATTCTTCTTAAAGACAAAGATTCAAATTAGCCGGTTTTCACTGTCAAGGTGCCATCGGACGTGGACTTCATCCATGAAGCCCCCGCGGACGTGTTCTTCATATCGTACGAGGACGTCTTCAAGCTGTTTCTCTCGAAACGGCTAGACTATAACATGGTCCGCCTATTCGCGCTCAATCTGGCGATGAAGACCAAGAGAGAGTAGACCCCCTACATCGTGACAGTGGATCCCTACTACATGCATGATAGCCAGTTGAGGGAAGGATCTGAGACGCGTGCCAAGGCGACGGCGTATCTCGAGAAGTTCATGGTGGACCACAAGACGACGAACACGCTTCTTTTGCCTTTCTTTCCTGAGTAAGTACACACACACCCTAGCATTGTTAACTTAGGCTTTCTTATATCTTTCTTCCTTTGCCCTTTTCCAACATCCCATTTCAATCGTGTTGTGCAGAGACAAATACTGCACACTCATCGTCATTTGCACAAAGTACTCGATAGCATCGTATTTCGACTCGGCGAGTAAGAAGAAGAAGGACTACACCAGAAAAAGGGGTGTTTTGAATGAGGCTTTCGAGGGCTACGCTAAAAAGGGATGCCCCTTCGTCAACAATGGGGAATGTATCAAGGATGACAAGCACGTGTTCAAGCATGTGCTCGAGTTCCCCTGCGTCAAGGAGCCAGCTACTGGCGGCGCCAAGGAGGCCTTCTACGCCATGCATCACCTTAAAGGGTTTGTCCGGGATTGCCAGAACCTAACTCTGCCATCTAGTATCCGAGCATGGGCCAAAAATTTGGCGCGAAGGGACGATGATGATCTTAGAGAAGACTTCCATCGCATCCTGGTTAAGTTGTCGGAAATCATCGTGGAAGATGTCAACACGAGGGGAGGGGTCCTAAAACACAACAGAGGGTTGACTAAGAGGGAGATTGAAAATATTCTTCATCAATAGGGTGACAACAGGACGTGGATGATGAAGGATGGCTATCTACTATTCCCGAAGCCGAGCGTTAGCAGTTCTCAACATTGATCGATGTGTGCGCCTAGAATTATCATAGATGTCTGTGTAGTGTTGTGTCACAAACTATATACTACCGTGGTCGTATGTTGTAAACTTCACTATTATGGTCGTTGTCGTCGAAGTTCTATGATTATGATCGATGTGCTATCTTCTATGTTTACTGATCTTTTGCTTTAGTTTATGTGAATATATATGCATGTGAACCAATTTAGTTCTTTCTGTTGCATGATTTACTAATATGCCTTATCTATAGAGATGACGAAGTGGTACGTGGTGTACAAGGGTTGGGTTCCAGGAGTCTACGATGAGTGGGAGGACTGTCAGAAACAGGTGAACAAGTTTAGCGGCAACAACTACAAAGGATACGCGACTCGAGAGGAGGCGGTAGCCAACTGGAGGAACCACCTATGGAAGGAGAACCGGATGAAGATATTGCTAGTGCTCTTGCTCTTGCTCACCGTCGTCATAGTAGTATTCTGTTTGATTCTAGTGTAGGCGAGATGAACACTTCATTTGTAATGTGATGAGATGGTGAACTTTGTAACAAACACTTGTAACAAACCACTTCATTTGACTTGTATTTTAATGTGATGATCACTTGTCTATCTCGTTCGGGCTCTAAGTAGTGTGATGGAACTATATTCATGTTTGTATTATATTTGTTTTCATATACTAAGTCAAATATACTGTTTCTATATAATATTGTATAATACCTGTATAATATTGTATATTTGGACAAGTTTAAATTTTTTAATACCTGATACTCAAACCAGTGGCGCATCATTGTAACCTTCTGTGGCGCATAGTGTTTCAGTGGCGCATTGTCCATAATGCGCCACTGAACAGAGTCATGTGGCGCATCAACCAAAATGCGCCATAGAAGTATCATGACTTCTGTGGCGCATTTCGGAATGCGCCACAGAAGTTTTCATCAGTGGCGACGTAATAGTGGCATCCCAGCCATGCGCCACAGAAGACCAATATTGATGCGCCACTGATGAAGGATTTCCTAGTAGTGTCTCCTCGAGGGTCAGAATGGCCCAGTAGGCATTGTCCATTGTTCTAAGAGAGGAAGGTGTGGATGTGTGGATAGCCATGGCGCGATCGCCCTAAATAGAGGGAAAGGGCGGGAAAACTTGGCGTGAAGCTTTGGGAAATGGCGGGAAATATCTTTAGTCCCGGTTAGTGACTACATCCGGGACTAAAAGCTCTCGTAGAAAGGAAAGGGCGGCAAAACTTTGCGGGAATCGGTGGGAAATGGTGGGAAATATCTTTAGTCCCGGTTTGTGACTACAATCGGGACTAAATGGATATTATATTAAGATTCTTTATATTTTTCTGATAATAATAGACATATTATTTGTTTTATTTCGATTATTACAATAAAAGATATGATTTTCCAAAGTTTTTATATTTGATTTGAATTAAAAAAATTACAGATGAAATAATTTATAAATGATGCAAACAGATAAATGGATATTATATTAAGATTATTTATATTTTTCTAATAATAATAGACATATTATCTTTTTTATTTGGATTATTACAATAAAAGATATGATTTTCCAAAGTTTTTATATTTGATTTGACTTAAAAAAGAAAATTTACAAATGAAATAATTTATAAAAGATGCAAATAGATAAATGGATATTAGATTAAGATTCTTTATATTTTTCTGATAATAATAGACATATTATTTGTTTTATTTGGATTATTACAATAAAAGATATGATTTTCCAAAGTTTTTATATTTGATTTGAAATAAAAAAAGAAAATTTACAAATGAAATAATTTATAAATGATGCAAACAGATAAATGGATATTATATTAAGATTCTTTATATTTTTCTGATAATAATAATAGACATATTATTTGTTTTATTTGGATTATTACAATAAAAGATATGATTTTCCAAAGTTTTTACATTTGACTTGAATTAAAAAAAGAAAATTTACAAATGAAATAATTTATAAATGATGCAAACAGATAAATGGATATTATATTAAGATTCTTTATATTTTTCTGATAATAATAGACATATTATTTGTTTTATTTGGATTATTACAATAAAAGATATGATTTTCCAAAGTTTTTATATTTGATTTGAAATAAAAAAGAAAATTAAAAACAAAACAATTAGTCGCGGGTCGTGGCTGGACCCGGGACTAAAGGGTTCCTGCGCACGCGAAAACGAAGCGGCCGAAAAAACCCTTTAGTCCCGGGCCATGGCTTAATACATGACTAAAGGGGGGTCTTTAGTCGCGGGTTAAGCCACGGCCCGAGACTAAAGACTCTTTAGTCCCGTCCCGTGGCTTAGCCCGGGACTAAAGGGGTGGCCACTATATATTTTGCGCCAGGGGAGGCCAGTGCTGCCCACCAGCACTTGGCATTCCTCGACGAAGACAAAGACGAAGCACTCACAGGCGACGACGCAGCGCAACGCAGGGAGGTGTTGTCCGCCGCCACCATGCCGCTCCGCCGTGCGTGCTCCGGCGTGTCGCCTCTCTACCGCGCGCCGTGCCACTGCGCCTTCTCTCGTGTCACCGCGCGCCGCCCCGCCGCGCGCCGTCACGTGCTGTCGCCGCGGCTTCGATCGGTGTGCTCGCGAGGGAGGGGTACGAGCGGCCCGTTGGATTTTTTTGTAATTATTAGTTAGCTATAGGGTTAGCATTATAGTTTTTGTTTTAGGATTATAGTTTTTGTTTTATTTAGAATTAATTATAGTTTTTGTTATTAATTAGGATTAGGATTATATTGTTAGCTAGGGTTAGGATTAATTATAGGATTATAATTAGCTAGAGTGTGTTAGAATTAAGATTATTGTTAGGATTATAATTAGGATTATATTGTTAGCTAGGGTTAGGATTATTATAAAAAGGATTATAATTAGGTTTATTAGTGTAGGGTTCGCAGCATAGAAAACAAAAATTTTCCTACGATGGGAACAACTATGTACCAAGATCTATCTACTAGATACAAACAACGGGCGGATGTATATCCATAGAGAACATACCCTTGAAGACCGACAAAGCTTAACGAGTCCAAACTCGTGGTTGATGTAAACGATCTCTTGCCGATCTCAAGATCGAGAGGAAGTCCTAGCGCCGCAAAACAGCAGCGCATCCGTGCTCGCACACACGTTCGAGGCACCGAGCAACCTCCGCCTCCTCGCTCCAGCGATGCAGCGGAAGCACAACTCTTTCTTGCCGAATAGCCACCGGGAACATGTATCTCGCTAGTCCGAGACCATGGGGAATAAATTCTAGAGGGGGAGAGAGATCCTTCACGAGGAGGTGTGAGTGAGAAGTGAGAGGAGGGGCTCCTTATATAGGGGAGGGGGGAAGCCCAAGGGGGCATGGCCGCTGGCCATGGAGGGTGCCCCCACCTCTCCCTCATTCATGTGGGTTGACACTACACTCACAAAATGGCCCTTCAATTTTCTCCACTCAAAAATCCACTCAAATTCCCATTAAATTTCCACCAAATTTAATGCAAACTCTCATTAAATAAAACTCTTTTATTTTATTCAGAATTTTGTCAATTACTTTAATGACAAACATTCACAAATAACCCCTTTCTATAATTATATTTCACATGCATAACCACTTTATGCAATTTCACCCGAAAACCTGTTTCGGTATCTAGTGAAATAAATTCCTGCGCTTGTTATTCTTTTCGGCATGAAACTTTTGCTCCAAATGGATGTCGGTGTCTCTATAGTGTGTCACCCTACGGTTCGCAAATAATGCGGACATGATCGAGACCCCTCTCAGATCAATAATCAGAAGAGGGATCTGGAGACCCATACTGACTCCCACACATTCAACGATGACTTTCTTGTGATCGTCGGAACCTTTTACGCTAGTATCTTAATCCCTTTGTTTCACGATATATTACATGTCCGAGATTCGATCATCGGTATCTCCATACCTAGTTTGATCTCGTTACTGACATGCACTCTTTTCTCGTTCCCGTGATATAACATTCTAGTGATCAAATCACTTGCTTGCAAGCTAACCAATGTGATATCACCGAGAGGGCCCAGAGTATATCTATCCGTCATCGGGATGAACAAATTCCACTCTCGATCCATGGGCCTCAACACAACACTTTATTAGTTCTGAATCCATCTTTATAATCACCCAGTTACGGTGTGACGTTTGATGTTATCAAGAAACTCTTCCGGTGTTAGTGATTGACATGATCTCATGGTCTAAGGATTAGGATCACTTCGTAAGTTGTTATAGCAATATAAACTCAATGACTTTGATCGTAATGCTATACTTCGGATGAATGTTCATCACACCATTACACTAATGTTGTGACCCCGTTATTAACAACATCCAATGTCCATGATCAGGAAACCTTGATCATCTTGTTAATCAACGAGCTAGTTTATGAGAGAGGCATAACTAGGAACTTTCTGTTTGTTTATTAAACACACATGTATTAACGTTTCCGTATTAAAACAATTATAGCATTCAAAATAAACATTTATCATAAACAAGGAATACGATAATAACCACTTTAATATTGCATCTCGGGCATATTCCCTTCAGTCTCCCACTTGCACTAGAGACAATAATCTAGTTTGAAAACTTTGCGTATTGAACACTTATGGCTTTCCCGTGTTCCATATACGCAATTGCAAGTGGTTAACATAATCTACGGATCTGACACTTTCAGGTCCGTGTGTATTTGCATGTCTTTGCGTCTTCACGCATCACTCATTCTCCAATGAGATGGCACTGTATAAATTTGGTCTTTTGGTGAGACCTTTAGTTCCTTGGGGTTAAATCATGTCGATACTATTGTCATATAATATATCTTTTGTGTTAGCCCGTTGCGAACCACACCTTAGTTTGATAACAAACTACTTGACACAAATTCCCTCCTTTTCTGCTACTATAGCAGTCATATACTTAGCCCTTTTGTTGTAGTATTCGTCACAATGTCTTAATTATGGATTTCATCCAAATCCATCATGGAATCTTCTTTCCATTACATTGTGCCACCCATAGTTTAAATTGAGATAAAACTTAATTTGTATCTTGTGACAAAACAAGTATCAATGTAACGCTTTACAATGAACTATTTGTAATTGTTTGTCACCTCTACACAAATATATTCTTAGTTCTTCCAAAAGATCATAAGAATTTCCTTACTATTGTCCAATGATCCTTTTATGATTCATTCTAGTATATGCTCATAACACTTAGAGCATAGGACATATCTGGATGTGTACATATCATGGTATGATTGATCAAATCATTCTTGTGATTTTACTCATCAAGTGTCAAAGCACTTGAATCTTGTTTCACTTATCAAGTGTCTATACACTTGAATCTTGATTCAATTCCTTTCCATGCAACAAGAACTTTTTCTTGTCGTTTCTATATTGAACTCCTTCAATATCTCATATATGTACGTTTGGCACAACCATATTGGCGTCACAGTCTATCCACTATAGACATTCACGCTAAATATTCGGGTTTTGCCTAAGTATTTCATCGAAATGAAATTCTTACCCTTTGTCAATAAATAATACATTATTTCTAATCAACAAGATGTCTTCCACATAATGTATTAGAAATATGTCTCAGCGCTCTAACTTAATTTCTTGCAAATGCAAGCATCTTCATCGTCTCTTGATGAAAACTCCTTTTCATCACGGTGAAGATTCCAACTCCGCGATGCTTACTTCAACTATTGAAGTTTGCATGCCCTTTTTAGCATCCTTTGAATTAACAAAACCCTTTGGACCGTGTCTTGTACACGTCCTAGGTAACCATTCTATTAGAAGAACTTTGTTTTGTTTATTCATCTACCATATACTAAATTATATGTAGTGGTTGCTACTTTAATCCGTCCAGACTAAATATCGCTATGAAAGATCAAATCTTGTCATAGTCAACTCCTTGAACATTGTCGTAAAATACTTTACGACATGTCGACTATTTCATAGATGTGAAACATCCATGTCTGTTTCTTTATAGATCCAAATACGACCGATAGGTTTTTACACCTTTCCGGAGGGTCTTCCAAGTTCAAAACTTGATTTCTTGTGTATGGAACTATCACGGATTTTATGGCTTCAAGCCATTTGACGGAGTCAGGGCCCATCATCACGTCTTTGCATATAGTCGGTTCATCATTGTCAAACAATAATGATTTACTCTCAAATCTTAGTATTTGATTGTTTATTCGACCGACTTGGTTCAATAAGAACTTAGATCTCCGTGACCACAACCTTTGAGGCACATAAGCTATGAGCATTATGGCAGCCTCCAGAACGATTTTCGGCGCTGCGCAACTCAGCACATTTAGCTAAGGTTCGTTAACCTTGTCAAAGTTCTATTGTCCTCCCACTTAACATTTATGAAAAATTCCTTCTTCAAGAAACTTCATATTTCAAGCGACAAACCCCTTTGTCCTTGGTGTTATGGAGGAATAACCAATTGTTATTCGAAATAACCTACAAAGACATGCTCATCCGACTTCGGTTGTAAACATCTTACTTATGTTTAGCATACCAAAATTTAAGAAATGACAACTTGGGTTTTACCCCAAACCATAACTTCCATGGTGTCATTTCAACGGATCAATATGGAGCTCTTTTCAGTGTAAAAGCGGAAGTCTCTAAAGCTTTAATCTTTTAAAACATAATGGCAGTTTTATAAATAACACCTTTGATCCAACCATGTCAAACAAGGTTTCATTACAAATCTCAAACACTCCATATTCCTATGGTGTTTCGGGATATGTAAATCTAGGTGTTTCGCTAAACTTGCAACTCAAATAAATCCCTTTATGATAAAATCATAATTCATTTATTTTCTTGTTACACTTGTAACTCAAATAAATCCCTTTATGATCAAATCATAAATCATTTATTTTCTTGTTACAATGATTTTCCACTTCATCTTGAAAGTCTTTTAAACGTTTTTCAAATATTTCATACTTATTTCTCATTAAGTGAATATTCACTCAAATTTCCGGAGAAAGCATATGAAGTTGAAATCCATCGCTTACGACTATACATAATGGACTACATACATCGATATGTATAAATTCCAATAATTTAGTCGTTTGTTCTTCTTTGGCCTTTGAACGAAGTTTTAATTATCACGTGGAAAGTCTCACAAGCGTCACTTGATCAAATCAAAGACTCCAAAAATCCATGAATATGGAGATTCTTCATGTTTTCTTTCCAATATAATTTAAACAGCGATGTCACTTCGTAAGTGATCTTTCAATCATTTGTCTTGCGACATTTTAGCATTAGGTTTTATGGATGTGATTTCTTCAACTAGATTTGTAAATCATCCATCTTATATGGAATACGGTAATTATTTGAACAACCTTTGTTCTCATAATACCTGATTCAAATAACAATTATTAAAACAAATCTTGAAGTCAAGCTTTGATGTCAATAAGAAATACAAACAATGGTTTGTTTGTTTTCGATGAACATCATCACATATTCTATTGCTAGTTACTTAGGCCATTGTGGTTCATGAATTGCGTTGTTCCGTATGAAATTTCATACCAACCAATTCAGTATCCAATACCCAAGAACCACATTGTTTAACAAGCAAAGAATACAACCATAACATGTATATCATATATATACCTAAATTGGATATTTCCAATCTTTTCTTTTCTGCCAAATATATTTTATAGATTCTCTTTCAGCATTTCCTTTTCCTCTTTAAAAGAATTTATCAACATCAACAGTGGCGCCATATACATGACACATAGTCCAAAGCGTGTATATTCAAATAATAATACCTTTGGACTTGCACTTTGAAGTAGATCACCATCATCAAAATGATCGGTATTCTTTCAAAATCCATTCTTTAGTAATCTTTTAGTGTAGTAAACACTATACATACATCTTCTATTCATCCTTATCATGACGACTTTCATGATCAAGCTACTGTAGCTTATAAAGGCGAACCGTGAGTATAACATTACTTTCCAAAACCCTTTTGGATGATTAGGATGTCTAGCATCTCCAACCTTCATAAATTCTCATCCAATGAGAACATATATTATACTCTATCATTTTGCAACTGAAACATTGTTTCAGATATCGTTATATCTGCCACACATGATGGTTTCTGAAACAATTCTTTCAGATCCTAGATAAACTTGATATTAAAACAATCAAGAATCATGGAGGCAAACATGATACTTAAGATACTAACACTGGAATTGTTACTCTCGATTTAATACTAACTATTAAATTTCACGGAGTAAATAGAGTTTGCTGAAAGTTTGCAATAGGACTTTAAACTTTAGATTGACACTCAACACAATACGATACCAGTTCGTAAAGTATATATCCAGAATTCTATAGTTCTATTATCTCAATTACAACTATGCGTAAGGTGGTGAACGAAAACCAATGACTACAACAAATTATGCAAATTCACTTTGATTTAATTTATGATAAATTGAGTTCTACTAAACCGAATTAGAAATGAACTCCCACTCAAAAACGACATCCCTCGTGCCTTTTTGGTGATTACATGAACCAAATCCACTACACCAAGTCCGATCATCACGTGAGTCGGTGTAGTTTCAAAGGCGAGCATCAAATGGTCATCATATCAAAACATATGACTCATGCTTAACCTTTCGGTCCGTGTTCCGAGGCCATGTCTGTACATGCTAGGCTCGCCAAGTAAGAACCTTAGTATTCGCGTGTGTAACTGTCTTACACCCGAGATATGCTCGTGGATTCAAGTACGCCCGATCATCACGTGATGTCTTGAAGCGACGAAACATTGTCGGTGCATACTTAAGGAAGAACACATTCTTATCTGGATATCTAAATGAGGGATCATCTTATTATGCTAATAAAACGCCAAACAAGCAATATAAGATGCAATCAAACATCACATGTTAATAAGTGAAATGATATGGTTCCCGCATATGATCTCCATCATGTGCACCATGGTATGATATATATCATACCTTTATGTGTAAGGCCAAGGTCTATGGAACTTACACGCTATGTGTGTTGTAAGAGTATCATCCCATACTTCTACTTACAACATCACCATATCATAACACTAGCCCAGCAACAATCTAAACTAGACGCCTCTAATTTATCCATTGCAAGTTTTACGTGGCTTAGGGCTTTCGAAGATAGAACCGTTCTTACCTACGAACATGAACCACAACGAGGATAACCAAATTGTTGACAACTCGTTGCAAATTAGATATTGACTATAGTAGGAGAGACAGACACCCGCTAGCCACTTATGCAAAACTAGTTGCATGTCAAGCGTGGAACAGGTCTCATGTGCGAGGACATGTAAAGTTTGTCCGGGCCGCTTCATCCCACTATGCCACCAATATCCAAAATACAACTAAGAAGCAATAAAATGATCATCATCGCCCACATACTCATATGTGTACTACCCGTGCAAAGTATCTACGCATAGATCCGGCTCTGATACCACTGTAGGGTTCGCAGCTTAGAAAACAAAAAATTTCCTACGATGGGAACAACTATGTACCAAGATCTATCTACTAGATACAAACAACGGGCGGATGTATATCCGTAGAGAACATACCCTTGAAGACCGACAAAGCTTAACGAGTCCAAACTCATGGTTGATGTAGACGATCTCTTGCCGATCTCAAGATCGAGAGGAAGTCCTAGCGCCGCAAAACAGCAGCGCATCCGTGCTCGCACACACGTTCGAGGCACCGAGCAACCTCCGCCTCCTCGCTCCAGCGATGCAGCGGAAGCACAACTCTTTCTTGACGAATAGCCACCGGGAACATGTATCTCGCTAGTCTGAGACCATGGGGAATAAATTCTAGAGGGGGAGAGAGATCCTTCACGAGGAGGTGTGAGTGAGAAGTGAGAGGAGGGGCTCCTTATATAGGGGAGGGGGAAGCCCAAGGGGGCATGGCCGCCGTCCATGGAGGGTGCCCCCACCTCTCCCTCATTCATGTGGGTGGACACTCCACTCACAAAATGGCCCTTCAATTTTCTCCACTCAAAAACCCACTCAAATTCCCATTAAATTTCCACCAAATTTAATGCAAACTCTCATTAAATAAAACTCTTTTATTTTATTCAGAATTTTGTCAATTACTTTAATGAAAAACATTCACAAATAACCCCTTGCTAGAATTCTATTTCACATGCATAACCACTTTATGCAATTTCACCCAAAAACCTGTTTCGGTATCTAGTGAAATAAATTCCTGCGCTTGTTATTCTTTTCGGCATGAAACTTTTGCTCCAAATGGATGTCGGTGTCTCTTAAGTGTGTCACCCTACGGTTCGCGAATAATGCGGACATGATCGAGACCCCTCTCAGATCAATAATCAGAAGCGGGATCTGGAGACCCATACTGACTCCCACACATTTAACGATGACTTTCTTGTGATCGTCGGAACCTTTTACGCTAGTATCTTAATCCCTTTGTTTCATGATATATTACATGTCCGAGATTCGATCATCGGTATCTCCATACCTAGTTTGATCTCGTTACTGACATGCACTCTTTTCTCGTTTCCGTGATATAACATTCTAGTGATCAAATCACTTGCTTGCAAGCTAACCAATGTGATATGACCGAGAGGGCCCAGAGTATATCTATCCGTCATCGGGATGAACAAATTCCACTCTCGATTCATGGGCCTCAACATAACACTTTATTAGTTCTGAATCCATCTTTATAATCACCATGTTACGGTGTGACGTTTGATGTTATCAAGAAACTCTTCCGGTGTTAGTGATTGACATGATCTCATGGTCTAAGGATTAGGATCACTTTGTAAGTTGTTATAGCAATATAAACTCAATGACTTTGATCGTAATGCTATACTTCGGATGAATGTTCATCACACCATTACACTAATGTTGTGACCCCGTTATTAACAACATCCAATGTCCATGATCAGGAAACCTTGATCATCTTGTTAATCAACGAACTAGTTTATGAGAGAGGCATAACTAGGAACTTTCTGTTTGTTTATTAAAAACACATGTATTAACGTTTTCGTATTAATACAATTATAGCATGCAAAATAAACATTTATCATAAACAAGGAATACGATAATAACCACTTTATTATTGCCTCTCGGGCATATTCCCATCAATTAGGGTTTTTTGTTATAGTTTTTTTTCTATAGTTGTTTCTATAGTTTTTTATAGTTTTTTTTATAGTTAGGATTATTATAATTAGGATTATTAGGGTTTTTTGTTATAGTTTTTCTATAGTTTTTTATATTAGGGTTTTTTTGTTTTAGTTATTAAGATTATTGTTTTACCGCAAATAATATTAGGGTTATTGTTTTTTTTGTTTTAGTTATTAGGATTATTGTTTTTTCTAACCTATTTTACTCTTTTTTATAGATAATTATTCATGGATCCATCCTAAGATCCTGGTCGCAAGGGTGAAGGTTTTCTTTAGGGCATGATAAGAGGTGAAATTCCTCTTAATATTACTACCGGCGAAGATATTTTGCTCGAGGAAGAGATATCCTCATATCTGAATCCATCCGGTGATGGACTAGAGGAAAACCTAATGTACCAAGGGGAAGACCAGATGGACGAAGGGCAAACAAATAACAACAATAATGATGGCCCCTCGATAGGATCCGACGAGGTACATATATATATATATAAAGTCTCGTGTTACCTCTATTCATTAACTGATCTAGATATATATTAATCACTATCTCTTCTTATTTTAGCCCACCGGATCGATGGCTCAAACTATGGCCCGATTTTGTATAGTACAAGCAATCTGATAAAGCAAAGGCAAAGTCGGCAAAGAACACGTTAAATGCTGCCAACAAGAAATACCATCATAAAATGGGGACAGGTGGCTACAAGAGTGTCGTCCCTAAGTGGGAAACTATGGAGAAGGAAATGAGGGCTAGAGGCGTCACTCCTGGTACAGATGGATGGCCCGAGAGGTCAAAGCACTGGTGGTACAGGCACGGGGGATCCTTGGACCCAGAAACAGGGAAGACATTATTTCATGAGAAAATTCTAAAACCCTCCCAATACCTTATTAAAGCAATGAACGATGCTCAATTGGGATTGTTCCGTCCCGAGAGAGAGAACGACGAGCTAACACGCGCACTAGGGAATCCTGAAAAGGGAGGACAAACATGAGGCAGAGGCGCCGGTGTCTCGTGGAAGAAAGGGTTTCCTCAGTACGATGTCAGTTACAGAAGCCGTCAGAGAAAGAAGGACCGGGAGGCAGACCGGATCTCCAGGGTAGAGCAGGACCTAGCTGATCTGAAGAACCTCATGCATGAAATTAGCCAAAGGCCGCCGTCGTCAACTCGCCCGCGGTCTGATGATCCTGCATTGGATCTTAGCCAGCGGAGAAGCAGCGTGGCTTCCACAGAGGTCCGGGCTAATGAACAAGCACTGCTGGATGATGCACCGGCTCCTCACTACCCCGTGGATGATGTCAGAGAGATGGCACAATGTGAGCTACATCAGCCAATGAACAACCTGTCCTTCAAGGTGGCGATCGACACTGCTTTACATTGTCTACCTGGAGCACTCCACCATTCACTTCCGATTCCAACAGACTATGCTCGTGTCACGGTGGATGACATAGTGGAGGATTTTGCGGACCTAGAGATTGAAATCGCTACGCCTGAAGGCCTTACGAAACTAGGAGATGTCAAGCGCAACATCATTCTATGGAATAAGAAGTACATCAAGTTTCCAGGCTCGGCGCCAAAGGCCACCGACTCCAAGGAATCCAAGTCCACCCCGCATCGAATATCGTCAACCTCCAAATCCACCCCAACCCGGTTATCGCCAACCTCCAAGTCCACCCTGCCCCGCTGACGATCGCCGCAGCAGGAGTACATCAACTCGATATCCGCCTTCGTGCAATACTCGATCTCCGCCTCCGCCTCCGTGCAATACTACTACCTCTTCGAAGAAACGGAAGTTCGACGGTCCCCCGCTCCCCACATCAAAGAAAGGTCAAACGCCGAAGATAGTCGATATCCCGCCGGCTCTTCCAAAGAGACCTTATGACAAGACCGATGAGGAAACTAACACGGATGTGGCTGCCCAAGTTAAGGCGCATTTTGCACCCAAAAATCCTGAGCCAAAACCGGTATATAATGAAAAAACCAAAAAGTGGGCTAAGTCCTTTCTTGAGCAACCATCCCAGATATCGATGAATCTGGAATCAGACTATGACCGGGAGATTATTAAGCAAGCACAGAAGAAAAAAATCACATGTGCAAAAAGCGGGAAGCAAGTTGCCCAGCTCGGAGCACAGAAGAATCAATCGGTCGCCCCGCTCAAAGTCATTTCAGACCTCGACAAGGCCTTCAGAGCTTAAATGGATATGGACATGCAAATAATGGACCCTAGAGCCCGCAATAATGCTGCACTTATGGGAATCATTGTATCGCAGGCCAAAGCACTTGCTAACGAAGCAAATATGTCTCTTGGTCAATATTTAGGCTATAAAGATACGCTAGTGGGTCAGACAGTACGGCAGTATGTCCAAAGGGAGCCTCTAGTAAGTAATGAGGTGCTGGCGCGTCTATCCACACATATGCGAAATCTGCACGAATGGTACATGTCGCAAGCAGAAAAAAAGCATCAGAAAGATTGGTTTCCGGTGGACGTTAGAATGGAGCATCACTTCAAACCATACTCAATACAGGTTCAAATGACCGAACTGTTTCAGTTATACAACCAGCGCGCCCTCAACAAATCTATCATTGGTTGCTACTGTCTGTAAGTTATTTATTTCTATAATTAAGTTTGTAGCTTAGCTTGTTCATTGCATTTAATATATTATCCTAACTATATATCTTTTTGTATGATGATATTATATTCTGCAGAATGAAGATGCTTGAATGCAAAAGAGCTATAAGATACGATGTTGGGTTCATTGACCCATATATCATTAATAAATATACGTTAAAGAATCACCCCAAGGACGTGGACGAAGACCTGTGCAGGTTCTTAACCGAGAATAATTTTGTTAAGGAAATACTATTTCCTTACAACTTCAAGTGAGTGTTTATATCTTGTACACATTTTATTTTTGCTTACTGGATGAGCTATGCATGTATGCTTATGTAAATGTTCGCAGATTCCACTGGATCTTGCTAAACATTCAAGTTGACAAGTCCCTAGTTGAAGTCCACGACTCATTAAGTTGGGACCAAGAGCAGTGGAGCGACATGAAAACAATGCTCGATAAGTAATTTCAATCATTATCGCATTAGATCGTCCTCTTTCATTCATTTCCTAATATCAAGTAACTAATAACTCCTTTGTTCATTTTATTTGCCGAGCAGGTGTTGGACACGGTTCAGAAAGAAAATACCAGGTCCATTCAAAGAGGAGCTAACTTATAAAATGGCGAAGAGTTTACAGCAGCCACCGGGAACTCATTTATGTGGATACTATGTCTGCGAGTACATCCGCGAGTTGACCAGTGAGCGGAAAGTTGACTCACATTATATTTATGATTTGCGGGAGAAACTAGAGTCAGACCAACGCATAAGAGCAATTCAAGAGGAGCTGGCGGGATTTATGATGAAGGAAGTCCTTGATGTACATGGAGAGCATTATGCGGATGACGTAGAACTCAATTTGCCTTAGTCATCTCCGTGTAGCTGATATGATATATATATTCATCAATGACCATGTAATTTCAAAATATTTCTTCCTTTTAATATGATTGATTATATGTATGCTTGCAAGGGATCGATTAATTATATAAATGCATCGACGTGTAGTGTGTATGTAGTAGCGTATAATATGTATACTAAAATATATGTTTGAATTATAGTGAAACACAAAAAGAAAAAGAAACAAAATGGCAAAAAAAGGAAATACACAATCTCTGCCGCGGCAGAGAAACACACAATTCTCTGCCGCGGCAGGAAACCTTATAGTCCCGGGTGGTGTTACGGCCCGGGACTAGAGGGTTTCCGCCCCCGCGGCGCTGAAACAGCCACGTGGCTGTTATCAGTCGCGGGCCGTAGCGAGCCGGGACTAGAGGGGGATCTCTACTCCCGTTTTCGCAGTTCCGGGCCCAAAACCGGGACTAGAGCCAGTTGCGGCCCGGGACTGGAGGCCCTTTTTCCACCAGTGTACCTCAAAGGTCAGTACTTGGAAGAAGCATGTTGTCCAAAGGAGGGTCTCCCCGGTTACTAAATTATACTCCCTTAGATCCATATTACTTGTCGCTGAAATAGATATATCTAGCACTAAAACATGTCTAGATATATCTATTTTCGTGACAATTAATATGGATCAGAGAAAGTACTAATTTTGAAAAGCCATGACATCTAGAAAAAAACAAATCCGGCACATTGAGAAGAGTCGGAGCCCACTTTATAGGGAGGAGATACTAGCTATGAAAAGGCTAACAAAATCCCACCGTAGCCTACAAAAATGGAACCGTATCCCCAGAGCCAAGTTAAGATACAGAATTAGCCAGGCTCAAGTCTGCTCAGCAAGGCTGACTTTGAGATCTATTTCAGTTCTTTGGTACAACAACTACAACTTACACGTGACCATAAGACAAGAAAAATGGAGTATCGAAGTACTGCTGACATTATTTCTTGGATTAAATTCTAGGCAGTTATAGATCTTCCGCTTGAGCACTTGGCCGAGTTGGACCTTCTGGCTGACCATCCACTCTTTAACGAGCTTTTCCTTCAGGTTGTGCTTGTGGGACGTTACTGAAACCCCAGTTGAACTGAATGTTCATAAAGCGCGGTGAGCGCCATTGCTCGGTGCTCAGTGGGCTAGGGCCTATCTCTTGAGTGTCGCTCCCAATGGTTGAATGGGTAATGTTCTGGCTTTTCTCTCATCAAATCCTCTGGCATCCTTCTTCACTCTTACCTCAGCTGGCTACAACAATCGTAATTACACTAGAATAAACACAATGGCAAACCAAAATTTAATTTCACATGTCCTATATGATTCTGGTTGTGATCAACCTGCTCGGATATCGACTACAACATCAATTGATGGTAATGCATATCAATCAAATTTATCCACGACAGGATTCTATGGCCACAAATGACAAGTCAGAGATCTGGGTATTCACTAGTGGAAACAGGGCCTCTAGTCCCGGGCCATAAGGGCCTTTAGTCCCGGTTTTTGAACCAGGACTAATCAAGCGGGACTAGAGGCCCAACACTAGTCCCGGCCCAGTTACCAGCCGGAACTAGTGGGTGTCCACGTGGCTGTCCTTGCGCGCTCAGGGTGCATCCCCACTAGTCTCGGTTGGTGTTATGAACCGGTACTAGTGGGTCTCTGTCGCGGCAGCATTTTGCGCATTTTCTCTGCCGCGGCAGAGCATTACCTTGGACTAGTGATTTCTCTGCCGCGGCAGCATTTTGTGCCCTTTCTCTGCCGCGGTAGAGAATTCATTTTGTATTGTTTTATTTATTTATTTTTCATTTAAAAATGGTTTTTGAATATTTGTACACCACCACATATCGTAAACGTTCGTGCATATATATAAGATAACTTGTAACGTCAGCTGCTGACTAAAGGAACCCTTAACCTCGCGCTTGAACCGGATCCAAACTCTGCCCGGCGAAGAGAATGAATGAATGAGTTATTCTTTACCGGATATCTCAGGAAATCAACGAAAGAGACCGATATAGCGAGAAAATTACTTCTGGAGCATGTCCTGCATGCTGCGGAATGCTTCCAGGTTTCTCTTTGATGGGTCTATGACTTCAACTCTTCCTTATCAAGTTGAATGTCTAGCATAATCCAGTGAAAGCTGCAAATGTTTATATATATACATCAGTAACTCATCAGTTACACTTAGCGTCGAGTAATAAAAAGTGAATGTGTGTACAACAGAGTAAGACGCTTACCTCAAAATTGTAAGGAAATAGTATGTGGTCACAGAAATTTTGCTCCTTTAAAAACCTCAAAATGTTTTCGTCCATCTCCTCGGGGTTTGTTGTTAGCGTCTTTATATGTACTTTATCTGGGTCAATGAACCCAACACAATAGATTCTTCTTATTTTACATTCCTGGATCTTCATTCTGCATAATAATAGAGTACAAAAGGATATAATAAGGATAATTACATGCAATGAACTGAACATGTAGACAATAAATTCAACAACTTACAGACAATAGCAGCTGAGGATAGATTTGTCGAGGGCGTCGAGATTGTATAACTAGAACAGTTCTGAAAACTCAACATGGACCTCTTCGCCTTTTCTGAAGTAGTACTCACATGGGACTTTTGCTGTGATAAATATTCTCCCTTCCTTTGCAGCTGTCAAGTACAACTCATGGAGATTCCGCAGTTGTGTTGGCAGTTCTTTCACCTTTTCTTTGCTGACCAAATCCTCACCTGCGACATATCTACGGGCTATTGGCATCTTAGGTAGATGGTCGAGTTGGGGGCCTAACAGTTCATCAAGACTAATTTCCATGCTGGCCGCCAACTCTGCAGCTACTGACATATCTAGTGGTTGTTGTGCGAGAAGGGGAACGTGTAGGGGTTCGTAGCATGGATAACAAACAATTTCTATCGCATGCAAACAAACAAGCCAAGATCTATCTACAAGATTGTAGCAACGAGTCGATGAAATAACTCACCCTCGAAGATTCCAAAGTGTTTAACGAGAGCGGATTCTCGTGGGTGATGTAGTCGTACTCTTGCCGATCTCAAGATCGCGTAGACGATCCTTCCGGCGCCGCGTTCCTGCAGCGCTTCCGCAGTCGGTCACACGTTCGGTACTCGATGAAGACCTTCCCCTCCCTTGTTCCAGCAGGCAGCGGAGGTTGTAGCACTCTCCTCGCGATTCCGGCAGCACGACGGCGTGGTACCGGAAGTAGAGGGGAGATCTCGCAGGGCTTCGCCTTAAGCCGGAGCGAGTATGGTGGACTATGAGAGAGGCCTCGGTGATCTAGGGTTTAGACACACCAAGGAGAGAGGGCTAGGCCGACGGCTAGGGCTTGGAGAAGCCCAAGTCGGCGGCTAGGGTTTGCCCTAGGCGGCGGCAGCAGCAGCAGGAGGTGGTGGTGCCGGCGGCTTGGGGCTAGGGTTTAGAGAGGGCAAGGTGTAGGTCTAGGAGGGCAGCCCTGCCCCTCCTTATATAGGTGGGAGGGCGCGGCCAAGGGGATGGGAGTCCCTCCCCAACTTGGCCTCCTTGGCCGGCGGTGGAGGGAGAGGGACTTCCTCCCCAAGTAGGTTTCCTACTCTCCTTCCACCAAACAAAATAGCCGTTTGACTTTTCAAATTGGCATTTGACTTTTCAAACTAGGATTTGATTTATTCCTTTATTTTGTTCAGCGATGACACCTAGTACATGATGCAACCATTCCAACTTGTTATGACACATTCATGTACCCTTCCCCTCCAGAGTGCCGGACATTCCGCAACCTTCTAGAACATTCCCGATGAAAACACCGAAACCATTCTCCAACCCCGAAACAGGACTTTCCTTATATGAATCTTATTCTTCGGACCATTCCGGATCTCCTCGTGATATCCCGAATCCCATCCGAGAATCCGAACAACATTCGGTCTCTTACTCATCATTCCATAACTACTCAACAACATCGAATCCTTAAGTATGTCTCCCTACGGTTCGTGAATTATGCAGACATGATTGAGACACCTCTCTGATCAATAACCAATAGAGGAATCTGGAAATTCATATGGTTCCCACATATTTCTACGATTACTTTGCGATCTAATGAACCACTTACATATGATACCAATTTCCCTTTGTCTCATGATAGTTTACTTATCCGAGGTTTTGATCGTCGGTATCTCTGCATACCTAGTTCAACCTCGTTACTGATAAGTACTCTTTTCTCGTTCCCGTGATATGTGATACCTTGTGAGCCAGTCACATGCTTGCAAGCTAATCGGATGACATTCCACCGAGAGGGCCCAGAGTATATCTATCCGTCATATGGATGGACAAATCCCACTCTTGATCCATGTGTCTCAACTCATACTTTCCGAACACTCAATGCCACCTTTATAGCCACCCAGTTACGGTGTGGTGTTTGATGTCATCAAAGCATCCTTCCGGTGATGGTGATAAGAATGATCTCATGGTCGAAGGAATTAGGTTACTATGTATCATAAAGCATATAGCAATTGAACTATCAAAATGACTTGATCTTTATGCTACGCTTATCTATAGGAGTATTTCCATCATACCATTCTCCTAATGATATGATCTTGTTGTTAATAACATCTCAATGTTCATGATAGGGAAACCACAATCATATATTAACCAACAAGCTAGTATTATAAAGAGGCTTTACTAGGGACTTTAATTTAGTTTATAAATTACACAAGTATTAATGTTTCCTTGTTAATACTATTATAGCATGAATGTAAACATTTATCATAGACACAAAGATATAATAATAACTATATTTATTATTGCCTCTAGGGCATATCTCCAACAGTCTCCCACTTGCACTAGAGTCAACTAATCTAGATTACATGGTAATATACCAAACACCCATGGTAGTTTGGTGTTGGTCATGTTTTGCCCTCGGGAGAGGTTTAGTCAACGGATCCGCCACATTCAGATCTGTGTGTACTTTGTAAATCTTTATGTCACCATCTTGGACATGTTCTCGAATAGCGTGAAAACGTAGCTTGATGTACTTCAGCTTCTTGTGTGACCTTGGTTCTTGCGCATTGGCTATGGCGCCCATGTTATCACAATAGATAGACATTGGGTCCAGCGCACTTGGAACCACACCAAGCTCTGTAATGAACTCCTTCATCCATATCGCTCCTTGTGAAGCCTCTGAAGCAGCTATGTATTCCGATTCAGTTGAAGATCTCGCCACAACGCTTTGCTGTGCACTCCTCCAGCTAACTTCTGCACCATTCAAAGTAAATACGTATCCAGATTGTGATTTAGAATCATCTGGATCGGTGTTCCAACTAGCATCGGTGTAACCATTAACAACGAACTGTTCATCACCTCCATAAGAAAGAACCATATCCTTAGTTCTTCTCAAGTACTTAAGGATGTTTTTGACCGCTGTCCAATGATCCACTCCTGGATCACTTTGATATCTGCTAGTTAAACTAACAGCATATGCAATGTCGGGTCTAGTACATAGCATGGCATACATTAGAGATCCTATGGCTGAGGCATAGGGAGTCTTACTCATCCTTTCTCTATCTTCTGCCGTTGCTGGACTTTGAGTTTTACTCAAGGTCGTATTGGGCAACATGGGCAAGAACCCTTTCTTGCTATCTTCCATTCCAAACATCTTTAGAACTTTGTCCAAATATGTACTTTGTGACAATGATATTAGGCGTCTTGATCTATCTCTATAAATCTTTATGCCTAATATGTAAGCTGCTTCGCCAAGATCTTTCATTGAAAAACTATTATTAAAATATTCCTTGACACTATTAAGAAGGTCTACATCATTCCCAATCAACAATATGTCATCTACATATAGTGTTAAGAATGCTACAGAGCTCCCACTCACTTTCTTGTAAATACAAGCTTCTCCATAAGTTTGTATAAAACCAAAACGTTGATTCCAACTTCGGGATGCTTGCTTCAATCCATATATGGACCTTTGAAGTTTACACACCTTGTTAGCATCTTTAGAATCGACAAAACCTTTTGGTTGCATCATATACAACTCTTAATCAATGTCTCCATTGAGGAACGTTGTTTTGACATCCATCTACCATATCTCATAATCGTAATATGCAGCGATTGCTAACATAATCCTCATAGACTTTAGCTTTGCTACTGGTGAGAAAGTCTCATCTAGTCAACTCCTTGAATTTGTCGAAACCCTTTTGCGACAAGTCGAGCTTTATAGACAGTAACATTACCATCAGCATCTGTTTTCTTCTTGAAAATCCATTTGTTCTCGACAGCCTTCCGGCCATCCGGTAAGTCCACCAAAGTCCATACTTGGTTTTCGTACATGGATCCAATCTAGGATTTCATGGCTTCTTGCCATTTATTGGAATCTGTGCTCATCATCGCTTCCTCATATGTCGCAGGGTCATCGGTGTTGTCCACCAACATGACACTCATAACGGGATCATACCAATCAGGAGTGGTACGAGTTCTCGTTGACCTGCGAGGTTCAGTTGCAACTTCAACCGAAGTTTCATGATCATCATCATTAGCTTCCTCTATTACTGGTGTAGGCGCCACAGGAACTACTTCCGGTGCTGCGCTACTCGCAAGTTCGAGAGAAGGTTCAACAACCTCGTCGAGTTCTACTTTCCTTCCAGTCACTTCTTTTGAGAGAAAT
Source organism: Avena sativa (assembly GCA_916181665.1). Taxonomy (NCBI): domain Eukaryota; kingdom Viridiplantae; phylum Streptophyta; class Magnoliopsida; order Poales; family Poaceae; genus Avena; species Avena sativa. The sequence goes on along the minus strand of OV702300.1, from coordinate 34,122,540 downwards.
TCCTTCTCTAGAAAGGATCCATTCTTGGCAACAAAGTTTTTGCCTTCGGATCTATGATAGAAGGTATACCCAATAGTTTCCTTTGGGTATCCTATGAAGACGCATTCCGCTTTGGGTTCAAGCTTGTCCGGCTGTAACTTCTTTACATAGGCTTCGCAACCCCAAACTTTAAGGAACGACAATTTAGGTTTCTTCCCAAACCATAATTCATACGGTGTCGTTTCAACGGATTTAGATGGTGCCCTATTTAAAGTGAATGCGGCTGTTTCTAATGCATAACCCCAAGATGATAGCGGTAAATCTGTAAGTGACATCATAGAACGAACCATATCTAAGAGAGTTTGATTACGACGTTCGGACACACCATTACGCTGTGGTGTTCCCGGCGGTGTCAATTGTAAAAGTATTTCGCATTTCTTCAAATGCTCTCCAAACTCGTAACTTAGATATTCACCTCCACGATCAGAACGTAGAAATTTAATCTTCTTGTTACGTTGATTCTCCACCTCACTTTGAAATTCCTTAAACTTCTCAAAAGTTTCGGACTTATGTTTCATGAAATAGATATACCCATATCTACTCAAGTCATCTGTGAAGGTAAGAACATAACGATAACCATCGCGCGATGCTACACTCATTGGACCACACACATCGGTATGTATGATTTCCAATAAGTCCGTAGCTCGCTCCATCATACCAGAAAATGGAGTCTTAGTCATTTTACCCATCAGACATGCTTTGCATCTTTCAAGTGATTCAAAATCAAGTGATTCAAGAAGTCCATCGGAATGGAGTTTCTTCATACGCTTCACTCCAATGTGACCAAGACGACAGTGCCACGTATAGGTCGAGTTATCGCTTAATTTCAAACGTTTAGCTTCAATGTTGTTAATATGTGTATTTCCACTATCGAGATTCAATAAGAATAGACCATCTATCAAAGGTGCATGTGCATAAAACATATTACTCATATAAATCGAACAACCATTATTCTCTGACTTAAACAAGTAACCGTCTCGCAATAAACAAGATCCCGATATAATGTTCATGCTCAACGCAGGCACCAAATAACAATTATTTAAGTATAAAACTAATCCCGATGGTAGATGAAGAGGTAGCGTGCCGACCGCGATCACATCAACCTTTGATCCATTTCCTACGCGCATCGTCACCTCGTTCTTCGCTAGCTTCCGTTTATTCTGCAGCACCTATTTCGAGTTACAAATATGAGCAACCGAACCAGTATCAAATACCCATGCACTACTACGAGTACTAGTGAGATACACATCAATAACATGTATATCGGATATACCTTTCTTCTTGATGTTGCCGTTCTTCAAATCCGCCAAGTAGTTTGGGCAATTCCGCTTCCAGTGACCTTCTCCCTTGCAGTAAAAGCACTCAGTATCAGGCTTAGGTCCAGCCTTGGTCTTCTTCATCGGTGCGGTAACTTTCTTACCACCCTTCTTGAAGTGTCCCTTTTGCTTAGACTTGCCTTTCTTGAATTTGGTGGTCTTATTGACCATCAACACTTGGTGCTATTTCTTGATCTCCACTTCTGCAGACTTCAACATGGAGAAGAGTTCTGGCAACGTCTTCTCCATGTTTTGCATATTGTAGTTCACCACAAAGTTCTTGTAACTTGGTGGTAGTGATTGGAGGACACGATGTATCCCCAAAGAATTGGGAATCACTATACCCAAACTTTGGAGTTTGTTTGCATGCCCAGACATCTTAAGCACATGCTCACTGACGGAGCTGCCCTCTTCCATCTTGCAGTTAAAGAACTTTTCAGAAGCCTCATAACTCTCAACTGCCGCGTGAGCCTCAAATATCATTTTGAGTTCACGGACAATATCATGTGGGTCTGAATTCTCAAACCTTTTCTGAAGCTCCGATTCCAAACCATACAAGATAGCACACTGAACTGGGGAGTACTGATTCTTCCGAGTGAGGTAAACATTCTTTACTTCATCGGTAGCATCAGCTGCAGGCGGGTCACCCAGCGGTGCATCCAGCACATAGGTCAAATTACCAGCATTGAGGACAATCCTCAAATTTCGGAACCAATCCGCGAAGTTGCTTCCATTGTTTTTCAACTTTTCTTTCTCTAGGAACGCATTAAAATTGATGGTAGGGGCCGCCATTGATCTACAACATATTTGCAATATTTAGAGTAAGTTTATGACAAATTGAGTTCTAATTAATAGTTAAATTAATCTAGGTGAACTCCCACTCAAAACAATATCCCTCACATTGTTTTAGTGATCACACGAACCAAATCCACCACACCAAAACCGATCATCACGAGAGTTGATGTAGCTTCAATGGCGAACAATCGACATGTTCATCATATCTACTATATGATTCATGCTTTACCTTTCGGTGATCCGTGTTCTGAGACCATGTCTGTACATGCTAGGCTCGTCAAGATCAAACCTTAGTTTCCGCATGAGCAAATTTGGCTTGCTCATGTTGTATACACTTGCAGAATCTATCACACCCGATCATCACGTGGTGCTTCGAAACAACAAGCTTTAGCAACGGTGCTCACTAAGGATGAACACTTTAGAACTTGAAATTTATGTGCATGAGGGATCATCTTATAATGCTACCGTCGTTAACTAAGCAATACAAGATGCATAAAGGATTAACATCACATGCAATTCATAATATGTGATATGATATGGCCTTTCTACTTTGTGCTTCTGATCTCCATCTTCAAGCACGAACATGATCTCCATCATCACCGGCATTGCATCAAGGTCAATGACGCTGCTCCATGGTTGTCGTCCACCAGCTTCAACTATTACAACTACTTTGAATAGACACGTGGGTCTTAACAAAAATTAAAGACAACCATATGGATCCTGCCGGTTGCCAACTTATAATAAGTAACATTGCATACATCAAATATAATCAAATCATGGCCATATCACATCACAGCACACCCCTGCAAAACAAAGTTAGACGCCTCTAATTTATTTGCATGTTTTACGTGGTTTGGGGCTTTCAATAAGTGTCGATCTAACTTACGAACAAGAACCACAACGTTGATGTTTGAACTATCAAGTGCCTGTTGTAAATTGGATCTATACTATAATGGGAGAGACAGACACCCGCAAAGCCACTTATGCAATACAAGTTGCATGTTGAGCGTGGAGCAAGTCTCATGAATGATGTCATGTAAGGTTAGCCCGGGCCGCTTCATCCCATCATACCGCAAGATGCAAAGTACACAAGAAGCAATTGATAATAAAAGCACCACCGCCCACAATGACCATTGTGTTCTACTCGTGCAACAGATCTACATATAAACCTGGCTCTGATACCACTGTAGGGGTTCGTAGCATGGAAAACAAAAAAATTCTATCGCATGCAAACAAACAAGCCAAGACCTATCTACTAGATTGTAGCAACGATTCGATGGAATAACTCACCCTCGAAGATTCCAAAGTGTTTAACGAGAGCGGATTCTCGTGGGTGATGTAGTCATACTCTTGCCGATCTCAAGATCGCGTAGACGATCCTTCCGGTGTCGCGTTCCGGCAGCGCTTCCGCAGTCGGTCACACGTTCGGTACTCGATGAAGACCTTCCTCTTCCTTGTTCCAGCAGGCAGCGGAGGTTGTAGCACTCTCCTCGCGATTCCGGCAGCACGACGGCGTGGTACCGGAAGTAGAGGGGAGATCTCGCAGGGCTTCGCCTTAAGCCGGAGCGAGTATGGTGGACTATGAGAGAGGCCTCGGTGATCTAGGGTTTAGACACACCAAGGAGAGAGGGCTAGGCCGACGGCTAGGGCTTGGGGAAGCCCAAGTCGGCGGCTAGGGTTTGCCCTAGGCGGCGGCAGCAGCAGGAGGTGGTGGCGCCGGCGGCTTGGGGCTAGGGTTTGGAGAGGGCAAGGTGTAGGTCTAGGTGGGGCAGCCCTGCCCCTCCTTATATAGGTGGGAGGGCGCAGCCAAGGGGAGGGGAGTCCCTCCCCAACTCGGCCTCCTTGGCCGGCGGTGGAGGGAGAGGGACTTCCTCCCCAAGTAGGTTTCCTACTCTCCCTCCACCAAACAAAATAGCCGTTTGACTTTTCAAATTGGCGTTTGACTTTTCAAACTAGGATTTGATTTATCCCTTTATTTTTTTCAGCGATGACATCTAGTACATGATCCAACCATTCCAAATTGTTATGACACATTCATGTACCCTTCCCCTCCGGAGTGCCGGACATTCCGGAACCTTCTAGAATATTCCCGATGAAAACACCGGAACCATTCTCCATCCCCGAAACAGGACTTTCCTTATATGAATCTTATTCTCCGGACCATTCCGGATCTCCTCGTGATATCCTTGATCCCATCCGAGACTCCGAATAACATTCGGTCTCTTACTCATCATTCCATAACTACTCAACAACATCGAATCCTTAAGTGTGTCTCCCTACGGTTCGTGAATTATGCAGACATGATCGAGACATCTCTCCGATCAATAACCAATAGAGGAATCTAGAAATTCATATGGTTCCCACATATTTCTACGATTACTTTGCGATCGAATGAACCACTTACAAACGATACCAATTTCCTTTTGTCTCGCGATAGTTTACTTATCCGAGGTTTTGATCGTCGGTATCTCTGCATACCTAGTTCAACCTTGTTACTGATAAGTACTCTTTTCTCGTTCCCGTGATATGTGATCCCTTGTGAGCCAGTCACATGCTTGCAAGCTAATCGGATGACATTCCACCGAGAGGGCCCAGAGTATATCTATCCGTCATATGGATGGACAAATCCCACTCTTGATCCATGTGTCTCAACTCATACTTTCCGAACACTCAATGCCACCTTTATAGCCACCTAGTTACGACGTGGTGTTTGATGTCATCAAAGCATCCTTCCGGTGATGGTGATAAGCATGATCTCATGGTCGAAGGAATTAGGTTACTATGTATCAGAAAGCATATAGCAATTGAACTATTAAAATGACTTGATCTTTATTGTCACATCCCAAGATTTTCCAAATCTTGTAAAGTGAAAAATAAATGAATAAAATAAAACTTTGTTGATTTTTCAGAGTGAGAAGAAACTTTTTGAATCCATTTGGAAACTTTCAAAACCTATTTGGATCAAATAAAATCCTAAAGGGATTTAAAAAGTTAAATAAACAATAAACTTCAAAATATTTAAAATTACTATTTTGGATCTTTCAATAAAAGATTTGGTTTTCAAAAGAAAAGGTAGATTTATAAATAAGGATTATTTTATGGAGCCAAAATAAACCTTGGTCAAGCTTTTAAAATAAAACATTTTGTTTTGATAAAAATAGTAAAAGTTTATTTAAACAAAATAATAAGGATTTAATATCCAATTTTATTTAAGTAAAGGCTTCTCCCATTTTAAATAAACACTAAAACTTATTTATTTATTTTAAATAAGTTTTCTAAGTATTTTATATTCTCAAATAAAATCTACTGAAGTGTTTTGGCTTTGTTTTAGATTTCAAAATAAAGATTTTAATAAAACAAATCCTATTTGATTTAATAACTAAGGTCCATTTTATTTAATTATTAATGGACCCTAAAATAAAAATGTTATCTTATTTAAACAAGTTTTCCAAATATATTATATTTTCAAATAAAACCTAATGTTTTGGTTTTGATAATATTTAGTTTTCAAATGGAGATTTTATTAAATAAATCAAAACCTATTTGGATTAATAATTAAAGGTCTATTTTATTTAATTATTAAATAGATCCTAAAAATAATAAAAAAAATTATTTTGTTTTGGGAATTGGTTTATGTTGTTAAACAGAACCAAATTCAATTGCAAAGTGTGGTGGATGTTTGAATTAATTTGAATGCTTGATTGATTGTTGAATTTCAAAACAGAAATTGAATTTGGAAAAAGAAAAAGATTCAGACAGGAAAAAAATGTGAGAACAGACTGACCCAACCCAACTAGGCCCAACAGCCCATTCCAGCCCAACTCCTTTTCCCCATGCACGAATCGTTTTACACCCATTCTCGCACCCGCGCAGACACCGACTGGTGGACCCAACCCTCCTCTCCTCTTTCATGCTCACAAAGGACCCCACCCCTCCTGTTCGTCCTTTCCACCCGCCGCTGACCACGCCGCGGCCATTGCTGCCATTGAAAGCTCGCGATCAATTCGCCATAATGCCGCGCCTTAACCTCGCTGCGACCACGCACGATAAATCGTCTCCCTCTCCTCTCTAGTTCCCCTCTGTCGCCCCACCTCGACACGCCCCCAGGCTGTTGAATTTTGCTCAAACACCGCCACTGTCCGACGACGCTCCGGCGAGAATTCCGGCAACCCCACGCCACCACTTGCCTCCTCGAGCACGCAACTGTGATCCCCATCTCCTGGCGGACCTGCCCGCATCGCCAGCTCGCTCGCGTGCGCCCCTGAGCCTCGGCAACGACAACTCCCAGCGCCGCCACCGTCTGGTTTAACTCCGGCGAGTGCCCCAGGTAGTTTCTGTCTGCCCCTTCCCCTCTCGTTCACGCATGCAAGTTCTACTCTCCCTCACGCGTTTAACAGACCCCTTGTCTCGTCCTCCTGTGCCTTGTAGCCTCGCCTCCGTCATCAACCAGAGCGTGCCCGACACCGAGCGAACTCCGGTGAGCAATCACCACCACATGCGAGCGCCCCTCCGTCTACAACCAACACGTCGAGCTTCCCCACGTCCTTGCGATCACGGTGAGCCTCTCCTCCCCTTCTGTAGAGGGAGTGTCCCAACCTTTATTAACATAAGGTGGTGTCCCCTGTGTTTACAATGCTAGTCCCTGGATCAATAGCTAGCAGCCACAGTTTAGATGTAATATCAAGAAACAAAGGTCATAATATAACTTTATAACCAGGAATAACATAATTTTATTACATCATACATAGCTCATTTGGCTGTTACATTACATTGCAGCGGAATAACTATAGTCATGGGGTCCTTCATCTTCAAAGTGCCACAGGCAGATGTTGGTTGTAGACTTTGTAATCCTAATCAAACAATCTTCACTAAAATCAATCAAACCTGCAACATTACAAGTTACAGCCACAAGGGTCAATACATTTGAATTGTATTGGCAAGTGATACTATGGTAATATAGTGGAGTCTAACATCTATATGCATTTGGCTAAGTGGAGTTGAGGCTTGCATTGCTCAAAATATATTTTTCCTTAACATTTGAAAACACTAAGTTTTTGTTTTGACAAAATCTTTTCCAAGACAACTCTCAATCAAAGATTGAAGATTTCAAAAACCCTTGTTCAAACCACAAGATTTTAACTTAGAAATTTGAATGATGAGATCCTTGATTGCTTCCATGTCTTGATGCTCAAATTGTCCTTTACCAGGGACATGGCTAAGTACTTAGGTTTTACACTCTGCAGAGGTGGTGCACTTTCCCCACAAGACTTGGTTTCCCAAGACAAGATCTTTCAGAAGCTTTCCCTTAGACCAAAATGGACGCGCTCCAACCTATCAAAAACTACCACCCACTATCCATATGGCTAAGTTCTTGCAACCTATATGATCATGGCAGAGCCCATATTGCCAAGTGGTTGCACTTGAAGCTTCTCAGCATTTGACATCTCAAATCTCTTTGTTCCTGGGTGGCAATCCACAAGTGAGATACACAAGGTTCACCAGTCCCCTGGCCTTGTTTAACCACTCAACCAAAAAAACCACCAAGCAAGTCCCATTCCACCTAGGTGATTCATTAACTTAGTTGTTTTATTACACAAAACACAAGTCCTCAGACTTAGAATATTTTTCCATAGTGTGAATATATATTCCACCCATGTTTTCTATTAGCTAGGCTAAGCTTGATAGTAGTAGGAATCTTAATTTAGGAAAATCCTACTAAGGATTCATCTACTAGGTTTTCCTATAGCAAGGTTTATACTTAGCAAAATTCCATGCAAGTTTTACTTAGAAAATCACTAATGCATAGTGAAAGTAATGGGACAAAAGTATGAAGCATCACTTGCCTTTTTGGTAGAGGGTATAAGTTCACTCCTTGTCCTTGCAACAATCACACTCTTCAAGTCACTACAATTCAATCAAGCAAGGCACAAGTTCAATCTACCAATCAAGCAAAACAACACACATAAAATAACAAAGTCAAAGTAATGCATGCAAGCATGCCAAGCTTTGTTTTTTTGAAAATATGGTTCCTAGTGGGTCATAGACATCTGGGTACACCTAATGGTCATTTTGTGAAGTGGCAAAGTCACTTGCAAGAGGTTTCACTTTCTAAACCATTTTCAAAACAAAGTATCATTTTATGTGGTGAAGAAATATTTTTACTAAGGCATTAATCTCTAAGGTTCACCAAATTCATTTTCAACTTATAAAACTTGGTATTTGGGGTCTGAGAGTTTAAAACAAAACATTTCCCAAAGTTTTTATACCAAAACTATTTTTAATAAATAATCCACATTTCTATTTGACTAGAAATGGTTTTAAATCAAAGAATCATTCTTTTCCTTCACCAAATACATTTTTGAAACCACAAAGTGTTTCTTATGGTCAGTAGGTTCAAATCACACCATTTGCCAAAGATTTTATCCCCAAATTCATTTTTAAACAATTTTTACATCCTTAACAAGCATACAAATGTTTCTGCAAAAACAACCATTTTTCCAGAAGCTTTTTACTAAACAAAAGGCATGGTTGGCTAGGGCTTGTCTTGCTGATTCCATTGGTATAAAATTTGTAATTTTTGGACGTGTGGTTTAAAAGTTACACCAATTACAAATTTGCATTCTAATCAGATCAAAAATCTGTTTTAAATCGAACCCAGTCCACGTGGCTGTTTCTGATTCGTCAATACCCTTTCGGTTGGATCGACTGCTCTGGCGCGTTAGATCAAGTCAGATCATGCGGCACAGAACGCATACCCCTTCGGTTTTAAGTGGACCTATCTAAGCCTCAGGATCAAGATCCAACGGTCCTAATCTAATGACCTAGACCGGGCGGCGCTGGACTCTGACGCGCGGCGGCGGCGGCTTGTCAGTGGCGTCGCCGGCGTTGCAGGAAGCGAGAAGGAGGGAGAGGGTGCTCACCTGGTTCGCTGAATGTTGCTGATACTCAACGTGCTCTTGGGGAAGCAGGGGGCGCACGAGGGTAGTGATAATTCCTCGCCGAAGTGGGGCTGCGCCTCGGCCAAGCTCAGTCGTCGTCGAGGACGGCGCTAGGGATCACTCGGAGGCAAACGAAATGCACGGTCAGATGCGCCAAGACACGGCGAAGGTGTGTGCATGAACGAGAGGGGTCGGGGTAGTCTGGTTTACCAGAGATATTCCGCCGGAGTAGTCGCGTCGTCGGTGGTGCTCAGATGTTTGACAAAGCCGAGCGTCTGGAGTGTCCGCGGCCAAGCAGTTGACGCAGGGAGGTACGCCAGGCAATGTAGAACAAGCTCGCGTGCAGAGGGAGTTGAGGGGCGGCGAGGCGTGGCCGGAATTTCCCGCGGAGCTCGCCGGAGTCAGAGGTGATGCGGCTCCAAATTGGAACAGCCCTGAGGCAGAGAGGGTCGGGCGAGAGAGGGGAAAGAGAGAGGGGACACAGGCGAGTTATCGAGCGTGATTGATGGCAGACATTACTTGCTGCATTGACGAGAATTACTCCCGCGAGATCAATGCAGAAACGGGGGAAGGAAGTGGTCGCAGGGTGAGGACGATGAACAGGAGGGGTGGGTCCTGGCTGTCTGCGAGAGAGAGAGCTCGAGTGTGGGGTCCAGTCGTCCGTGTCCTCGCGGGTTGCTTATGTGGTGAAGAAAACGGTTCGGGGGCGAGGGAACAGGTGGGCTAGGTGGGCTGTTAGGTTGGAGCTGGGCCAGATGGTTGGGCTGCTCTATTTTTTTTTTCTGTCTGAAACCTTTTTCTTTTTCCAAAACTATTTTCTGTTTTGAATTTCAATCAACTAGTCAAACATTCAAATAATCCAAACAATCACTACACTTGTAATGAGTTTTTGGTTCTGTTTATCAACATAAATCAAATCCCAAAATAAAATAATATTTTTATTCATTTTAGGATCCATTCATTAAAATAAAATGGACTTTTAGTTATTTAATAAAATAGGGTTTGATTTATTTAATAAAAACTCCATTTGAAAACCAAATATTTTCAAAACCAAATCAGTAGGTTTTATTTAATAAATAAAAGAATACTTGGAAAGCTTGTTTTAAAATAAAATAACATTTTTGTTATAGGGTCCATTAATAATTATATAAAATGGACCTTAGTTAATAAATCAAATAGGATTTGTTTTATTAAAACTTTATTTTGAAATCTAAAATAAAACCAAAACATTTCAGTAGGTTTTATTTGAGAATACAAAATACTTGAAGAACTTATTTAAAATAAAATAAAATAAAACAAATAAGTTTTGGTGTTTATTTAAAATGGGAAAAGCCTTTACTTAAATAAAATTGGATATTAAATCCTTATTATTTATTTAAACAAACCTTTGCCCTTTTAATCAAAGCAAACCATTTTAATTCAAAAGATTGGCCAAGGTTTAATTTGGCTAAATAAAATAATCTTTATTTATAAATCCCTTTTCTTTTGAAAACCAAATCCTTTTATTAAAAGATCAGAAATAGTAATTCCAAAATATTTTATTTTCCTTTAATAAATGTTTTATCTTTTTTAATCCCTTTAGGATTTTATTTAATCAAAATAGGTTTGAAGATTCCTATTGGAATTCAAAAAGTTTCTTCTGGCCCTGAAAATCAAACAAAGTTTTACTTTATTCATTTATTTTTCACATTACAAGATTTGGAAAATCTTGGGATGTGACACCTTCTCTCGCTTCCTGTTACACCAGCGCCGCCGCCATCTGACCGTGTGCCGCCGCCAGCCGCCGTCAGCGCCGCCCGAGTAAGGTCGATCAGATTGTCACCGTTAGATTTTAATCCTGCGGTTGTAATTAGAATAGAGCGAAGCGGTAAGAGCACGCCTGAGCCGTGCGATATCAGTTAGATCCAACGGTCTGCAGCACGTGATCCAGATGAACCGGTACCGCCCAATAGGAACTTGACGCGTGGCCAGTTTCTATTTAAAACAGATTTTGAAATCAGAATTAGATGCAATTTTGAAAACCTTGTAACTTTAGTTCTACATGTCCAAATTTTGCAAACTTTATATCATTGGAATCAGTGGAACAAGCCCTATCCAACCATGCCATTTGTTTAGTAAAAAGCTTCTGTAAAAATGTTTGTTTTTGCAGAAACATTTGTATGCTTGTTTAGGATATAATTTTTTTACAAAATCGATTTTGGGGATAAAATCTTTGGCAAATAGTGTGATTTGAACCTACTGACCATAGGAAACACTTTGTGAATTCAAAAATGAATTTGGTGAAACAAAATAATGATTCTTTGATTTAAAACCATTTCTAGTCAAATAGAAATGTGGTTTATTTATTAAAAATGGTTTTGGAAGAAAACCTTTGGAAAATGTTTTTTTTTAACTCTCTGACCCCAAACACCAAGTTTTATGGTTTGAAAACATATTTGGTGAACCCTTTAGATTAATGCCTTAGTAAAAATATTTCTACACCACATAAAATGATACTTTGTTTTGAAAAAGGTTTAGGAAGTGAAATCCCTTGCAAATGACTTTTGCCACTTTATAAAATGACCAATAGGTGTTTTCAAATGTTCATGACCCATTAGGAACCACTTTTTGAAATAAAACAAAGCTTGGCATGCTTGCATGCATTACTTTGACTTTATGATTTTATGTGATTGTTTTGCTTGAATGGTAGATTGAACTTGTGCCTTGCTTGATTGAATTGTAGTGACTTGAAGAGTGTGATTGTAGCAAGGACAAGGAGTGAACCTATACTCTACCAAAAAGGCAAGTGATGCTTCATACTTTTTGTCCCATTACTTTCACTATGCATTAGTGATTTTCTCTAAGTAAATCTTGCATGGAAATTTTGCCAAGTATAAACCTTGCTATAGAAAAACCTAGTAGATGAAACCTTAGTAGAAAATTCCTAAGTTAAGACTCCTACTACTATCATGCTTAGCTTAGCTAATAGAAAACAAGGGTGGAAATATATTCACACTATGGAAAATTTCTAAGTCTGAGGACTTGTGTTTTTGTTTAATAAAACAACTAAGTTAATGAATCACCTGGGTGGAATGGTAATTGCTTGGTGGTTTTTGGTTGAGTGGTTCACAAGGCCCATGTCTATGGTTGACCTTGTGTATCTCACTTGTGGATGGCCACCCAGGAACAAAGAGATTTGAGATGTCAAATGTTGAGAAGCTTCAAGTGCAGCCACTTGGCATTATGGGCTCTGCCTGGATCATATAGGTTGCAAGAACTTAGCCATATGGATAGTGGGTGGTAGAGTTTGATAGGTTGGAACGCGTCCATTTTGGTCTAAGGGAAGGCTTCTGAAAGATCTTGTCTTGGGAAACCAAGTCTTGTGGGGAAAGTGCACAACCTCTGCAGAGTGTAAAATCTAAGTACTTATCCATGTCCCTGGTAAAGGACAATTTGAGCATCAAGACATGGAAGCAATCAAGGATCTCATCATTCAAATTTCTAAGTTAAAAACTTGTGGTTGAACAAGGGTTAAAGGATCTTCAATCTTTGATTGAGAAAAATGATTTTTTGTCAAGCAAAAACTTAGTGTTTTCAAAATAATAAGGAAAATCTATTTTGAGCAATGCAAGCCTCAAATCCACTTAGCAAAATGCATATAGATGATAGACTCCACTATACTGCCATAGTATCACTTGCCAATACAATTCAAATGTATTGACTCTTGTGGCTGTAACTTGTTATGTTGCAGGTTTGATTGATTTAGTGAAGTATGTTGATTATGTTGGAATTATGCCCTAGAGGCAATAATAAAGATGTTATTATTATAATTCTTGTTCATGATAATGTTTATATTCCATGCTAGAATTGTATTAAGCGGAAACTTTAATACTTGTGTGGTTTGTGAACAACACCGTGTCCCTAGTACACCTCTATGGACTAGCTCATTGATCAATGATGGTTAAGGTTTCCTAACCATAGACATGAGTTGTTAATTGATAATGAGATCATATCATTGGGAGAATGATATGATGGACAGACCCAAACTAAGCGAAGCAATTAGATCGTGTCATCGTGTTCGTCTTTGCGAAGCTTTTCTTATGTCAAATATTGTATTCCTTAGACCATGAGATAATACAACTCCCTGGTATCGGAAGAAAGCTTTGAGGTCATCAAACGTCATCCTATGAGAGGGTGATCATAAAGGTGTCTCTCAGGTGATCGGAAAGTATCTGTTGGGTTGTATGTATCGAGATGGGATTTGTCCCTCCCAAGTCGGAGAGATATACTTCAGGCCCACTCGGTAATCGATATCAACACCGCTTGCAAGCATGTGGTTAAGGAGTTAATCACAAAGTGATATCGGATTACAGAACGAGTAAAGTACTTGCTGTGAACGAGATTGAAGTAGGTATAACGGTACCGACGATCGAATCCCGGGCAAGTAAAATATCGCGAGACGAAGGGAATATATATATGGGATTGATTGAATCCTGGCATCGTGGTTCATCTGATATGATCATCGATGAATGTGTGGGAGTCAATATGGGTTTCCAGGCCCCGCTGTTGATTATTGATAGAAGATCATGTCTGCATATTCTCGAACCCGCAGGGTCACACACTTAACATGTCTCGACGCTAGGATAGATTGGATAATTGGTTTATGAGTTTTTGTTCGGAGTCTCGGATGGGATCCGGGACATCACGAGAGGTTCCGGAGTGGTCCGGAGAATAAGATTCATATAAGGCAGTGCAGTTTTTGGAGTTCGGAATTGTTCCGGGTTAATCGGTATTGTACCGAAAGCTTCTAGAACCTTCCGGAAGGGGACCAACGTGGCCCCACCTTCCGGGAGGGGGCATGGGCCTATGAGGGAGTTCCCTGGCCGCATTGGGCCAGGGGCACAAGGCCCCATAGGGCCCAGCCGGCCAAAGAGGGTTTAAACTCGAGATAGAGTTTCTAGAAGGGGGGTTTCCTTGCCCCCCACTCTTCCTCCTTTGGGGCCGCCGACCTTGGCTTGGGGGAGGGGCTAGGGCTGCGCACACCCCTCTATATAAAGAGGGCTGGGGGCTCACCTCCCCCCCACACCTTCCCCTCCAAGAGCTAGCCACCCTGCTGCCCTTCCTCTCTCCCTTCCGACTGTTTGTAGGTGAAGCCCTGCTACAGAAATTCTCCACCATATACACCACGCCGTCGTGTTGTAGATCCAATCCATCTCTCCACCATACTTGCTGGTCCGAGGAAGGAGGAGACGTCGAGGTGTTGCACGTGTGCATCTCACGGAGGCACCGCCACTTGTGGTGCTAGATCGGATCGGATCGCGAGGAGGAGAAGCGAGTACGACTACATCACCCACGTTCCGACGAACGTTCCGCTGTGCGAATCTTCAAGGGTATGAAGATCTAATCCAATCTCTCTCGTTGATTGCATCTCCTAGATTAGATCTTGGCTTTCCCTCTGTTCGCATCCGTAGAAAATTTTGATTTACTATGCCGCGAAACCCTTCAGTGGTATCAGAGCTAGATCTATGCGTAGATGTGTTTCACGAGTAGAACGCAACATGGTTGTTGCGGGCGTTGATGTTTTCTGTTGCAAGCCTCTTGTTTGTGTTCTTCTTATGACGCGGGATAGTGAGATTGAAGCGGTCCAGGCCAACCTTACGCGACGTCGTTCGCGAGACCGGCTCCGCACTTGACGTGTGGCTTGTTCCACACATGCTAGTGGATGTTAGTTTCTCTCACTATAGTTGTCATGGGATTAACACCGGAGTTTGGCAACCATAATATCACCGTTGTGGCTTTCCGTAGGTAAGAACCGTTCTTAGCATCTACTCCCATAAGCCACGTAAAACATGCAACAACAAAGTAGAGGCGTCTAACTTGTTTTTGCAGGGAGTGTTTTCTGTGATATGGTATGGCCCAAGATGTGATGTGTATAATGTATGCGATGATCATGTTTTGTAATGTTTCACGACTTGCATGTCGATGAGTACACAACCGGCAGGAGCCATATGGTTGTCTTTATAATTGTGTATGACCTGTGTGTCAACTTCTTATGCGCCATGTAATAGTTTCACTTTATCGCTAAGTAGTTAGCAATAGTTGTAGTTGCTATCCGTGGTGGAGGCAATCATGGTGGAGTGATGGAGATCATGCCGGCACGCACAAGATGGAGATCATTGCGCGAAGATTGGCTATACCATGTCACATAAAGTTATATGCATGTGATGTTTATCCTTTTATGTATCTTATTATGCTTAGATCACGACGGTAGCATTATAAGATGATTCCTCACTTAAAGATCAAGATAAAAACTGTGTTCTCCCCAAGTATGCACCGTTGCGAAAGTTCGTCGTGTCCAAGCATCACGTGATGATCGGGTGCTATAGACTCTACGCTCACATACAACGGGTGCAAGCCAGTTTTGCACACGCGGAAATACTTGGGTCTAACTTGACGAGCCTAGCATGTACAGACATGGCCTCGGAACACAAGAACCGAAAGGTTAAGCATGAGTCATATGAATGATATGATCGACACTTCGTTGTCCACCATTGAAACCACATCTCTTCTCGTGATGATCAGATTAGGTGTGGTGAATTTGGATCGTTTTCACTAAACAACTTGAGGGATGTTGAATTTAGTGGGAGTTCATCTAGTAATTTGATTAAGTTGAACTATTTATCATGAACATAGTCTAAATTGTACTTGCAAATACTGTAGATCACATGGCCAAGTCCAACTTCAACTTCAACGTTTTTGCTGAGATAGAAAAGCTTAGAAACAATGGGTCTAACTTCACCAAATGGTTCCGCATTCTGAGAATCATTCTCGCTGGCGGACAAAAGGACTATGTCCTTGAGAAAGCACTAGGTGACGCCCCTGCTATAGATGCGTCGGCTGATGAAAAAGCTGTTTATCAGTCGCGCAAGGATGATTATGATTTGATTAAGATCGCCATGTTGTATGCTATGGAATCGGATCTTCAAAATCGTTTTGAGGAGTTCGCCGAGCCCTTTGAGATTCTCGAGGAGCTGAAAAACATGTTTCAGACTCAAGCCCGTTCTGAGAGATATGAGATCTCTAAGAAATTATTTAACTACAAGATGGAGGAAGGGAGTTCCGTTAGTGAGCACGCCATTAAGATGTCGGGCTACACTCAACGCCTTGAGCAACTGGAATGCAAGATTCTAGAGGAGCTCAAGATTGACACTCCTAGCTACAAAAGTTTTGTAGTTGGTCACAATCAGATTGGTTCCACTGATATGATCACTAAGCTCTTTGCTAAGATGAAAGTAGCGGAGGTGAACATCAAAAAGAATAATCATGTGTTGATGGTCAACAATCCTCCCACCTTCAAGAAAGGTAAGGGTGCAAGGAAGCCCTTCAAGAAAGGCGGCGGCAAGCGCGTTGCCCCTGCTGAGAAGAAGCTCAGGTCTGGTCCTAAGTCGGACACTGAGTGCTTCTATTGCAAGGACAAGGGTCACTGGAAGCACAACTGTCCGAAGTACTTAGCGGACAAGAAGGCTGGCACCATCAAAGGTATATTTGATATACATGTTATTGATGTTTTCCTTACTAGTCCTCGTTGTAGTGCCTGGGTATTTGATACTGGTTCAGTTGCTAATATTTGTAACTCGAAACAGGAGCTACGGAATAGACGGCGGCTTGCGAGGGATGAGGTGATGATGCGCGTTGGCAATGGATCAAGAGTTGATGTGATGGCCGTCGGCACGCTCTCCTTAGTTTTACCTTCGGGATTAGTTTTAAACCTTAATAAATGTTATTATGTGCCTGCGTTGAGCATGAACATTATTTCTGGATCGTGTTTATTGCAAGACGGTTATTCATTTAAATCGGAGAATAATGGTTGTTCTATTTATATGAGTAACATCTTTTATGGTCATGCACCTCTTGTGAATGGTTTATTTCTTCTAAATCTCGAAAGGGATGAAACACACATCCATAACATTGAGGCTAAGAGATGCAAAGTAGATAGTGATAATACTACTTATTTGTGGCACTGTCGTCTAGGTCATATTGGTGTAAAGCGCATGAAGAAACTCCATTCTGATGGACTTTTGGAGTCTCTTGATTTTGAATCATTTGACACATGCGAACCATGCCTCATGGGCAATATGATCAAAACACCGTTCTCCGGTATGATGGAATGAGCAACGGACTTGTTGGAAATCATACATACCGATGTATGCGGACCGATGAGTGTTTCGACGCGCGGTGGATATCGCTATTTTCTCACTTTTACCGATGACTTAAGTAGGTATGGGTATATCTATTTAATGAAACATAAATCTGAAACGTTTGAAAAGTTCAAGGAATTTCAGAATGAAGTGGAGAACCATCGTAACAGAAAGATTAAGTTTCTACGATCCGATCCTAGGGGCGAATATTTGAGTTATGATTTTCTCACGCATCTTAAAGCAAGCGGAATTGTTTCGCAACTCACGCCACCCGGAACACCACAGCGCAATGGTGTGTCTGAATGCCGGAATCGAACCTTATTAGATATGGTCCGATCAATGATGTCTCTTACTGATTTGCCGTTATCATTTTGGGGTTATGCATTAGAAACCGCTGCATTCACTTTAAATAGGGCTCCATCTAAATCCGTTGAGACAACACCGTATGAACTATGGTTTGGTGCTAAACCTAAGTTGTCTTTTCTTAAAGTTTGGGGATGCGAAGATTACGTCAAGAAGTTGATGCCGGACAAGCTCGAACCCAAAGCGGAGAAATGCGTCTTCATAGGATACCCTAAGGAAACTATTGGGTATACCTTCTATCACAGAACCGAAGGCAAAGTGTTTGTCGCAAAGAACGGTTCCTTTCTTGAGAAGGAGTTTCTCTCGAAAGAAGTGAGTGGGAGGAAAGTAGAGCTAGACGAGGTTATTAAACCTTCTCTTGAATTGGAGAGTAGCGCAGAACCTGAAATTGTTCCAGTGCCGCCTGCACCAACAATAGAGGAAGCTAATGACAAGGATCATGAAGCTTCGGACGATGCTGCTACTGAACGTCGCAGGTCGACAAGGTCGCGTGCCCCTCCTAAGTGGTACGGCAACCCTGTCTTGACTGTCTTGTTAGTAGAAGACAGTGAACCTACGAACTATGAGGAAGCGATGATGAGCCCAGACTCTGAGAAATGGCTAGAAGCCATGAAATCCGAATTGGGATCCATGAGCGAAAACCAAGTATGGACTTTGGTGGACCCTCCTAGCGACCGAAAGGCCGTTGAGTGCAAATGGATCTTCAAGAAGAAAACGGACGCGGATGGTAATGTTACCGTCTATAAAGCACGGCTTGTCGCGAAAGGTTTTCGACAAGTTCAAGGTGTTGACTACGATGAGACTTTCTCTCCCGTAGCGATGTTTAAGTCCATTCGGATTTTATTAGCAATTGCTGCGTTTCATGATTATGAAATATGGCAGATGGATGTCAAGACTGCGTTCCTCAATGGCAACATTGATGAAGAGTTGTATATGATGCAACCCGAAGGTTTTGTCGATCCTAAGGATGCTGATAAAGTATGCAAACTTCAGCGTTCCATTTATGGACTGAAGCAAGCATCTCGGAGTTGGAACCTTCGTTTTGATCAAGTGATCAAGAGCTTTGGATTTGTTCCAAATTGCTACGAAGCTTGCATCTACAAGAAAGTGAGTGGGAGCTCGGTGACGTTTCTGGTACTATATGTGGATGACATATTGATTATCGGAAATGACATCAACATGCTTAACGATGTGAAGAGTTATTTGAACAAGTGTTTTTCAATGAAAGACCTAGGTGAAGCTGCTTATATATTGGGCATCAAAATCTATAGAGATAGACAAAGACGCCTGATAGCTTTAAGACAGAGTACATACCTAGACAAAGTTCTGAAAAGGTTCAGAATGGATAAGGCAAAGAAAGGTTCAGTGCCTATGTTGTCAGGTAAGATATTGAGCAAGGCTCAGTGTCCAGCTACGGTAAATGATAGGGAAGCTATGAGCAAAGTGCCTTATGCCTCGGCCATAGGTTCGATCATGTATGCCATGCTGTGTACTAGACCGGATGTGTCCAATTCTCTTAGTTTGACGAGCAGATATCAAAGTGATCCAGGAGTGGAACACTGGACAGCCGTGAAGAACATCCTAAAGTACCTGAATAGGACTAAAGAAATGTTCTTAGTCTATGGGGGTGATGAACAGCTCGTCGTAAAAGGTTACGTCGATGCTAGTTTCGACACCGACAAGGATGATTCTAAATCTCAGACAGGATACGTTTATATTTTGAATGGAGGAGCTGTGAGCTGGAGAAGCTGCAAGCAAAGCATGATCGCGGGATCTACAGTAGAAGCGGAATACATGGCTGCTGCAGAAGCGTCAAGTGAAGGAGTTTGGATTAGAAACTTCATCACTGAGCTTGGCGTGGTTCCAAGTTCATTGGACCCACTGGATATATTGTGTGACAACACTGGCGCCATAGCACTCGCTAAGGAACCAAGATATCATCCAAAGACCAAGCATATCAACCGCAAGTTTCATATAATCCGAGATTATATAGCAGATGGAGATCTGAAGATTAGCAAAGTACATACAGATCTGAATGTCGCAGATCCATTGACTAAACCTCTTCCACGTGTAAAACATGATCAGCACCTCAGTGCCATGGGTGTGAGATTGTTGCCAGATGTAAACTAGATTATTGACTCTAGTGCAAGTGGGAGACTGTTGGAATTATGCCCTAGAGGCAATAATAAAGATGTTATTATTATAATTCTTGTTCATGATAATGTTTATATTCCATGCTAGAATTGTATTAAGCGAAAACTTTAATACTTGTGTGGTTTGTGAACAACACCGTGTCCCTAGTACGCCTCTATGGACTAGCTCATTGATCAATGATGGTTAAGGTTTCCTAACCATAGACATGAGTTGTCAATTGATAATGAGATCATATCATTGGGAGAATGATATGATGGACAGACCCAAACTAAGCGAAGCAATTAGATCGTGTCATCGTGTTCGTCTTTGCGAAGCTTTTCTTATGTCAAATATTGTATTCCTTAGACCATGATATAATACAACTCCCTGGTATCGGAAGAAAGCTTTGAGGTCATCAAACGTCATCCTATGAGAGGGTGATCATAAAGGTGTCTCTCAGGTGATCGGAAAGTATCTGTTGGGTTGTATGTATCGAGATGGGATTTGTCCCTCCCAAGTCGGAGAGATATACTTCGGGCCCACTCGGTAATCGATATCAACGCCGCTTGCAAGCATGTGGTTAAGGAGTTAATCACAAAGTGATATCGGATTACGGAACGAGTAAAGTACTTGCTGTGAACGAGATTGAACTAGGTATGACGGTACTGACGATCGAATCTCGGGCAAGTAAAATATCGCGAGACGAAGGGAATATATATATGGGATTGATTGAATCCTGGCATCGTGGTTCATCTGATATGATGATCAATGAATGTGTGGGAGTCAATATGGGTTTCCAGGCCCCGCTGTTGATTATTGATAGAAGATCATGTCTGCATATTCTCGAACCCGCAGGGTCACACACTTAACGTGTCTCGACGCTAGGATAGATTGGATAATTGGTTTATGAGTTTTTTTTTGGAGTCTCGGATGGGATCCGGGACATCACGAGAGGTTCCGGAGTGGTCCGGAGAATAAGATTCATATAAGGCAGTGCAGTTTTTGGAGTTCGGAATTGTTCCGGGTTAATCGGTATTGTACCGGAAGCTTCTAGAACCTTCCGGAAGGGGACCAACGTGGCCCCACCTTCCAGGAGGGGGCATGGGCCTATGAGGGAGTGCCCTGGCCGCATTGGGCCAGGGGCACAAGGCCCCATAGGGCCCAGCCGGCCAAAGAGGGTTTAAACTCGAGATAGAGTTTCTAGAAGGGGGGTTTCCTTGCCCCCCACTCTTCCTCCTTTGGGGCCGCCGGCCTTGGCTTGGGGGAGGGGCTAGGGCTGCACACACCCCTCTATATAAAGAGGGCTGGGGGCGCACCTCCCTCCCACACCTTCCCCTCCAAGAGCTAGCCACCCTGCTGCCCTTCCTCTCTCCCTTCCGACTGTTTGTAGGTGAAGCCCTGCTGTAGAAATTCTCCACCATATACACCACGCCGTCGTGTTGTAGATCCAATCCATCTCTCCACCATACTTGCTGGTCCGAGGAAGGAGGAGACGTCGAGGTGTTGCACGTGTGCATCTCACGGAGGCACCGCCACTTGTGGTGCTAGATCGGATCGGATCGCGAGGAGGAGAAGCGAGTACGACTACATCACCCACGTTCCGACGAACGTTCCGCTGTGCGAATCTTCAAGGGTATGAAGATCTAATCCAATCTCTCTCATTGATTGCATCTCCTAGATTAGATCTTGGCTTTCCCTCTGTTCGCATCCGTAGAAAATTTTGATTTACTATGCCGCGAAACCCTTCAGATTAGGATTACAAAGTCTACAACCAACATGTCTGCCTGTGGCACTTTGAAGATGAAGGACCCCATGCTTATAGATATTCTGCTGCAATGTATTGTAATAGCCAAATGAGCTATGTAAAGATGTAATAATTTATTTTATTCCTGGTTATAAAGTTGTATTATGACCTTTGTTTCTTGATATTACATCTTAACTGTGGATGCTAGCTATTGATCCAGGGACTAGCATTGTAAACACAGGGGACTCTACCTTATTAAAGGTTGGGACCCTCTACATTTATGCTACGCTTATCTATAGGAGTATGTCCATCATACCATTCTCCTAATGATATGAACTTGTTGTTAATAACATCTCAATGTTCATGATAGGGAAACCACAATCATCTATTAACCAACAAGCTAGTATTATAAAGAGGCTTTACTAGGGACTCTAATTTAGTTTACAAATCACACAAGTATTAATGTTTCCTTGTTAATACTATTATAGCATGAATGTAAACATTTATCATAAACATAAAGATATAATAATAACTATATTTATTATTGCCTCTAGGGCATATCTCCAACAGAACGTTATCTGAAAACACCTTGAGGGGTGTGATCGTTTGTTTGGCCTGCTGTCCGAGAAGGGGAACGTCTGATTTTTTACTGATTGCAGTTTTGGTCCCGCTTGCACCTGTGCTTGCTTATTTTTTACCGCTTGCACTTTGCTCTTCGCCACTTCTTTCTGAAGTGTGCGTAGATAGTCATCTGGCTTATGGTGCAACTCATATTGTGATTTTGTGGTCAGAAAATCAATTGCATATGCCTTTTGCTTCTCGGTATACCGGAGCGGGCTCGGGTTTCTTCTTCTCAAAATGTGCCGCCACTTTGGCCTTTGCTATCGCTGCAGTTTCCGCATCAGTACGATCGTAAGGTCTGATGGGAAGATTCTGATGAGGCACTATTGGGAGGGGCGACATTTTCCGTTTTGGGTTGTCGCGTCCTTTAATACTCACTGACGGAGCACGCTTCCGCTTATTATCCTTAGCGGGCGGCGAAGACTGCTGAGCCTGCGACGAAGATCGAGAAGGACTCAGGATGTGGTGGTTGTAGTCATCATGGGGTGGGCTTCTTGGAGGTGATGGAGGTGGAGGTGGAGGTGAAGGAGACCTACGACGACTCGGAGGCGGTATTGTTATCCTTGGGACCAAGCCTGGAAACCGTATGTTGTTCTTGTCCCAGAGAATGATCCCACCAAGTACTTCTCCGAGTGTGATCTCACCTTCAGGTCCAGGGATGTCAAGCTCCATTGACTCCCACTCCTTTACGATTTGATCCACCCCGACTTTAGCATAGCCAGGTGGAAGGTGCCCCCGGTATATGCCATGGCTAGGCTGAGGATCCCCGGAGTGGCAGGTGACGATGACGATGATGATGACGATGACGAAGAAGACCCTGAAGCTGCGTACTATAGGACTAGGCATGATTATGACTAAAGGGGACGGCTTTAGTCCTGAGTGTTAGCTAGTCCCAGTTTTTAATATTAATAAATGTATTGTTAGTCCCGGTTTGTGGCTGGACCAGGACTAAAGGGGGCCTTTAGACCTGATTCCGTAGTCTCAGTTTTTAATATTAATAAATGTCTTGAGTGTTAGTCCTATTTTGTGGTTGGACCGGGACTAAAGGGGGTCTTTAGTTCCGATTCGTACTACGACTTTCCCAAACTATGAAGATGTTGTCCCGATTCGTACTTACCATGAAGATCTAATCTCCAAACACGTGCGGTCACATATTAGGGAGTGCCTCTATGACTAGTTTCTTGGAGATGCCGGAGGACTGGGCTCCGGCGGCATCTCCCTGAAATTGGCTGTAGTGGTGTCCCTGATCTCGAAGACCATCTTGCAGCTTGTAACTTCTCTAACTAGATCAATATGTTTCACATATTAGGGAGTGCCTCTATGACCAGTTTCTTGGAGATGCTGCAGGACTGGGCTCCGGCGGCATCTCCCTAAAACTGGCCGTAGTGGTGTCCCTGATCTTGAAGACCATCTTAGAGATACCTCAAACTGGCTAGAGGACTGGACTCACAAGGATGCCTATTTATAGTGTCGACACTCATGACATAATGTCGACACTCACCCCTATTATTAGTGCTCACTTGTGTTTTGTCCCGGTTGGTGTCTCTAACTGGGACTAAAGGTTCATCCAAATGGGACTAAAGGTTCAACCCCTATTATTAGTGCTGCCTGGCCCAGCCTGCCGCAATCCCTTCAGTCGCAGTTGGTTTCTCCAACCGGGACTAAAGGTTCAACCCCTATTATTAGTGTTGCCTGGCCCAGCCTACCGCAATCCCTTCAGTCGCGATTGGTTTCTCCAACTGGGACTAAAGGTTCAACCCCTATTATTAGTGCTGCCTGGCCCAGCCTGCCACAATACCTTCAGTCGCGGTTGGTTTCTCCTGTATGATTCACAATATGATTACATAAAAGGTTTAATATATTACATAGATCACCAACATCCCTATCTAGTGTTGTTCTTTTCTTATGCGTCGTAGCCATGGAGAATCTTCATCATTTAACAGGAGGCTTGGGTCAGTTTTCACTTTGAAGGGCGGGATTTCATGAAACTTATTATAATCTTCTGACATATCTGTCTTCTCATCCACTCCCACGATGTTTCTTTTCCCTGAAAGAACTATGTGGTGCTTTGGCTCATCGGACGATGTATTCTTTTGCTGATTTCTTTTTCTCGGTTTCATAGACATGTCCTTCACATAGAAAACCTGAGCCACATCGTTGGCTAGGATGAATGGTTCGTCCATGTACTCAAGATTGTTGAGATCCACTGTTATCATGTCATACTTTTCGTCTACATGTACCCCGCCTCCTGTCATCTTGACCCATTTGCACCGAAACAAAGGGACCTTAAAAGTACGTCCATACTCAAGTTCCCATATCTCCTCTAAGTACCCATAATATGTGTCCTTCTTCCCATTGTCATCTGTTGCATCAAAGCGGACACCACTGTTTTGGTTGGTGCTCTTTTTATCTTGGGCGATCGTGTAAAATGTATTACCATTTATCTTGTACCCTTGGAAAGTACATATAGTCAAAGATGGTAACCGTGCCAACAAGTACAGCTGATCTTCAATAGTATTGTTATTCATGAGATGTTTCTGCAACCAACTGCCAAAAGTGTCCTCGTGTTCCACTTTAATCGAGGAGTCAGGCTTCCCCGGGTTTTTCGAGCGTACAATAATCTTGTGTTTCTCGATATACGGAGCCACCAAGGTGGAATTGTGTAGAACTCTCCTCTGTTCCATAGCCCTTGGAGATGCTTCCTTCTGGCCTAGCACGGTTATGGACATATTTCTTTAAGACTCCCATGAACCTTTCGAAGTGGAACATATTGTGTAGAAACACAGGACCGAGAATTCTAATCTCTTCGACTAGGTGAACTAGGAGGTGCGTCATAATGTTGAAGAAAGATGGAGGGTACAACAACTCGAAGCTGACCAGACATTGTACCACATCAATCTGTAACCCTGATAGACTTTCTGGATCGATTACCTTCTGAGAAATTGCATTGAGGAATGCACATACCTTCACAATGGCTAGTCGAACATTTTCCGGTAGAATCCCCCTCAATGCAACCGGAAGCAATTGCGTCATAAACATGTGGCAGTCATGGGACGAGAAGCCAGACGGGACCTTGATACTAAAAAGGACTTCAAAAAATATTTCCTTCTCTTCCTTGGTAAGAGCATAGCTGGCAGGCCCTTGAAACTTCTCTGGATGCTTCTCGTCTCGTCCTTTATGACGCTGTTGGTCCTCCCGTGCTTCCGGTGTATCTTTTGACTTCCCATACAAGCCCAAGAAGCCTAGAATATTCATGCAAAGATTCTTTGCCAGGTGCATCACGTCGATTGCAGAGCGGACCTCATGGACTTCCCAATAGGGTAGCTCCCAAAATATAGATTTCTTCTTCCACATGGGTGCGCGTCCGTCGGCGTCTTTCAGAACAGGTTGACCTTCGGGACCCTTTCCAAATATTACATTTAAATCCTTGACCATACCAAATACATCAGCACCAGTACGGGGGGCAGGCTTCTTCCGGTGATCTGCCTCGCCATTGAAATGCTTGCCTTTTTTCCTTAAGGGATGTCTGGGCAGAACAAAATGATGATTGTACGCGTACACATTCTTCCTAGATTTATCCAGATATATACTTTCAGTCTCATCTAAATAGTGTGTGCATGCATTATATCCCTTGTTCGTATGTCCTGAGATGTTACTAAGAGCAGGCCAATATTTGATGGTTACGAATAGCAACGCTCATAGGTCGAATGGCTCCTGTTTGTGCTCATCCCACACACGTAAACCTGGTTTGGCCCACAACTATAAAAGTTCATCAACTAATGGCCTTAGGTACACATCAATGTCGTTGCTGGGTTGCTTCAGGCCTTGGATGAGCACTGGCATCATAATAAACTTCCGCTTCATGCACAACCAAGGAGGAAGGTTGTAGATACATAGAGTGACGAATCAGGTGTTGTGACTGCAGCTCTGCTCCCCAAAAGGATTCATGCCATTTGTACTTAGAACAAACCATAAGTTTCTTGCGTCACTAGCAAAGTCCAGGAAGTCTCTCTCTATTTTTCTCCACTGTCGACCATCAGCAAGGTGCCTCAACATCCCGTCTTTCTTATGTTCTTCCATGTGCCATCACAACAACTTGGCATGCTCTTTGTTTCTGAATAAACGTTTCAATCGTGGTATTATAGGAGCATACCACATCACCTTGGCAGGAACCCTCTTCCTGGGTGGCTTGCCATCAACATCACCAGGGTCATCTTTTCTGATCTTATACCGCAATGCAATGCATATCGTGCATTTATCCAAATTCTCGTACTTCTCACCGCGGTAGAGGATGCAGTCATTAGGGCACGCATGTATCTTCTGCACATCTAATCCTAGAGGGCAGACGAGCTTCTTTGCTTCGTATGTACTGGCGGGCAATTCGTTATTTCTTGGAAGAAACCTCTTCATGAGTACCAGCAACTTCTCAAATCCTGAGTTAGTCACATCGGTCTCTACCTTTCACTTCAGCAATTCCAGTGTGCAACTGATACGTCCAAAACGTATCTACTTTCTTGAACACTTTGCTATTGTTTCTT
Organism: Avena sativa; assembly: GCA_916181665.1. Classification (NCBI taxonomy): domain Eukaryota; kingdom Viridiplantae; phylum Streptophyta; class Magnoliopsida; order Poales; family Poaceae; genus Avena; species Avena sativa. The sequence continues at coordinate 34,095,876 of OV702300.1, read as the reverse complement.
CTCTAAACTTGTGTGATTTGGATACAACTAACACGGACTGACGCTGTTTTTAGTAGAATTACCTTGGTGTCTTGTTTTTGTGCAGAAAATGAACTATCAGGAAAAATCCCGGAAAATATGCCAAAAATTATATTTCACCAGAAGATCCACGAAGCCAGAAGGAGAGACGGAGGGGAGGCCTAGGGGGGCCAGACCCACCCTAGGTGCGGGCCCACCTGACCCCTCACCTTGTGCGGGTGTGGCCACCCCAGGCACCTCCCCGGCCTCCCTCTGCGCCTTTAAGTTGCCTTTCCACCTAAAAACCGAGTGGGGGTTTGATAGTTTTCCAGAAAAAGTTCCGCTTCGCTGCCGCCACCAGAAACCAAGATTCGGATCCAGAAACTCCGTTCTGGCACCATGTCGAGACGGAGAATTTAGAGAGGATCATCACCATCATCATCACCAACGCATCTCCATCAACCACTGATGTTTCCCTCATCCATGAGTGAGTAATCCCCCGCTGTAGGCTTGGGGATGGTAGGGATTGGAAGTGTTCTATGATGTATTCGAATAAGATCTGTTAGGGCATAGTGCCTAGTTTCTCTTGTGCTATTCGACTTTGTTGCAACTTTGTGTGCTTAATGCTTGTCACTAGGGCCCGAGTGCCATGATCTCAGATCTGAACTTATTATTGAATCATTATGGTAGTATTGTTTGTGATCTTATCTGCAAGTTGTGTACACATATCATTGTCCGGATCCAAAGGCCCCAAAGTGAAAATAATTGGGACAACCGGAGGGGATGGCTATGGTGTGAGGATCACATGTGTTCATGGAGTGTTAATGCTTTGCTCCGGTGTTCTATTAAAAGGAGCACCTTAATTGCCATTAGTTCCCTAGAGGCTCCGCTGCCACGGGCTGGCTGGACAAAAGATGTTGTGCAAGTACTCATTGCGAGCACGTATGACTATATTTGGACCAAATGCCTAGGATTGTTTAGTACTTGGATGCTTGTTATCATTTATCTTCAGTGCCCTAGATCTTGAAGTTACATGTTTAGACTCGTCCATGCAACGCCCGTCCATCCATCCCTATGCCTACCGCACTCGAATCCTACTATTACCGTTACTGTTATTATTGCTCATGTTTCACTGTTACTGTTGTTGTTGTTGCTTTGCTGTTGCTACTACCAAATTGTTGCTACTGGTAAAATTCTGTGAGCAAGAACTATTTCCAGGTGTAGTTGAACTGACAACTCAGTTGTTAAGGCTAGCAAGTATTCTTTGGCTCCCTTGTGTCGAATCAATAAATTGGGTAATACTACCCGCGAAGACTGTTGCGATCCCCTATAATTGTGGGTCATCAAGACTATTTTCTGGCATCGTTGCCGGGGAGCATAGCTTTATTTGTAAGTTCACTTGGATCTATTATTGTTCACTGCTACTCCTTTCATCATGGGGAAGTCTCGTGATGGAAAGTTCCATATTTTACCATCCACTACAAGAAGAGGTAAAGTCCTAAACACCTCTGCTGCTCTTGATTCACCGTCTGTTATAAGTAAGCTTGTCACACCACCACCACATACTCATGCTACACACACTGCTACTATTGCTGAGTCTGAAACTGCTTTTGATGCTCATGATGTTACTTCTACTATGCTTGATGCGAGTGGTTCATTAGGTCCTTTTATAGATGCTACTATGGTTTCTCTAGGAAATACCGAAACTCCTAGTGAAGACAATGTTACACCTGTTAGCTCACCTAGGGCTAGTGAGAGTTATGATATTAATGATGGTTACATTGAGTTCACTGATGATTTTGTTGAAGAGTGCCGAAACACACATGGTACTAGTGCTATTAAGAGTCTCCTTGCTAGACGTACTGTTATGCCTAAGTTGTCCTCTGATCTAAGTTTGCCACTTCTCCCATAGATATTAAAGATGTAGACTATGATTTCTCTCTTGATTTATCTTATTTAGATATTGTTGAGAAAGAACCTTTCTATGGGACTGAAAATGAGAGTGTTGTGGCTCATATGAATGAGCTTTCTACTATGAGTGCTTTATTCTCTGGTGATTTTAAGATGCGCAAGTACTTTGTTGCTAAGATCTTCCCTTTTTCACTAAAAGGAGAAGTGTCGTGGTGGAGGCACGGCAGATGCCATGGGTAGGCTAAAGTATGGGGCCAATGGATGCTAGAGGGATCTGGGGAGGGAAGATGTAGTTGATTCTACACACAGAAGACTAAGGCAAAGATCTTTATTTCTCCTTCCTTGGGCTACAAGTGCTCCTTGAGCTGTATACAGGGAGAAGAGAGGAACTTTACCAGCCTAACGGCTCTAACTTCAGTCGATGCTTGCTTCAGAGTCCAAGCCTCTCCTTATAAAGGAGAGCCTTGGGTTCCTCTAGGGCTGGCGTGGCAAGCATATTCGAGGAATATGCTTGTCCCAATATAGTAGTTCGGTGCCCCCCTTTCCCTGTCGCTCCCCTAATGACGGCAAGGTTCCAGAGGGCCCCTCCTGTGCGCCTCGGGCTTCTGGACTGTCACCTCCGTGACCTCCTTCTGCCTCTCTGTCGCTCTGCGTCTTTGTCTGTAGTGCTTGGCTTCGCTCAGATTCTCCCTAGCCTGCAGCTAGGGTTTGACTTCAGCTTCTCCTTCTCCTGCAAGCTTCGTATTATTCGGCCCTGCCTCCCGTAGTTCGGCCTGTCCTTCATCTGTATTAAGATAATTCGGTCTAACCCAGCCGAGTTACAAAGTATCTCGGCCGGGTAATGTCTTGTCATTACTATGAGGGTCCCGCCCTTTCCTATCTCGGCCGACCTCTACATGACTCGGCCGGCTCAGACAGTAACTCGGAAACAAGACGGGGAACATCCTTTCGTCTATCCCCATCTTTACCCTATCCGGGGTTATCTCCCCAATATTAGTCCCCGAAGCTGGTAGGGCCCCGCCGATAATCTCGGCCGGGTCGTAACAGTTTCATGACACACGTCCTGTATCGTTTTCGAGTTGCTCCTTGCTTGTTCGAGGTATCGTCGTATCTTCTCCTATACGCCTCGTCCTACGTGTCATCCCCATTATTACTTCTCTAGTTTTTTGTTCCTCTACAGTATTTTCTGACAGGCTACAGTTACTACTGTGCCTGTCACGCCGGCGCTGCGTCGCCTCGTGCTCCGTTTCTGCTTGGGATCGTGACCTTCTCTGCTTCTGTGTGGCCCTAGGTGTGGTTCCACTCAACGACGTGCGGCCGTGCCGCACACACGATCCACGCTGCCAACCGCCACACCCACGATCCCACTACCTTTCTTGCGGCTAGGTTATAAAGTGGGGCGCGGCACTGGAGGATTCACTTTCCCCCTTTCGTTCACCTGCGCCCTTCTTCTTCCTCTCGCTTCCGCGCCCGTTCGCAGCTCCGCCGCCACGCGTTCATCAGACTCTCTGACGGCAAGGACTCCGCCGCGTCGCTCCGTCTGCCTCGTCCGCGTTCGCTAGCTTCGGCGTCGTCGCCGGTGAGTCCTTTCCGGCCGCGCCGCCTAGGCTTTTTCCTAGATTTCTTTGTTTCGATTTTGTATTCGTGCGGCGGTTCTTCTCCTCCTCTGCCGCCGTTCCTGTGCAAAATCACGACGGGGCCTCGTAGCTCTAAACTTTCCTCCGCCGCCAGTTCTTCCTCCGTCGATCTTTCCGGCGAACCCATGTCTAGCTCCTTTAGTGGTGCCCTGGTAGAGGATGACGATGCTGGCTCTGGGCCCGAGCGAGGCTCGTGGCAAGGCTCCTCCGTTACACGCCGCGAGATCGAGTGGCTTATCCGAACTCGGAGGATTCCCGCCGAGGTCTCCTGTCGCTTACCCGGCAGCGAGTCCTCTCCAGATATTAGGGAGGGCGAGTATGTAGTTTTTATGTCACATTTCTCGTGCGGCTTTGGTCTCCCTCCTAGCGATTTTGCTAGAGAATTTCTCGACTACTTCGGCCTTCAGCCGCATCATCTTCCTGCAAATTCCATCGCTTCTCTTTCTGCTTTTATCTCCGCCTCGGAGGGATACTTCAGCCTATGGCCATCCGTGCACGTCTGGTCGAAGTTCTTCCAGATTCGTTCTAACGTAGTCCCTGACAAGTCTCTGCACCCTTCCGAGAAACTACTTACTCAATGTGGGGCAGCGTCCGTTACTCCTCGGAGGAAGTCTGTATTTCCTCGTGTCACCAGGTTAGAGTCGTGCAAGAAGTGGCACAAATCCTTCTTTTATGTCAAGAACAAAGGGACGGAGGACAAGATTCGGCTCCTTGCCTTCTCCATTGGTCCGCCTTCTAAGGTGAATTGGACTTATAATCCGAGGAAGAGTCACGCCTTGGCCGAGGCCTTTGAGATTCGGCTCAAAGAGCTGATCCGCGCCGGGTTATGCAGCGAAGATCTGATGGCTACCTTTATCAGTAGCCGAATCTGCCCATTCCAGAAGCGGACTCACAAACTGTGCTACATGAGCGGTCCTCTTGACCCTAACCGAGTCTCGACCGTGGAGCTGGACAACTATCTTATCTATAAGCGTGTCCGAGCTATCTTCAAGACGGAGATGCCTGAGGATTGGGCTTGGGGATTGAAACCGTTCACCCGCGATCGTCCGCCTCCCGAAGTAAGCTTAACCAATAATGCTCTGCTATCCAATTACTTTCGTAACAGTTTTCGCTAATTTTCTTTTTTCTTGTCTTGCAGAGGTTCGCAGAGCAGAAGAATGAGGATGCCGAAATTTTGTTGCTTCCGTGGCCTGCGGACCGGAGCACCCCGGATACTGGTGAGCCGGACTCTGAAGAGTTCGTCCCTAAGTCGGATCCTGCCCCAGCTCGAGCTCGTGGCAAGACCTCGGCCCACGAGGAGGAAGGTGATTCGGACGAGGTCCAAGTTCTTGAGGTAGTCGCCGCAATGCCTATTTCTTATGCATTTCCGGCTTCTACTTTCCCAGCTAATCCGGCCGGTCAGGTTCACGACACCGAGCCTATTGCTTCCCGACCCCCTGTTACCTCGGGGAAATGCGGGGCTCCTGCTAGTGCCTCAGAGGCGGCCCCCAAGAAACGAATGAAGAAATCTGCTCCGAATCCTCCCAGGCGCAAGACCATGCCTGGGGTCGCAGGGTAAGTTCCTTTTGCTCGTATTTCTTGTTTCTCTCTTTCTGTTTTTCATCCTGACACCCTTTTTTCTTTCTTATTTTCGCAGTGCTCCGCTTTCTGTTAAGCCCGGCGGTCCTAGCATGACTAGCCGCCCGATTCAGCAGCCGTCTCCTCCGCCCGTTGAAGATACTAGGATTCCCAGTCCTGCTCGTGTTGCCTCTCCTTCAGCTCCAAATCAGTCGCCCCCTCATCGCGACGTGCCTGAAACTCCTTTTGTCGACATCGATTCCACTCGGCCCTCCGAGATTTCCGTCGAACCCGTTGCCCCCTCTGTGGATCCGAGCGCCTCTATTGAGCCTCCATCTGCCCCAGCAGTCTCTACAGCAACTCCAGCCCCGACCGAAGAGGTTGTTATCTCGGCGCCTTCTGCGACCGTGACTCCTGCTGCTCCTAAAGACACCGTTCCCATTACCGAGGTATCGGCTCCTGCTGATGCCTCTTCTAAGGCAAGAAAAATTGTTGCCACCAAGGCCTCCTCTTCCCAGAAAGGTCTTGTCGGCTCTTCTCAGCCGAGTATTGCCGACGTGCTGCGCAAAGGAACTGCGCCTACCAAAGCCTCCGTTACCTCGGCTGCCAGCACCCAGCTTGCTCTTCATAAAAGCCCTGCGGCCGCAGTGGTTACACAACATGTCCGGGGTAAAGTCTTAACTCGGACGGCTAGTGGGAACAGCCTTGGCTCGCTGGTGGAGTATGCCAATAATTGGAATGCTGCTGATCAGTTTGAGGGTAATCCAATCAGTCAGCCCTTTCAGCTTTCCGACATCAGCGGCCGTTTCGATCAAGCTGCCAAGTTCATCCTTGACACTAACAAGATGAATGAGGTAATTGCTGTTTTGCAGAGTTTAGATTAGTTCTCCAGATGTTACTATATGCTCTAGTCCCCGAAACTTGCAAGGAAATAACTTGTTATATGCTTGGAAGTTTAATAATGCTTCACTTAATCTCATTTTATCTCTAGGGTTTGAATTTATATCCGACTAGATTTGTCTTGAAGTTTGCTTGACTTTCGTTTAAGTTGATCTTGAAATATTCAGCCACCTATATTTGGTTTTAGTCTCACTTGACTCGGATCTGTTTTAGCTTCGAATATCCAGCCACCTAGATCCGGGTTAAGTTTTGCTTGACTCGGATCTATCCTAGCTTCGAATATCCAGCCACCTAGATCCGGGTTAAGTTTTGCTTGACTCGGATTTGGCCTAGCTTCGAATATCCAGCCACCTAGATCCGGGTTAAGTTTTGCTTGACTCAGATCTGGCCTAGCTTCGAATATCCAGCCACCTAGATCCGGGTTAAGTTTTGCTTGACTTGGATCTGGTTTAGCTTCGAATATCCAGCCACCTAGATCCGGGTTAAGTTTTGCTTGACTCGGATCTGGCCTAGCTTCGAATATCCAGCCACCTAGATCCGGGTTAAGTTTTGCTTGACTCGGATCTGGTTTAGCTTCGAATATTCATTCATCGTTTTGCTCCATTGTTCAGGTTGCACATGACCGGCGGACTGCCGAATTTCAAAGGTTGCTTTTCTCGCACCGCAAACTGGAAGAAAAATATGAGAAAGTCCTTCCTGTGGTAAAAAAGGCTGGTAAGTTGATAGTTCCTTTTCGTCATTTTCAACATTCTTATTGTTTTGTCCGCGGGGTGTCGACTCACTTTTTTGGTGAACAGGTAATATCAATAATCTCAACATTCGTCTTGAGAAGAGAGTCAAGATCTTGGAAGGTTGGTTTCCCTTTTACCCTACACCTTTTCGCCCTTTAAAATATGCGCTAAACTTTTTTATTTCGTTTGGCTTTGGTAAAGCCGAGTTGCAAACCTTTGCAGCATCTCACCAAGATTGCACGCCCATGCCTGACGTGATGCTGCATTTTTTTAGAACAAAGCGCTACTCATTCGGCGCAGCTAAAAGAAAAAGATGATGAAATAGCTCGCCTGCGGGCCGAGGTGGAGACCCTTAAGCTCTCTCAGAAATCCGAACTAGAAAAGGTCGATCAGGAATTCTCTGAGGAGAAGAATCGGCTAGCTTTGGAGCTGCAGAAGAATAAAGAACTCCTCGAGGCTGTCGAACTGAAAACTCAGGGAATGAGCAAGGAAATCGCTCGCTTTGAGAAGAGCAAGATCGATTGGGCCAAAGACCTTCAGATAATGATGAGTTATATTCATCGTAAGCTTCTTAGCACGGTCGAATTATATTTTTCTCTTTGTCCCTGCTGCCACCTGACACATTCGTGTTATGCGCAGATCATTTTCCCGAAGCTAAGCCCGTGAGTTCTAAAGCGGTTCTTGCAGCTCGTGTGCGCCGAGGTGTCCCTGTTGCTGCTGACTCGGAGTATTCGATGGAGGATTTCCTGGTTGCTGTTGGTGCTGCAGTTGGTCCAATGAAGATTATGGGCCGGGATTTGGTGAAGGCAGCTATTAGAGCTTACCATGTTCTCTGGCCGAACACTTCTGGGACTCCTGATATCAATGAGGTCAAATTACTGGTGAAAAGACTGATGGCATCTGAGAAGCAACTAAGTCTCTGGAGGGAATCAGCCGGTCGCGCTGGCACTGATATGGCCCTTACTGTTATCATGTCATGGTATGAAGACATTTCTCTTGATATCCTGAGAAATTTGCGCACTGGTTCCCGTTGGGTTGAGGACCCCGCCTTTGTTGCTCTTCGGCAACTCTCGCGCCTTCCAGCTTGTTGAGTATGCCGATGTGCATACCTGGAATGAAGGTCCGAGTTTCCTTCCAAACCCGGACGATGAGGTCGTAGTTGAGGATGCCTCGGATAACAATTCAGCTGAGCAAGGGGAGGGTGAGGATGACTCGGCCACATCTGGTAGCTCCAGTTCAAGCTCGGACAGTGACGGCGATGCGCGGTCCTCCTCCAAAGGTACTGGGCACTCAATTGCACAAACTGATGCTCTTGAGCAGCCTCGGGCTTCCGCTGAAGTTGCACCTGGGTCTATGGAGGGCGAGGCAACCTCGGTCGAAGTTCCTCCTACGTCGGAGTGCCCAGCGCCTGATCAAGTTGCTGCCTCTCCAGCCAAAAATGTTTAAGTTATTTCTTATCCCTGGCATGCCGGGCGTATGATGTGCGCGAAACATTTGTCCGTTTTCTGTATGACCTGAATTTCTTTTGCCGTGTACTGCTGCGACATATATGTTTGTGGTTGTTATAATTTTGTTTAAGTGGGTTTTCGTCCGAATTCTTGCTTTGATGACCTGCGATTTCCTGATTTTAGGATGTATCCTTGTCTTTGTATTCTCGTGGTTTAGCCGAGTAGTCTAGGTGTGAGCTTCGAATATCATACAAGATTGATCTGCTCTGATTCTGAGTGTTGAAGTGTGATACCTTTCTTGTATCAAAGGTTGACTACTACTTTGGAACAATATATGGCAGTCCCCGAATCACTGCCTATCGCGCCGGAGTCTAGTATGTAAACCAAATTTCAGAAATAATATAAGACCAACGCCGAGGCGCTGCTCATGGTGTCGAGTTTTAGTGCTCAACATAAAACTGGAGCAGCATATGGCAGTCCCCGAGTCGCTGCTTTGGATGTCGAGGTTCAAATACATAATATGAAATTGAAATAACATACGGCAGTCCCCGAGTCATTGCTCTGGATGCCGAGGTTTAATGCATAAGATGAAATTGGAACAACATACGGCAGTCCCCGAGTCACTGCTCTGGATGCCGAGGTTTAATACATAAGATGACATTGAAATAACATACGGCAGTCCCCGAGTCACTGCTCTGGGTGTCGAGGTTCAAATACATAACATGAAATTGAAATAACATATGGCAGTCCCCGAGTCACTGCTCTGGATGCTGAGGTTCAAATACATAACATGAAATTGAAATAACATATGGCAGTCCCCGAGTCACTGCTCTGGATGCCGAGGTTTAATACATCATTGGTTCTTGACCTTGAGATATTATGCTACGAGTAAAATGGACGAAGCAAAGCTACATTCCATGGCCGCTTCGTTTCTTCGCCAGCTTTGTATGCCTTGTTCCTTCCGGGGGATTTAGCGTCGATTAGATAATAGGCATCGTTATGCAATGCTTTTCTCACGATGAATGGTCCCTCCCATGGAGGTGACAGCTTGTGCATGTCGGCCGTGCGTTGTACCAGTCGGAGGACTAAATCTCCTTCTTTGAATACCCTTGGATTCACCTTCTTGCTATGATATTGTCGCAAGTTCTGCTGATAAATAGTTGATCGTGATAGTGCTAGTTCTCTGGCTTCTTCTAGCAGGTCTACAGTATCTTGCCGAGCTATTTCGTTTACCTCTGAGGTTGTATACTGAGTAACTCTTGGCGAGTCATGTATTATGTCGGCTGGAAGCACGGCCTCTGCCCCGTATACCAGAAAGAATGGTGTATAACCTGTTGATCTATTCGGAGTAGTCCTGAGGCTCCATAATACGGCTGGGAGTTCCTCAATCCAACATCCTGCCGACCTTTGCAGTGGTTCAACAAGCCGTGGTTTTATTCCTGACAATACTAGTCCATTAGACCTTTCCACTTGCCCATTAGATGCTGGGTGAGCCACAGAGGCAACATCTAGTCTTATGTGTTTTTCTCCGCAAAATCTGGCGAATGCTCCTTCTGCAAAGTTTGTGCCATTATCTGTAATAATACTGTGCGGATACCCATATCTTAAACTAATAGCTTTGAGAAATTTCACTGCTGTGGGCCCATCGCATTTTTTTATTGGTTTCACTTCAATCCATTTTGTGAACTTGTCCACCATAACCAATATGTGGGTCATTCCCCCTCGGGCCGGCTTAAATGGTCCCACCATATCTAAGCCCCACACAGAAAATGGCCAAGTGATGGGTATTGTTTTTAACTCGGCTGATGGCATATGTATTTTGGTTGCATATCTCTGACAACCATTGCATTTCTCAACCAACTCTTTGGCTTCTTTCAACGCCGTCGGCCAATAAAATCCATGCCTGAATGCTTTGGCTACCAAGGCACGAGATGAGGCATGGTGTCCACATTCTCCTTGATGTATATCTAGGAGGATCTCCTGGCCTTCTGCCGAACTCACACACTTCTGCAATACGCTTGTGACGCTTCTTTTATATAGCTCATTGTTTATGATCGTATAAGCTTTTGCTCTCCTTACAGTTTGTCTTGCTAATACTTCATTGCTCGGCAACATCGCGTCTTTAAGGTAAGAGAGTATGGGTTGCGCCCATAGCGGTGTGACTTTTTCTGGTGTGGTCTCCCTGTCTATTTCCATGTTTTCTGCCGACATATTGTAGCATCCCAATTGTCTAACAATTGCAATGCTACTAGCCTAGTCTATATAGATGCTACTTCCTACATATAATTGTTGCATCATAATTATATCATGCTCATGTCATCATGCCACCTTGCATTTGAGCATCATATAAAACCCTTTTTGATTTGGTTCTTATCTCATATGCATTATTAATTGTATTTGCCTCTTGATATTGTATTTGGTTCTTGATATATTGCTTAATGCCCAAGTTGAGTTGGGGGCATATCTCTTATTATTCCACCACCTTTTTCTTTCACCACCTTATAATTCCACCATCCAACTAAATATGAGCTTGGCACTTATTGGTTTTATCTCTAGCTCATGTGGGTTGGGATGGATCCAATTCTTTTACCACATGCTCTCATCTTAGTATCATGTTGTTTTCACATTATTGATACATGAGAGCCACATGGCCACCTTTGCATGCCTTGTGAGTGGGACCCTTTCTTCTAGCTTCCATATGGTTTATCATGGAATCATGCTCATGTTGGAATAAGTTTGGGACTATTGATCATATAGTGGCATATACACACTAGCAAGTCCCATCCACAATCCAATGTGATCATTCCCATATACTCCACTTGGAAATCTTTCAAATTCCCTTGCTTGGGCCTTACTCCAATTTTGGGTTGCATAATAATAATGCCATGAAATAATATTGTTTTCACAAGAAATATCATGGCATTAAATATTTTGCATGGGCCATGCAAGTACCCTTTTAGCTTGTCATTTGGTTTTTCTTTGGTTTTGGTGGATCCTCTCCCTCTCTCTCTACCTTCATCTTTTTTTTGGCTTGGTCTATGTGGATCATGCTTAAACCACATCACCCTTGTCCTCTATTCTCTAGTCCCGATCTTGTTGGGGTTGGGTTTGTGCTTGGCTTGATCTTGACAAAAGAACACCCTAGCATCTAACCTCCCCCTCTCTTCGAAACCCTAAATCTACCCCTCCATCTCATCTAGTCTACCATCCCCTCTAAACCTAGCTCTAAGCTAAAACCTAGACCAAACCCTAAGTACCCCCCCCCCCTCATCTCTTCTCTCTCTAGCTTGGCCACCATGCCACCTAGCTACCCCCCAAACCCTAGTACCAACCTTAGACCGAGCTATGCCCCCTTCCCCTCCTACCCTAGCTCCAAACCTAGCCCTACCCGAGCCTCACCTCTCTCTCCCTAGCTCTCTCTCCCTGCCCTAGGGGCCCCCCAGCCCGAGCACCACCTCTCTGCCCTGCCCTACCCCACCTGGCAGCTTCCCTTACCCCTGCCCTAGCCATACCCCCTATACCCGAGCCTAGCTCCAACCCTAGCCCGAGCTCCATGTCACACCTCCCCCTCTCTCTCTCTGCCTAGTGGCCCCCCAGCCCGAACCTGCCCCTGCCTCCCTTGGCCTTGGCCGTCCCCACCTGCCAGCCCTGGCCCTGCCCTGACCTCCCAGCCGAGCACGTGAAGGAGAGGGAAGATAAAGGTGGCCGAGCCACCTTTACCCCCCAACCACTCCCCCACGGCACCACCTCCCTCCCCCGTCCCTATCTACCACCTCACGACGCTCCTCTGCTCGCCCAGATCCACCCCAACGCCGCTCCCCTCTCTCCCTGCCGTCCCTCACCACCGTCTACCCCCACCACCGGCAAAAACCCTCGGCCTCCACCACCCCGTCGCTTCCAGCCGGTGGCGTCGCGCTCGCTGGTGTCGAGGAAGACCGCAAGCCTCCCCTGCTTCACCTAGTACCCGCCGTCGAGGAAGAGGAGCGCCGGAGCCGCCAGTACCAGCGCCGCCGAGCCGAAACCCTAGCTCGCGGGGCCTCTGCATCCTCGTCGCCCTGCTGCTCGCCGTCCCGATCCAACGCCGTCAACACACTCCCGGTGAGCCCACGACCCCCCCTGACATGGTCCGCATCTCGGTAACCCCCTGGCCTCGCCGGACCTTGCGTCGAACGGCCTCTGTGCGCCGGCGTCGCGTGCGTCTGCTCGTCCCCGCAGCGCGCAGAAACCTTAGCTAGGCTCAGGCCGCTCTCCTGTCACCTAGCCCAAGCCACCGCAGCGGTAGCCGCTTCCGCGCGCGAGCCCTAGGTCGCGAGTTCGAGCCCGCCTCGCCGCGCCGCGCGTCGCGGACAGATCGGTCCTCTGCAGCGCGTGGAAGAAAAACAGTAGCGCTGCCGTTTTTGCCGATACCCCCCTGACGTTTTGCGTGTGCAACCCGCGGTCCACCAAGCCCCACCTGCCAGTCATCCCGAAGATCTTGCAGGAAACCCCCTGGCTTCTTTCAGCTTCAACCCGCGCTCCCCTCTGACCCCACATGGCAGTCTCTCTGGCGTTTTTGCAAAAAGGCTCCTACGCTTGTTTTGCATCAACCCGCAGTCCCCCTGAGCCACGTGGCGACCTCGAGCCCGGCCACTGTCGCGTGGGCCCGCGAAGCCTCTGGCCCACCTATCACTCTTTGTGGGTGGCTTAGATCGCGGTGGCAGAAGTTTCTGTGCGTCGGTGTCGCCTAGTCAGCAGCCGGCCCCGCTTGTCTGTGTCCTGGGCTAGGCTAGGCTGGGTAACAAAAGTTTCTGTTTCTGTTTTAAATTCAAATCTTTTCAAATTTATTTCAAATTCAAATTTAATTCTGTTTTTAAATAACTTTTAAAATATTAATCCAAATAATACAAATAATATATGTTTTCAATTCAGAAAAATATGAGGAATTCAAATATGCCATCTAAAATATATTTTGAACACTTAATTTTCCAAGTCTATTTAAATTACAACAAAATGCCCTTCCACCTTAAATAATTAATAACTTTTGATTTATAAATCCAAACCTAACAAATGATATGTCTAAAATGATTAGCTCGACGAGACCTTTCTGTTTATGCATTCCTTGGTTTGTTTTGAAGCATGCATCATATAAATATAAAGTATACAGCAACTAAAATGAGTATAAAATGAGCCCAAAACTCAATAAAATGATCTATTCTTGTATGCCACACCTCACCCATGCCATGCTACTTTAATGCCATGCAAATTGTGCATCATTCATCATGGCATGATTGTTTGCTTGGCGCATTTATTCATATGCTTGTGCACTTTATTTATGTTGGCCTTGTTTGTTTGGTTCTTCTTCGAATAGACGCTGAGCAGGGGATATACCAAGAGAACCAGGAGCACTACCCAGATCCATCCCTTGCTTCAACTGAGCTGCCAGGCAAGCACTACCACATGCTTGCATACATATAGTACCTATTGCCTCTATCTTATTCTTGCATCATTGGGTCGCGATTGCATTAATTTGAATCCCAAGTATTGCATAGCCTTTACTTTAAACCCCACCGAAGCTTGTTCCTCCATCCCATGAGCCATTACTACAGGAGTTGTTTGGGCCATGCGAGTCGTAGAACAGCATGTGTAGGGTATGTGAGTGTCTGATGGATAACGAGGTACCTAAACAACTTAACCTGAGTAGTAATGGGATAACTAATGAAAGTGGCATCGGTGAGCCATATTCGCTATTTGGTTTTTAGGCTCACTTGTGTCCCGTAAGACCCCGAGTACTTGATTCCTGTTCCAAGGATATTCGCGCTATCCACATCCGGGAGGCTTATGGACCCCCCTGAGCCAGAGCTTGATTCATTCTTATTTCTTGGGGCCACAAACTAGTTTGAGGTTTTATTTACAATCCTGTACTTATGCCATGCTTTACTGCTTTATTTAAATTGTGCGAGGTACTGCACACTGTACTGTTTAGGATCGTGGCCCGATTTCGCTGTATCGACAAGCCCAGCCACACTTTCGGGTTCCCAGTCGTTTACAGCCGCCTCCACAACCTTAAGCCCGTTTCGGAGCCGGCCGGCTTCGTTGCGGGATCTACTTAAAGGGGTGGCCCCCTGAAATATTTCTGAATCCTGCAATTGCTTTGTCGTGACTGTCTCGTTGGGTTTTGATTTGGTTTTTCCGAGGCATATCGAGTGTGTGTTGCTATTTGTGCACCCCTGCAGGGTAAAACTTTCTGAAAGCCGTGTCCGCGGTTATGGACGACTTGGAGCACAGTTTCTCGATCATAGACAAGCATAACTAAAGTACCGCCTTAATTTGACTAGACTAGGTACCTGACTAGTAAGTAGTGCAACACTCATGGAATGGATAATAAAACTGCCAACGGATGGGGGTTGTTCGTCCGCTTCCTCGTCGGTAAGCGAGGAGGAGGATGGATCTGTTAAGATTACCTTTATAACTGTTATAACTGTTGTTATTAATTCACGGACATCCGTCTATCTCTGGTTAGGCGGATGGTTAGCGAGTATCTATAGAACTGTTAGGGTTTATCTTTTGCTGCAATTGCGTCACCCCAGGTTGAGTCCCCTTTAGAGGCATAAAGACTTGCTGAGTACCCCTAGGGTCTCACACGATAAATTATTGGTTCAGATGAACAGGTACACTCGCAAGATGGGTACTGGGTGGAAGAGACGGACGATGTGGGCAACGATCATTCGGTGTAGAGATTCCGGGAACGGGGATCCGTGAGATCTGTGGGCGGGATGTGCTTATTTATGGGGCATCTTATGCCGATTTGCTTCTTATCCGTACTCGGATTTTGTCTTCCGCTTCCGCTTGATACTCTGTTGATTGATGTATGAGGAGATATCCTAAAATATTATATCTATCTAGGACATTTGGATCTTGCCGTAAGGCGTTGCTATATTTCCTTTCTTTTTAGATGGAATGGCTCTGATGTACTGTTGTATGGTGGCTTGCATACATACTCATTTGTGTATGTAGTTGATCCCTTCGCCTGCCGATTACGCCGCCCGTTCTTGCCCCGATGTTTGGAAATGGTTGGGACGGCCAAAAGGTCTACCTGTGAGTGGCATTTGGGCCCCACCGTACTATTTCAACCATTTCTGGACATCCAGGCTTGTACTAGGAGCGTAATTCACCGAGGTAGTTACAATTGGTATCAGAGCCATCCCGACCTTCAGGGTCTCAGCCAAATGGTCGTTGTCTGTCTAGCAAATATTTTTGGTAGTTATGTATACTAGGGAAAAACAAAACGTGAGAGTAGGACTGCTTCCACTTTTCTTCTTACCCAGCCACCACCCTTTTCTGGTAAGGAAGTGTAACGTTTTCAATCCTCTTCTTAAACTTCAAACTAGGATTCACGTGTTCTGGGTTTCCGTAGTACCATAGGTTGTGTATCTGTGTGAGTGTGTGTGTGTGTAATTCCTTGTCTATCTGTTGCATCCAACATGTTATCTATATCTGCCTTTGGTTATCAACTGTGGGTACATTCCATACCGACAGGCTTTTGGAAACCGGCGTGATTTATCTGACTCCTTGTTACCCGGTGCCATCTTCTTAAGGGTGTTCTTCCTTCTAGCAACTCCTCTTTCGGTGCAAGCATCTGTTGCTAATCTCTTCCCGATAAGTGTTTTGCGCATCTATTGGTATTTTAATGCCGAAAAATGCGGGAAATTTTTCTTTGATCCATCTGTGTTTCCACACTCCTTTTCAGTCGTGTGTGAAACATTATCTATCTCTCTTTTATCAGCATGTCCATGCTAACTCATTCTTTTGTCACCGGCGCTAAATCCTAGAGTTTCTTTTCATCTTTGGCAATCTGAAGTTTCTCAAGGCACTCCGGCGGTCTATCATCTGTTTATCATGCTGCACATCTTTTTGAACTCCATATCTGCACATCTTTTTCGTCTCTGATAGCTCATACCATAAGCAAAGCTATATCATCGTTTCTTATCCAAGATCTCCCTATCTTTGTAACCGGCGACCCAAGCGGCAATGTGAACCAGGCGACATCTCTTTTTCTTCCGAAGAACCAGATAATCTATTCTCCCAGTGCATCTTCTTCAATTCTGGAATCAGCAAGTTCATTGTTAATTCCATCCTCCACCTTCAACCAATCCGGAGTTGTTCCTTGTTGGCAAGTTATCATCGTCGTTCCGCCGTAGTTTTCCTCAAGACCGCTAAATCTCTATCAATCATTTCAAGAAAAACGTGGAGTTCTTTTCACCTCTATCTCGTCAAGTTATCTCTTGGAACCCTCTCGCTCTATCCTCTATGCTCAATCCACCGAAGGCCATGAAGACTTTTCAGATCTTTCGTATTCCTTCTTTTCAAGTGGAGATATCTTTTTCTTTATCTGTGGAATCTTGCAGTTGTCTCCGTGATCTTCCTTCATATCTTTCCGGTGGCTTGGTACTTCCGACATGACGACAACATCATCACCCTTATCTATCTTGGATCCGGTGAATCATTTGCATCTATCCTTGTTTTCTAGCGGAATTCCATGAGCTCTTCTTGTCAATACCTTCAGTCTGTTTCGGTAGTTGGGTTGCATGGTTTTCTTACTCATGTGCGGGGTAATGCTTTGAGTGCGGGATGGAGTAGCTACCATACCACTACTCTTATCATTCGCTCTTGTACATTGAATTGGTGAACTAATGTGATTTCACTCATTCCACGGAAGTTATAAGTGGCCTTTATCCCTTGATACTTTTACTTCCGTCCTTGTCTTTCCGGAGTGCTCTCTCAAAGAAAGTAATCAATAATTTCTTGTCGGTGATCTCATCGTATCCTACACGGAGCAAAATCTTCTGTTATCTGGTGAAACAAACGCAAACTCTTTTCTGTCCTCGTCTTTCTACCGGAGCTCTACATCCCCAATCAAGATGAAAGGAAGCTATCTCTCTTTGTTTCATCAATTCTTTGCTGTGGTAAAGCCAATTATGGGTGATGCCATCAGCCGCAAATCTACTGCGTTAGCCTCAAGGCTAAATAAATCAATAAGTATCTCTACAATAAACTCCAGATCCCCCATATTCTTTGCTTCTCGGGATTCCACCATGATCTATCTTCACATCCGTATATAGAAGTTATATCCGCGCACCTCAATTGCGTGATCCTTCGGTTCTTACCGGCGCAACAAGAATCTAATCCGACGATGTCTACCCAAATCTTTCTGTTCGTATCAAGGGACTCTATTGTTTGAAGGCAATATTGTTTCCGTGCTTCTTATCTCAAATCCGAGAGGAGTTACGATGCTATTGTCATAGTAGTTCAAACCTCTCCAATCTAGCTCTTTTTCTTCCGGCGCGACAAAGATTCATCCTCTCTAGTATCGGTAAATCTTTAGTCTTAACGGTGCTTTCTATATCCATGATACATCATCTATCCTTTTCCTTCACCAGTGGTTCTTTTCTTTTATCTTGTTTCTTGAGAAAATCGGAGCCTTGTCCATCCTATCCTTCTTGTCTCACGACAATCCTTCAATTCTCCTAACCCTTTGTGCCTCAAGCAAAACGCAAGACTCGCAACAAGTCTGGCAAGTTTTGCAAGGTGTAGTGGTCGCACCATTCCGTTCTTCATCATCTTGGGAACGTGAGGGTCACCTTCGTTCCGAACACCCGCCTCTCCTTGTGTTGTTTTCTTTTCCTAGGAATCTCGGGGCGAGATTCTTGTTTAGTGGGGGAGAGTTGTAGCATCCCAATTGTCTAACAATTGCAATGCTACTAGCCTAGTCTATATAGATGCTACTTCCTACATATAATTGTTGCATCATAATTATATCATGCTCATGTCATCATGCCACCTTGCATTTGAGCATCATATAAAACCCTTTTTGATTTGGTTCTTATCTCATATGCATTATTAATTGTATTTGCCTCTTGATATTGTATTTGGTTCTTGATATATTGCTTAATGCCCAAGTTGAGTTGGGGGCATATCTCTTATTATTCCACCACCTTTTTCTTTCACCACCTTATAATTCCACCATCCAACTAAATATGAGCTTGGCACTTATTGGTTTTATCTCTAGCTCATGTGGGTTGGGATGGATCCAATTCTTTTACCACATGCTCTCATCTTAGTATCATGTTGTTTTCACATTATTGATACATGAGAGCCACATGGCCACCTTTGCATGCCTTGTGAGTGGGACCCTTTCTTCTAGCTTCCATATGGTTTATCATGGAATCATGCTCATGTTGGAATAAGTTTGGGACTATTGATCATCTAGTGGCATATACACACTAGCAAGTCCCATCCACAATCCAATGTGATCATTCCCATATACTCCACTTGGAAATCTTTCAAATTCCCTTGCTTGGGCCTTACTCCAATTTTGGGTTGCATAATAATAATGCCATGAAATAATATTGTTTTCACAAGAAATATCATGGCATTAAATATTTTGCATGGGCCATGCAAGTACCCTTTTAGCTTGTCATTTGGTTTTTCTTTGGTTTTGGTGGATCCTCTCCCTCTCTCTCTACCTTCATCTTTTTTTTGGCTTGGTCTATGTGGATCATGCTTAAACCACATCACCCTTGTCCTCTCTTCTCTAGTCCTGATCTTGTTGGGGTTGGGTTTGTGCTTGGCTTGATCTTGACAAAAGAACACCCTAGCATCTAACCTCCCCCTCTCTTCGAAACCCTAAATCTACCCCTCCATGTCATCTAGTCTACCATCCCCTCTAAACCTAGCTCTAAGCTAAAACCTAGACCAAACCCTAAGTACCCCCCCTCATCTCTTCTCTCTCTAGCTTGGCCACCATGCCACCTAGCTACCCCCCAAACCCTAGTACCAACCTTAGACCGAGCTATGCCCCCTTCCCCTCCTACCCTAGCTCCAAACCTAGCCCTACCCTACCCGAGCCTCTCTCTCACTAGCTCTCTCTCCCTGCCCTAGGGGCCCCCCAGCCCGAGCACCACCTCTCTGCCCTGCCCTACCCCACCTGGCAGCTTCCCTTACCCCTGCCCTAGCCATACCCCCTATACCCGAGCCTAGCTCCAACCCTAGCCCGAGCTCCATGTCACACCTCCCCCTCTCTCTCTCTGCCTAGTGGCCCCCCAGCCCGAACCTGCCCCTGCCTCCCTTGGCCTTGGCCGTCCCCACCTGCCAGCCCTGGCCCTGCCCTGACCTCCCAGCCGAGCACGTGAAGGAGAGGGAAGATAAAGGTGGCCGAGCCACCTTTACCCCCCAACCACTCCCCCACGGCACCACCTCCCTCCCCCGTCCCTATCTACCACCTCACGACGCTCCTCTGCTCGCCCAGATCCACCCCAACGCCGCTCCCCTCTCTCCCTGCCGTCCCTCACCACCGTCTACCCCCACCGCCGGCAAAAACCCTCGGCCTCCACCACCCCGTCGCTTCCAGCCGGTGGCGTCGCGCTCGCTGGTGTCGAGGAAGACCGCAAGCCTCCCCTGCTTCACCTAGTACCCGCCGTCGAGGAAGAGGAGCGCCGGAGCCGCCAGTACCAGTGTCGCCGAGCCGAAACCCTAGCTCGCGGGGCCTCTGCATCCTCGTCGCCCTGCTGCTCGCCATCCCGATCCAACGCCGTCAACACACTCCCGGTGAACCCACGACCCCCCCTGACATGGTCCGCATCTCGGTAACCCCCTGGCCTCGCCGGACCTTGCGTCGAACGGCCTCTGTGCGCCGGCGTCGCGTGCGTCTGCTCGTCCCCGCAGCGCGCAGAAACCTTAGCTAGGCTCAGGCCGCTCTCCTGTCACCTAGCCCAAGCCACCGCAGCGGTAGCCGCTTCCGCACGCGAGCCCTAGGTCGCGAGTTCGAGCCCGCCTCGCCGCGCCGCGCGTCGCGGACAGATCGGTCCTCTGCAGCGCGTGGAAGAAAAACAGTAGCGCTGCCGTTTTTGCCGATACCCCCCTGACATTTTGCGTGTGCAACCCGCGGTCCACCAAGCCCCACCTGCCAGTCACCCCGAAGATCTTGCAGGAAACCCCCTGGCTTCTTTCAGCTTCAACCCGCGCTCCCCTCTGACCCCACATGGCAGTCTCTCTGGCGTTTTTGCAAAAAGGCTCCTACGCTTGTTTTGCATCAACCCGCAGTCCCCCTGAGCCACGTGGCGACCTCGAGCCCGGCCACTGTCGCGTGGGCCCGCGAAGCCTCTGGCCCACCTGTCACTCTCTGTGGGTGGCTTAGATCGCGGTGGCAGAAGTTTCTGTGCGTCGGTGTCGCCTAGTCAGCAGCCGGCCCCGCTTGTCTGTGTCCTGGGCTAGGCTAGGCTGGGTAACAAAAGTTTCTGTTTCTGTTTTAAATTCAAATCTTTTCAAATTTATTTCAAATTCAAATTTAATTCTGTTTTTAAATAACTTTTAAAATATTAATCCAAATAATACAAATAATATATGTTTTCAATTCAGAAAAATATGAGGAATTCAAATATGCCATCTAAAATATATTTTGAACACTTAATTTTCCAAGTCTATTTAAATTACAACAAAATGCCCTTCCACCTTAAATAATTAATAACTTTTGATTTATAAATCCAAACCTAACAAATGATATGTCTAAAATGATTAGCTCGACGAGACCTTTCTGTTTATGCATTCCTTGGTTTGTTTTGAAGCATGCATCATATAAATATAAAGTATACAGCAACTAAAATGAGTATAAAATGAGCCCAAAACTCAATAAAATGATCTATTCTTGTATGCCACACCTCACCCATGCCATGCTACTTTAATGCCATGCAAATTGTGCATCATTCATCATGGCATGATTGTTTGCTTGGCGCATTTATTCATATGCTTGTGCACTTTATTTATGTTGGCCTTGTTTGTTTGGTTCTTCTTCGAATAGACGCTGAGCAGGGGATATACCAAGAGAACCAGGAGCACTACCCAGATCCATCCCTTGCTTCAACTGAGCTGCCAGGCAAGCACTACCACATGCTTGCATACATATAGTACCAATTGCCTCTATCTTATTCTTGCATCATTGGGTCGCGATTGCATTAATTTGAATCCCAAGTATTGCATAGCCTTTACTTTAAACCCCACCGAAGCTTGTTCCTCCATCCCATGAGCCATTACTACAGGAGTTGTTTGGGCCATGCGAGTCGTAGAACAGCATGTGTAGGGTATGTGAGTGTCTGATGGATAACGAGGTACCTAAACAACTTAACCTGAGTAGTAATGGGATAACTAATGAAAGTGGCATCGGTGAGCCATATTCGCTATTTGGTTTTTAGGCTCACTTGTGTCCCGTAAGACCCCGAGTACTTGATTCCTGTTCCAAGGATATTCGCGCTATCCACATCCGGGAGGCTTATGGACCCCCCTGAGCCAGAGCTTGATTCATTCTTATTTCTTGGGGCCACAAACTAGTTTGAGGTTTTATTTACAATCCTGTACTTATGCCATGCTTTACTGCTTTATTTAAATTGTGCGAGGTACTGCACACTGTACTGTTTAGGATCGTGGCCCGATTTCGCTGTATCGACAAGCCCAGCCACACTTTCGGGTTCCCAGTCGTTTACAGCCGCCTCCACAACCTTAAGCCCGTTTCGGAGCCGGCCGGCTTTGTTGCGGGATCTACTTAAAGGGGTGGCCCCCTGAAATATTTCTGAATCCTGCAATTGCTTTGTCGTGACTGTCTCGTTGGGTTTTGATTTGGTTTTTCCGAGGCATATCGAGTGTGTGTTGCTATTTGTGCACCCCTGCAGGGTAAAACTTTCTGAAAGCCGTGTCCGCGGTTATGGACGACTTGGAGCACAGTTTCTCGATCATAGACAAGCATAACTAAAGTACCGCCTTAATTTGACTAGACTAGGTACCTGACTAGTAAGTAGTGCAACACTCATGGAATGGATAATAAAACTGCCAACGGATGGGGCTTGCTCGTCCGCTTCCTCGTCGGTAAGCGAGGAGGAGGATGGATCTGTTAAGATTACCTTTATAACTGTTATAACTGTTGTTATTAATTCACGGACATCCGTCTATCTCTGGTTAGGCGGATGGTTAGCGAGTATCTATAGAACTGTTAGGGTTTATCTTTTGCTGCAATTGCGTCACCCCAGGTTGAGTCCCCTTTAGAGGCATAAAGACTTGCTGAGTACCCCTAGGGTCTCACACGATAAATTATTGGTTCAGATGAACAGGTACACTCGCAAGATGGGTATTGGGTGGAAGAGACGGACGATGTGGGCAACAATCATTCGGTATAGAGATTCCGGGAACGGGGATCCGTGAGATCTGTGGGCGGGATGTGCTTATTTATGGGGCATCTTATGCCGATTTGCTTCTTATCCGTACTCGGATTTTGTCTTCCGCTTCCGCTTGATACTCTGTTGATTGATGTATGAGGAGATATCCTAAAATATTATATCTATCTAGGACATTTGGATCTTGCCGTAAGGCGTTGCTATATTTCCTTTCTTTTTAGATGGAATGGCTCTGATGTACTGTTGTATGGTGGCTTGCATACATACTCATTTGTGTATGTAGTTGATCCCTTCGCCTGCCGATTACGCCGCCCGTTCTTGTCCCGATGTTTGGAAATGGTTGGGACGGCCGAAAGGTCTACCTGTGAGTGGCATTTGGGCCCCACCGTACTATTTCAACCATTTCTGGACATCCAGGCTTGTACTAGAAGCGTAATTCACCGAGGTAGTTACACATATCTACCTCGGCCTTCTCCATAATTGTGCTTACTTCTACTGTCCTCCTCTTGGGGGGTTCCGAGTCATATTGCTGGTCTACTTCCATCGGCGCATTATCTTCTGCTGAATTTGCCGGAATAAAGATAGATTCGGATTCTGGTGATGGGATTATTGATGGTTTCCTGAGGTGTTCCAGGGCAATACCCGAGGGAATTGACTGCCGGGTTGATCCGAGTTTTGACAACGTGTCTACGGCATCATTTTCTGCCCGAGGTATGTGGTGAAATTCACATCCTTCAAAGTATCCACTGATCTTTTGCACATGAAATCTGTATAAAGCCATATTAGCATCTAATGCATCCCAATTGCCTAAGACTTGTTGTACTACTAGATCTGAGTCCCCATAGCATAAGATTCGGCGTATGCCAATCTCTTTTGCTACTTTCAATCCATGGACCAGTGCTTCATATTCGGCTACGTTGTTGGATGCGGCAAAATGTATTTGTAGCACATATTTCAGCTGATCTCTTTTAGGAGAGGTTAACACTATTCCTGCCCCCAAACCATTTCTTAGTTTGGAACCATCGAAATGCATCGTCCAATAATTTGGGTCTGGTAATGGTGGCTCATACTGCACTTCGGCCCAGTCTACGAAGAAGTCGGCGACCGCTTGAGATTTGATTGCATCTCTCCTATCAAATTGTGGAGCGTATGGTGACAACTCGATTGCCCATTTTGCTATTCGGCCACTTGCATCTTTGTTGCTCAATATGTCGGCTATGGGCGCTTCATAGATCACTTTGATGGGATGCTCTTCGAAGTAATGTTTAAGCTTTTTTGCCGACATATACACTCCATAAGCCATCTTCTGATAATGTGGGTAATTCTGCTTTGAAGTGGATAACACCTCACTTAAATAATACACCGGCCTCTGTACGGACTTATCATCTTCAAGTCGTTCTACTACGACTACAGCACTCACTACTCTGTTGGTAGCCGCTATATAGAGTAACATAGGCTCTTTTGATAATGGAGAAGCCAAAATGGGTGTTGTGACCAACATCTTTTTCAACTCATGAAATGCGTTGTCCGCTTGTGGAGTCCAAATGAATTTATCTGATTTCTTCATCAGCTGATATAGTGGTAGCGCCTTCTCTCCCAGCCGACATACAAACCGGCTGAGCGAGGCTAGACAACCCGTCAATTTTTGTACATCATTTAAGCATCTTGGCAATTCCATTCTTTCTACTGCCTTTATCTTTGTTGGGTTGACCTCTATACCTCGGCTAGATACAAGAAAACCGAGTAATTTTCCTGCCGGCACGCCAAACGTGCATTTTTCCGGATTAAGCTTCATTCGGAACCTTCTCAGGTTCGCTAAAGTCTGCCGTATATCTTCCAGCAACGTTTTGCTTTCCTTGGTTTTGATGACCACGTCATCTACATATACTTGTACATTTTTTCCTATCTGATCGTGTAGACATTTTTGCATGCATCTCTGATATGTTGCTCCTGCGTTTCGCAGGCCGAATGGCATTGTGCGATAGCAATAAGCCCCGTACGGGGTAATAAACGCAGTCTTTATTTGATCGGCCAGATTTAACGGTATCTGGTGGAAACCAGAATACGCGTCTACAAATGACAATAACTCACAACCAGCGGTCGAATCAATGACTTGGTCTATTCTAGGTAATGGAAAAGGGTCTTTTGGACACGCCTTGTTCAGGTTCGTGTAATCGATACACATTCTCCATACAATGGCTACATTGGGATCATCTTTCTTCTTTTCTACTAGCACCGGATTCGACAACCAATCCGGATACAGCGCCTCCATGATGAACCCGACTGCGAGGAGCCGAGCTATTTGATCCCCTATTATTTTTCTCCTGTCTTCGGCGAAGCGGCGGAGAGGTTGCTTCACCGGCCTTGCTCCTGGCCTTACATTCAAAGAGTGCTCAGTCAACTCCCTCGGAACACCTTGCAGATCCTGAGTTGACCATGCAAATATGTCCCGATTCTCACGGAGGAAGTTGGTGAGCTCGCTTTCCTATTTAGCGTCCAGGCCTGCACCAATAGTAACAGTACGCTCCAGGAATTGCTCATCTATCTGAAACTTCTTCGTTTCTTTAGTCGGCTGAAAAGAGACACTGCCATGCGGGTTGGCTAGTGCCGGCATGTTCAGTTGTGCCGACTGAGCGAGGGCTGCTACCTCCTGAATCCTTATTTTTTCTCTTGCTATAACCAATGATTCGGCCAAATTTGACCCGGCTGAAGCACACTCCATTGATTTCTTGTAATCCCCTGCTATTGTTATCACTCCTTGTGGTCCGGGTAGCTTCATTTTCAGATAACTTATATGACAGCTGCCCATGAATTTGGCCAACGCTGGTCGTCCGAGTAAAGCATGATAACAGCTCTCTAGATCCACCACCTCAAACTCTAAATTTTCTGCTCTGCAGTTATCTCTTGTGCCGAATAACACATCCACTCTGACCTTACCAATGGGTTCGCATGAAAGCCCTGGCACTATCCCATGGAAAGTGGTCCTCGTGGATTGCAACATGTTCTGCGATATTCCGAGTTTATGCATGGTATCTTTGTACATGATGTTGATACCGCTTCCATTGTCAATGAGTACTTTTGAGAATTTCACATTGATGCTCGGTCCAACAAATGTCGGATCCAACACGAGTGCATATGATCCGGGATTCGGCATTATCTTGGGATGATCCTTTATGCTCCAAGTTACCTCCTGATCCGACCAAGGCACATATCTTGGTACTGCCGGCATAACTGCATTTACTTCCATATGCCGACACTGTACACTCTGCTTGTCTTGTTGTTCCGTTGTGAACATGCAATAAGACTTATGATGTTCTCTGT
The DNA here is from genome assembly GCA_916181665.1 of Avena sativa. Lineage (NCBI taxonomy): Eukaryota > Viridiplantae > Streptophyta > Magnoliopsida > Poales > Poaceae > Avena > Avena sativa. The sequence goes on along the minus strand of OV702300.1, from coordinate 34,070,179 downwards.
AATCATTGCGTCCAGTATTCGCCGGATTTGTCCTTCCATCCTGGACTTGGTTCATCACTTGATGTACCGCGTCTCTCCGATCCGAGTTATCGTACCTCGGGGGAGGGGGCGGCAACATCAGTTGCTGTGCATTTGCTCCAGTCAACTGTGGTTGATGCTGCTGATGTACTTGATGGGGTGCCTGAACACCTGCGGGGTTTCCCATTGCATTTCTCATCCATGCACATTGGCGGGTCGTATGGTTGGCTGGCCTGGACGGGTTTGACGTGTGAAATTTGCACGGCTGATCTAACATAGATTCGAACGTGTACTTCGGCCTCTCCTGCCACTGTTTCTTTTGTTCTGTGATCCACTACCTTTTTCCTTCATTCCTTGGTGTCCACTGCTGAGGACCATTCTTTTGTCGCTGAGTTGCTCCGTAACTCAGCGGATCTTGCGCTACTGCCGCCACTTGGGCCGAATTATACCTATAATCCGGCCTTTCTTCTCTTCTTCTTCCTCTGAAATCACTGCGCCTGGATGACCCGGCCAAATCTCTTGCATAATGGTCCTGTTGTTCGCGATGATCCGCCGACATTAACTCTGGTTGCGTTGGGTCTCCTAATGCGTAGGAGTCCGCTATTCTGATAGTTTCTTCCAGTGTGGTCGGCATATCTCTTTGCAGACGTTGCCACAAGACGCTGGCATAACGGCATCCTTGTGCGAACCAAGCTATTGCTTGCGATTTTATAACTCCTTCACATGAGTTTCTCAGGCTGCACCACCGAGTTAAAAATTCTCTATCTGTTTCATTCGGCCTCTGCTTGCACATGGCTAACTGTTGTGGCCTGTTTGGCCTCTTGTATGTGCTGGTAAAGTTGCTGACAAACATTTCCTCCAAATCCAGCCAACAGTTGATACTGCCCGCTGGTAGATTATTCAGCCACACCCTAGCTGGTCCTTCCATCATTTGTGGGACATACCGTACTGCCCATCGTAAGTTTCCACCCGCTATTTTCACAGCAGTGGCATAGTCAATCAACCAGTCTTGTGGTTTGGTACTCCCATTATATGTTTTCGTGCCCCTTGCTAGCTGAAAGTTCGGCACAGGTGGTTCGCCCATGATCCGTGGTCCAAAGCATGTCGGCCCTGGTGGACCCTGTTCTTCCAACAACTCGGACCGGTATAGCCGGTCCAGCTTCACTCTTGCATCATTTGATGGCAAATCTCTGTACAAAACTCTATCTTGTACTCCATAGTGGTTGTTTCCGCCATGGATCGCATACTCCATCTCGGAATAACCGTCATTGTATCTTTCATTAATTTGATTGTGGCGAGCTGGCCTCGTTTCTCTTTCCTGTCGGGGTTCATGCCTCGGTTGCGGGTTGAGCGGCAGTTCTCTCCTTACTTCGACCGGGGTATTGTTCTCATGATTGCCTCTTCCGGGTTCTCTTCTGCCGAGATCTCCATTGCCTCGGCTTCTGCCGTCTTTCTCAATACGGCCGGGGTTCCTCTCCCCACTGTTACCTCGGCTTGCATTGCCTCTGTTCTCATTTGCTTTTCCGGCCATTGCCGGATCATATGGAACAATTTGCTTGTTTCTCTTTCCTGAGGTTACTGCTTTGTCCCTTCGTGCATTATTTCCGAGTGAAGATGCCGCTGCCACGGACAAGGCAGGTGCTGCTCCTGCCGAGTGAACCATTCGCGAGGCCCCCGGCCTCGCCGGGTTTGCCCTGAGAATTTCTTCGTTTTGCTGGTTCGCGATGCGCACCAGCTCGTTCACTCTTTCTTGCTGTTTCTGCCGGGCTTCGCCGGTCAACCCCTCTAACGCTAATGCTGCGGCATTTGCCGCACTTAGGTTTTTTGCCGGGGTACTGTACCTCGGCAAGCCCAAATCCACTAATTCTGCTTTATGAGCATCATGCTCTTTGTTGATATCATCCATGAGGTTTTTCCCTCTCAACCTTAATTCGTCCACCCGTTCGGGCGCGACGTCAATCTTATTAGCTTTGGCATATTCTCGCAGGGTCCTGTTTAAGGACTCCCGCAAGGCCGACACCTTTTTGGCCTCTACCAGCACCTTTTTCCTGGTTTCCTCTAACTCTGCCTGAGCATTTGCCGGATCAAGTATCAGCGCTACAGGCGTAGTTAAGTTTTCTATGGTCGCCTGAAGAATGTTCTCTGGCCTTTCTAGAGGTGGCCCTCTTACTCTTGGTGCCTTTGGGGTGGTGTCCTGCACCTCGGTCGGGTTGGTCGCCGGCGGGATTACCTCGGTGGGTAGTGGTGCTGTCTGCCTGGGTGCGCCCTGTACACCGGTGGCGGGTTCTCTGGTTGACCCGGCAGCTGCTACTCCAGTTTGCACTCTGGCCGCGACCATCACCTCGACGCTGCCTGCAGGGTTTGCTCCGGGCGGACGGCTCGCAGCGTTAAGAGGTGGCTCTCCTGCAACAACAACTTGGTGAGGATAAACGTCGGTGATGTCGACGCCGACGTAGACCTTGTGCCCGCCCAGGCTGATGAAGACACCGTTGCGCGGGGGAGTTTTTCCCCTGAAGCTGCCCGCATTGTCGCTGACGTAGTCACAGAGACCAAATCTCTGGACCAAGCCAGAAACAACGCGCTCGCCCGTGTTGATGAAGTTTCCCGTCCGGATCGTAACTCCAGCTAGCACCGCTGCTGGCCCCACGGTGGGCGCCAACTGTCGTGGTGGAGGCACGGCAGATGCCATGGGTAGGCTAAAGTATGGGGCCAATGGATGCTAGAGGGATCTGGGGAGGGAAGATGTAGTTGATTCTACACACAGAAGACTAAGGCAAAGATCTTTATTTCTCCTTCCTTGGGCTACAAGTGCTCCTTGAGCTGTATACAGGGAGAAGAGAGGAACTTTACCATCCTAATGGCTCTAACTTCAGTCGATGCTTGCTTCAGAGTCCAAGCCTCTCCTTATAAAGGAGAGCCTTGGGTTCCTCTAAGGCTGACGTCGCAAGCATATTCTAGGAATATGCTTGTCCCAATATAGTAGTTTGGTGCCCCCCTTTCCCTATCGCTCCCGTAATGACGGCAAGGTTCCAGAGGGCCCCTCCTGTGCGCCTCGGGCTTCTGGACTGTCACCTCCGTGACCTCCTTCTGCCTCTCTGTCGCTTTGCGTCTTTGTCTGTAGTGCTTGGCTTCACTCAGATTCTCCCTAGCCTGCAGCTAGGGTTTGACTTCAGCTTCTCCTTCTCCTGCAAGCTTCATATTATTCGGCCCTGCCTCCCGTAGTTCGGCCTATCCTTCATCTGTATTAAGATAATTCGGTCTAACCTAGCCGAGTTACAAAGTATCTCGGCCGGGTAATGTCTTGTCATTACTATGAGGGTCCCGCCCTTTCCTATCTCGGCCTACCTCTACATGATTCGGCCGGCTCAGACAGTAACTCGGAAACAAGACGGGGAACATCCTTTCGTCTATCCCCATCTTTACCCTATCCGGGGTTATCTCCCCAACAAGAAGCTAGGGCTTGGTTTAATAGATTACCTCCTGGTTCCATTGATAGCCCTAATTGCTTGATTGCTTCTTTCTTCTAGAAATATTTTCCTCCCAGTGCTAGACATGCTGCTTTGGAGAGACTTTTTGATTTTAAACAGGGAGAAGAAGAGAAATTGTGTGAGTCATGGACAAGGTTCTGTGCCTTGATTCATGCACATCCTGGATGTCCATTACCTAAGAATGAGCTTCTTGATCTTTATTATAATGGACGAACTAATGATTCTAGGACCTACCTAGATAGCTTTGTTGATTGTGTTTTCAGGAAAAGGACTCCTACAGATGCTGAAGAATTAATGACCAAGATATGCAAGAATTACGATGATTGGACTTCAACTGAGCTAAATACACCTGAGCCTATTACTCCTGAACCAGTTGTTCATGAACCAATTCCAGCACCAACAACAAAGAAGAGGGGAGTTATTGCATTAAATGATGAAGTGATGAAGGAATCTAAGAAGTGTCTAAAGGAGAAAGGTATTAGAGATAAAGATGTGAAGAATCTACCTCCTATAGAAGAATTATGTAAGCCAATTTCCCACTCATCTACTATTGAGGTACACTCTCTCCAACACTTTGATGAAGGTGATATTCCTTATGGTAAGCCTCCTGATCAATGTTTAGAGGAACTTGACATTTTTATTGTTAAACAAGGTCATTTTAATAAACAAGTTCAGAATCATTTATTGGAAAACTCTAGAGCTATCCATGAGTTGAAAGATATTGTGGAAAGAACTTCTAATGATATTAAAATGCTTTGTAAACACTTTCAAATGGTTCAAACCCAACTTGATCAACTTGCTAAGTCACAAAAGGATATGCTAGTTAATGCTTCAGGAGATAAACATGCTTATGGAATTAGAACTAGGAGTGGTATAGCTACTTAAGATCCTTTATATCCTGAAGGACACCCAAAAACAATTGAGCAGGATTCCCAACAAGGTGAAGATAGTGGTAGTCCTCGTAAGAGAAAGAAAAAGAAACATAAAGTAGTTGTGGAACCACTTGAACCTGATGTAGATCCTAATAGTATATATGTCTCTAATGCTAAAACTGAGAGTGGTACTTATAAAAATGAGTTTCCTAATAAGGAGGAAGGTGAGGAAGAACCTGAGAAGCACACTAAGAACACTGGGTACACAAAAGAAGATTTTATTGCTAATAAATATGGTAAAGAGAGAGAACCTTGGGTGCAGAAACCTATGTCTTTTCTAGGTAAGAAACACAAGTCAAAGGAGGAGGAACACTACAACAAGTTTTGTGAGTGGATGAAACCTTTATTCTTGCAAATTCCTTTGACTGATGCTATTAAGTTGCCTCCTTATTCAAAGTATATGAAGGATATTGTCTCTAATAAAAGGGAGATTCCTAATGAGGAGATTTCTACTCTACTTGCTAATTATTCCTTCAATGGTAAGGTTCCAAAGAAACTTGGTGATCCAGTTATATCAACTATTCCTTGCTCTATTAAGAATAATTATGTTAGAACTGCTTTATGTGATTTGGGAGCTGGAGTTAGTGTTATGCCTTTTTCCCTCTATAAGAGACTCCAGCTAGAAAAGTTGATACCAACTGATATTTTTTTGCAAATGGCTGATAAGTCAACTACTATTCCTGTTGGTATATGTGAGGATGTTCCTATTCAAGTGGCTCATAATTGCTTGGTTTTAACAGATTTTGTGGTGTTTGAGATGCCTGAAGATGATAACATGTCTATTATTCTTGGGAGACCTTTTCTTAATACTACAGGTGCTGTCATTAATTGTAATCAAGGAAAAGTAACATTCAATATTGATGACAAAGAGCATACTGTTTATTTCCCCAAGAAGGTTGTTAAGAGCTATTTCCTGAATTCCACTGAAAATATTGAGAGCATCAAGGTTGGAGAAATATATTGTCCCATTCCATAGGAAAATTTTGAAACTATTATTATTGAGACCATTGTTATCAAGTATGAGGTAACATAATCACCTTGTGGATTGCAAAGTTTTGTTTCATATAAGATTCTTTTGGTAACAATACTTGATCAACCTTGTTAACAAAAGGATTTTAATGAACAAAATAATGTTTTCACTATGGTTATACTTGCTCACTTTTACTTTCTCCTTTCCAAACTTTTCTCTTCGTTGTGCCTAACTTAAAGGCGTTAAAGAAAAGTACTTGTTGGGAGATAACCCAAGAGTTTCCTTAAGTCTTGGAAGTTATTACTTTAGTAATAACCTCTCCTTATCATTGTTTTTGCTTTTTGTGCCAAGAATGACCTCTAATGAGAGGGAAGTAAGATTTGGGGAGTTGCTGTCCCGAAACAGATTTCTGTCCTCCACCATAAAAATTCGTCAGGAATCTCTGTAAGTCGGATTAAGCTGAAAATTTACAAATAAATCCCCCAGTATGTTAGATAACTTTCTTTCGTTCAACACTTTTTGATTTGAGTAATGGAAGGTCTTAGAAAAAATCGGTTTCTACCTCCTGGTCTGTTTTGACAGATTTCTGCCATTATTTGCATTTGCTGCTTATTGATTCCTTTTCGGGTTCTTTTTGGGAAATTGAGATTTTTGAGGGTCCTGTGTATTTAGTGAAAGTTTTGTTGTTTTAAAACTAAACCCCAAAGGTAGATTATCTTTTGAATGCACTAATGTTGCTAATGAAGATTGTGTGAAGTTTTGTATGAAGGAAAATTTCCAGGTGTAAGGAAAGAATGATGTAATGAGATGAAGAATGGACAAAAGCTCAATCTTGGGGGAGCCACCCCGTGTCACCCCAAGAAATATTCAAGAGGTACAAGCGTCAAAGCTTGGGGGTGCCCAAGCTATCCCCTTCTTCATCAATAAAAATCCCAGGTCTTTCTAGACACTTCGTTTTTATTGTACTCCCTATTGACAAAGGAGTTTTCATATGGCCACAGCTTGATCACCTCAACACGGACCACACGGGACCCCCAAGGCCCCCTCTTCGACCACACGGGATCTTTACACCCCTTGATAGTACTCATAACAAAGTACCAAGGCTCACCTTGTGATCATCCAGAAACATTTGAATGCATAGTTTAAATGACAGTTCAAAATTGAATCTATATCACATGGGAAGATCTCACTTTTTCAAAAACCACTCAAACAAGCTCAACTTTCAAAACCCATGCATCCACAGACTCACCAGCACATGCCTAGCACACCCGCCAAAAATCTTTTCAAAATTCAAAACTTGAATTCATGCGGCCATTTCATCAAACACCTTGTAGATTTAAATCAAACAAAATCAAAACACTATAGTGTGCAGTGTTTTGGGCCTAACTTGTTCCGTCTCTGAACACCACTAGCCTTAGTAGATCATCTAACGACCCTAACTAATCCCTAGCACCACTGTAAGCTGGGCAATGTCATCAATGGTGAACAGCCGAGAACACCCATGTCACCCTAGTGTGGACAGCAGGCTAGAGGAAGAACTAGCCGTGCCAACCTTGTCTGGGAGGTAGCCCATGCCTCACCGTCCCCTCTCGACCAGCCCTGCCTCGCGGACAGCAGCCAGAACCACCAGGAACGCCGCGCCCGTGCCGCTGTCGACCATGCCGACCCGCGCCGCAGAGCACGCGACGTTCCCATTCAACCAGACCACCTCAATCCCTTGCCGCCCGCCAACATGCGCCCTATCGTCCCAGGAGACCGCCAGACATGCCCATTTCACCGCTCGTACCCCGTAGCCACCGCTCGCCGTCGAAGACGCCGCCTCTACCGCACAGAACATTGAGCGTTCCAGACCGTTTGCCATCACCCTACACGCGCATTAAAGCCATAGAGCATCGCCAGGAGACCACCGATCGATCGCCACCCTCGGCCATGCCTCTAGCAGCCCGTAACCATGTCGCCACTGTCTCCTGCCCATCCTGTTCGGTCTCGTCGTCGAGACTATAAATAGAAGCCTCCCCCTCTCAAACTCTTCACACCATCTCACTCCCCTCTCTTCACTGATCGTTCTACCCCGTTCCCGGAGCAAGGCCATCAGCGTATCACCGGAATTTCACCGGAGCCCGCCGCTGCTGGAGAAGAAGGAAGCCAGTGATTGGAGCCGCCCCAGGAGAAGCTGCCGGTACCAGGAGGTTCGCCGTCGTCGACTTCGTCGTTCGCCCGCCTCGCCGACCCTCGCCTGAGCCCTGGTGAGCCTCCCACGACCCCCACCTGCCGCGTTAGGGTTCTGTCTCGCCGGCGCTGCCCGACGTGGACGATGAACCAGAGCCGTTGGATTAGAACTAGATCCAACACACCACGTTGCCCCGTACCGCTTCGCACCCCCCGTCTCACTAACGCATGGGGACAGCAACTTAACCAGCCCGCGTAAGCGCTATGCGTAGAAGGCCGGCCCATTTTCTCTTCCCGCGCAGCCCACTTGTTTGAATTTGGATTTTTCCATTTTCATTCAAACACAGTTCTGTACCTAGTTTCAAAAATCAACCCAGCTCGATTCAGTGAACCAAATTGAATGAAACCAATTTTGTTAGAAAGGTCTGGAAATGCCGAATCCAAGCCCGTTGGATTCAAGTCATTTGGATATGTAGATCACCCTTGGTAAAAATAACAAGGCAGAAACTTTTCTGCATTCAAATATTTTTCAAATTTAAACCATAATAGCTTTTGAGTTGATTCCAACTCTCAAAAATCACAATTGATCATACCTTTCAGAATATATAAAAATATATGGGTTTACTTGTAGAAATAATGTTCAAGTAATAAAAGAATGCCACATATGCATTTCTAGTCACTTTATTTAATTAAATAAAAGGGTAAAACCTTATTAAATTGTGACACCACTTTAAATCACATTCCCATGTACTGAAATATGTGGTGATGACATGTGTCAACATGATCCCATGTTTGGTTTGGAGAATATTAAATCTTAAGTAGTTTTTCAATGAGTAGAAATTACTTTTCTAAAAAAATAAAATCTTTAAGTCAAGTGCTTGTAATGTTAGTGATGATGCTAGATCATCTATAGAACCCCTTTGTGTGATGATTGAAAGTAGTTAAGTATTTTTTTGGTGATTGTGTACCTCGTATTTATTTATAGACGCTAGTACCAACCAAGGATACGAAGAGGAAGGAGGATACTACGAAGAAGAAGCCGAGGAGAACTTCAACCACTGCTCTGCACAAGGCAAGCCAATACTTGCAAGCTATTAACTTAGCAAGATTATACTGATACTGATGCAAGCCTAATACTACTAGTTGAATGTGCAAGCTAACACTTGCAAGATATTATACTTTAGCAAGCCTTGCCATGCCAACCATATGCCTTTAAGCATATGTGGTTATACCCACTTGACAAACCAATCCTAGTTTTACTTGCAAGCTTTATACCTTATTTCTTTATCAAAGCTTTCTTTTAGAGTTTACTTAAGTGACTTGTAGATACTAGAAAGATAATTGAAGGTTGCATAAAGAGCATAAAATTTGGCCTAAGCTAGATAATCTTGATGTCATCCTAAGGCATGAGATTGAACTTAGTAAAACTCCACTTGTTTACCACCCCTCATTAGTACTCACCCCCACTTGTAGATGCTAGTTCTAAGAATAAAACTTGATCAACTTTAGATGGGAATACTCGGTGGAAAATGGTTATGAAAACCTTAGAATGATGGATCATTCTACTGAGATGTTTTGACATGTGTTTCCAAACACTCCATGATTTTGGTGATGAAAATGTTGAGGCATGAGCCTTAGCCCTTTATAAAACTGATGGTTGTCTGGATGCGATACCATTCCAATTTTATCGTACAACCACAATAACCGAAAATTGGGTAGGGCTTGACTGGAAACTTATATACCTTAGTATTGGTTCCCTCACGGCCAAGGTCTGAGCTGAGGCTACCTTGTGAAGATTGTCCACCTGTGCAGTACCCAAGATGACAGTTGGTCATGGTTGGGAGGCCAAACTCACAGGAGAGGTGCCTATACTAGGGCGTGTAATTGAAAGGTTAGGATTGATTATCCGCATACTGAGTATGGTGAATTCAGGATTTGTTCCTGACGGATGTATCGAATGTTGTGGTGAAAGTGTACAATCTCTACAGAGTGTCAAACTATTCGAATAGCCGCGTCCGCGGTTATGGACAGTTGGAGTGGCCATACTGTTCCCCCGTCAGATGTTTTCCAAAATGACTTGTGAAATGAATTGAGAACTTGACTTGACCACAACAGAGTTGTGGCATGAGATACAAGTTCCCACTTAGGTGTTATAAAATTTGACTAGCTTTCTCTTGCTTCTGAACTTAGTAGATGTAAATCTGGCTTTTGCAAAATAACCCTAGATCTTAGTGTCCTACTACAAAAACCCCCCTTCACTTGTTAGTACTAGTTTGCGAGTACTTAAAGAGAACTCATGGCTTTGTCCCTGGCTATTCCCGTGGCCAGACTATGAAGAGGAGTACCAGGATGATGGACCCCAGGAAGGTTACGACAACTAGGATCATATCCCATCGTCAGCATTGCCTGTGACCCCGAAGATGGAGTTTCGCCTATGCTACCTTTATTATTACGTATTTCCGCTGCTTGATTTGTATTAAGAACTAGATCATGAGATCCTTATTTGTGTAAGACCTTATGTATGGTTTGTAATGGATGATGTACTGTGGTATCCAATTCTGTTATGTCTCGCAAAAATGGTAATCCTGGGATTGCGGTGTATGGCATAACAGGCATCTGGGATTAAAAACCCGGGTGTTGACATTGAGATGCCTAAATATGATAACATGTCTAGTATTCTTGGGAGACCTTTTCTTAATACTGCAGGTGCTGTCATTAAGTGTAATCAAGGAAAAATAAAATTCAATATTAATGACAAAGAGCATACTGTTTATTTCCCCAAGAAGGTTGTTAAGAGCTATTGCCTGAATTCCATTTGATAGCATCAAGGTTGGAGAAATATATTGTCCCATTCCACAGGAAAATTTTGAAACTATTATGATTGGGACCATTGCTATCAAGTATGAGGTAACATAATCACCTTGTGGATTGCAAAGTTTTGTTTCATATAAGATTGTTTTACTAACAAGACTTGATCAACCTTTTAACAAAAGGATTTTAATAAACAAAATAATGTTTTCATTGTGGTTATACTTGCTCACTTTTACTTTTCTCCTTTCCAAACTTTGCTCTCCATTGTGCCTAACTTAAAGGCGTTAAAGAAAAGTACTTGTTGGGAGATAACCCAAGAGTTTTCTTGAGTCTTGGAAGTTATTACTTCAGTAATAAACTCTCCTTATCCTTTTTGTTTGCTTTTTGTGCCAAGAATGACCTCTACTGAGAGGGAAGTAAGATTTGGGGAGTTGCTGTCCCGAAACAGATTTCTGTCCTCCACCATAAAAATCCGTCAGGAGTCTCTGTAAGTCGGATTAAGCTGAAAATTTACGAATAAATCCCCCAGTATGTTAGATAACTTCCGTTAGTTCAACAATTTTTGATTTGAGCAACATAAGGTCTTCTAAAAAATCGGTTTCTACCTGGTGGTCTATTTTGACAGATTTCTGTCATTATTTGCATTTGCTTCTTATTGATTCCTTTTCGGGTTCTTTTTGGGAAATTGAGATTTTTGAGGGAATTGCTAAAGTAGCATGTGTCTTTAGTGAAAGTTTTGCTATTTTAAAACTAAACCCCAAAGGTATATTATCTTTTGAATGCACTAATGTTGCTAATGAAGATTGTGTGAAGTTTTGTATGAAGGAAAATTTTCAGGTGTAAGGAAAGAATGATGTAATGAGATGAAGAATGGAAAAAATCTCAAGCTTGGGGGGAGACACCCTGTGTCACCCGAAGAAATATTCAAGAGGTACAAGCGTCAAAGCTTGGGGGTGCCCAAGCCATCCCCTTCTTCATCAATAAAAATCCCAGGTCTTTCTAGACACTTCGTTTTTATTGTTTCATGCACAGTTGTGTTGTTCTTGGAGCGTCTTAGTTTTTTTCTTTGGTTTTCGTTTGCTTTGTTTGATTTTTTAAAAAAATCGAAAACACCAAAAATATTTGTTGTTCTTCTTTGGTTTTGTGAGTTCTTTGCAGGGTTCAGCCGTCCTCAGTGGAGTTTGGTTTCATGTTATTATTCAAGTCACACAAATGAAGGGCAATAATAAAGATTAAGACAACTTGAGGTGTGGTAAGAGGCTGGTAACGAACTCTATTTGTTTCATTTTTGTACATATACTCATCATTGTGAGCATGCTTAGCATGTTTGTGTAAGGTGTATGTCATTATGGATGCTTAGTAGTTCTTGCTTGCTTGTGATTAGCTCCAGCTTGCTAATAGTTTGTAGCATGTCCTATAAATGTTTGCTTGCATTGTTTCATTCATACTTTGGTATGATATTGTGGTAACCTCCTCTGATTGTTCATATGAATCGACTTGGCACATGCTCACGCAGGCTTATGACTAATCAATAGTCAGTAAGCCTCGATGATTTATTTTGCCTCAGAGTTCTTGTATCACTTTCATGCCATAATTAGTCATGTTTTGTTGCAAGCATGATTATGACAGTTATTGCTCTCTCGTTTGTCACTCCCTCTTTATTGCTAGCCTTCACTTGCACTGAGTATGAGTTCTACCTGTGTTTCCAACTCCCCAAAACCAATATTGCCAGTTGTGTCCACTATACCTACCTATCAGCATCATTTGCTACTTCAGTGCATATTCAATATGCCTTGTTTTCTTCAAAAATAAAATGTTTGTCTATTTTGAGAAATTTAGTTAGTAAAGCTCTCACGAACTTGATGGCACACTTTATTCCTTGCGCTTAATAATCCTAAACCATTGTGACTATTCCATGAAAGTTATATGCTTGCTAATTATATACTGGGAGTCAACAGAACCGTGTTGTCACGGGGAACGCTTTCAACACTTTTTGGATATCTCATCCAGTTGATTCCTTGCTCTTTTGTTTACGGATGTCGATGATGTGAAATAAAAGGGGAGGTTGTGAGTTCATGGAGTTTATACATTGTGTTAGAGAAACACTTGGGCCGCTAGCCTAAGCCATGCCTAATCATGGAGGAAACTTGCAGCATCACTATAATGAGCATCTATGAAGCGTCCTCAATAAAAAGCTATGCATATGGTAAATAAAAAGATTGCTGAGATGCTCATTGTCTGCTTGCCTTGTCATTTTGGTTATGGGAAAGCTCATATACCATGTGCAAGGGGTACCCCATTGGCAGTTCTCGATGATATGCATGTATTTACAATGACAAGAACTTTCAGGTGACCAAAGTTGAGTAGCATGCGGAGCGACCCTCGTACTCAAGGGACTTGGGATTTCCAGTATATGGTCTGCCAAGCATATGATTTAGAGTGGACCTCCCTTTCACCTTAACCACATGAAGATGCCTATGATAGGGGCAATGAGAGCTCAAAGCTAATGAGTACCTTCCTTTCAGCATTGGGAAGCCTTTCAAACCTTTCAAAACCATTTTCACAACCTTGTTGAGTCACCACTTATTCTATGAGCACCTTCTTGAGAGCATAGTTGCCATTCTTGTGTTTGTTCCAAAACTTGGTTAACTATGTCATGACTTTGATGCTTGTATCTCTAATATCTTTATCTCTAGTCTTCATGTGAACTTCAGAGGTGCCTTGGAATTTATATTATGCTCTTCAAACAAAGGCAAGCGAGATACCACTCTATCATACCTTATTATGAGCATTGCAATGTTGCTTATGTTTATGTTTCATGCTACTTATTATTATTGAGTTGGTTTCTCTTCATAGCTTGCAATGACTATTGAGTAGACTTAGATGCATACTCTTTATTATGAATTGTCTAAGCATCTACTCATGTGCCGAGATTATTTACATCATATGAAGCAAAGTGTTCGTGAAAGTTATTTTATCGCACTCATTTTTCAACTGAATTGCTTGAGGATAAGCAATAAGCTAAGCTTGGGGGGAGTTTATACGTCCAAAACATATCTACTTTCTCGAACACTTTGCTATTGTTTCTTCTCTAAACTTGTGTGATTTGGATACAACTAACACGGACTGACGCTGTTTTCAGCAGAATTACCTTGGTGTCTTGTTTTTGTGCAGAAAATGAACTATCAGGAAAAATCCCGGAAAATATGCCAAAAATTATATATCACCAGAAGATCCACGGAGCCAGAAGGAGAGACGGAGGGGAGGCCTAGGGGCCCAGACCCACCCCAGGCGCGAGCCCACCTAACCCTGCGCCTGGTGGGGTTGTGGCCACCCCAGGAAGCTCCTCGGCCTCCCTCTGCGCCTATAAGTTGCCTTTTGACCTAGAAACCAAGGGGGGGTCGATAGTTTTCCAGAAATAGTTCCGCTCCACCGCTGCCACCAGAAACCAAGATTCGGATCCAGAAACTCCGTTCTGGCACCCTGCTGGGACGGGGAATTTAGAGAGGATCATCGCCATCGTCATCACCAACGCATCTCCATCAACCACCGATGTTTCCCTCATCCATGAGTGAGTAATCCCCCGTTGTAGGCTTGGGGATGGTAGGGATTGGAAGTGTTTTATCATGTAACCGAAAAAGATCTGTTAGGGCATAGTGCCTTGTTTCTCTTGTGCTATTCGACTTTGTTGCAACTTGTTGTGCTTAATGCTTGTCACTAGGGCCCGAGTGCCATGATCTCAGATCTGAACTTATTATTGAATCATTATGGTAGTATTGTTTGTGATCTTATCTGCAAGTTGTGTACACATATCATTGTCCGGATGCAAAGGCCCCAAAGTGACAATAATTGGGACAACCGGAGGGGATGGTTGTGGTGTGAGGATCACATGTGTTCATGGAGTGTTAATGCTTTGCTTCGGTGCTCTATTAAAAGGAGCACCTTAATTGGCAGTAGTTCCCTAGAGGCCCCGCTGCCACGGGCTGGCTGGACAAAAGATGTTGTGCAAGTTCTCATTGCGAGCATGTATGACTATATTTGGAGCACATGCCTAAGATTGTTTAGTGCTTGGATGCTTGTTATCATTTATCTGCAATGCCCTAGATCTTGAAGTTACATGTTTAGACTCGTCTATGCAATGCCCGTCCATCCATCCCTATACCTACTGCACTCGAATCCTACTATTACCGTTACTGTTATTATTGCTCCTGTTTCACTGTTACTGTTGTTTTTGTTGTTGCTTTGCTGTTGCTTCTACCAAACCGTTGCTATTGATAAACTTTTGTGAGCAAGAACTATTTCTAGGTGCAGCTGAACTGACAACTCAGTTGATAAGGCTTGCAAGTATACTTTGGCTCCCCTTGGATCGTATCAATAAATTGGGTAATACTACCCGCGAAGACTGTTGTGATCCCCTATACTTGTGGGTCATCAAGACTATTTTCTGGCACCGTTTTCGGGGGCATAGCTTTATTTGTAAGTTCACTTGGATCTATTATTGTTCACTGCTACTCCTTTCATCATGGGAAAGTCTCGTGATGGAAGTTCCCTATTTTACCATCCACTACAAGAAGAGGTACAGTCCTAAACACCTCTGCTGCTCTTGATTCACCGTCTGTTATAAGTAAGCCTGTCACACCACCACCACATACTCATGCTACACACACTACTACTATTGCTGAGTCTGAAACTGCTTTTGATGCTCATGATGTTACTTCTACTATGCTTGATGTGAGTGGTTCATTAGGTCCTTTTCTAGATGCTACTATGGTTGCTCTAGGAAATACCGAAACTCCTAGTGAAAACACTGTTACACCTGTTAGCTCACCTGAGGCTAGTGAGAGTTATGAAATTAATGATGGTTACATTGAGTTCACTGATGATTTTTTTGAAGAGTGCTGAAACACACATGGCACTAGTTCTATTAAGAGTCTCCTTGCTAGACGTACTGTTATGCCTAAGTTGTCCTCTGATCCTAAGTTTGCCACTTCTCCCATAGATATTAAAGATGTAGACTATGATTTCTCTCTTGATTTATCTTATTTAGATATTGTTGAGAAAGAACCTTTCTGTGGGACTGAAAATGAGAGTGTTGTGGCTCAAATGAATGAGCTTTCTACTATGAGTGCTTTATTCTCTGATGATATTAAGATGCGCAAGTACTTTGTTGATAAGATCTTCCCTTTTTCACTAAAAGGAGAAGCTAGGGCTTGGTTTAATAGATTACCTCCTGGTTCCATTGATAGCCCTAATTGCTTGATTGCTTCTTTCTTCGAGAAATATTTTCCTCCCAGTGCTAGACATGCTACTTTGCAGAGACCTTTTGATTTTAAATAGGGAGAAGAAGAGAAATTGCTTGAGTCATGGACAAGGTTCTATGCCTTGATTCATGCACATCCCGGATGTCCATTACCTAAGAATGAGCTTCTTGATCTTTATTATAATGGACGAACTAATGATTCTAGGACCTACCTAGATAGCTTTGTTGATTGTGTTTTCAGGAAAAGGACTCCTACAGATGCTGAAGAATTAATGACCAAGATATGCAAGAATTACGATGATTGGACTTCAACTGAGCTAAATACACCTGAGCCTATTACTCCTGAACCAGTTGTTCATGAACCAATTCTAGCACCAACAACAAAGAAGAGGGGAGTTATTGCATTAAATGATGAAGTGATGAAGGAATCTAAGAAGTGTCTAAAGGAGAAAGGTATTAGAGATAAAGATGTGAAGAATCTACCTCCTATAGAAGAATTATGTAAGCCAATTTCCCACTCATCTATATTGAGGTACACTCTCTCCAACACTTTGATTAAGGTGATATTCCTTATGGTAAGCCTCCTGATCAATGTTTAGAGGAACTTGACATTTTTATTGTTAAACAAGGTCATTTTAATAAACAAGTTCAGAATCATTTATTGGAAAACTCTAGAGCTATCCATGAGTTGAAAGATATTGTGGAAAGAACTTCTAATGATATTAAAATGCTTTGTAAACACTTTCAAATGGTTCAAACCCAACTTGATCAACTTGCTAAGTCACAAAAGGATATGCTAGTTAATGCTTCAGGAGATAAACATGCTTATGGAATTAGAACTAGGAGTGGTATAGCTACTTAAGATCCTTTATATCCTGAAGGACACCCAAAAACAATTGAGCAGGATTCCCAACAAGGTGAAGATAGTGGTAGTCCTCGTAAGAGAAAGAAAAAGAAACATAAAGTAGTTGTGGAACCACTTGAACCTGCTGTAGATCCTAATAGTATATATGTCTCTAATGCTAAAACTGAGAGTGGTACTGATAAAAATGAGTTTACTAATAAGGAGGAAGGTGAGGAAGAACCTGAGAAGCACACTAAGAACACTGGGTACACAAAAGAAGATTTTATTGCTAATAAATATGGTAAAGAGAGAGAACCTTGGGTGCAGAAACCTATGTATTTTCCAGGTAAGAAACACAAGTCAAAGGAGGAGGAACACTACAACAAGTTTTGTGAGTGGATGAAACCTTTATTCTTGCAAATTCCTTTGACTGATGCTATTAAGTTGCATCCTTATTCAAAGTATATGAAGGATATTGTCTCTAATAAAAGGGAGATTCCTAATGAGGAGATTTCTACTCTACTTGCTAATTATTCCTTCAATGGTAAGGTTCCAAAGAAACTTGGTGATCCAGGTATATCAACTATTCCTTGCTCTATTAAGAATAATTATGTTAGAACTGCTTTATGTGATTTGGGAGCTGGAGTTAGTGTTATGCCTTTTTCCCTCTATAAGAGACTCCAGCTAGAAAAGTTGATACCAACTGATATTTTTTTGCAAATGGCTGA
Organism: Avena sativa; assembly: GCA_916181665.1. Lineage (NCBI taxonomy): Eukaryota > Viridiplantae > Streptophyta > Magnoliopsida > Poales > Poaceae > Avena > Avena sativa. The sequence goes on along the minus strand of OV702300.1, from coordinate 34,052,959 downwards.
TAAGTCAACTACTATTCCTGTTGGTATATGTGAGGATGTTCCTATTCAAGTGGCTCATAATTGCTTGGTTTTAACAGATTTTGTGGTGTTTGAGATGCCTGAAGATGATAACATGTCTATTATTCTTGGGAGACCTTTTCTTAATACTACAGGTGCTGTCATTAATTGTAATCAAGGAAAAGTAACATTCAATATTGATGACAAAGAGCATACTGTTTATTTCCCCAAGAAGGTTGTTAAGAGCTATTTCCTGAATTCCACTGAAAATATTGAGAGCATCAAGGTTGGAGAAATATATTGTCCCATTCCATAGGAAAATTTTGAAACTATTATTATTGAGACCATTGTTATCAAGTATGAGGTAACATAATCACCTTGTGGATTGCAAAGTTTTGTTTCATATAAGATTCTTTTGGTAACAATACTTGATCAACCTTGTTAACAAAAGGATTTTAATGAACAAAATAATGTTTTCACTATGGTTATACTTGCTCACTTTTACTTTCTCCTTTCCAAACTTTTCTCTTCGTTGTGCCTAACTTAAAGGCGTTAAAGAAAAGTACTTGTTGGGAGATAACCCAAGAGTTTCCTTGAGTCTTGGAAGTTATTACTTTAGTAATAACCTCTCCTTATCATTGTTTTTGCTTTTTGTGCCAAGAATGACCTCTAATGAGAGGGAAGTAAGATTTGGGGAGTTGCTGTCCCGAAACAGATTTCTGTCCTCCACCATAAAAATTCGTCAGGAATCTCTGTAAGTCGGATTAAGCTGAAAATTTACAAATAAATCCCCCAGTATGTTAGATAACTTTCTTTCGTTCAACACTTTTTGATTTGAGTAATGGAAGGTCTTAGAAAAAATCGGTTTCTACCTCCTGGTCTGTTTTGACAGATTTCTGCCATTATTTGCATTTGCTGCTTATTGATTCCTTTTCTGGTTCTTTTTGGGAAATTGAGCTTTTTGAGGGAATTGATATAGTAGCCTGTGTATTTAGTGAAAGTTTTGTTGTTTTAAAACTAAACCCCAAAGGTATATTATCTTTTGAATGCACTAATGTTGCTAATGAAGATTGTGTGAAGTTTTGTATGAAGGAAAATTTCCAGGTGTAAGGAAAGAATGATGTAATGAGATGAAGAATGGACAAAAGCTCAATCTTGGGGGAGCCACCCCGTGTCACCCCAAGAAATATTCAAGAGGTACAAGCGTCAAAGCTTGGGGGTGCCCAAGCTATCCCCTTCTTCATCAATAAAAATCCCAGGTCTTTCTAGACACTTCGTTTTTATTGTACTCCCTATTGACAAAGGAGTTTTCATATGGCCACAGCTTGATCACCTCAACACGGACCACACGGGACCCCCAAGGCCCCCTCTTAGGCCACACGTCATTGGGGATGTCATGTGCACTTTCCACGAGCACCACCGCCTTGACATCGGACATGTCCCGGCCGGAGAGACAGATGGGGTCGATCTCCAGCACTTCTCCAAACCTGGCAAACAGGGCAGTGATGCCCTGAGGGGTGAAGTGCTCAGTCGCTAGCGGAGAGGCCCACAGCAGGGCGCAAGTGTTGGCCTAGACGGGGGTGCGTTGCGCATCCTCCTAGCGCTGCAGCCTGATTCTCACGTCCTCGTGCATGATGTCGGGCAGGGCCATCGCCATCTCCCTGGTCACGCGCGAGCAGAAGCGCACATAGGTAGCCCCAATGCCTGAAGGGACCAACTCGAACTGAAGGTGGGGGACATGGCTAAACAGAGCCTCAGTGATAGACTGGCTAGGGTTTGCATACCCATTGGAGGGAGCAAGCCAGACCACCACGAGGCAGCGTGCTGCGTCCAGGTTGCCAGGCGGCATGAACACCTCATAGTAGTCTAGGCGGTCAGCAGAAGCGGGGAGGGACGGGAAGCTGCACGTAGAGGCCATGTCCTCACCATCGGAGAGCTCGTGCTCAAAGAAGCCCGAGGAGGGCGCCCCGGGCGAAGTAGCACGCGGGTCGGAGGAGGCAGCCGAAGTGGCGCGGTGGCGCACCAAGACATGTGGGGGCGAGGGGTATGCCTCGATGTCCCTGAACAGTGGCACCGGCGGTGTCGCCGGTGGCAGATCCTTCGTGGCCGCCACGAGCTGGGTGGAGGACGACTCAGAGCCGTGGCGTGGGGCAAGCAAAAGGGGGGTCAAAAGGCAGTGGTGTGGTGGATGGGCGTTGGCGGGCGAAAGGGAAGGGGGCAGTGGGGAGGGGGATGCAGGTGCGGAGGCAGGTGAGCGAGTGGGCGATGGAAGCCGGCGAGTGGGCGAGGGGAGCAGCATGGTGCAGTCACGAAGGCGGTGGCCCGATCTCCCGCAGCCGCGATAGGCAACAGGGTCACGGCACTGATGGAGCGCTTCGTTGATGTAGGAGCGCTTTGTTGGGAACCCCAAGAGCAAGGTGTGAAGTAGCACAGCAGCAAGTCTTCCCTCAGTAAGAAACCTAGGTTATCGAACCAATAGGAGGAAGGAAACGTCACACATGTGTTGCAAGCAACATGGAAACCTACACAACAAAACTCAAGACTTTGCCCCAACTAACAATGAGGTTGTCAATCTCACCGGTTGCTGTAACAAAGGATTAATAGTATGGTGTGGAAGATGATGATGGTTTGCAGCAAGTAAACAGTGAAAGATGTATCAATGGTAAAGATTAGACCGGGGTCCGTAGTTTACTAGATATGCTCTCCTTAGATAAACAACATGGCATGAAGGGTAAACAAATTACAGCAGGGCGATTGATAGGAACTGAGCAAGGTATAACAATGCAATACTAGACAAAAAGATCCTATGAGATTCAATTGGGCAATACAACAAGATACATAGACCGCCATCCAACTGCATCTATGACTAGAAGTCCACCTTCAGGTTATCATCCGAACCCCCTCCAGTATTAAGTTGCAAGCAACAGACAACTGCTTTAAGCAAAGTGTGTAAGGTAAACAATCCACTTGTTCCATGAACAAGAGACCGTTGTTTTCTCCCTAGTGGCAACAACACATCTACAACCAAAGAGATTTCTATCACTTCCCTTGGAAACTAGAGGCATGAACCCACTATCGAGCATAAATACCCCCTCTTAGAGTCACTAGCAACTACTTGGCCAAGATAGCTACTAACAACAGAGAGCATGCAAGATCACAAACAACACATACATGATAGAATCAATAAGAATAAACCATTAATCAATCTGACATAGTAATCTCAATATCCATCGGGTTTGATTAATGGTTTTGTCTTTATGATTCTATAATGTTTGTGTTGTTTATGATCTTGCATGCTCTCCGTTGTTAGTAGCTATCTTGGCCAAGTAGTTGCTAGTGACTCCAAGAGGGGGTATTTATGCTCGATAGTGGGTTCATGCCTCTAGTTTCCAAGGGAAGTGACAATAATCTTTTCGATTGTAGATGTTGTTGGAGATATGCCCTAGAGGAAATAATAAAAGTGGTTATTATTATATTTTTGTGTTTATGATAAATGTTTACATTCATGCTATAATAGTATTAACCGGAAACATTAATACTTGTGTGATTTGTAAACTAAATTAGAGTCCCTGGTAAAGCCTCTTTATACTTGTTGATTAATAGATGATCGTGGTTTCTCGATCATGAACATTGAGATGTTATTAATAACAAGATCATATCATTAGGAGAATGGTATGATGGACATACTCCTATAGATAAGCGTAGCATTAAGATCAAGTCATTTCATTAGTTCGTTTGCTATAAGCTTTCTGATACATAGTAACCTAATTCCTTCGACCATGAGATCATGTTAATCACCATCACCGGAAGGATGCTTTGTTGACATCAAACACCACACCGTAAATGGGTGGCTATAAAGGTGGCATTGAGTGTTCGGAAAGTATGGGTTGAGGCACATGGATCAAGAGTGGGATTTGTCCATCCATATGACGGATAGATATACTCTAGGCCCTCTCGGTGGAATGTCATCCAATTAGCTTGCAAGCATGTGACTGGCTCACAAGGGATCACATATCACGGGAACGAGAAAAGAGTACTTATCGGTAACGAGGTTGAACTAGGTATGCAGAGATACCGATGATCAAAACCTCGGATAAGTAAACTATCATGAGACAAAGGGAAATTGGTATCGTATGTAAGTGGTTCATTCAATCGCAAAGTAATCGTAGAAATATGTGGGAGCCATATGAATTTCCAGACTCCTCTATCGGTTATTGATCGAAGAAGTGTCTTGGTCATGTCCGCATAATTCACGAACCGTAGGGAGACACACTTAAGAATTCGATGTTGTTTAGTAGATATGGAATGTTAGTAGGGATACCGAATGTTGTTCAGAGTCTCGGATGGGATCCGGGATATCATGAGGATATCCGGAATGGTCCGGAGAATAAGATTCATATAAGGAAAGTCCTATTTCGGAGTTCGGGAAAGTTTCTGATGATTTCATTGGAGAAGTTCTAGAAGGGTCTAGAAGGTTCACCGGTCCAGAAGGGGAATGGTCCATGAATGTGTCATGGATATGTGGAATGATTGGATCATATCCTAGGTCACTTGGTGTTGACATTTTCAAGAGAGAAATAAAGCTCTAAATTGAAAGTCAAACGGGAAGTTTGAAAAGTCAAACTGGAACAATGGTTTCCTAGTGGGAGAAGAAACAAGTCCTTCTCTCAATCCAACCATGGGTTTGGGTTTGGATTTAAACCCACCCCTCCCAAGGCTGCCCCTCCCTCTCATAAATAGAGGGGGAGGGCTGCCCCAACACCACAAGAGCCAAGCCCTCTCCACACACGCGCCGTCGACGCCGCGCCCAAGCCGCCGACGCCACCCGCCGACGTCGCCCGCGCGCCGCCGCCGTCTCGCGCCGCCACCGGTTCGTCGTCGCTGCCCTAGCCGCCACCGACACCTCCTCCTCCTCCAGGTCATCTAAACCATAGATCTCCGGGAAACCCTAATCCACCATAACTCGCATCCGGCTTAGGCGAAGCCCTGCGGGATCTTCCCTCTACTTCCGACACCACGCAGTCGTGCTACCGGAATCGCGAGGGGAGAACTACAACCTCCGCTGCCTGCTGGAACAAGGGAGAGGAAGGTCTTCATCTAGTACCGGACGTGTGACCGTGAAAGGATACAGATGTCGCCTAGAGGGGGGTGAATAGGCGATTAAAACTTTTCCTAGAGTGGCTCAACAAAGGCAGAATAAAACTAGTGTTTACTTTGTTAAGCACAACCTATAACAAGTAACGTTCACCTATGTGCACCAACAACTTATGCTAAGCAATACAAGCAACAAAGTGATAGCAAGATATATATTACTTCAAGCACGAAGGCTATCACAATGTAAAGTGCATAAGTAAAGAGCTCGGGTATAGAGATAACCGAGGCACGCGGGGACAACGATATTTTACCGAGTTCCTCCCAACATGGAGTACGTTTCGTTTGGAGAGGGGGTGGTATCAAACCACCAACGCCACAAAAGGCCTCCCTTATTCTCCGATGAATCTCACCCCAATGGGATCGATCCACGCTTCCACTATCGGTGCACTTGTCGGTGGCAACCGGAACCTCTCACAAGGTTGGGGCACTTCTCCACAACTTAATTGGAGGCTCCCAACAAACACCACCAAGGCCACAATGCCACCAAGGCCACAACCTGCAACACCAACAAACTGTCTAGGGTTCCAAGAACCCAAGAGTAAAGAGCTTCTCAACTTTCACTCACCAAATCCTCCAGGGAGAACTCAAACCGATGCACCAAATGCAATGGCAAGAACACAAGTAGTGCTAAAATCCTTCTCTCCCAAATTCCACCAAAGCTACAAAAGCTTGTGGGGGAATAAGAGAGGAAGAACAAAGGAGGAAATCCACAAAAGACTCCAAGATCTAGATCCCAAGATATTCCCCTCACTTAGAGGAGAGATGGATTGGTGGGATTGTAGATCTAGATATCCTCTTTCAAATCCATAAAGTATATGCAAGAATCAAGGGAGGGATTGAAGGGGGAGCAAGCTCAAGAGGGTCAAGAATGGAGGAGAAAGCCTGTAAAACTCGAGCAGTTGCATTGGGGAAGAAGGGCCCCTTTTTATAGGCCCACAAATTGACCGTTTTCTGCCCGTTGGGGAAAAGTCAGACCGGAGACTCCGGTCTACACCAGAGACTCCGGTCTACGCCAGAGATTCCGGCCCAACCTCCGGACCAGCCTCTGGACCGCCCATCTGAATGACCTGGGCCATCCAAGACCCAACAAGACCGGAGACTCTGGTCTTCCAACACCGGAGACTCCGGACTGAGGAAACACCGGAGACTCCGGGGTAGCCTTCGGACCTGGCTCCGGACCCCCATACAGTATGTCCCAGCCCTGATTCTGAAGTCACCACCGAAGACACATCCAGAAACTCCGGACTACACCGGAGACTCCGGTCCACACAGACCGGAGACTCCGGTCAGGACCAAATAAGAGGCAAACTTCAAATGGCGATATCTAGAGTTTGGAAACTCTGATTGACCCGAAACCAATTTTGTTGGAAAGAGGACAACAAGGGCTACCCAACAAAAAGTGGAAATATTGGATACCACCAAGAGAGAACATTTCATGTATTATAATGTGAGATACCTCTCTTGGTGAGAAACCATAAAACCTCAAAGATCAAAAACGCAATATGATATAAAAAGGGAAATCCGTTTTTGATGAACTAGAGCTTGTTATGAATATTACCACAAGCTCTAGAGCCTCACATGGATAAGATCCAAATAATCAACCAAGAAAGGATGATGCTAAGTATGCAAAGGTTTGAGCTCTCTTTGAAAGATATGATCGAGTTACTCACTTGAGAGCCCTTCTTGATAGTACGGTTGTCTATCCTATAAACCGGTCTCCCCAACTAACACCACAAGACCGGTAAGAAATAAACCCTATCAATATCATACATTTGCCTTGCGCATATTCCACTTGATCTTGATGTATACGATCTTGTCCTTCTCAAGATGGAACACCTTTCTTGATTGATCTTTTACGCACTTGCTTGATGAAGACTTGCAAGTTACTCCCCCATACAACATGGGGAAACCTTTACATTGACCTTGTCCTCATCGATCCATGATCACCGAGGATGGCAAGCTTTAAGCATGAGATCTTCTAGATATTGCACATCTTTAGCTTGCACATCATTTCTTCTTTTCTTCATTATGTTGATGCATGACCAATCTATGGATCATTCTTTGAACACCTTGGCCACCACATGATCCTCTTCACTTCTTCTCCAAACCTTGAAGCCAACAAATGGTTCAAGCATTGCCTATGGACAATTCCTACACATACAACTTGATACAAGCATTAGTCCATAGAGATTGTCATTAATTACCAAAACCACACATGGGGGCCCACATGTTCTTTCAGACCGACTGCGGAAGCGCTGCCGGAACGCAGCACCGGAAGGATCGTCTATGCAATCTTGAGATCGGCAAGTGTACGACTACATCACCCACGAGAATCTGCTCCCGTTAACTGCTTTGGAATCTTCGAGGGTGAGTGCTTCTATCGACTCGTTGGTACAATCTAGTAGATAGATCTTGGCTTGTTTATGTGCATGCGGTAGAATTTTTTTGTTTTCCATGCTACGAACCCCTACAGTGGTATCAGAGTCGTGTCTATATGTAGATCTGTTGCACGAGTAGAACACAATGGTCATTATGGGCGGTGGTGATTTTATTATCAATTGCTTTTTGTGTACTTTGCATCTTGCGGTATGATGGGATGAAGCGGCCTGGGCTAACCTTACATGACATCGTTCATGAGACTTGCCCCACGCTCAACATGCAACTTGTATTGCATAAGTGGCTTTGCGGGTGTCTGTCTCTCCCATCATAGTATAGATTCAATTTACAACAGGCACTTGATAGTTCAAACATCAACGTTCTGGTTCTTGTTCATAAGTTAGAACAACACTTATTGAAAGCCCCAAACCACGTAAAATATGCAAAGAAAATTAGAGGCGTCTAACTTTGTTTTGCAGGGGTGTGCTGTGATGTGATATGGCCATGATTGTGATTATATATGATGTATGCAATGTTCCTTATTGTAAGTTGGCAACCGGAAGGAGCCATATGGTTGTCCTTTAAATTCCGTTAAGACCTGCATGTCTATTCAAAGTAGTTGTAATAGTTGAAGCTGGTGGAAGATAATCATGAAAAGGCGCCATTGACCTTGACGCCATACCGGTGATGATAGAGATCATGTTCATGCTTGAAGATGGAGATCGGAAGCACAAGAAGAAAGGCCATATCATATCACATATTATGAATTGCATGTGATGTTAATCCTTTTATGCATCTTGTATTCCTTAGTTCACGACGGTAGCATTATAAGATGATCCCTCAAGCACAAAATTTCAAGTTTTAAAGTGTTCATCCTTAGTAAGCACCGTTGCTAAAGCTCGTTGTTTCGAAGCACCATGTAATGATCGGGTGTGTTAGATTCTGCGAGTGTATACAACGTGAGCAAGCCAGGTTTGCTCATGCGGAAGCTAAGGTTTGATCTTGACGAGCCTAGCATGTACAGACATGGTCTCGGAACACGGATCACCGAAAGGTAAAGCATGAGTCATATAGAAGATATGATGAACATTTTGATTGTTCGCCATTGAAGCTACATCAACTCTCGTGATGATCGGTTTTGATGTGGTGGATTTGGTTCGTGTGATCACTAAAACAATTTGAGGGATATTGTTTTGAGTTGGAGTTCACCTAGCTTAATTTAACTATTAATTAGAACTCAATTAGTCATAAACTTAGTCTAAACTATTGCAAATATGTTGTAGATCAATAGCGGCCCCTACCATCAATTTTAATGCGTTCCTAGAGAAAGAAAAGTTGAAAAACAATGGAAGCAACTTCGTGCATTGGTTCCGCAATTTGAGGATTGTCCTCAATGCTGGTAATTTGACCTATGTGCTGAATGCACCGCTGGGTGACCCGCCTGCTGCTAATGCTACCGATGAGGTAAAGAATGTTTTCCTTGCTCGGAAGAATCAGTACTCCACAGTTCAGTGTGCTATCTTGTATGGTTTGGAATCGGAGCTTCAGAAAATGTTTGAGAACCATGACCCACATGATATTGTCCGTGAACTCAAAATGATATTTGAGGCTCACGCTGCAGTTGAGAGTTATGAGGCTTCTAAAAAGTTCTTTAACTGCAAGATGGAAGAGGGCAGCTCCGTTAGTGAGCACGTGCTTAAGATGTCTGGGCACGCAAGTAAACTCCAAAGCTTGGGTATAGTGATTCCAAATGCTTTGGGGATTCACCGTGTCCTCCAATCACTACCACCAAGTTACAAGAACTTTGGGATGAACTATAATATGCAAAACATGGACAAGTCATTGCCAGAACTCTTCTCCATGTTAAAGTCTGCAGATGTGGAGATCAAGAAAGAGCACCAAGTGTTGTTGGTCAATAAGACCACCAAATTCAAGAAGCAAGGCAAGTCTAAGAAAAGGGGAAACTTCAAGAAGGGCGGTAAGAAAGTTACCGCGTCGGTGAAGAAGACCAAGGCTGGGCCTAAGCCTGATACTGAGTGCTTTTACTACAAGGGAGAGGGTCACTAGAAGCGGAATTGCCCCAAGTACTTGGCGGATTTGAAGAATGGAAACATCAAGAACAAAGGTATATATGATATACATGTTATTGATGTGTATCTCACTAGTACTCGTAGTAGTGCCTGGGTATTTGATACTGGTTCGGTTGCTCATATTTGTAACTCTAAACAGGTGCTACAGAATAAACGGAATCTAGCGAAGAACAAGGTGACGATGCGCGTTGGAAATGGATCGAAGGTTGATGTGATCGCGGTCAGCATGCTACCTCTTCATCTACCATCGGGATTAGTTTTATACTTAAATAATTGTTATTTGGTGCCTGCGTTGAGCATGAACATTATATCAGGATCATGTTTATTGCGAGACGGTTACTTGTTTAAGTCTGAGAATAATGGTTGTTCGATTTATATGTGTAATATGTTTTATGCACATGCACCTTTGATAGATGGTCTATCCTTATTGAATCTCGATTGTAGTAATACACACATTAATAACATTGAGGCTAAACGTTTGAAATTGAGCGATAACTCGACCTATATGTGGCACTGTCGTCTTGGTCATATTGGAGTGAAGCGTATGAAGAAACTCCATTCCGATGGACTTCTTGAATCACTTGATTTCGAATCACTTGAAAGATGCGAAGCATGTCTGATGGGTAAAATGACTAAGACTCCATTTTCTGGTATGATGGAGCGAGCTACGGACTTATTGGAAATCATACATACCGATGTGTGTGGCCCAATGAGTGTAGCATCACGCGGTGGTTATCGTTATGTTCTTACCTTCACGGATGACTTGAGTAGATATGGGTATATCTATTTCATGAAACATAAGTCCGAAACTTTCGAGAAGTTTAAGGAATTTCAAAGCGAGGTGGAGAATCAACGTAACAAGAATATTAAATTTCTATGATCTGATCGTGGAGGTGAATATCTAAGTTATGATTTTGGCGAGCATTTGAAGAAATGCGGAATACTTTCACAATTGACACCGCCGGGAACACCACAGTGTAATGGTGTGTCCGAACGTCGTAATCGAACTCTCTTAGATATGGTTCGTTCTATGATGTCACTTACAGATTTACCGCTATCGTTTTGGGGTTATGCATTAGAAACAGCCACATTCACTTTAAATAGGGCACCATCTAAATCCGTTGAAACGACACCGTATGAATTGTGGTTTGGGAAGAAACATAAATTCTCGTTCCTTAAAGTTTGGGGTTGCGCAGCTTATGTAAAGAAGTTACAGCCAGACAAGCTTGAACCCAAAGCGGAAAAATGCGTCTGCATAGGATACCCGAAGGAAACTATTGGGTATACCTTCTATCACAGATCCGAGGGCAAAATCTTCGTTGCCAAGAATGGATCCTTTCAAGAGAAGGAGTTTCTCTCGAAACAAGTGACTGGAAGGAAAGTAGAACTCGACGAGGTTGTTGAACCTTCTCTCGAACTTGCGAGTAGCGTAGCACCAGAAGTAGTTCCTGTGGCGCCTGCAACAATAAGAGAGGAAGATAATGATGTTAATCATGAAACTTCGGTTGAAGTTACTACGGAACCTCGCAGGTCAACGAGAACTCGTACCACTCCTGATTGGTATGATCCCGTTATGAGTGTCATGTTGGTGGATAACACCGATGACCCTGCGACATATGAGGAAGCGATGATGAGCCCAGATTCCAATAAATGGCAAGAAGCCATGAAATCTGAGATTGGATCCATGTACGAAAACCAAGTATGGACTTTGGTGGACTTACCGGATGGCCGGAAGGCTGTCAAGAACAAATGGATTTTCAAGAAGAAAACAGATGCTGATGGTAATGTTACTGTCTATAAAGCTCGACTTGTCGCAAAAGGGTTTCGACAAATTCAAGGAGTTGACTACGATGAGACTTTCTCACCAGTAGCAAAGCTAAAGTCTGTGAGGATTATGTTAGCAATCACTGCATATTATGATTATGATATATGGCAGATGGATGTCAAAACGGCGTTCCTCAATGGAGACATTCATGAAGAGTTGTATATGATGCAACCCAAAGGTTTTGTCGATCCTAAAAATGCTAACAAGGTATGCAAACTTCAGCGGTCCATATATGGATTGAAGCAAGCATCCCGAAGTTGGAATCAACGTTTTGATAAGGTAATCAAAAGTTTTGGTTTTATACAAACTTATGGAGAAGCTTGTATTTACAAGAAAGTGAGTGGGAGCTCTGTAGCATTCTTAATACTATATGTAGATGACATATTGTTGATTGGGAATGATGTAGAACTTCTTAATAGTGTCAATGAAAGATCAATGGTGAAGCATCTTACATATTAGGCATAAAGATTTATAAAGATAGATCGAGACGCCTATATCATTATCACAGAGTACATATTTGGACAAAGTTCTAAAAAGGTTTGGAATGGAAGATAGCAAGAAAGGGTTCTTGCCCATGTTGCCCAATACGACCTTGAGTAAAACTCAAGGTCCTGCAATGGCAGAAGATAGAGAAAGGATGAGTAAGACTCCCTATGCCTCAGCCATAGGATCTCTTATGTATGCCATGCTATGTACTAGACCCGACATTGCATATGCTGTTAGTTTAACTAGCAGATATCAAAGTGACACTACAAGGAATCTGGCTATATATGACCCTTCATTTTCGTCACAGAATCGTCATAGTAGTCTGTTTATGACGATTTTGAGATCGTCGAAAGCTGGGCGTCGCAAATGAACTATAACGACGATTTTGGTAAAATCGTCATAATAGTCTATGACGATATTGGATCGTCATAATGTCTATGACGATCCAATATCGTCATAGGCCATCTAGCCAGGCCAGCTCAGATCCTACGTGGCCGATCCTACGTGGCAAAATTATGACGAAATGAAATCGTCATAGTGTGAATTCAGCCTGATCCATTCTGGTTGCTTACATGGGCTAAGCCCATTAATTTAGCCTTTATTCTTCTAGGCCATGGCCTTTTTAGTATCGATTATTGAGGGCCTTTGTACTTTGTAAGTCCATGAATTTTCTATTTTCAACATTCTTTATCCAGAATTTTGTGGGTCGTGGCCTTATTACAAAAGTATTATTTGGTCCAGTGTAAAATAGACATGTGGCTTTTTAATAGTGTAATACTATTTGGGTCATGGCCTCTTTAGGTTCAGTTGCCCAATTATATAGATCAAACACTATATTAAATAAGCTAGTTTTTTCAATAAATATGCAATGAAACGGTTCCACAGATTGATATAGAATCTAAATAACAGAATATATATGACTACATTTGAATTACAAGACAGGTTCACAGGTACAATGAAACAGGTTCATAGGTTGATACAATGAACCATGACAGATACAGGTTCACACAAAACCATATTATTACATAAATGTATCTCCCAGTAAAAAGTCTACATCGAGTAAAAGTATCTCAATCAAGCTGACACCATGTAACTTCCTCTGAAGGACATCCTTTCTTGCAATGTTGGTGTTGCATTTGTCCTAGAAATAAACAAACAAATATCAGGCAATAGTAATTGACATTGATAATGCACAAAAGAGGGACCAAATATGATGTGGACATCCCATCTATTGATACAACCGTGGTACCTACAGCTACACACATACAAGGACATATCACTCGATCTCGTGCCTATCACTTCGCTGGTCAGGCCGATCGTGTCCCCGCAGGATCGGTAACCTCCAGGAGATTGGCCTAGCGATTGCATTGGCGCTCGTGCTCACACGTGTAGTCGGATCGTCAAGCCCGAACTCCACCAAATCGATTATCGCCATCTCATCGAAATATCGGACACCTTTGCCCTATCAAAAGATATCAAATTCGAGCATCCGGTACATGCTTTAGTCTATCAACTCAAAACAGAAGCCTTTAACGACCTAATGGACATAATTCATCGATTGTGGCATAAGACAACATAGCTACAGAGATCTAAGTATGTTCGACGAGAAGAAAACATACCAGCCAAGGAACAATGTGCATATCAAACTAATGCTATGAACCTCCAGCAGAAGCATGAAACAAATTGACCAATGGTACTCAAACAGAAATTTCATTGACTTTAACCTGAGCTCAACAGCCTCTAGCATAATTTCTGAAGCAATTTGGCTGGCTTTTCTATATATTTTACATGTTACAAATACACATGATGCTTGAGAGACGCAACAGATAGAGCACATAGAGGAGATGGAAATCGGAACTCACTAGAGGGTTATCACAACCGATGCTAAACCATCATAGGCTACTTGTGGTGCGTCGCCACCAACCAGAAGCCACGGGGGCGAGCAGCAGGACAGCCGCCCAGGGTACAAAATCCATCAACTGCGGGACTCGTCCGGTCACTACACAAAAGTTAAACACAAGGTCATGTCAACGTATAAGAATTTATAATAGGAGCAAAATAGTGTAGCCTACATCAGCTAGCTCTGCATACAACCATAAAGAAGCAAAATACATTGTCCAGTTGGTTGCCACAACCAATACACATCTTATAAGAAAAGGACTATAAAGTAAAAATCAGGAATCGCACACTAGAGACATCATTGCCTTGTCAAGCATGTATGCTCAAATAGGAAGAAGACTTGTCTATTTCTTGTGGCCTGTTCACATAAGTACATACACAGTAAGGTTAGAAAAGAACATGATATCTTTGTAGCAAAAGTAAGAAGGATACTTTCATGTAGGAAACTCCACTCAATGATGTCTTAACTAGCACTATGCAAAGGAATAACATTTCATACTAAACCTTAATACTCCTAATTCTCTAAAATAGCACTATGATGTTATCTCTTAGATCTTTACATCAACACTACTAGAGATACTATCATATAATGTTCAGGGAGAGTGAAACAGAATATGCAAAATAAATGAAGCAACCTTGTACTGTCATTTGACTACAATCACACTAGGGGTCACTGTCAGATGATTTTCTAAGAAGCTAAAGGTAGTACACAGCAAAACAGGAGACATTACCATGCCGTTTTAGTACCACATTATCAAGTAGAAACAACAGAAAATAATACCACACTGCACAGATAACTTGACTCTAATGGCATTACATGGTTCCCTTGTCCAACACTATCACTCAGTAGTTAACTTTAGGTTATCTACAAGTATGGAGTATACAACACAAGTATGCAGTATTTGTGCCAAATTGTGAATACCAGCAGCAGGCCATAGTTTAGCTGTTGAAAGTAAAAGCCTCACCTAAATGTTGCCATCAAACAAAGAAAGGCTAAGGACATGATCCCCACACTCCAGTTTTATTGGAAACCAAGTCAACATCAGGATTACATATGTTGAGTGTATCCAAGTCAAGATCAGGACTACAAAAATGTAGAATTAACAAACTAGTAGGATATGCAAACAGTTTCAGTTCTACGAAATGACACTATATATGATAGCAAACTTTACATATTCCATTGTAGGTATTAAGATATGTTTACAACTTTACATACTTGAGCTACTATTAACATATAAACATATGAGAAACAGTAAGAAAGAATAATATGTGCTATGTTTACTGAGTGCAGTATGAATTAAAGGCAAGTTTTCTGTGACTCCATTAAACAAACTCTATGAAGTAAACTACTACAGTATCTTTGTGTGATATCATGTAAGCAGTCAATTTCAAGAACTGAATACAAACTCTATGAAGTAAACTACTTCAGTGATAACAGTAGAATGGTCAAAAAGAAGAACAAGCAATACATGAATCACAGTAATAAGATAAGTGAGGCAACTACCATTAGAGCTAAGAAGATGGCCATGAAATTATATACATGGTTAATGAGGCATTTATACTACTACTACTATTTTGTAATAGAAATTTGTTTGGACTAAGGGACATAAAGCATCAATCTATCCGAACTAGGGGACACCAAGCATCAATATCCAGAGATATGAAATTGGTAACAAACATCATACGTCCATTGCCTTATAGCCTCTCTCGAGCAAACCATTCACAACATAGTACCAGCTTAAACATACCCAAATTCCTCAAGGCATCGCTCTTACTAAAAGGTCGGATGTGCTGGAGCTGTACTACTCTCTAGTCTCTAGATAGAGTTGGGGCCAAGCATCCATGGAACAAACGCAACCATGATTTTGGAATCACGAATAGATCCAGAGGAGATGGGAGGATAAGGTGGGTTGGCGGATATATATATACCTCGGGTGCCATCGTGGAAGGCCTTGGCGACGCGCTTGGGCGTCCTACGCAACCCCCCCCCGGGTGGTCGTCCCCGCTGAAGCCTACCAGCAGCACGCGCACTGCCGCCTCCATGGCATCTCCCGCATGTTCTCCACTACTCCCAAGAACCACGAGATCCTCCTCATCGTTGTCGCACCCGAACGCCTCGTCGAGCTCCCATGGTGCGCGGGCGGTAGGTGTGCGGGCGGCAGGTGTGCGCCCACCCACGCCTCCATTTGCATCGGCGGCAGGCCACCCACGCCCACCCACGTCTCCATGGTCGTGGTAGCGGCACATCTGGAAGATCCGGGCGTCCTTCCGACGGACCTCCCCTCCTCTTCGGGCACGGGAATTACTTGTGGTAGGGCTCGTCGGTGATGTAGAGGATGTCGTTGAGGCCGCCGACAGTGAGTGTGAGGGCACAAGATCGAGCAGGGAGGTTTGGGTGGTGGTTCTAGTGCTTGGAGGAAGAAGGGAAACGCGTACGCGGATGGAGAAGCGGCGGCGTGAGAGGACTGGGGAGGATGTGGATGGAAGACGGTGTTGATTAGGGGTAGGGTGGGGGTGGCGAGGGCATCATGGATTGGATCTTGGGAGGCAGAGGTGATACTCAGTGAAGGTGGAGATCTGGCTCTGGGTGGGTTGGGTCGACACGGAGGCGCGGGGTGGCTCGGGATCTGACACAAGGGGAGAGAAGAGAGGAAGGAGGTGGTGGCAACAGCGGGAAGCAAACCACGGCGCACAGCCATGACGGCCTGGCCGCCATCCACGATTGAGAGAGAGGAGAGGCAGGTCGGGTGGCGAGCGCCGCAGTGAGTAGCAAGGGGATTAGGGTTGCGGTGAAGGGTGGCTATCGAGCAGAGAGAGAGGAAGGAGTGGCAGCAGGGTCTGCGAAGAGGAGCGATGGGATTAGGGTTTGGGGGTCAGTCCCTCTCGACCATGTTGATATCACGAAATTACCCCTGATCACTTCTGCGGTGAAGTCTATGGGACTCTAGGGCGTTTCTATCATTCCACGTACAAAGACAGGGGCCAAGGAGGCGCGTGATAAAATTTTGGTCGTTGGATGGAGTGCATGTAAACGGATGAGATCACCTTCGGTGGGGTAATCCGTGGGTATTCTTATTCTCTATTCTGATTGGTTGCACCTTTTTTCATTTTCTAAGTGTTAAAAACGGGTCATTTTGTGAAGCAACCACCAAATGACAGTTTTATAATGCTACAAACACATTTTTCAAAAATAGTAGACCACCTTACATGGACAAATGTCCCAACCTGGGTATCTCATACCTTTCCGTCCACCCCTGGCAAAAAAGACAAATTCCTGCCGAATCGGTAGGAAGTGGGTCCGATTTGAACTACATGTACATTATCTGATGCCCATGATTTTTTGAAAAAAACATTTTTAGACTCGCAATATGCTATTTATTTAGAGATCCAATGCAATTTGAGCGAGGCTCGGCCCCGAGCTAAGAACCTTCATGCCCTCTATTTTGACCATAGTTTGAAACGAGCATAAAAATTTCAAAAACGGTCCGATCAATGCAAATCCTTCGTGTGGTGTCTTATTATGTGACATAGTTGCAAGGAAAAATACCAAACTTGGTATATTGCAAGTCTCTCGAAAAAACCTTCTCAGAAATAACCTATCATGTTCGAGGTTTCATGGCTTTCGGGCCAAACGACCAATGTTATGGCCTGAATCATGGCATAATTTGTGATAATGAGCCCATATTGTGCACCCATATGTATCGTGGGATGGCGAACAATGTTGCAGGAGAAAGTTTTTCTTTTCGTCGCACGGAAAATCCATTTTCTATTTTCCGAGCGCAAAAAACGGGGCGTTTTGTGAAGCAACCACCAAATGACAGTTTTATAATGCTACAAACACATTTTTTAAAAATAGTAGACCACCTTACATGGACAAATGTCCCAACCCGGGTATCTCATACCTTTCCGTCCACCCCTGGCGAAAAAGACATTCATGCCGAATCGGTAGGAAGTGGGTCCGATTTGAACTACAGGTACATTATCTGATGCCCATGATTTTTTGAAAAAATCATTTTTAGACTCGCAATATGCTATTTCTTTAGAGATCCAATGCAATTTGAGCGAGGCTCAACCCCGAGCTAAGAACCTTCATGCCCGCCGTTTTGACAATAGTTTGAAACGGGCATAAAAATTTCAAAAACGGTCCGATCAATGCAAATCCTTCGCGTGGTGTCTTATTATGTGACATAGTTGCAAGGAAAAATACCAAATTGGGTATATTGCAAGTGTCTCGAAAAAACCTTCTCAGAAATGACCTATCATGTTCGAGGTTTCATGGCTTTTGGGCCAAACGACCAATGTTATGGTCCGAATCGCGGCATAGTTTGTGATAATGAGCCCATATTTTGCACCCATATGTATTGTGGGATGGCGAACAATGTTGCAGGAGAAAGTTTTTCTTTTCGTCGCACGGAAAATCCATTTTCTATTTTCTGAGCGCAAAAAACAAGGCGTTTTGTGAAGAAACCACCAAATGATAGTTTTATAATGCTACAGACACATTTTTCAAAAATAGTAGACCACCTTACATGGACAAATGTCCCAACCTAGGTATCTCAAACCTTTCCGTCCATCCTTGGCGAAAAAGACAAATTCCTGCCGAATCGGTAGGAAGTGGGTCCGATTTGAACTACAGGTACATTATCTGATGCCCATGATTTTTTGAGAAAATCATTTTTAGACTCGCAATATGCTAGTTCTTTAGAGATCCAATGCAATTTGAGCGAGGCTCAGCCCCGAGCTAAGAACCTTCATGCCTGCCGTTTTGACCATAGTTTGAAATGGGCATAAAAATTTCAAAAACGGTCCGATCAATGCAAATCCTTCGCGTGGTATCTTATTATGTGACATAGTTGCAAGAAAAATACCAAACTAGGTATATTGCAAGTGTCTCGAAAAAACCTTCTCAAAAATGACCTATCATGTTCGAGGTTTCATGGCTTTCGGGCAAAACGACCAATGTTATGGCCCGAATCGCGGCATAGTTTGTGATAATGAGCCCATATTTTTCACTCATATGTATCGTGGGATGGCGAACAATGTTGCAGGAGAAAGTTTTTCTTTTCGTCGCACGAAAAATTCATTTTCTATTTTCCGAGCGCAAAAAACGGGGCGTTTTGTGAAGCAACCACCAAATGACAGTTTTATAATGCTACAAACACATTTTTCAAAAATAGTAGACCACCTTACATGGACAAATGTTCCAACCTAGGTATCTCAAACCTTTTCGTCCACCCCTGGTGAAAAAGACAAATTCCTGCCGAATCGGTAGGAAGTGGATCCGATTTGAACTACATGTACATTATCTGATGCCCATGATTTTTTGAAAAAATCATTTTTAGACTCGCAATATGATATTTCTTTAGAGATACAATGGAATTTTAGTGAGGATCAACCCCGAGCTAAGAACCTTTAACACCCTAGTTTCAAAATCATAGTATTTTGAATTATGACATTGTTCCTACTATGGACTAACATGGTATTAGTAGATCCACAATTTCAAGTAATCATACTATTAATAATTAACATCCTAGTATGATCTAATGAAATTTATAAAAATTTAGAGACAAAAACCAATTATTTTGGAGTTCTTATGAGAAAGATACAAAAGAATTATGGAAACACAAAAAGAAAAACAAAAAGAAAACATAACTGGACCTAATCTACTGCGCTCAAGGTCAAAGCCCGCCCAAAATACACGTTCCCGGCAAGGCCCATTTGGGGGAACCTGGCCGCCAGGCCCAGTTGCGATCGAGAGTAATAGTCAAAATGGTTGAGCGCGTCTATCGGACAACAAAGTTGAGTTGGACAGTTGGTTAGGTGCCTTCCAACTGTGGGGGAGGTCTCTGGTTCGAGTTCCCCTGTAGCCCTTTTTTGCTTATTATTCCCGCGCAAGCGATTGAGGGTGATAGTCAAAAGGGTTGAGCGCGTGTATGGGACAACTAAGTTGAGTTGGTCTGGTGGTTAGGTGCCTACCATCTGTGGGGAGGTCTCTGGTTTGAGTCCCCTTGTAGCCCTTTTTTGCTTATTATTCCCGCACGCGTGAGTTTAATTTGTTGGGTGTCGTGGAACCAAATATTGACACAAAGGTATGCCACATATGCAAAGACCGGCACATAGACATGCCACATAGATGAAAATGGTGAGGCAAATGCTTACTCATTTCAACTTTATTCTATTTTAGACGTTATGACCAATTTAAATCATCGTAATCAGCTACAATAAATGTCGTAGGCTACATCCGCCATATTATGACGATTTTAGCTAGGGCAAATATGACGTTTTAGAGTCAAAACGTCTTAATTTTTCAAAGTTTTGACCCCTTCGAACGGCTTATGACTATCTAGTGCAAAATCGTCATAGATCTATGACGATTTTATTCACTGTCACTATTAGAAGGTCATAGTTTGCCACATTTCTTGTAGTGTGATCCACGAGTGGATCATTGGACAGCGGTCAAAAACATCCTTAAGTACTTAAGAAGAACTAAGGATATGGTTCTTTCTTATGGAGGTGATGAACAACTCGTTGTTAATGGTTACACCGATGCTAGTTGGAACACCGATCTGGATAATTATAAATCTCAATCTGGATACGTATTTACTTTGAATGGTGCAGCAGTTAGCTGGAGGAGTGCAAAGCAAAGCGTTGTGGCGAGATCTTCAACTGAATCGGAATACATAGTTGCTTCAGAGGCTTCACAAGAGGCTATATGGATGAAGGAGTTCATTACAGAGCTCGGTGTGGTTCCAAGTGCGCTGGACCCAATGTCTATCTACTGTGATAACATGGGCGCCATAGCCAATGCGCAAGAACCAAGGTCACACAAGAAGCTGAAGCACATCAAGCTACATTTTCACGCTATTCGAGAGCATGTCCAAGATGGAGACATAAAGATTTGCAAAGTACACACAGATCTGAATGTGGCGGATCCATTGACTAAACCTCTCCCGAGGGAAAAACATGACCAGCACCAAACCGCCATGGGTGTTCGGTATATTACCATGTAATCTAGATTAGTTGACTCTAGTGCAAGTGGGAGACTATTGGAGATATGCTCTAGAGGCAATAATAAAAGTGGTTATTATTATATCTTTGTGTTTATGATAAATGTTTACATTCATGCTATAATAGTATTAACCGGAAACATTAATACTTGTGTGATTTGTAAACTAAATTAGAGTCCCTGGTAAAGCCTCTTTATACTTGTTGATTAATAGATGATCGTGGTTTCTCGATCATGAACATTGAGATGTTATTAATAACAAGATCATATCATTAGGAGAATGGTATGATGGACATACTCCTACAGATAAGCGTAGCATTAAGATCAAGTCATTTCAATAGTTCGTTTGCTATAAGCTTTCTGATACATAGTAACCTAATTCCTTCGACCATGAGATCATGTTAATCACCATCACCGGAAGGATGCTTTGATGACATCAAACACCACACCGTAACTGGGTGGCTATAAAGGTGGCATTGAGTGTTCAGAAAGTATGGGTTGAGGCACATGGATCAAGAGTGGGATTTGTCCATCCATATGAAGGATAGATATACTCTAGGACCTCTCGGTGGAATGTCATCCAATTAGCTTGCAAGCATGTGACTGGCTCACAAGGGATCACATATCACGGGAACGAGAAAAGAGTACTTATCGGTAACGAGGTTGAACTAGGTATGCAGAGATACCGACGATCAAAACCTTGGATAAGTAAATTATCGTGAGACAAAGGGAAATTGGTATCATATGTAGGTGGTTCATTCGATTGCAAAGTAATCATAGAAATATGTGGGAGCCATATGAATTTCCAGATTCCTCTATCAGTTATTGATCGAAGAAGTGTCTTGGTCATGTCCGCATAATTCACGAACCGTAGGGAGACACACTTAAGGATTAGATGTTGTTTAGTAGATATGGAATGTTAGTAGGGATACCGAATGTTGTTCGGAGTCTCGGATGG
Organism: Avena sativa; assembly: GCA_916181665.1. Taxonomy (NCBI): domain Eukaryota; kingdom Viridiplantae; phylum Streptophyta; class Magnoliopsida; order Poales; family Poaceae; genus Avena; species Avena sativa. The sequence continues at coordinate 34,031,168 of OV702300.1, read as the reverse complement.
GATCCGGGATTTCATGAGGAGATACGGAATGGTCCGGAGAATAAGATTCATATAAGGAAAGTCCTATTTCGGAGTTCGGGAAAGTTTTCGATGATTTCATCGGAGAGGTTCTAGAAGGGTCTAGAAGATTCACCGGTCCGGAAGGGGAATGGTCCATGAATGTGCCATGGATATGTGGAATGATTGGATCATATCCTAGGTCACTTGGTGTTGACATTTGCAAGAGAGAAATAAAGCTCTAAATTGAAAGTCAAACGGGAAGTTTGAAAAGTCAAACTAGAACAATAGTTTCCTAGTGGGAGAAGAAACAAGTCCTTCTCTCAATCCAACTTGGGTTTGGGTTTGGATTCAAACCCACCCCTCCCAAGGCTGCCCCTCCCTCTCATAAATAGAGGGGGAGGGCTGCCCCAACACCACAAGAGCCAAGCACTCCCCACACACGCGCCGCCGCCGCGCCGCCTCCCCGCGCTGTCGCCGGTTCGTCGCCGCCGCCCTAGCCACCGCCGACACCTCCTCCTCCTCCCGGTCATCTAAACCCTAGATCACCGGGAAACCCTAATCCACCATAACTCGCATCTGACTTAGGAGAAGCCCTGCGGGATCTTCCCTCTACTTCCGACACCACGCCGTCGTGCTGCCAGAATCGCGGGGGTATAACTACAACCTCCGCTTCCTGCTGGAACAAGGGAGAGGAAGGTCTTCATCGAGTACCGAACGTGTGACCGACTGCGGAAGCGCTGTCGGAACGTAGCGCCGGAAGGATCGTCTACGCGATCTTGAGATCGACAAGTGTACGACTACATCACCCACGAGAATCTGCTCTCGTTAACCGCTTTGGAATCTTCGAGGGTGAGTGCTTCTATCGACTCGTTGCTACAATCTAGTAGATAGATCTTGGCTTGTTTGTGTGCATGCGGTAGAATTTTTTTGTTCTCCATGCTACGAACCCCTACAGATGTGTTGTTGCTACTAGGGAGAAAACAACGGTCTCTTGTTCATGGAACATGTGGATTGTTTACCTTACACACTTTGCTTAAAGAATTTGTCTGTTGCTTGCAACTTAATACTAGAGGGGGTTCGGATGATAACCTAAAGGTGGACTTCTAGTCATAGTTGCAGTTGGATGGCGGTCTATGTATCTTGTTGTATTGCCCAATCAAATCTCATAGGATCTTTCTGACTAGTAATTGCATTGTTATGCCTTGCTCAGTTCCTGTCAATTGCCCTGCTGTAATTTGTTACCCTTCATGCCAAGTTGTTTATCTAAGGAGAGCACCTCTAGTGAACTATGGACCCCGGTCCAATCTTTACCATTGATACATCTTCCATTGTTACTTGTTTACTTGTTGCAAACCATTATCTTCCACACCATACGTTTAATCCTTTGTTACAGCAAACCTGTGAGCTTGACAACCTCACTGATTCGTTGGGGCAAAGTCTTGAGTTTGTGTTGTGCAGGTCTCCGCATTGCTTGCAATACCTGTGTGACGTTTCCTTCCTCCTTATGGTTCGATAACCTCGGTCTCAACTGAGGGAAAACTTGCTGCTTGCTCTTCGCACCCTGCGCTTGGCGTTACCAATGAAGTGCCACATCGAGCATCATCAGGAAGGTCTTCATCGAGTACCGAACATGTGACCGACTGTGGGAGCGCTGCAGGAACACGGCGTCGGAAGGATCGTCTACACGATCTTGAGATCGGCAAGTGAACGACTACATCACCCACGAGAGATCCGTATCTCGTTAAACGTTCGAGGGTTAGTACTCTATCAACTCGTTGCACCGATCTAGTAGATTAGATCTTGGCTTGTGTGTGTTCATGCGATAGAATTTTTTTGTTTTCCATGCTATGAACCCCTACAAAGCAGCCAGCCAACTCACTCTCTCTGGGACGGACCACTTGTTGAGGGCGAGTTGCCGAGCTCCGGTGCAAGGCTTCAGAGAAGGGCCTCCTCTCCAGAGGAGGTTGAAACCCTAGGCCGCCATTCGGCTAGAACGGGCAACGGCCCCGCATCCTCGCCGCCAAAGGACCACTACAAAGATGATCTTGCGGGTGCAGCTTCACCAGGCTTCAGCAACGTCTTCCGCTTTGAGCTACCAGCCCTTATGTCCCTTGCCGCGTCGGAGGTGCTCCGTCTCGCTGCTGCCCGCCAGATCTCGCCCATCTCCTCCCGCCATCACGGCCGGCCTGAGAAGGGGCCAAATCGAGCAGCAACCCAAGGCAAGGAGCACCGCAAGAAGCTTTATTCGGCGAAGAGATGACAACTTCCGCCGTCACTCGTCCACCAAGGACCAAAAGCACGCCGACGAGTAACCCTAAGCCGCAGATCTGGCTGCTCAGATCGCAAACCTCTCTTCTCCCTACATGCATGAAGCCCACACCCGGCAAACTGCCGCTACCACTACCTACCCTAGCTACTCTGGCACCACCCCTTCGCCATCTCTGACCGGCTTTGCCGGCGGAGAAAGCTCGGGGGCGGCCCGGCTCTGGATATTTGCCGCTCAGAAGAGGAGAGGAGGGAGACACATAGGAGTTCAATTTTTGTTTGTGCTGATAGACCTTGAAGTTGTGTTTGTTTGTAATAATATTTTGCTTGTTGTGTGTGTTGCCTGTAAGATGATCTTGCATCACTTGGTATCTGCCGTTTTCGGGGGTTAATGGTTTATCTCGCAGGGCCTTAAAAGAAAGATGAAAATGCCGGCCACGGTGCATTTTTGTTTTTGACTTTTGAGCACGAAGTGATCCATGTGTACTTCATGTACTGGAGTCGTGCGATGGAGGACTTTTGAGCACCTTTGCCTATTATTCTCTTTTGCCAAGTGTAACACTCAGCTCGACAAATAAGAGAAAATCCTTCGTCATCAGCACTTTGGTCGGTGTTGTGGGCGGTGGCCGAAAACGTCGTCATACACGCACGCACGCACGCACGGCCTACTAATCAAATCCATCACCTTTCGGCAGCATCGATCATTTCTTGATTGATCATGGCTCCACACCTACCAACAGCTCAATCCAGCTTGCTACTAGATCCTTCCTTTCTTCTAGTAACTATTTCTTTCTTTCTTTCTTTCTTCACTTTTAATTACTCAATTAAGGAGTACAATTAACGTCCATATATATTATATATAAAAAGCTGGCCAATATAATGCAGCGATTAAAGACTTTCCTTTGCTTGTATTTTTTTCTTCTATAAATAAATGCAGGTGCATTGCTGGAATAATCATCCTAGATTTGAAAATATCCCCAAAGATTCTGAATTTACACCGTATCTCACGGGTTAACCCTTCCCTTCCATAAATGTAAACACCACCTACCGTGTGTATCAAATATTTGCATATTAAAGAAATTAGCTAGGCCGTGGACTAGAGTAGCACCATGCATCTTAAACAATTCTTTCACAAATTTTTATGGATACCAAAATTTCTCAAATTTATTATAAATAAATAAACGAAGATAGATCAAAAAACGAAAGAGTTGCTAAAATTTTGAGAATTTCCAATAATACATATCAGGCAATCGCGCACAACTAAAATCGCACATACTGCACCATCCGCCGAACCGTTTGCGTCCAAGGGTGGACGATGGGTTGGCCATTCACACAAGGTTCAGAAAGCTATGTCCCATGTCTGAACAATTGCCCACAGCTCTTTATGTAGAACCGTGTGCGGCTATGAAAACGACATGTTGCTCTTATTTATGTTTTAGTGAACATGACATTATAATTAGGGGACTAATGGAACCTTCAAGTGTTTACCGCGGTTTGGTGCAAATGGTGTGTTGATGGAGACTCCCAATTCTAAAGGAAAATGATTGTCGTCCATGCTTCATTCTGTAGCCTTTTTACGTGTTTGAGTAATAGGTATGCCGCACTATTTAGAGGGGTCGCTTGATGTTTAAGAGGGATGATCTTACCTATAAACACACCATACAAGCTTTTTTCCTGTCTTAAAAGGGGGTGCTCAAAAAATTTCATCGAAAAACATGGCGTATGCATTTCGTGGAGCTTTCGGAAGCAATCCGGAATTTCGGATGCAATTCCAAACAGATCTGATTGAAACTGTTTTGACTTGAGTACGAGTGAATCCAGTATCGTGTTTTTATACTCGGAACCAGTTCAGAATGAGTTCGGAACATTCCGAGATGTTCAGAATTCAACCCGGAATTCCAAACTGATTCTGGATGGTTGAGAAATTATCCAAACAGCTAGTTTTATGTGGACCTTTATAAGAAACTTCTTCCTCCACTACCACTTACCTTGCTGAGCAAAAAAGAAAAGCAGCCACCATTGTTAAGCATCACCAAAAGCTTGAGATCTCCTCATTCCTTCGCTCAAACTCAAATCCCTTTGAGGAATCAAAGGAGGGGATATAGATCTAAGATTCCACCGAGTCGATTCATGATTCCCCTCGAGTTCATCAAGTTACTTCTTACTTTTGGGTTTGTTGGTAAACCCTAGGCGTGCTAGGTTGCCCGAAAGCTTCAGGCTATGGATTTTCTTCCGGAGGTTTGTAAACGTTTGGAGGGGAAAGCTAGGTTACAACATAAACGGTCTGGAAGAGAAGAAAGCGATGAGGAAGAGAATGTTGATGGAATTTGTAGCATGGAAAACAAAAAAAATACTATGAGATGGTGAATACGACCAAGATACAATCTATGAAATGCTAGTAAAGAGGGAATTAGATCTACATACCCTTATAAAACACGAGTGGAAATAATCTAAAATATCATGGTTGATGTAATCGTACTTCTTCATGATCCAATCCGATCCAGAACCACATGACGACACCTCTGAGTTGCGCACATTACATCTAGATGGTGTCGCCTCTCCTTGATCCAACAAGACAAGGTGAAGAGGTAGGTGGGATCAATCTCGACATCATGATGGTGTGGTGGTGGGATTTATGGAGAGAATATGATAGAGCTTCGCTACGCAACTGCGGAGAGGAGGAAGGGAGAGGAAGATAATTCATACACCACATGTAGTACACACATTTCCCATAGATTCAATTACTATTAGAAAGATACAAAAAATAAGATAATATGTAGCTATTCTTGGTTATGTCTTGTCTTCATGGCGATATTATATCACAATTCCAACCATTGTACCATCGTTTTGGGGAGAACATTGCATATGGTTTCTCTACAACTCGTTTGCGATATGCAACAAAAACACAATAAGATTATTCATTGGAAATCCGTTTTTGATAAACTAGACCTTGTTGTGAAGATAACCACGTAAGATCTAAAACCTCACATGGATAAGATCCAAATAACAACTAAGAAAGATGATGACAAGAATACAAATGTTTTAGCTCTCTAAGAGGACGTGATCAAGTTACTCATTCGAGAGACCATCTTGATAGAATGGCTATCTATCATATAACCCGATCTCCCATCAAATAAGAAGAGACGGGTAAAACAGAAAACCTATCAAAATCATACATTTGGCTTGCGCATTCAATTGATCTTGATGATGACAGTACTACAGAAAAGCCTATCAGTGTTGCACAAATTATTAGGTCAGTTGTAGTGGCGCACGTCAATATACGCCACGAATTGTTGGCTTATCTGTGGCGCATGCCTCCTACGTACGCAACAGCTATTTACCTATGGCGCACACTTCTGCCCATGCGCCATTGGGTTTCAATCTATGGATAAACATTTTCCTAGTAGTGTGAGAATCTTGATCTCCTTAAGTAGGAATATGCATGTTTCTTGATTGCGCTTGCTTGGTAAAGTATTGTGAATTGCTCCTCATACTCCAATATGGGAGAACCTCTTCTTTGGGCATGTCTTCACATAGCCATGATCACCATAAAGATGGCAAGCTTCAAGCACATGATCTTCTCAAGATGGCTCATCTTAAACTTGCATTTCGTTTCTTCTTTATGTGTTGATACACTGGAATCCACTCGTTGCACTTAGTCTTGATCAACCTTGTATCTTCTTCTCTATGACCGTTCTTTGGATCACACATTGAGTGTCTCCTTATTCATTGCTTATTCTTCTTCATTTTCTTCTTCTTTCGACCTTTAAGTCAACATATGATTCAAGAATTGCATATGGACAATCCCTATAAGTATAACTCAATGTAAATATTAGTTCATATAGATTGTTATTAATTACCAAAATCACACATGAAGGCACACATGTTCTATCAATCATGTTCTCTCATCTTGCTTTCACAATTTTTGAAAACCTACCTAGCCTAGCTCTTCTTCGCTTTACCAAGATCTCCCCTTTCTCAAAAACACACCATGTTCTCTCACTACACTTTCATATTATATTAAAACCTTCCTTGCTTAGACTTTTTCCTATTTTACGAAGCTCTCCTTCATTTGTATGAACCTCTTCAACACCCTTGGGTCACATAATCATGTAATCTAGGCAATATTCAGTTTGACCACAAGGACATACCTGATATATGTGAAACAAATGTGAGAGATGGGCACAAATGTAAATTGGTGGGATAATGAATGACAATTTCACCCTATACGACTACAAAATTCAAAATTTAAATGAATATGCATGAGCTAGTTTTCGTGCCAACTATATAGAAAGTGGGTGATATGTCCCAAATTGAAGCGCATAAGTTTTTTATCATAGGGAGTCGGAGAGTTATCCATGTATCCACATTAAATACTTCCATAAGTTGGTCATCACTGGTCGAACTACTTAGAAATTGCTTCTGACTAACCGCGTAACGGATATTCAAATACTATGGCAATATCGACTATCATCAAAATTTAAATGAATATGCATGAGCTAGTTTTCGTGCCAACTATATAGAAAGTGGGTGATATGTCCCAAATTGAAGCGCATAAGTTTTTTTTATCATAGGGAGTCGGAGAGTTATCCATGTATCCACATTAAATACTTCCATAAGTTGGTCATCACTGGTCGAACTACTTAGAAATTGCTTCTGACTAACCGTGTAACGGATATTCAAATACTATGGCAATATCGACTATCATCCTGTTTTTCACTCCATACCATAATGGCTAGCGGAATATGAATCACAAGACAAATGCCTCTGGAATACGGCATGCACCGGCACGGACAATCCAATTCAAAATCCCTGGACCTTGATAAAGGAGACATAAAGAAACCCTCATTCCTCCATAGTTGTCAATCGAAATCGCATTTCGTCTAACAATTTTTTACAAAAACAAGCTGCCTTTGATCTTTGAACTTTTGTGTTTTGTTGGCAAGCTACACTTTGTACAACCCCTCCTTGCATCGTCTATGCTATATCCAGGTCAACCGTGCGGGTGTACAGAATATAACGGTGTGGCGTCCCTTTGCTTTGGATTATTATAGTAAAAAGTGCCATGCCTAACTTTTGTCCTCTTTAGGAATCTTTCCTTCATTTGACCACCAGGACAAGCTGCGTCTATGCGAAAATTCCACGAGGGAGGGGGCAACCGTAAAGTTGTGTTCGGATGTGGGGCAATTAATTACAATTTCACTCTATACAACTTAAATTTTGAATTTTCATCGAACCGATATTGGCCAGTATTTTGCGCCATGTGTAAAGGTGGTGTAATATATGCCCATAATTGCATCGTGGTAAGTTTTATTTTGTTGTCCGGAGTCCAAACAGTATCCATGTATCTGTACTAAATACTTGCATAAGTTGGTCATCATGGTCAAACAACCAACATATTGCTTCCGACTAGCCACGTAACGAATATCTGAATAGTAAACCGGCATGGACGATCATATTGTTTTCACGCCATACCACGCGGGCTAGTGGGATATGAAGCGCATAAGAAATGCCGCGGGAATGCAGCCTATGTCAGCACTGACAATGCAATTGGTAAACGACGGACCTCGATAAAAGATACATGGAGAGCACTCTCATTTCTCCATATTTGTGGGCTGAAAACCTTTGAAACTTTGAAAACATACATACACCATATTTCCTCTTCTAACCTTTACAAAAGAAGCTATCTTAGCTTTGTACCAACCCGTTCTTCCTTCCATGGTCTATAACCTAGTCTCCCAACAAACAAGAAGATACTGGTAAAACATAAAACATATCAAGATCATACTTTTGCCTTGCGCATTCCACTTGAGCTTGATGATATCGATCTTGAACTCCTTAAGTTGGGACATGTTTCTTGATTACGCTTTGTTGGTGAAGTCTTGTGAATTTCTCCCCATAATTCACTATGGGAGAGCCTCTTCTTTGGGCATGTCTTTGGGCATGAGCTTGGGGGAGCTCAAAATATACTTCAGCTAAATTTTATAAGTTTGCTTTTGGTGCATTCCCAAGAGATACATCGATCGATTCTATTTGTAAATCTAAATGTTTCCCAAAGCTTGCTTGGCTGCTCATGATGGATAGGCTTAATACAAAGGATCTGACGCAACAAAAAAACTGGCAGATAGATGGGGGCCCACATTGCATTTTGTGTGCTGATCATGCGATTGAAAATAGAGACCATCTTTTTTTCCTATGCCCTTTTTCTACTTCTTGTTGGGGAGAGATTAAGGTTCAGTGGGATTCCTCAATACCAATTTCTGATCGTTTTATGCATGCAAAAACTCTTTTAATGGCCCTTGATTCATGTATAGTGGTTTGTGCAACTTGGAACATCTGAAAAGAAAGAAATGACTAGATTTTCAAACAGCAGGTCCCATCTCTAGCACGATGCACTACTACAGAAAAGCTTATGCGAGGCGCACCTAAAAGCTTATGCGAGGTGCATATCATATGCGCCTCTACCTTTGAGCCTCGGCTATTTTTTATGCGAGGCGCATATACTTCAAATATGCGAGGCGCATATCGATATGCGCCTCCTATAATTCACATATGCGAGGCGCATATCGATATGCGCCTCCTATAATATATAGGAGGCGCATATCGATATGCGCCTCGCATATGTGAAATATAGGAATGCGCCTCGCATATGTTTCACAATGCGCCTTGTATATTTATAGTATATGTGCCTCCTATAGTGTCCTATATGCGCCTCCGGTAATATTTTCGAAATTCAAGTTTTACAGACCACTATAAATAATAATATACATATATTCAAATATACAATATAGTCCAGAATACAGTATAAAGAGCATATAATTTTTCAGAAACTTGCAATTTGCCAAAGCATAATAGAACCAACATGAATACAATACATTACACATCAATCATGACATACAAGTTCATACATTAAGTGTTTGTGCCACAAGTTCACACCTCCGAGTACAAGTTCACAATCACATTACACCTCCGAGTACAAGTTCACAATCACATTACAACTCCAACGACGTAGCTCTACCTAGATGAAATAGAACACATAACCTACCATGAAGAGCAACAAGGTGGTGATCACGAGGAAGTTCCTCCACTTCTTCCTTCCATGCCTCCTCCACTTCTCTTCCGCCACCTCTCTACTCTAGGTGGCCAAAAAGTCGACTAGCCTATCAAGGCCATATATTTGTGTGCTCATCTCAGTCAGTCCAATAAAAAGTTTGTACTACATTTTGGAAGTACAAAACAAGGGCATATTACCATTTAACTTCAATACAAACAGTGAATAATGCTAATATTATTCTTCGCAAGACTCAACATATCAATCAATTAAGTAACCACATTTTATTCTGGATGCAATTAGTTGCTCATTGTCTTGGTAGTGCTCTAAATAGCAGAACACAGACTTCCGTTGCTATTCACTTCTTTTTCTAAGTTATGCAATGTACTGGCATGATGGAATGAACATACATAATACGTTACTTAGTTACCAGAAAGCTAATTAGCATCAGCATAAAAGCAAGACGACCATAGACGATGCAACAACAATCATAGTTTCCAGTAAGTGAAAACTCTATAAGATTAAAGAATACCTGATTTATCAGACCACCGAATCTATTTTTTAAGTCCATCATTTTCTCTAGACCCTTCTCCAGTGTTGCTGGGAACTGCAGTAATCGTAAAGTATGCCCGGTAGGAGCAGTATCAAAAACTACAACAGAGTAATCCATTGTTTGAACTAATCTGCAGTAAGAAAAAAACAGAGATTAAACTCTGATGGTTGCTGCAAAATGGCAAGTGGGCTGAATAAGAAACTTTTTTTGCAAAGGAAAGAAAGTGAACACCAAACTAGAGGCTATAATTACTTCAGCATTTCAGCAAAACTCATAGCTTCATCAACTCCTGGAATTGCATTTGTCAATTCTGAAATAAATCCTTCCATTCCTTCATTGCCGTGAACATACAGGTTCCATCACTACTCACTCAACCACCCAATATCAAAATTAGTAGTAGGACAAACCCAAACCGACCCAGAATTGGAAATTTCCAATTTTAACTACCATCACGAGGGCCTCTGGCAAAGATAAATCTCTAGTGTTCCTACATAGGAAATCTACCTGACCTATGACTGCCCAGCTTGTCTTAACTGCCGTTGTTAAGTGTGGATGACACAATCATTGAACAATGCAAATGCATCAAATAATCTTCTGCACATAATCACAGTTAAATATGACAAATTGTGTATTTTAATGTGGTGCTAACAATTAGCCCTAGTTATTTCAGCTTGATCTCATCTGTGCAACCAAGGGAACATTGGACTGGGTTCAGAAGCTCAAGTAAGTGCTCCAATTGCAGCTCAACCAGTTTTAACAGAGATGCTTGAATCCTTCGGTCTCTATGACAGCAACCAGTATGAGATTTATCCACAAGATAGTCAGAATCTACTTCATGGGTAGAGGGGAGAGGGAGGCCTCAAAGGGCCAGGGAGGGGGAAGGGAGATGGGGGAGCGGTGGTCACCTTGGGATGCTCGGCGAGGACGAAGGTGAGGTTGCAGACGAGGTGGCCGGTGGCGCGGACGGCGGCAGGAAGGGGAGGGAGAGGGGAAGGCGTGGAAGACGAGGTTGCAGGTCCTCCAGGAGGCGGGACAGCGGCGAGCTCCTCCTTCATGGCGGCGGCGAGCTCCTCCATCACGGTCGCGGGCGAGGTGCTCCTTCGGTGCTCGTCGACCCTTGTAGCTGGTCGCCAAGATGTTAGGGAGATGGAAGAGGGGTAGGGGAAGGGGAGGGAGAGGGGAAGGCGTGGAAGACGAGGTTGCAGGTCCTCCAGGAGGCGGGACAACGGCGAGCTCCTCCTTCATGGCGGCAGCGAGCTCCTCCATCACGGTCGCGGGCGAGGTGCTCCTCCGGTGCTCGTCGACCCCTGTAGCTGGTCGCCAAGATGTTAGGGAGAGGGAAGAGGGGTAGGGGAAGGGGAGGGAGAGGGGAAGGGGTTGGGGCTCACCTCGACGACGGTGGACGGCGGGCTGCTGCAGGCGCGAACGGAGGTAGGAAGGGGATGACGGCGGCGCGGCTTCGTGCGAGTGGTGGACGACTTCGAGAAAGGGGAATCGAGGTTGCCCCGTATACTTTACGCATGTACCAGTTATGCAAGGCGTATATTTCAAAGTGCGCCTCGTATGAGATTACGCGAGGCGCATCTGAACATAATACGCCTCGTATAATATGCGTTCCTAGTCAAATAGGATGGTGCGCTGATTTCTGCCAACAAACACACATCAGCCCACTGGTTACGACTTGTCCTATTTTGAAACCTGGCCACCCAGGTTCGAATCCTGGTGGCAACAATTATTTGGAAACTTTTTAAAGACCATTTTTTATGTAAAAATATTGTCCAAATATAATATAAACTATAAAATATACTGCAAATATTTTAAATATTCAAATATTGCCAAAACAACAAAAATAAGTATTATGAATGTGTCTTGTCGATACATAATATTCTCAACACAATATTATAACATACAAAAAATGATAATTATGGATGTTTCGATACATAATAGTAGGCCACACACACGACCGTTCTTTACGATGGTCGGAGCGCGCTAGCGTTTCGCTAACGTTTCTTGACAATGGTCGTCTTCGTTCCCTTCTTTGCTATGCTTCCATATGGAGGAGGAGGCGACCAGATTTGTCTTGATGGAGGAAGAAGAAGTGAGACAAGTGAGTGGGGTGGTAGTTGGCTCCATGTGCCAAAAGGTGGTGCCAGGTTATAGGAGACGCATATTGCACAATATGCGTCTCCTATAATTCAAACTATAGGACTCTCCTCTTGATGACCCACTGTGCCTAAACGCCTTTCGAGGGTTACTCGTGGCTTAGCTTCCCCCTCCCCTCATCCAGACTTGAAAGCAAGGAGATGCCAAGCAATGTGACATGTCGATACACACAAGAAAGCGCCATCCATCCCTCGAACTGAGTGAAGTTACACCTTATTTACTATTTCGATGTAGTGAGATTGCGATTGAACAAACAAGAGGGTCTGTCTGGTATTGGATCCACCAAAGTTAGCAATATGCGCCTTGCATATGCGGCCACCTACCTCCGCCCGGGCCCGCAGGAGTTACTTGAGGCACATATGACCATATGCGCCTCGCATATTATTAAATATAGGAGGCGCATATAACCATATGCGCCTCGCATATTCGTGCACCTACCAACACGCGGGCCCACACAGATTATGCGAGGCGCATTCTGTCCATATGCGCCTCGCCTATCTAATATATAGGAGACACATATGACTGGAATGCGCCTCGCATAATATGGGGCTGCTAGATTTCGTCCGTACAGGGATTATAGGAGGCGCATTCTTATCATATGCGTCTCGCCTATTTTTATACTAGAGGCGCATGGAGAAGGAGTGTGCCTCGCCTATTTATAGGAGGCGCATATGGTCTAAATGTGCCTCGCATAAGCATGTCTTCTATAGCCTTTTCTCTAGTAGTGATGGAGGGTGAGGGTTGAGAGTAATCTTCTTCTTCATCAGTATAGATTTAAGGACTCTTTGGTGTAGTCTCTTTTAGCTTGGATTTTGGGTACCTTCACTTAGTTATGTTTCTCTCCTTGGACTTCCATTTTTTTCCTCCTTGATGTAATCTTACCTTATTTGTCTCCCCTCTCTTGTAAACTTTGTCAACATAATTAATTAAGAAATTACACCATAGGTTTCCCCCCTATGGTCACTTGGTTCCAAAAAATGATAAGATTCAAGCATATGATCTTCTTGAGATGGCTCATCTTGAACTTGCACTTCATTTTTTTTTATAATGAGCGCTTTATTATTTAAAAGGTTTAAGCTCTTCTTTCTATGTTGATTCACTCGAATCTACTCTTTGATGTTTGTCTTGATCAACCTTATATCTTCTTCTCTATGACCATCACACCTAGAATATCTCCATGGTGATTGCTTATCCTTCTTCATTTTCTTTATTTTTTCAACCTTAAAGCCAACATATGGTTTAAACATTGCCTATAAAAATTCCTACAAGTATAACCCAATGCATAGTCTATAGAGATTTTGGGCCATGTGTACAGAAGGTGGAACATATGCCCATAATTACAGTGTGGTAAGTTTTATTTTCTTGTCCGGAGTCCAAACATTATCCATGTATCTGTATTAAATACTTGCATAAGTTGGTCATCACCGGTCAAGCAACCTACATATTGCTTCTGACTAGCCACGTAATGAATATTTGAATAGTAAATCGGCATGGACGATCATCTTGTTTTCACGCCATACCATGAGGGCTAGTGGAATATGAAGCGCATAATAAATGTTGCGGGAATGCGGCCTATGTTAGCACTAACAATGCAATTTGTAATTAACAGACCACAATAAAGGATACATTGAGAACAATAAAGGATACATGGAGAGCGCTCTCATTTCTCCATATTTCTGGACTGAAAACCTTTGAAACTTTGACAACATATATACACCACATTTCCTCTCCTAACTTTTACAGAAACAAGCTATCTTGGCTTTGTACCAACCCGTTCTTCCTTCCATGGTCTATAACCCGGTCTCCCAACAAACAAGAAGAGACAGGTAAAACAGAAAACATATCAAGATCATATCTCTGCATTGCGCATTCCAATGATGACGATCTTGATCTTCTTAAGTTGGAACACATTTTTTGATTGCGCTTTCTTGGTGAAGTCTTGCGATTTTCTCCCCATAATCCACTATAGGAGAGCCTCTTCTTTGGGCATATCTTCACATATCCATGATCACCATATGCATGACAAGATTCAAGCATATGATCTTCTTGAGATGGCTCATCTTGAACTTGCACTTCATTTTTTCGTTATGTTTTTTTTTGATAATAGGCGCTTTATTAATTAAAAGGTTTAAGCTATTCTTTCTGTGTTGATTCACTCAAATCTACTCTTTGCGGTTTGTCTTGATCAACCTTATATCTTCTTCTCTATGACCATCACACCTTAAATATCTCCATGGCGATTGCGCATTCTTCTTCATTTGTTCTTTTTTCAACCTTAAAGCTAACATATGATTCAAGCATCGTCTATAAAAATCCCTACAAGTATAACCCAATGCATAGTCCATAGAGATTTGCTAATAATCTATCAAAACCACACATGGATACACACATGTCCTTTCAACCACGTTCTCTCACCGCAGTTTCACATTATAGTAAAACTTGCCTTTCGAGTAGCTTTTGTACTCTTTTACTTTCATTTGTACCAACCTCTTGGGTTACATAATCATGTGATCTAGGAAATATCCAGCTTGACCATCGGGGCAAGGCACATATATGCGAAAAGTCCATGAGAGAGGGGCACAACCGTAAAGTGGTGTTCGGATGTGGGTCAATTAATGGCGATTTCATCCTAGACAAATTAAAATTTCGAAATTTTATGGAAGTGACGTTGGCTAGTTTTCGCGCCATATGTACATAATGTGATAGGGCGATAAGTTTTGCGTTGGCGCGTGGAGTCCAAACGTTATCCATGTATTCGTATTAAGTACTTCTATACGTTGGCTATCACCGGTCGAGCAACCTACAAATTGCGTGTGACTAGCCACGTCCGCATGATTGTTTTCGCGCCATACCATAATAATGGTTGGCGGAATACGAACCTCGATAAAGGAGACATAGGGCGAGATGGCTCCAAAATATTTGGTCTTTGAAAATTTGACAACATATATACACCACATTTCCTGTATACATTAAATAAAAACCTTTTATTTTTTTACTAAAAAAACAAGCAGCCTTAGTATAGGTTTGTAAGTATATACCTACCAACCCCATTCTGTTCTGTCTTCCATTATCATCTATATACGGCTGTATATACAGGGTGGCAGCAGCTTTGGATCTCATCTACGGTAGTATTTTCTTTCTTCTTGTGTGGGAAAAGAAAAGCGCCTCCAGCTACAGCTACAGCTCCAGCTCCACCTCGTCGTCGTCCTCTTCCCACCCTGCCGTAGTGGGAGGCGACCACGCCCTCTCCCTCGCACCGCCCCCAATAATTGGCCACCCTCCCTCCCCCCCCCCTCCCGTGCGGGTGAGTCGGTCGGCGGCCGCGTGGTCTCTTACCCCATGCCCGCGCGGTTTCCTTGACGGGGTGAACCCAAAACCAACTCCAGCAGGCGCGCTAACGGCGACAGACAGCAACTCCGATTGATCCAGGTGCGTGTGCGTGCGTGCGTGCGACCAAATCCTCACCTCCTCCTCTCTAATTTTTTATGAAATGGGGTAGTAGGAGATTTGTTTTTGTTCAACGGCGGGTGCGGGTGGGGGTGGGGGTGGGGGTGGTTAACTTGGTCGGTCGCCATCGCCATCGCCATCGCCATCGCTGCGGCCTTGGGGAGTTGCCTTCCTGCCTGCCTGCCTGCTCCAGCTGCTGCTCGCGCTGGGGCCGATCTGAGCCATGGCCGCCGCCCCGCCGCCGCCGCCGGGCTCCGCCACCAAGGTACGACGATTCCGTCGGGTCAACACAACTCCGGGATCTCATTGCCCATCCTCATCTACCTTCCGCTTGCTCTGAATCTCACTTGCCCTTCCTCGCTGCTGCTGCTGGGTGGGCCCCACCTCGAGCTACGAGCTAGCCCGTCTTCTTCCTTCATGCCAGTCATTAATTCTCTTCTTACCCAGTTAATATTATTAAACCCCCCGTTGGCATCCATCGGGAATCTCTGGGGGGAGGGGCCTAGATCCGCCGCCGCCTCCGTCACACTGTTTCTCGAGTTTCGATCGGGATCATGTGTGTGGTCTCCGTTGCTCCCTCTGGATTCTGGTCGGTTTTGTATCCTAGTACTAGTACTAGTCAGCTGGGGGAAGTGGACCGTTTGTCTCATCCTTTCTGCTATTTTCCATGATTCTGCCTCACAACCTATAACAGCATATTTCTTCCTCTCTCTCTCAATATTTTCACTCTGTCTTGTGTTTTCCTTTCATATAATACTACTGTAGTATAATTCGGCCTCGGTTCTGCTATTCGGGGGGAGTCCCATCGAATCATCTTTGTCTTCTTCTCGCCGCAACCGATTCGGACTCCCGCTTGAACCACCTCTTGCTCTTGTGTTTCTATCACTCTAACTGTTTGACTAGGAAACAAACATTTGTGTGACCATCTCATGTTTATCCCGTCTATGTTTTTTTACTTCCTAATAATGTAATGTATATTCTGCTCCAACAAATGTGTGCTTGCCTTGACCTGCAAAGCCTTTGTCGCTGCAAATGGAATCTGAACCACCTTATTCATGGGCTTTCAGCACACCTTCTCTTCGCTCTTGAAGCAAAAGTCACTCAAGACTAGTCCGCCGAAATCCATGGCCGTTTCGATGAGGGACGTGGATCCTGCATTTCAAGGAGCTGGTCAAAAGGAGTATCCTTCAATTGCTCATTTTATCTTTCCTGTATTGTTCTTCTATCCTACGAATATCATATTACTGCCACACACAATTGTTCATGCATGCCCATTAGGGAATTTTTGGTAAACATAGTCCAGCTACACATCTCATGAATGAAAATATGTTAAAAAATATTGCACTGAAAGTAAGTCAACATATTAGGCCAGCATTGTAGTGAAATCGCTTACATTCCTTGTATATTGCTGCTTGTTATCTTGCTATAGTTATTCTTAACAACCCTCAGCGGACTAGAAATATGGCGGATTGAAAAGTTGCAAGCGGTTCCTGTTCCCAGAGAATCACATGGCAAGTTTTTCACAGGAGATTCCTACATAATACTCAAGGTACTCTTACCCTTTTTACATTGTATTCTAGGTGCACCTAAGTCCGTACCATAATGATGAAATCTTTTATACTTGAAGGAATTATTTCTTCTTCTGTTTTTTATTCTTTCCGCATCTTGTTTATGCGACATAAAAATGCTGATTCTCATGTCATCACCGTAGTGGAGATATGCTATCCCCTAGGAATTATGTTTGAAATGCTAGTGGTAGTGCAATTATCTGAAATTTATTTATTTTATCATCGAATTACTTGTGAGATTAATATTTTTTTTCCATTGGAACAGACATCTTCCCTTAAAAATGGTTCTTTCCGGCAGGATATCCACTATTGGCTTGGTAAAGATACCAGCCAGGTTTGCTATTACAATTTAAGCTGTCATCCTTTTTGTCCATAGCCTAGCTAATGAGATAGCAATCTTACTTGCTGCATTTAACTAATGAACAGGATGAGGCTGGTACAGCTGCAATCAAGACTGTGGAGCTGGATGCTGCGCTTGGTGGACGTGGTGTTCAATACCGTGAAGTACAGGGAAATGAGACTGAGAAATTTCTTTCATACTTTAAACCATGTATTATACCAGAGGAAGGTGGAGTTGCGTCTGGTTTCAGGCATGCTGAAGTCAATGCACGGGAGCATGTAACACGATTATTTGTCTGCAGAGGAAAGCATACAGTCCATGTCAAAGAGGTGAATACCTTTTCTTGTGTTCCCTGTCATTTTTTTTCAGTGTATTTTGTCACTCTGTCCTTTCATGGTATTAGCTACCAAGCATGCATGTCACATTGCTCGTTTTCCCAACAGGTTCCTTTTGCACGATCATCACTCAACCATGAAGACATATTCATTTTAGATACCGAGTCCAAGATTTTCCAATTCAATGGATCGAATTCTAGTATTCAGGAGAGGGCTAAAGCCCTTGAGGTTGTGCAATATCTCAAAGACACCAACCATGAAGGCAAATGTGATGTAGCTGCAGTTGGTAAGTTCACTTTTGAGATAATGCTTTAAATGGAAAAATTCTTTTCTCTTCCAGAATATAATTTATTCTTTCAAACAGAGGATGGCAAGTTGATGGCAGACGCTGATGCTGGTGAATTCTGGGGCCTCTTTGGTGGATTTGCTCCTCTGCCAAGAAAGACCTTTGCTGAGCTTAATGGAATAGATACTGCTGTCCCTCCGAAGCTGCTCTGGTAATATATCACAGGAGATAAATTTTACGGAATTTAAATTATTTCTACAGTAAATGCGTTATCTTCAAAATATGTGGTTGTGTTGCATATCTGCTTTTCCTTTCTGACAACATTTTTTTTGTTGTTAGTGTCAATAAGGGTCAAACAGTTTCTGTGGATTGTGAGGCTCTAACGAAAGCTCTGCTAGATTCAACAAAATGCTACCTTCTGGACTGTGGATCCGAAATTTATGTCTGGATGGGTAGAGAAACAGCGCTCGAAGATAGGAAACGAGCAGGATTGGCCGCTGAGGTAAGATTTTCTTATTTCTGATTCTGGCCTCAATAAATTTGATGGTTGATGGCAGCTCAAATTGCTGTCATGCCGTACATGATTTGAAATGTCTGCTTCATGGAAAGATTAATTGATTACCACAATTTATGTAACGTTAGACGAGCCATCACTATGGTGAGGAACCAAATATTTTGCTTATGGAAATGTAGTCACCTGTTGCTTTGGTAATTTGATTATTTCAGTGGCCAGTTATTCACTTTGCCATTATGGTGTTTGTATTGCCACTTTTATAGGAATTACTCCGTGAAGGAAATCGACCAAACTCTCACATTACTCGTCTCATGGAAGGATTTGAGACAGTCATATTCCGATCACAGTTTAGTAAATGGCCCAAGAAAGCTGAGGCAATTGTGTCAGACGAGAGTAGAGGAAAAGTTGCAGGTTGGCATTGATGGTTATTGTTTGTTATTTGCCGTGGATTATATTTTTTATTTTCTCTATCACTATCGAAAGTTCCTGATACATAATTTCCTTTTACAGCCCTTCTTAAACGTCAAGGATTTAATGCTAAGGTTACAGCAAAAGCTGCTCCTGTGAAGGAAGAGCCTCTGCCTCAGATTGACTGCACAGGAAACTTACAGGTCTGTTTAGTTTCCTTTCTTGCTAATGATTTTGCAACCAGACCAAACACAGTTATTGCTGTCACACTGTTGTTTGTTGAACTGTTGTGAGAAAACAGTTTGTACCCTCGGACAAGATTGTTGCTAAAATTTCATTTCGACGTATAGAATCTGAACTTGCGTGAGTCTTACAGGTATGGCGTGTAAATGACAGTGAAAAGACTTTCCTTTCATTCTCCGAACAATGCAAATTCTACAGTGGAGATTGCTATATCTTCCAATATAGCTACCCTGGTGATGATGGGGAGGAATGCCTTATTGGTACTTGGTTTGGAAAAAAGAGTATTCAGGTAAATTCCCTTTACTATCTTTTGTAGTAGCATGTTTCTGAAATAACAGTAATGTATAATTGTCATGCAAATGTACTAGATAGATGACTGATTAAGGGGAGTGAATTATGAGTTATCTTGCCTCCCAAGTTATTTTTCTCTCTGTACTTCACTGTATAGTAATCTAGTAGATTCATGACAGCAAACATTGTTCTTTTTTGGATATTTTTCTTCATGCTGTACAAACTAGTACTGCACCAGCAATGTCACGATGCCTTTGCGTTGTTATAAGTGCGAAAGTATTTAGCATTCTTCTGCCCTTATGGAGAAAAAGCCTTAGATTAATAAGAATATATGCGGGTGCCACATTTCTAGCTATAGCCGGAAGCTCTCATGCTATAGAATGATTATCTAATCGCTTGGTTTTTTTGTGAGGACAGGAGGAGAGGACTGCAGCCACTTCACTTGCTAATAATATGATCGAGTCTCTAAAATTCCAGGCAGCTCTGGTAAAAAAAAAACAGTTTTATTTGAAGCTGAAAGATCTGTAAGATGTTTCTTGACTATCTCACCCTCAATATTCTCCTGTTATCACAGGTTCGCCTTTATGAAGGAAAGGAGCCCATTGAGTTTTTCCCAATATTTCAGAATTTGGTTATATTCAAGGTCAGCCTTTACTTTGTTTGGTTAAGCTTCACTGTCCTATTTCTTGTTGGACGTATCTTCTTACTCTGGACCTTTATGTTACTTTTTTTTTGCAAAACTCAATAATACAGGGTGGTGCTAGTACTGGGTATAAGAAGTTTGTCTCAGAAAATGGCATTCAGGATGATACATATTCAGAAAATGGGGTTGCACTCTTCCGGGTTCAAGGATCAGGACCAGATAATATGCAAGCAATTCAAGTTGATACGGTACTTTCTGTTCTATAATCTAGGTTCACTGCACAGGGCATTATTCGCATGTTATGACCACGTATTTGTACCACATGTTCTAAGTATGATACGGTACTTTTTACCAGGCTGCACCATCCCTGAACTCTTCCTATTGTTACATACTACATGATGGAGATACAGTATTTACTTGGATTGGGAACCTAAGCTCGTCAGTGGACCAAGATCTTGCTGAGAGGCAGCTAGATGTGATCAAGGTACAAATTATGAGGAATGCCCTTCAATATAATCATTTCATGTGAAATTATGTTATGTTGCCACATCATCTTGATCGACTTATTTTCAATATGACAGTTCAGTGACACCTCATCCCTTTTTATTTCCCAGTCGTATCTAGCTTCTATGTTCATGGTCATCAGTGCAGCTTACCATTTTTCGAACTAATATGGTCACTGCAACCATCTCTGTCATGTTGTAACAAGATGATGATGCAGAGATTCATATATAATATAAATCATGTTTTCTGATTTTTAGTACTTCTTCTACATCTGCTCCCTGTGCACCGTTGAATCAAGCATACGGGATGTGTGCAATATGCACTGTTCTATAGCATGTCATAGAAGTGCACATAGTTATTGCAGTAAATATCAACCACCTGACATATCTGCCTCCTAGTTATATCTGGTCAACTTAGGTGATGACCCTAAATAGATGTTTTTGTGATACTGTATGTTTGTACTTTTCGTTTGCATGTTTCAGCTCTGATTGCCCTACACTATCAATACGATACAAGTATACAACTGAATGTTTCCAATCATTTCAACCATTGTATCATGTGCAGCCAAATCTCCAGTCAAGAATGCTCAAGGAAGGATCAGAATATGATCAGTTTTGGAAGTTACTCGGAATCAAATCTGAGTACTCCAGCCAGAAGATTGCGAGGGATCAAGAAAGTGACGCTCATTTGTTCTGTTGTACTTTTTCAAAAGGTAAGAAAGAGATTATAAGATTTCTTACATCCATTTTATCTGCTACTCCTTATCATTTAGTATGTGCTTTACTTATCTGTTTTCTCCTTTTGAATCTATATTCTCTGGCATAACCTCGGGGTAATGAAGGCGTTCTTAAGGTGAGTTAATCTAAAATTTATATGTATTATGGTGGCAATAAGATAATGTGATGAAAAAAATAATTGTGGTATCCTGATATTGCAGGTTAGAGAGATATTCAACTTCACACAAGATGATATGATGACAGAGGACGTATTTATTTTGGACTGTCATTCATGTGTCTTCATATGGGTTGGACAACAAGTGGACACAAAAATACGAGCACAAGCTTTGAGCATTGGAGAGGTATGTGATAATTTCATGGTTTTTCTGTGTAAAGAAAATTTTCTTTTTTAGTTTATACGTTGGATTCATAAATCTCTCTTTCCTGCCAGAAATTTCTAGAACTTGACATTCTAATGGAAAATTTATCACGAGAAACACCAGTTTACGTCATCAATGAAGGAAGCGAGCCCCAGTATTTCACCAGGTTCTTCACATGGGACTCTGCAAAATCAGCCGTAAGTCTTTTCCTAGTAGGTTTGTGTGCTTTCTCTACCGTGTAACTTCAGGAGCTAACCTCGTGCTTTATCTTATAAATTGTGTCAGATGCGTGGTAACTCATTTGAAAGGAGGCTGTCTGTACTGAAGGATGGAGTAAAACCAAGAAGAGATGTAAGATTCTTTACCTTCTGAATTTCTACGGAACCTCCTAACTTGTCTCTCATCATGCTATATTAGATGTTTGTGATCAAAGGTGAGCTTCACTACATCTGCATGTCTAGTTATTGTAGCATTCTGCACTGGAACATTAGTAACAGGAAAGGTTATCGATTGGTGGTACTCATTGAGATAACCTTGCGATGACATTGGTATTGTATGTTTACATGTCTATTTGTTGCTAGTACTTTTTTTTTGTCCGGACCACAAAGATGCCAGCGTAAGAATGCTACCATTAGATTTAAAATTTGAGCATTTGATGGACTCTTTATATTGTGCATGAACATACCAGGTAACAAATCGGCATTAGCAGGTGGCACATGCATCCATTCTCATCAGCTCATTTGCCAATTGCTGTTTCTCCTGGAGTATGTTTTTTAGGGACTGTTTCTCCTGGAGTAAGGTTAACTCTTGCTTACATAATTTGCAGAAACCTAAAAGAAGACCGACAACATCATCACACACCGGAAGATCAAGTGTGCCTGATAAATCCCAGCGGAGAAGCACGTCCTTCAGCCCTGACCGAGTAAGAGTTAGAGGAAGGTCACCTGCATTCAATGCATTGGCTGCCAACTTTGAGAATTCCAATGCGCGAAATCTATCAACCCCTCCACCAGTCGCTAGGAAACCATTCTCGAAGTCGTCCTCCCCTGATCCTGTAAAGCCACCCCAGAGAGCTGCTTCAATCGCTGCAATGTCCGCATCGTTCGAGCGGCCTAGACAAGCCCTGATACCAAAGTCAATCAAAGGTATGCTAATATAGTTGTCAGCAAGGTGTTTGACCGCTGCAAACATAGCTCACTTACCTTGTATGTTGTTTTGATGTGAAGCGAGTCCTGATGTAAAGAAACCGCAATCTGAAGCAAGCAAACCTAAACCGGAAGTGAACGCCAAGGACAGTACCCCTGCTGCGAAGGACGGGCAAGTTGTAACTCCGGCGATACAGGAAGATGTGAAGGAGGGTCAGCCAGAAGATGAGGAAGGGCTTCCTGTATATCCGTATGATCGTCTGAGGACATCTTCCACCAATCCTGCCACAGACATTGACCAAGCAAGGCGTGAGGTATCCTGCTGTTCTTTTTCCGAGGGATAACAGGCATCTAATCCTCTTCAAACCTAACATTCTAATGCCATTACATTTGCAGACATATCTATCTTCGGCAGAGTTCAGGGAGAAGTTTGGCATGGCAAAGGAGGCTTTCGCGAAGCTACCAAAGTGGAAGCAGAATAGGCTCAAGATCGCACTACAGCTGTTTTAAAATGTGTTGTACAGGCTGTTATTCTCTGCTTAGAGGTTGGTTTTCAAAGGCAAATCTCATGCAGCACACAGGTACTTGGAGATCTCGCTTGCACTGGCTGTAGTGCTAAGAAGAAACTTTGTAAATGTTAGCCTATATGGGTCAAGGGACCCTTGGTGGGCGTCGGAAGCAGTAAGTTTTTAGCTGTTTGTGTCCCCGAATTGTTCTGTTTGCTGACGGATTTTTTATGTCTCGTGTTGGATCGCCGCATTGGCGGTCCCGATACACACCAATTCTTTAGATTCTGTTCCAAGATCACCGGTTTGGTTGTGAGCTTGCAATGCTATGATACCTCACATTTGTTTAATTCTTGGTTTGATGAGACAATAATGTCACAGATATATGATGTAAAGTTAGGCAAATGTAATGAACCAGGGCGAAAGCCCTTTTGTCACAAAATTTAGGCAGTGAATGAATGGGAAATGGTGTCTTGCACTTTGAGATTTGCTCCCTTAAGCAGAAATTTGTTCCTGCTTGGAAATTTTGTGATTTGATCCATTCTGGGTTGTATTGCAGTCTGTCGTTTATTTATTTATTTCTGAACCATGTTTTTTTTGAGAGACTTCTGAACCATGGTTTGGGCCTGTACGCCGAGCAAGAAGATGTAGCAGAAGTAGCAGAGGCGGCTCTTGGCTGTTCATAGTGAATCTCCTCTTATCAGGCGTTACTGCAAGGCATCGGGTTTGTGAATGTGGATACCCAACTCTTTGAGAAATCACTGGCCCAATCTTTGTTGAAAAGATGATGAGTTACACACACACACGCGCACACACGCACACAGGCTGAGTTCCCACGTTCGGCTAAATTTCATTAAAGATGGACGAATTTTATTAAGATGAGCGAATATAGGCAGATTACATCGAATTTAAATAAAGTAGCAAATAAGATAAAAAGGCCGTCGCCGTGGCCTTCGTCGGTGCCGTCGCCGTTCTACATGCCGAAGTTGCTGTAGAACACCGTGTAGCCGGGATCGGCCCGGCCATCATCCTCGCCGTCGTCGTCATCGTCGTCGCTCGACGGCTGGTGCTGGCGGGAGCTCCCCTGGCCTGGGTCGCCGCACCTCCACGACTAGTAGGAAGGGCCGTCCTCCTTGTCATCGTCGAGGACGAAGAGCGGGGCGCCCTGGTAGGCGAGCGTGCGCCCGGACATTGCCCGTCTCCGGGCCGTCTCCGTGTCGGAGGGGTCGTCCATGGCGCCGATGTACTCTTGGATCTCGTACGACAGCTCCTCCGGCGTCGGCGCCGGCGGGATAGGGATGCCGCCGGCGCTTAGCTTCCATCCCAGAGGGGTCCGCGTGTCCGGCGGCGCCATGTAGCCGGCCTCGCAGAGCAGGCGCGCCTCCCAAGCCTGGAGGGCGCCCCGGCCAAAGCCGTTCGCCGCCGCGCCGTCGCCGGGGTATCGCTCGGCCATGGCTGGGAAGGGAAGCTGTGAGAGAGGGTTCGCTGGAGTTCGGGATGGTGGGCTGGGGGAGCTGTGAGAGAGTGTGAAGATCTCCGGCGAGGGGTACGGCTTATAAAGGCCGAGGTGGGTGGCGAGGGTGGGAGGGGTGTAGCGGCGAGGGCGGGAAAAGGGGAAACGACGGGAAGTTAGTGCTCGCCGGTCCATCGCGGGAGCCGAGGCGGCGGCGGTGGCACCACAATTCAGCGACGCGTGGCCGACGCGACGGACAGTTAATGTCCGACGGTCGCCGCGTGGTTCCCATGATGATGACGACTCGGCTTCCGATGCTGACTCGGCGGGTCCACGCGCCGCTTCGTTTTTTTCGCCGAGTTTGCTGCGTCCGGCGTTCTCAGGGCGTATCCGGAAACCTAGGTTCGACCTGGGTAGTCCGGACGAAAATTGGCCCAAATCCGGCCGAAAACAGATCCCTGGTACGCGACTGGACCAATTTTTGGTGTCTGGACGAAATTTCGGTGTCCGGATCGACGTCCTGGGTAGCCGAGTGGAGATGCTCTAAGAGCCAGCGGAACCAAGAATCCAGCAATTGATGTCAACAATTTGGCTGCCAATAAACCTGTAGTTTTTTTTAACCTGGTGAACAGAAAACTGATTTTTTTAACTAACTATAACTGATCCTATACATGGTAACATGCATCCGTCACACCATGAAACATTTTTGATTTTTTCATCCACAAGAGGACCATATTTCTGAATTCTCTCAATGAAACCTCGCCTAATGTAAGGGGAGATTGAAAGGTAATTTTCCCCTTAATCATATTTTTGGTGAGGATGATTGTGGTGGTTTGATGATGAAAAGAGGATGCTGAGCATGTAATGAATGGTTGGTTTATTTAGTGGGCTGGCCTGTAGAGTTATGGTGGGCAGCAGGCAGGACTGGACGAGCTGAATATATATTTTGCCGACCCTCTCTACTGTTATGTTATCATTGGAAGGAAATTGACAATGAATGAACGGCAAAGGTATATATAAATATAGGATGATCTCCTCCCTCCCTCCGTCTTTTGCCTTAGCGTCCCTCCTTTCCATATTAGGGTTTACCTCATCATCTTGGATGAGACTATGGCGATCAATGGCGGCTATGGGGGCTATGGCTATGGTGACTACCCCTACCAGTACCAATACCACCCTGCCGCCGCCAGGCCCCCGCCCCCGCTCTACAACAGGCAGCGTCCACCAAGATCTTGCCCACCGGACCTCATCTTCGTGTTGCTCCTCCTCCTCCTCCTCCTCCTCCTGATCCTGTTCCTCGCCTGGGCCTTGTCTCCGTCGCCGCCGCCTCCTCGTGCCAACAGGTGGTGCAGGAGAGCATCTTCCGGCCGTTGGTCGGCATGTCCCTGCTGCTGCTGCTTGTCCTCGTCCCCGCGCTCATGTGGGTGCCCAATCGCCGCCACTAGGGAGGCAGAACACGGTGGCGCTGGTGCTGGTGCTGGTGCTCATCTCCCGCCGCGCGGACATCTAGGTCCCTTTCATTCCTTGTTCAAGATGTTTTCGTGTACAAACACAAACCATTGATAGCAATGCATGTCCCTTTACATATGTTTCTGCTTAATTTCCATCGAATTTATGATACTCGTTTTTAGTATTCTTATTATTGAGGATGACAAATTATAATAACTTGCTTGAGAGGTTAATTATGGACCGACGTAAAGGCTGCATTGTAGTACTACTTTGTGTAGAACCATATCATACATTGGCTGCTCATAGTGGGGAGTAACTAAGAGTAGTAACATGCATCCGAAGATGTCCTGGGCTTTGTTCTAGTCTTGCTCTTTAAGGATCCGAAGATATCCTGGGCTTGGGCTTTCCGAAAATCTTCATGGGCCGCGTATATTCTCGTGGGCCTTCCTTGGGCTGGACCAGGTATGCTGATGTCGTGTACCCGCAGGGTATAACCATGTCAGTAGCCCCCGAGTGTTCAGTTGAATCGTAGATTCAGCTGAGGACTCTTCAATCTTTCGGCTGCAGTTGTTTCTGTTTATCAGAGAATGATTTTAGTATGTAGGGATTGTTGATGCGTGTGCCCGACTCTCCCGACGAATCAGGGTTAACCGTCTTAGGACAAAACAACACGATCTTCTTCAGATTCGAGTCCCTCGACTCGAACCTAGAACAGATGTTGGCGCAAATTCGACTCAGGACGTTGATGACTTACAGGAGTGGAATCCCAGTTATTTTCGAATGATGCACCCAACGCGTCCGTCGGGATTTTCATCGTGCCTGTTAGCATGGATTTTCACTAGCAGAGCACAGTCGTGTGCGTTGCCAGCCCATCAGATGATATCTGTAGGTCTTATTTTTGTGTCGCAGACACATCATCCGAAGTTTTATCACCGCGGAAGTGTTTCGGGTGGCCATGGAGAATGCTTCTCACCTAGCGTTGGTTGGGGCAGAGTTGCCAAAAAAGTTTTTGTATTATGATCTGAAGGATCGCAGTCGAAGAATTCATAGGGTGCGCGACCAGCGCTCCCTATGGGAGTAGCCCCCGAGTGTCTGTTCGAGTCGTAGACTCGAGCAGAGACTTTAATTCAGTCGTTGTTGACTTTAGATCTGTAGGACACAAATTTTTTGGATGCTTGAATCCATCCTCCCTATGGGAGTAGCCCCGAGTACGTAGTGGAGTCATAGACTCGACGTAGGACTCGACGAATAGTTTAGCGGTGTAGTACCTTAGTCATACTTCGGGTGCACGGCCAGCGCTCTTGATAGGAGTAGCCCCCGAGTAGTTACTTGAATCGTAGATTCGAGTGAGTACTTTTAGCTGTGTAGTCGAAGATTTGTAACCGTTGCTAGTATAGCTTTGATGACATCAGTGCTGACGATCGGTGACCTCAAGCGTCTGCGGCGCCAGGGGTGACGTGACTGGGCGAACATGGGTCCCACCTTCTGACTTTGAATTGACTGGTCACACACGACGTGAAGATAATTACGACGTCGCCTCGGTTTCCGCGCGTAGTGGACGGCGTGCAAGCGACGGTTCGCTCCTGTGCTGACATGTGGACGGTTGGATTTGACGCTGGAGCTAGGGCTTCCCGATTGACGGTCCCTGTTTATCGTCTTCGTCCTTATAATCAGTGGGGAAAATTTTGTTTGTTTTCACCGCAGCCATTCGCTTTTCACTGCTTCCACTTTCTTGAGTTTTCCTTGCCGCGCGCTGGAATTTCTTCGATCCTTCCCGTCGTCTTTTCTGCGCTCACGCCGCCGCCGTCGTCAGACTGCAATGGGGAAACTGAAGAAGGCCTCCGCCACAGTTGGTACCAGCGCTGCTGCCGGCGGCAAGAGGGGCACCGCCGCCGCTCGCGTCACCGACGGTGGCTGGCGACGTTCGTAGACACGCGATGGCGACCTGCGCAAGCTTCGTGAGCGGGGTTTACTCCCGCAGGACAGGGAGGCCGTCAAGGTTCCTGGTGACGAGGTATTTCCCCGTCCTCCTCCAGGGTTTCGGGTGATTTTTATCGCCTTTGTTATCCGAGGTTTTTCTTTCCCAGTCCACGACTTCCTTCGTGGACTGTTGTTCTTCTATGGTATTCAGCTCCACCATCTTTCCCCCAATTATTTTCTCCATATCGCTTGTTTTGTTACGTTTTGCGAGTGTTGGCTCGGCATTGAGCGCACTTTGGCCTCTTCCGGAAGCTCTATTCCGTGAAGAGGCAATCTGGCTCCGACGGAGTTTATCCGATTGGCGGCTGCATCATTTCTCTCCGATCCACCATTCTTTTCTTTTATTTTTTTCTATGTCTGAGTTCGTCCAGAACTGGCGGAGGAACTGGTTTTACATCCGCGACTCCACAGTGGACGGGCAAAACTTTGGCCTTGCCCCTTTCGATGTAATCCAGAAAATCGAGCCGAAAAGATCCTCGAAAAACCATATCTTGGAGGGTGAGGTGGAGGAGATAGAGGAGCTCTATCGTCGGGCGGAGGATCTCCAGGTGATTCCGGAGAAGGAGGTGAACGGTGTGGACATTGTCCGCACCTTCCTCAGACATCGGGTGCAGCCACTTCAGGCTAGGGTGCACCCGATGTTCCTTTATTCTGGTCGTCACGATCCTATAAGAGTTGTGATTGAAGATCTTTCCAAAGGGGACCTTGACAGAGTCCTTCGGCCGCTGCTGAAGTTCAAAACCGACGAGGACCTTCCAGGGAAGTCGCAGACTCCTCTGTTCCGTGCTTCTCGACTTGTTCCGCAGGTGTAGATCTGGGACGTGCGCGTAGCGCTATTTTCGAGTGCGTTTTCTTTGCGGTTATATGTTCTGAAACTTTGTCTTCGTTTGCAGGAGTTCAAGGTGCCTGGCATGGTGCATCCACTCCCCGAACGGTTTCCGGATGCGCCGGACAATGAGATCGTGGACTCCATGTCTGAGCTTCCACTGGCGCAGTCGCCAACCGAGGAAGCCCCCGAGGCGAGCGAGGGGGGACCCGGGAGCGGGCGCGGAGCGCGAGCGAATCTTCGGATGCCTCGACTCCACCAACTCCTAGGGACCAGCTGTGCCTTGTCCGCCACGATGATGGTGACTCTTCCTCTCCTATCGCAACTGTTCCTGTGCGGGCTGTAGCGCCACAGCCGTCGATGAAGAGGAAGAAGGAAGAGAAGAAAGGCCAGCGGCCCCTTCCTGTTTTTAACTTGAGCGACCTTGACTCGTAAGTAACTTCGATTGACTTTTGCTATCTTTCATTGTTGCTTGCTTGTATTTGACTGGTGCTTTCTTCTGTAGCCGCTCTTCTGATGGCTCGTTTAGCGATGGCACTTAGGAGATGGTGGGGGAGTCGAAGATTACGCCTCCTCCTTCTCAGACGGTGGCCACCTCTAGGGTGTCACGACCCGAAATCAGGGCTAGACAAATACCAGATCCTTATCTGATATAAGCCTAACCTAAATTCGAAACGCGCAGGGAAAGATCAGTAACATTACAGAACATACAAACCACACATTAATAAGGTAACTCTTAAGAGAGTTACAAACCAGTCATATAATCCAGGGGTCATAGACCCATCATTACATCAAACAACGGAAGCAAACAAGTTGTTCTAAACAACAAACTTAGCAAAGGCCTAAGAGGCCATAACAGAAGTAGCGACCCTTCCATAGATCCTAGGCTGCTGCCCGGGAACCCCGACTACTCGTTGACTTCGATGTAGAAACCACCTTCAGTTGGAGTAGCATCATCTGTAGAAAAACATCAACAAAGCAAGGCTAAGTACAGGGTGTACTCCGCAAGGCTTATGGCTAGTGGAGTTATTTTGCATAAAGACATCTTTTGTTTTCAAAACAAGGGGGAGAAGAAAACTCGTCTAGTTAGATCATTTTCAAAAGGGGATAAGAAGACTTCAACTTTAGCTCTTAAAATCATCTTTGATATCCACCAAGAACCATCATCAACAGAACCTCTCTTCCCGGACTACCCCCTCAACAACCCCGAGGAAGTATTCTGGATCTCACTTTAGTTGACAAGTTTTAACATTCGGTTATAGTTCTCTATGATCTTCACGTTCGTTCCCAAGTCGTCCATAACCGTGGACATGGCTTTTCGAAAAGATTAGTAACCCTGCAAGGGTGCACAACTTTACCCACACATACCAACCGATTCTTAATGCCAATATATTAGCCCTCTTCCTTGGAAGGCCGACAGAGAGTGGTTGACCACGACCTTTACCTTACTTTCGCCGAGACCATGAGTCACGCACTAGGGAGATGCCGCCATAACGGGTCAAGTCCCGAAGCCGGTCCCTAATGATGTGTGCGGGGTTCAAGATTACGGATGCCAGACATCTCTTGTTCCCGGCCACGCTTACCTACCTATTATGAATGCACCTCCTTCACCTCCATTCAAGAACAACCAAGATTCATATGTCGAATGGAAAACCCGAACTATGTGACTCATGGAATCTACTAGGAAAGTTAGTGAGTCGAGGGGGTTTCTAGGCCCCCGTGTGGTTGTACGCTCGTCTTGGTTCAAGAGGCAAGAACATCGGGTCCTAGGGGTGGCAAGTATGGGACTACAAAAACCACAACCCAAGTGGCCTCCCATACAAGCCTTAGCATGTTTATCATCCATCTCTGACCACATCACCACATCCTACCATACAGGATTCATTCGCATCTCCGGTGCATCACCTGAATGATCAGCATCGGATCACTAGGCATGGCTAAGCTTGACTGAACTTGTGGCACTAGCGACGCTCATAAGCCAAAACCTAGTTATGCTAGGAGCAGTGGATCAGGTAGTATAGTTCGCAAAGGAAAACATGCATCAGATAGGATTACTCTATCTACTGATAAAAGACTGTTGAACCGAATGCATATGTCGAGAATTAAATACTTTGTAAACATAGGATTCATATGTATGAGTGGGGCTTCGCTTGCCTTGTCCGTTGTTGGACTGGTACTGCTCTTCAGTGGCGTTGACTTCAGCTTCGGGTTTGGTTCCTATTTGCGAGAAACAATCACCGGAAAGGAGAAAGCAACACTCAACACATGGCATGTGCAATGCTCATACAATATGGATGATATGACAAGTTAAATAGTGTTGAATTGAACCCTAAATCATGCTTGGTCACTTTAAAGGGGGTTTCGAAAGTCCAAACCCTAAAACAGGGGGATCATCGGAATCACCTATGGGGTTCAATTGGTTATTCTAATTAAACTTGCTCTCAAAGTTGATTAACAATGTATGATTATAGCTTAGTTAGATAGGTTTCATTTTTCTGAACATTTTGGTATATTATTTGTATTTTTTTGATTTAAAATGAATTAGTTATGAATTTCCCAAATTTTAATTCATTTTAAATCATTTTTGGAATTTTAAAAATAATTTCCAACTTGGGCCCACATGGCAGACTTTTATTTTTTTCGTAAAACATTTATAGAAATGATTAAAACCCTGACAGGCAGGGCCCACCTATCATACATTTTCCATTTAATAAAACAATTACAGAAAACATTAAAAGATATTAGATAAAAGAAAAAGAAAAGGATTATTGCACAGGCATGACATCATGCTGACGTCAGCCAGGAGCAAGCTTGCAGATCCTTGATGGATCGATCGATCCAAAGCTCACGGGGAGGCATGGTTGGGGGCGTTGGAAAGAGGGCGATGCGGGCTACCAGAAACTAGCAGCATCGCTTGCAGGAGGTCACCGGAAAGGGGAGCATGATGGCGGCGAGCGACAACAGAGACTGGTGGTCATCGGGGAGGGTGTACCAGAGCGAGAGGGGGCGAGGAAGAGGGTCCACGAGGACCAGTAGCTCACCCTGGGCGCGATGGTGGTGACAGCGTCGCCGGGAGCGGTCTGGAATGGCCAGAATCGATGAAGGAGGCGGTGGCCGGAGCTCGGAAAGGTGAAGACGATGGCGATGATTCAGTGCTTCTCCGGTCGATTCCTTTGGCAGGAATGGTCAGCGTGGCGAGGCGAAGCCGGTGGCGGTCTCAGATGGCAAGGGGGTGGTCGGGAATGGCGGGGCACGGCGGAGCCCGAGGCTTAGGGTTCCGTCGAGTTTGGGGAAAGCCACAGAGAGGGCGAGAGGCGACGAGATGGGTATGGGGAGAGAGAGCGCAGCGCGGCGGTTCTTATCCGCGGCTCTAGGGGCGGCGGCGGGTATTGCAGCGCGCAGGAGATCGACGGCGAGCACGCTGCCAGGCAGCTGCTTGCCGGCGACGGGAAAGAAGAAAGGGGAAAGGCCGAAGGGGTACTAGCCTGGCTGGGCCGGCTTGGGCCCCGGGTGGACTGGCTGCTGGCGCTGCTGGCGATAGGGAGAGAGGAGAGGAAATCCTTTTATATTTCTGTTTTTCTGGTTTCTTTTTATATTTGTAATTCAAACCTGTTTTGAATGATTTCAATTTACAGAAAGTTTTGTATAATATCTGAAAACACTAAGGGGCACTTATAACTATTTGAGCTCCATGCATTATAAGAATTTTCAAAATATAAAAACCATTTGAATTGATTCAAAGAGAAAGGGGAAGCTATTAGGGTTTAGGGTTTTTGTTTGTTCTTCTTTTGGTTGAATCAAAGTGAAAATGTTATGCATGCATGCAATGCTAAAACATATCTTATTTATATTACACAAAAGGATGGTATGTTACAGCTCTACCCCACTTACAAGAATCTCGACCCGAGATTCCTAGGTTTTAGAAAAGAAGGCAGGGTACTCAGATCAAAGACGATCTTCGCGTTCCGAGGTTGCTTCTGACTCAGAG
This sequence comes from Avena sativa, assembly GCA_916181665.1. Classification (NCBI taxonomy): domain Eukaryota; kingdom Viridiplantae; phylum Streptophyta; class Magnoliopsida; order Poales; family Poaceae; genus Avena; species Avena sativa. Next base: position 33,998,114 of record OV702300.1, on the reverse strand, counting down.
TGATGATACCATTGGACTTTCATGAACTTGACGGTTTGGCGACGAGTCTTGCGCTCGGTTTCATCAAGAATATGAACAGGGTATTCTCGGTAGGTTAGATCATCTTGGAGATCCAAAGTTTCATGGTCCACACCACAAATGGGATCTTTGAAGCAACGCTTGAGTTGAGACACATGAAAGACATCATGAACCTCTGGAAAAGTTGAAGGTAGATCCAATTTGTAGGCAAGCTCACCCCGCTTGGAGAGAATGCGAAATGGACCAACGTAGCGAGGAGCCAATTTGCCTTTGATACCGAATCGATGGACACCTTTCAGAGGAGTGACCCGGAGATAGACTTGATCACCAACTTCATAATGAACATCAAGATGATGTCGATTGTAGTTGGTATTATGACGAGATTGAGCGGCCTTCAGATGCTCTCGAATTATGCGAACTTGATCTTCTGCTTCTTGGATCATGTCCGGACCAAAGAATTATCTTTCGCCGGTTTCGGTCTAGTTCAGCAGTGTTCGACAGGTTCTCCCATACAGGAATTGGAAAGGTGCCATGCCCAAACTGGATTGAAAACTGTTGTTATAGGAGAACCCCGCGAAAGGAAGACATTTCTCCCAGTTCTTTCCAAAGGATATGACACACGCTCTGAGCATGTCTTCAAGAATTTGATTCACTCTTTCAGTTTGACCACCGGTTTTAGGATGATAGGCTGTGCTGAAGGAGACATGAGTTCCCATTGCTTCTTGGAAACTTTGCCAGAATTTGGAAGTAAACAAACTTCCACGATCAGAGATGATCTTCTTGGGATACCACGACGAACTTGTCGAGATACTCCATGAAGACGGAGTTCATGAGCCTCATAAATGTGGCAGGGGCATTGGTTAACCCGAAGGACATCACTGTATACTCGTAAAGACCATAACGAGTTGTGAATGCTGTCTTTGGGATATCTTCCTTTCTGACCTTGATTTGATGATACCCTGATCTTAAGTCCATTTTGGAGAAGACAGTGGCACCACTTAATTGATCAAAGAGGTCATTTATCCGGGGAATGGGGTACTTATTCTTGATTGTCAGCGCGTTGAGTGGACGGTAATCAACAACCAATCTTGGAATATTTGTATCCCGCTTCTTGACAAAGATGGTAGGGCAACCCCAAGAGGATGTGCTAGGTTGGATATATCCTAGACCCTCTAACTCTTCAAGTTGCTTCTTCAACTCAACCAACTCATGAGGAGGCATGTGATAAGGTCTTTTGGAGATAGGATCAGTTCCAGGAACTAGCTCAATGACAAACTCCACACTTCGATCAGGTGGCATGCCAGGCAACTCTTCAGGAAAAACATCCGGGAAATCACAGACTACTAGGACATCTTGGACCTCGAGAATAGGTAGAACATCCATGGCATACAACTCCGAGAAAGGTTTAAGGACTGCTGACGGAGACTTTGAACCATCAGTCCAATACTTGATAGTTATGCCAGCAGGAGAGGTCACAACAACTATTCTAAGTGCACAGTCAATGACGGCTTTATACTTGGTTAACCAGTCCATGCCTAGAATGACATCTATGTCAGTTGACTTCAGTGCAATTAGGGAGGTGGGAAACTTATGATATGCTATATCTATCTCAACCCCATGAGTAACCCAGATGATCTGCCAACGAGACCCAGGAGTTCTAATCTCTAGAGGAGAGTCCATAGCTTGAAAGTTGATATCATGCATTTGCGCAAAATCTTGTGATATGAATGTACGCGATGCTCCAGAATCAAACAAGACTGTTGTGAGAATTGAATTGACACAGAGCGTACCCAGAATGACGCGTGGATCTTCCTGAGCCTCCTCAACAGTGACATGGGTCAGACGACCACGTCCAACACCTTGAGATTTATCATTCTTCTTTGCCTGCTGATCATTGCGTCCGACAACCCTTTGAGAACACTCCCTTGAGTAGTGACCAGGCTGACCACAGGAGTAACAGGTAACTCCAGTGTGAGAACCAGCAGGAGAACGAGAATTTGCTCCACTAGTATTTGGCTGTGACTGACGAGAATTATTGCCAGAAGACTTGGGTGCATAAGGAGCACGAGGCACAACACTGTATGGAACGAAGACACGACTCTTCTTGTTACCAGAGGAAGAAGCACGAGAATTTCCTTCTGCACGCTTCTGAGAGACTTCCATATCCTTCCTTCCATGCTCCAGAGTAAGAGCCTGATTGTGTAGGTCCTGGAAAGACTGAAACTTGAAGGGCAGCAACTCATAGCGAAGTGCAGGGTTAAGTCCCTTACGGAACAACTCTTGCTTATCTTCATCATTGGTCACATCCCTGGTTGCATAACGAGCCAGACGAGTAAACTTACGGAACAACTCTTGGCTGTTCATAGTGAATCTCCTCTTATCAGGCGTTACTGCAAGGCATCGGGTTTGTGAATGTGGATACCCAACTCTTTGAGAAATCACTGGCCCAATCTTTGTTGAAAAGATGATGAGTTACACACACACACACGCGCACACGCACACGCACACGTACCCAGGCTGAGTTCCCACGTTCGGCTAAATTTCATTAAAGATGGACGAATTTTATTAAGATGGGCGAATATAGGCAGATTACACCGAATTTAAATAAAGTAGCAAATAAAATAAAAAGGCCGTCGCCGTGGCCTTCGTCGGTGCCGTCGCCGTTCTACATGCCGAAGTTGCTGTAGAACACCGTGTAGCCGGGATCGGCCCGGCCATCATCCTCGCCGTCGTCGTCATCGTCGTCGCTCGACGGCTGGTGCTGGCGGGAGCTCCCCTGGCCTGGGTCGCCGCACCTCCACGACTAGTAGGAAGGGTCGTCCTCCTTGTCATCGTCGAGGACGAAGAGCGGGGCGCCCTGGTAGGCGAGCATGCGCCCGGACATTGCCCGTCTCCGGGCCGTCTCCGTGTCGGAGGGGTCGTCCATGGCGCCGATGTACTCTTGGATCTCGTACGACAGCTCCTCCGGCGTCGGCGCCGGCGGGATAGGGATGCCGCCGGCGCTTAGCTTCCATCCCAGAGGGGTCCGCGTGTCCGGCGGCGCCATGTAGCCGGCCTCGCAGAGCAGGCGCGCCTCCCAAGCCTGGAGGGCGCCCCGGCCAAAGTCGTTCGCCGCCGCGCCGTCGCCGGGGTATCGCTCGGCCATGGCTGGGAAGGGAAGCTGTGAGAGAGGGTTTGCTGGAGTTCGGGCTGGTGGGCTGGGGGAGCTGTGAGAGAGTGTGAAGATCTCCGGCGAGGGGTACGACTTATAAAGGCCGAGGTGGGTGGCGAGGGTGGGAGGGGTGTAGCGGCGAGGGCGGGAAAAGGGGAAACGACGGGAAGTTAGTGCTCGCCGGTCCATCGCGGGAGCCGAGGCAGCGGCGGTGGCACCACAATTCAGCGACGCGTGGCCGACGCGACGGACAGTTAATGTCCGACGGTCGCCGCGTGGTTCCCAGGATGATGACGACTCGGCTTCCGATGCTGACTCGGCGGGTCCACGTGCCGCTTCGTTTTTTTCGCCGAGTTTGCTGCGTCCGGCGTTCTCAGGGCGTATCCGGGAACCTAGGTTCGACCTGGGTAGTCCGGACGAAAATTGGCCCAAATCCGACCGAAAACAGATCCCTGGTACGCGACTGGACCAATTTTTGGTGTCTGGACGAAATTTCGGTGTCCGGATCGATGTCCTGGGTAGCCGAGTGGAGATGCTCTAAGAGCCAGCGGAACCAAGAATCCAGCAATTGATGTCAACAATTTGGCTGCCAATAAACCTGTAGTTTTTTTTAACCTGGTGAACAGAAAACTGATTTTTTTAACTAACTATAACTGATCCTATACATGGTAACATGCATCCGTCACACCATGAAACATTTTTGATTTTTTCATCCACAAGAGGACCATATTTCTGAATTCTCTCAATGAAACCTCGCCTAATGTAAGGGGAGATTGAAAGGTAATTTTCCCCTTAATCATATTTTTGGTGAGGATGATTGTGGTGGTTTGATGATGAAAAGAGGATGCTGAGCATGTAATGAATGGTTGGTTTATTTAGTGGGCTGGCCTGTAGAGTTATGGTGGGCAGCAGGCAGGACTGGACGAGCTGAATATATATTTTGCCGACCCTCTCTACTGTTATGTTATCATTGGAAGGAAATCGACAATGAATGAACGGCAAAGGTATATATAAATATAGGATGATCTCCTCCCTCCCTCCGTCTTTTGCCTTAGCGTCCCTCCTTTCCATATTAGGGTTTACCTCATCATCTTGGACGAGACTATGGCGATCAATGGCGGCTATGGGGGCTATGGCTATGGTGACTACCCCTACCAGTACCAATACCACCCTGCCGCCGCCAGGCCCCCGCCCCCGCTCTACAACAGGCAGCGTCCACCAAGATCTTGCCCACCGGACCTCATCTTCGTGTTGCTCCTCCTCCTCCTCCTCCTCCTCCTCCTGATCCTGTTCCTCGCCTGGGCCTTGTCTCCGTCGCCGCCGCCTCCTCGTGCCAACAGGTGGTGCAGGAGAGCATCTTCCGGCCGTTGGTCGGCATGTCCCTGCTGCTGCTGCTGCTTGTCCTCGTCCCCGCGCTCATGTGGGTGCCCAATCGCCGCCACTAGGGAGGCAGAACACGGTGGCGCTGGTGCTGGTGCTGGTGCTCATCTCCCGCCGCGCGGACATCTAGGTCCCTTTCATTTCCTTGTTCAAGATGTTTTCGTGTACAAACACAAACCATTGATAGCAATGCATGTCCCTTTACATATGTTTCTGCTTAATTTCCATCGAATTTATGATACTCGTTTTTAGTATTCTTATTATTGAGGATGACAAATTATAATAACTTGCTTGAGAGGTTAATTATGGACCGACGTAAAGGCTGCATTGTAGTACTACTTTGTGTAGAACCATATCATACATTGGCTGCTCATAGTGGGGAGTAACTAAGAGTAGTAACATGCATCCGAAGATGTCCTGGGCTTTGTTCTAGTCTTGCTCTTTAAGGATCCGAAGATATCCTGGGCTTGGGCTTTCCGAAAATCTTCATGGGCCGCGTATATTCTCGTGGGCCTTCCTTGGGCTGGACCAGGTATGCTGATGTCGTGTACCCGCAGGGTATAACCATGTCAGTAGCCCCCGAGTGTTCAGTTGAATCATAGATTCAGCTGAGGACTCTTCAATCTTTCGGCTGCAGTTGTTTCTGTTTATCAGAGAATGATTTTAGTATGTAGGGATTGTTGATGCGTGTGCCCGACTCTCCCGACGAATCAGGGTTAACCGTCTTAGGACAAAACAACACGATCTTCTTCAGATTCGAGTCCCTCGACTCGAACCTAGAACAGATGTTGGCGCAAATTCGACTCAGGACGTTGATGACTTACAGGAGTGGAATCCCAGTTATTTTCGAATGATGCACCCAACGCGTCCGTCGGGATTTTCATCGTGCCTGTTAGCATGGATTTTCACTAGCAGAGCATAGTCGTGTGCATTGCCAGCCCATCAGATGATATCTGTAGGTCTTATTTTTGTGTCGCAGACACATCATCCGAAGTTTTATCACCGCGGAAGTGTTTCGGGTGGCCATGGAGAATGCTTCTCACCTAGCGTTGGTTGGGGCAGAGTTGCCAAAAAAGTTTTTGTATTATGATCTGAAGGATCGCAGTCGAAGAATTCATAGGGTGCGCGACCAGCGCTCCCTATGGGAGTAGCCCCCGAGTGTCTGTTCGAGTCGTAGACTCGAGCAGAGACTTTAATTCAGTCGTTGTTGACTTTAGATCCGTAGGACACAGATTTTTTGGATGCTTGAATCCATCCTCCCTATGGGAGTAGCCCCGAGTACGTAGTGGAGTCATAGACTCGACGTAGGACTCGACGAATAGTTTAGCGGTGTAGTACCTTAGTCATACTTCGGGTGCACGGCCAGCGCTCTTGATAGGAGTAGCCCCCGAGTAGTTACTTGAATCGTAGATTCGAGTGAGTACTTTTAGCTGTGTAGTCGAAGATTTGTAACCGTTGCTAGTATAGCTTTGATGACATCAGTGCTGACGATCGGTGACCTCAAGCGTCTGCGGCGCCAGGGGTGACGTGACTGGGCGAACATGGGTCCCACCTTCTGACTTTGAATTGACTGGTCACACACGACGTGAAGATAATTACGACGTCGCCTCGGTTTCCGCGCGTAGTGGACGGCGTGCAAGCGACGGTTCGCTCCTGTGCTGACATGTGGACGGTTGGATTTGACGCTGGAGCTAGGGCTTCCCGATTGACGGTCCCTGTTTATCGTCTTCGTCCTTATAATCAGTGGGGAAAATTTTGTTTGTTTTCACCGCAGCCATTCGCTTTTCACTGCTTCCACTTTCTTGAGTTTTCCTTGCCGCGCGCTGGAATTTCTTCGATCCTTCCCGTCGTCTTTTCTGCGCTCACGCCGCCGCCATCGTCGGACTGCAATGGGGAAACTGAAGAAGGCCTCCGCCACAGTTGGTACCAGCGCTGCTGCCGGCGGCAAGAGGGGCACCGCCGCCGCTCGCGTCACCGACGGTGGCTGGCGACGTTCGTAGACACGCGATGGCGACCTACGCAAGCTTCGTGAGCGGGGTTTACTCCCGCAGGACAGGGAGGCCGTCAAGGTTCCTGGTGACGAGGTATTTCCCCGTCCTCCTCCAGGGTTTCGGGTGATTTTTATCGCCTTTGTTATCCGAGGTTTTTCTTTCCCAGTCCACGACTTCCTTCGTGGACTGTTGTTCTTCTATGGTATTCAGCTCCACCATCTTTCCCCCAATTATTTTCTCCATATCGCTTGTTTTGTTACGTTTTGCGAGTGTTGGCTCGGCATTGAGCGCACTTTGGCCTCTTCCGGAAGCTCTATTCCGTGAAGAGGCAATCTGGCTCCGACGGAGTTTATCCGATTGGCGGCTGCATCATTTCTCTCCGATCCACCATTCTTTTCTTTTATTTTTTTCTATGTCTGAGTTCGTCCAGAACTGGCGGAGGAACTGGTTTTACATCCGCGACTCCACAGTGGACGGGCAAAACTTTGGCCTTGCCCCTTTCGATGTAATCCAGAAAATCGAGCCGAAAAGATCCTCGAAAAACCATATCTTGGAGGGTGAGGTGGAGGAGATAGAGGAGCTCTATCGTCGGGCGGAGGATCTCCAGGTGATTCCGGAGAAGGAGGTGAACGGTGTGGACATTGTCCGCACCTTCCTCAGACATCGGGTGCAGCCACTTCAGGCTAGGGTGCACCCGATGTTCCTTTATTCTGGTCGTCACGATCCTATAAGAGTTGTGATTGAAGATCTTTCCAAAGGGGACCTTGACAGAGTCCTTCGGCCGCTGCTGAAGTTCAAAACCGACGAGGACCTTCCAGGGAAGTCGCAGACTCCTCTGTTCCGTGCTTCTCGACTTGTTCCGCAGGTGTAGATCTGGGACGTGCGCGTAGCGCTATTTTCGAGTGCGTTTTCTTTGCGGTTATATGTTCTGAAACTTTGTCTTCGTTTGCAGGAGTTCAAGGTGCCTGGCATGGTGCATCCACTCCCCGAACGGTTTCCGGATGCGCCGGACAATGAGATCGTGGACTCCATGTCTGAGCTTCCACTGGCGCAGTCGCCAACCGAGGAAGCCCCCGAGGCGAGCGAGGGGGGACCCGGGAGCGGGCGCGGAGCGCGAGCGAATCTTCGGATGCCTCGACTCCACCAACTCCTAGGGACCAGCTGTGCCTTGTCCGCCACGATGATGGTGACTCTTCCTCTCCTATCGCAACTGTTCCTGTGCGGGCTGTAGCGCCACAGCCGTCGATGAAGAGGAAGAAGGAAGAGAAGAAAGGCCAGCGGCCCCTTCCTGTTTTTAACTTGAGTGACCTTGACTCGTAAGTAACTTCGATTGACTTTTGCTATCTTTCATTGTTGCTTGCTTGTATTTGACTGGTGATTTCTTCTGTAGCCGCTCTTCTGATGGCTCGTTTAGCGATGGCACTTAGGAGATGGTGGGGGAGTCGAAGATTACGCCTCCTCCTTCTCAGACGGTGGCCACCTCTAGGGTGTCACGACCCGAAATCAGGGCTAGACAAATACCAGATCCTTATCTGATATAAGCCTAACCTAAATTCCGAAACGCGCTGGGAAAGATCGGTAACATTACAGAACATACAAACCACACATTAATAAGGTAACTCTTAAGAGAGTTACAAACCAGTCATATAATCCAGGGGTCATAGACCCATCATTACATCAAACAACGGAAGCAAACAAGTTGTTCTAAACAACAAACTTAGCAAAGGCCTAAGAGGCCATAACAGAAGTAGCGACCCTTCCATAGATCCTAGGCTGCTGCCCGGGAAACCCGACTACTCGTCGACTTCGATGTAGAAACCACCTTCAGTTGGAGTAGCATCATCTGTAGAAAAACATCAACAAAGCAAGGCTAAGTACAGGGTGTACTCCGCAAGGCTTATGGCTAGTGGAGTTATTTTGCATAAAGACATCTTTTGTTTTCAAAACAAGGGGGAGAAGAAAACTCGTCTAGTTAGATCATTTTCAAAAGGGGATAAGAAGACTTCAACTTGAGCTCTTAAAATCATCTTTGATATCCACCAAGAACCATCATCAACAGAACCTCTCTTCCCGGACTACCCCCTCAACAACCCCGAGGAAGTATTCTGGATCTCACTTTAGTTGACAAGTTTTAACATTCGGTTATAGTTCTCTATGATCTTCACGTTCGTTCCCAAGTCGTCCATAACCGTGGACATGGCTTTTCGAAAAGATTAGTAACCCTGCAAGGGTGCACAACTTTACCCACACATACCAACCGATTCTTAATGCCAATATATTAGCCCTCTTCCTTGGAAGGCCGACAGAGAGTGGTTGACCACGACCTTTACCTTACTTTCGCCGAGACCATGAGTCACGCACTAGGGAGATGCCGCCATAACGGGTCAAGTCCCGAAGCCGGTCCCTAATGATGTGTGCGGGGTTCAAGATTACGGATGCCAGGCATCTCTTGTTCCCGGCCACGCTTACCTACCTATTATGAATGCACCTCCTTCACCTCCATTCAAGAAAACCAAGATTCATATGTCGAATGGAAAACCCGAACTATGTGACTCATGGAATCTACTAGGAAAGTTAGTGAGTCGAGGGGGTTTCTAGGCCCCCGTGTGGTTGTACGCTCGTCTTGGTTCAAGAGGCAATAACATCGGGTCCTAGGGGTGGCAAGTATGGGACTACAAAAACCACAACCCAAGTGGCCTCCCATACAAGCCTTAGCATGTTTATCATCCATCTCTGACCACATCACCACATCCTACCATACAGGATTCATTCGCATCTCCGGTGCATCACCTGAATGATCAGCATCGGATCACTAGGCATGGCTAAGCTTGACTGAACTTGTGGCACTAGCGACGCTCATAAGCCAAAACCTAGTTATGCTAGGAGCAGTGGATCAGGTAGTATAGTTCGCAAAGGAAAACATGCATCAGATAGGATTACTCTATCTACTGATAAAAGACTGTTGAACCGAATGCATATGTCGAGAATTAAATACTTTGTAAACATAGGATTCATATGTATGAGTGGGGCTTCGCTTGCCTTGTCCGTTGTTGGACTGGTACTGCTCTTCAGTGGCGTTGACTTCAGCTTCGGGTTTGGTTCCTATTTGCGAGAAACAATCACCGGAAAGGAGAAAGCAACACTCAACACATGGCATGTGCAATGCTCATACAATATGGATGATATGACAAGTTAAATAGTGTTGAATTGAACCCTAAATCATGCTTGGTCACTTTAAAGGGGGTTTCGAAAGTCCAAACCCTAAAACAGGGGGATCATCGGAATCACCTATGGGGTTCAATTGGTTATTCTAATTAAACTTGCTCTCAAAGTTGATTAACAATGTATGATTATAGCTTAGTTAGATAGGTTTCATTTTTCTGAACATTTTGGTATATTATTTGTATTTTTTTGATTTAAAATGAATTAGTTATGAATTTCCCAAATTTTAATTCATTTTAAATCATTTTTGGAATATTTAAAAATAATTTCCAACTTGGGCCCACATGTCAGACTTTTATTTTTTTCGTAAAACATTTATAGAAATGATTAAAACCCTGACAGGCAGGGCCCACCTATCATACATTTTCCATTTAATAAAACAATTACAAAAAACATTAAAAGATATTAGATAAAAGAAAAAGAAAAGGATTATTGCACAGGCATGACATCATGCTGACGTCAGCCAGGAGCAAGCTTGCAGATCCTTGATGGATCGATCGATCCAGAGCTCACGGGGAGGCATGGTTAGGGGCGTTGGAAAGAGGGCGATGCGGGCTACCAGAAACTGGCAGCACCGCTTGCAGGAGGTCACCAGAAAGGGGAGCACGATGGCGGCGAGCGACAACAGAGACAGGTGGTCATCGGGGAGGGTGTACCAGAGCGAGAGGGGGCGAGGGAGAGGGTCCACGAGGACCAGTAGCTCACCCTGGGCGCGATGGTGGTGACAGCGTCGCTGGGAGCGGTCTGGAATGGCCGGAATCGATGAAGGAGGCGGTGGACGGAGCTCGGAAAGGTGAAGACGATGGCGATGATTCAGTGCTTCTCCGGTCGATTCCTTTGGCAGGAATGGTCAGCGTGGCGAGGCGAAGCCGGTGGCGGTCTCAGATGGCAAGGGGGTGGTCGGGAATGGCGGGGCACGGCGGAGCCCGAGGCTTAGGGTTCCGTCGAGTTTGGGGAAAGCCACAGAGAGGGCGAGAGGCGACGAGATGGGTATGGGGAGAGAGAGCGCAGCGCGGCGGTTCTTATCCGCGGCTCTAGGGGCGGCGGCGGGTATTGCAGCGCGCAGGAGATCGACGGCGAGCACGCTGCCAGGCAGCTGCTTGCCGGCGACGGGAAAGAAGAAAGGGGAAAGGCCGAAGGGGTACTAGCCTGGCTGGGCCGGCTTGGGCCCCGGGTGGACTGGCTGCTGGCGCTGCTGGCGACAGGGAGAGAGGAGAGGAAATCCTTTTATATTTCTGTTTTTCTGGTTTCTTTTTATATTTGGAATTCAAACCTGTTTTGAATGATTTCAATTTACAGAAAGTTTTGTATAATATCTGAAAACACTAAGGGGCACTTATAACTATTTGAGCTCCATGCATTATAAGAATTTTCAAAATATAAAAACATTTGAATTGATTCAAAGAGAAAGGGGAAGCTATTAGGGTTTAGGGTTTTTGTTTGTTCTTCTTTTGGTTGAATCAAAGTGAAAATGTTATGCATGCATGCAATGCTAAAACATATCTTATTTATATTACACAAAAGGATGGTATGTTACAGCTCTACCCCACTTACAAGAATCTCGACCCGAGATTCCTAGGTTTTAGAAAAGAAGGCAGGGTACTCAGATCAAAGACGATCTTCGCGTTCCGAGGTTGCTTCTGACTCAGAGTGATGATACCATTGGACTTTCATGAACTTGACGGTTTGGCGACGAGTCTTGCGCTCGGTTTCATCAAGAATATGAACAGGGTATTCTCGGTAGGTTAGATCATCTTGGAGATCCAAAGTTTCATGGTCCACACCACAAATGGGATCTTTGAAGCAACGCTTGAGTTGAGACACATGAAAGACATCATGAACCTCTGGAAAAGTTGAAGGTAGATCCAATTTGTAGGCAAGCTCACCCCGCTTGGAGAGAATGCGAAATGGACCAACGTAGCGAGGAGCCAATTTGCCTTTGATACCGAATCGATGGACACCCTTCAGAGGAGTGACCCGGAGATAGACTTGATCACCAACTTCATAATGAACATCAAGATGATGTCGATTGTAGTTGGTATTATGACGAGATTGAGCGGCCTTCAGATGCTCTCGAATTATGCGAACTTGATCTTCTGCTTCTTGGATCATGTCCGGACCAAAGAATTATCTTTCGCCGGTTTCGGTCTAGTTCAGCGGTGTTCGACAGGTTCTCCCATACAGGAATTGGAAAGGTGCCATGCCCAAACTGGATTGAAAACTGTTGTTATAGGAGAACCCCGCGAAAGGAAGACATTTCTCCCAGTTCTTTCCAAAGGATATGACACACGCTCTGAGCATGTCTTCAAGAATTTGATTCACTCTTTCAGTTTGACCACCGGTTTTAGGATGATAGGCTGTGCTGAAGGAGACATGAGTTCCCATTGCTTCTTGGAAACTTTGCCAGAATTTGGATGTAAACAAACTTCCACGATCAGAGATGATCTTCTTGGGATACCACGACGAACTTGTCGATATACTCCATGAAGACGGAGTTCATGAGCCTCATAAATGTGGCAGGGGCATTGGTTAACCCGAAGGACATCACTGTATACTCGTAAAGACCATAACGAGTTGTGAATGCTGTCTTTGGGATATCTTCCTTTCTGACCTTGATTTGATGATACCCTGATCTTAAGTCCATTTTGGAGAAGACAGTGGCACCACTTAATTGATCAAAGAGGTCATTTATCCGGGGAAGGGGGTACTTATTCTTGATTGTCAGCGCGTTGAGTGGACGGTAATCAACAACCAATCTTGGAATATTTGTATCCCGCTTCTTGACAAAGATGGTAGGGCAACCCCAAGAGGATGTGCTAGGTTGGATATATCCTAGACCCTCTAACTCTTCAAGTTGCTTCTTCAACTCAACCAACTCATGAGGAGGCATGTGATAAGGTCTTTTGGAGATAGGAGCAGTTCCAGGAACTAGCTCAATGACAAACTCCACACTTCAATCAGGTGGCATGCCAGGCAACTCTTCAGGAAAAACATCCGGGAAATCACAGACTACTACGACATCTTGGACCTCGAGAATAGGTAGAACATCCATGGCATACAACTCCGAGAAAGGTTTAAGGACTGCTGACGGAGACTTTGAACCATCAGTCCAATACTTGACAGTTATGCCAGCAGGAGAGGTCACAACAACTATTCTAAGTGCACAGTCAATGACGGCTTGATACTTGGTTAACCAGTCCATGCCCAGAATGACATCTATGTCAGTTGACTTGAGTGCAATTAGGGAGGTGGGAAACTTATGATATGCTATATCTATCTCAACCCCATGAGTAACCCAGATGATCTGCCAACGAGACCCAGGAGTTCTAATCTCTAGAGGAGAGTCCATAGCTTGAAAGTCGATATCATGCATTTGCGCAAAATCTTGTGATATGAATGTACGCGATGCTCCAGAATCAAACAAGACTGTTGTGAGAATTGAATTGACACAGAGCGTACCCAGAATGACGCGTGGATCTTCCTGAGCCTCCTCAACAGTGACATGGGTCAGACGACCACGTCCAACACCTTGAGATTTATCATTCTTCTTTGCCTGCTGATCATTGCATCCGACAACCCTTTGAGAACACTCCCTTGAGTAGTGACCAGGCTGACCACAGGAGTAACAGGTAACTCCAGTGTGAGAACCAGCAGGAGAACGAGAATTTTCTCCACTAGTATTTGGCTGTGACTGGCGAGAATTATTGCCAGAAGACTTGGGTGCATAAGGAGCACGAGGCACAACACTGTATGGAACGAAGACACGACTCTTCTTGTTACCAGAGGAAGAAGCACGAGAATTTCCTTCTGCACGCTTCTGAGAGACTTCCATATCCTTCCTTCCATGCTCCAGAGTAAGAGCCTGATTGTGTAGGTCCTGGAAAGACTGAAACTTGAAGAGCAGCAACTCATAGCGAAGTGCAGGGTTAAGTCCCTTACGGAACAACTCTTGCTTATCTTCATCATTGGTCACATCCCTGGTTGCATAACGAGCCAGACGAGTAAACTTACAGAACAACTCTTGGCTGTTCATAGTGAATCTCCTCTTATCAGGCGTTACTGCAAGGCATCGGGTTTGTGAATGTGGATACCCAACTCTTTGAGAAATCACTGGCCCAATCTTTGTTGAAAAGATGATGAGTTACACACACACACGCGCACACGCACACGCACACGCACACGTACCCAGGCTGAGTTCCCACGTTCGGCTAAATTTCATTAAAGATGGACGAATTTTATTAAGATGGGCGAATATAGGCAGATTACACCGAATTTAAATAAAGTAGCAAATAAAATAAAAAGGCCGTCGCCGTGGCCTTCGTCGGTGCCGTCGCCGTTCTACATGCCGAAGTTGCTGTAGAACACCGTGTAGCCGGGATCGGCCCGGCCATCATCCTCGCCGTCGTCGTCATCGTCGTCGCTCGACGGCTGGTGCTGGCGGGAGCTCCCCTGGCCTGGGTCGCCGCACCTCCACGACTAGTAGGAAGGGTCGTCCTCCTTGTCATCGTCGAGGACGAAGAGCGGGGCGCCCTGGTAGGCGAGCATGCGCCCGGACATTGCCCGTCTCCGGGCCGTCTCCGTGTCGGAGGGGTCGTCCATGGCGCCGATGTACTCTTGGATCTCGTACGACAGCTCCTCCGGCGTCGGCGCCGGCGGGATAGGGATGCCGCCGGCGCTTAGCTTCCATCCCAGAGGGGTCCGCGTGTCCGGCGGCGCCATGTAGCCGGCCTCGCAGAGCAGGCGCGCCTCCCAAGCCTGGAGGGCGCCCCGGCCAAAGTCGTTCGCCGCCGCGCCGTCGCCGGGGTATCGCTCGGCCATGGCTGGGAAGGGAAGCTGTGAGAGAGGGTTTGCTGGAGTTCGGGCTGGTGGGCTGGGGGAGCTGTGAGAGAGTGTGAAGATCTCCGGCGAGGGGTACGGCTTATAAAGGCCGAGGTGGGTGGCGAGGGTGGGAGGGGTATAGCGGCGAGGGCAGGAAAAGGGGAAACGACGGGAAGTTAGTGCTCGCCGGTCCATCACGGGAGCCGAGGCGGCGGCGGTGGCACCACAATTCAGCGACGCGTGGCCGACGCGATGGACAGTTAATGTCCGACGGTCGCCGCGTGGTTCCCAGGATGATGACGACTCGGCTTCCGATGCTGACTCAGCGGGTCCACGCGCCGCTTCGTTTTTTTCGCCGAGTTTGCTGCGTCCGGCGTTCTCAGGGCGTATCCGGGAACCTAGGTTCGACCTGGGTAGTCCGGACGAAAATTGGCCCAAATCCGGCCGAAAACAGATCCCTGGTACGCGACTGGACCAATTTTTGGTGTCTGGACGAAATTTCGGTGTCCGGATCGACGTCCTGGGTAGCCGAGTGGAGATGCTCTAAGAGCCAGCGGAACCAAGAATCCAACAATTGATGTCAACAATTTGGCTGCCAATAAACCTGTAGTTTTTTAACCTGGTGAACAGAAAACTGATTTTTTTAACTAACTATAACTGATCCTATACATGGTAACATGCATCCGTCACACCATGAAACATTTTTGATTTTTTCATCCACAAGAGGACCATATTTCTGAATTCTCTCAATGAAACCTCGCCTAATGTAAGGGGAGATTGAAAGGTAATTTTCCCCTTAATCATATTTTTGGTGAGGATGATTGTGGTGGTTTGATGATGAAAAGAGGATGCTGAGCATGTAATGAATGGTTGGTTTATTTAGTGGGCTGGCCTGTAGAGTTATGGTGGGCAGCAGGCAGGACTGGACGAGCTGAATATATATTTTGCCGACCCTCTCTACTGTTATGTTATCATTGGAAGGAAATCGACAATGAATGAACGGCAAAGGTATATATAAATATAGGATGATCTCCTCCCTCCCTCCGTCTTTTGCCTTAGCGTCCCTCCTTTCCATATTAGGGTTTACCTCATCATCTTGGACGAGACTATGGCGATCAATGGCGGCTATGGGGGCTATGGCTATGGTGACTACCCCTACCAGTACCAATACCACCCTGCCGCTGCCAGGCCCCCGCCCCCGCTCTACAACAGGCAGCGTCCACCAAGATCTTGCCCACCGGACCTCATCTTCGTGTTGCTCCTCCTCCTCCTCCTCCTCCTGATCCTGTTCCTCGCCCGGGCCTTGTCTCCGTCGCCGCCGCCTCCTCGTGCCAACAGGTGGTGCAGGAGAGCATCTTCCGGCCGTTGGTCGGCATGTCCCTGCTGCTGCTGCTTGTCCTCGTCCCCGCGCTCATGTGGGTGCCCAATCGCCGCCACTAGGGAGGCAGAACACGGTGGCGCTGGTGCTGGTGCTGGTGCTCATCTCCCGCCACGCGGACATCTAGGTCCCTTTCATTTCCTTGTTCAAGATGTTTTCGTGTACAAACACAAACCATTGATAGCAATGCATGTCCCTTTACATATGTTTCTGCTTAATTTCCATCGAATTTATGATACTCGTTTTTAGTATTCTTATTATTGAGGATGACAAATTATAATAACTTGCTTGAGAGGTTAATTATGGACCGACGTAAAGGCTGCATTGTAGTACTACTTTGTGTAGAACCATATCATACATTGGCTGCTCATAGTGGGGAGTAACTAAGAGTAGTAACATGCATCCGAAGATGTCCTGGGCTTTGTTTTAGTCTTGCTCTTTAAGGATCCGAAGATATCCTGGGCTTGGGCTTTCCGAAAATCTTCATGGGCCGCGTATATTCTCGTGGGCCTTCCTTGGGCTGGACCAGGTATGCTGATGTCGTGTACCCGCAGGGTATAACCATGTCAGTAGCCCCCGAGTGTTCAGTTGAATCGTAGATTCAGCTGAGGACTCTTCAATCTTTCGGCTGCAGTTGTTTCTGTTTATCAGAGAATGATTTTAGTATGTAGGGATTGTTGATGCGTGTGCCCGACTCTCCCGACGAATCAGGGTTAACCGTCTTAGGACAAAACAACACGATCTTCTTCAGATTCGAGTCCCTCGACTCGAACCTAGAACAGATGCTGGCGCAAATTCGACTCAGGACGTTGATGACTTACAGGAGTGGAATCCCAGTTATTTTCGAATGATGCACCCAACGCGTCCGTCGGGATTTTCATCGTGCCTGTTAGCATGGATTTTCACTAGCAAAGCACAGTCGTGTGCGTTGCCAGCCCATCAGATGATATCTGTAGGTCTTATTTTTGTGTCGCAGACACATCATCCGAAGTTTTATCACCGCGGAAGTGTTTCGGGTGGCCATGGAGAATGCTTCTCACCTAGCGTTGGTTGGGGCAGAGCTGCCAAAAAAGTTTTTGTATTATGATCTGAAGGATCGCAGTCGAAGAATTCATAGGGTGCGCGACCAGCGCTCCCTATGGGAGTAGCCCCCGAGTGTCTGTTCGAGTCGTAGACTCGAGCAGAGACTTTAATTCAGTCGTTGTTGACTTTAGATCCGTAGGACACAAATTTTTTGGATGCTTGAATCCATCCTCCCTATGGGAGTAGCCCCCGAGTACGTAGTGGAGTCATAGACTCGACGTAGGACTTGACGAATAGTTTAGCGGTGTAGTACCTTAGTCATACTTCAGGTGCACGGCCAGCGCTCTTGATAGGAGTAGCCCCCGAGTAGTTACTTGAATCGTAGATTCGAGTGAGTACTTTTAGCTGTGTAGTCGAAGATTTGTAACCGTTGCTAGTATAGCTTTGATGACATCAGTGCTGACGATCGGTGACCTCAAGCGTCTGCGGCGCCAGGGGTGACGTGACTGGGCGAACATGGGTCCCACCTTCTGACTTTGAATTGACTGGTCACACACGACGTGAAGATAATTACGACGTCGCCTCGGTTTCCGCGCGTAGTGGACGGCGTGCAAGCGACGGTTCGCTCCTGTGCTGACATGTGGACGGTTGGATTTGACGCTGGAGCTAGGGCTTCCCGATTGACGGTCCCTGTTTATCGTCTTCATCCTTATAATCAGTGGGGAAAATTTTGTTTGTTTTCACCGCAGCCATTCGCTTTTCACTGCTTCCACTTTCTTGAGTTTTCCTTGCCGCGCGCTGGAATTTCTTCGATCCTTCCCGTCGTCTTTTCTGCGCTCACACCGCCGCCGTCGTCGGACTGCAATGGGGAAACCGAAGAAGGCCTCCGCCACAGTTGGTACCAGCGCTGCTGCCGGCGGCAAGAGGGGCACCGCCGCCGCTCGCGTCACCGACGGTGGCTGGCGACGTTCGTAGACACGCGATGGCGACCTACGCAAGCTTCGTGAGCGGGGTTTACTCCCGCAGGACAGGGAGGCCGTCAAGGTTCCTGGTGACGAGGTATTTCCCCGTCCTCCTCTAGGGTTTCGGGTGATTTTTATCGCCTTTGTTATCCGAGGTTTTTCTTTCCCAGTCCACGACTTCCTTCGTGGACTGTTGTTCTTCTATGGTATTCAGCGCCACCATCTTTCCCCCAATTATTTTCTCCATATCGCTTGTTTTGTTACGTTTTGCGAGTGTTGGCTCGGCATTGAGCGCACTTTGGCCTCTTCCGGAAGCTCTATTCCGTGAAGAGGCAATCTGGCTCCGACGGAGTTTATCCGATTGGCGGCTGCATCATTTCTCTCCGATCCACCATTCTTTTCTTTTATTTTTTTCTACGTCTGAGTTCGTCCAGAATTGGCGGAGGAACTGGTTTTACATCCGCGACTCCACAGTGGACGGGCAAAACTTTGGCCTTGCCCCTTTCGATGTAATCCAGAAAATCGAGCCGAAAAGATCCTCGAAAAACCATATCTTGGAGGGTGAGGTGGAGGAGATAGAGGAGCTCTATCGTCGGGCGGAGGATCTCCAGGTTATTCCGGAGAAGGAGGTGAACGGTGTGGACATTGTCCGCACCTTCCTCAGACGTCGGGTGCAGCCACTTCAGGCTAGGGTGCACCCGATGTTCCTTTATTCTGGTCGTCACGATCCTATAAGAGTTGCGATTGAAGATCTTTCCAAAGGGGACCTTGACAGAGTCCTTCGGCCGCTGCTGAAGTTCAAAACCGACGAGGACCTTCCAGGGAAGTCGCAGACTCCTCTGTTCCGTGCTTCTCGACTTGTTCCGCAGGTGTAGATCTGGGACGTGCGCATAGCGCTATTTTCGAGTGCGTTTTCTTTGCGGTTATATGTTCTGAAACTTTGTCTTTGTTTGCAGGAGTTCAAGGTGCCTGGCATGGTGCATCCACTCCCCGAACGGTTTCCGGATGCGCCGGACAATGAGATCGTGGACTCCATGTCTGAGCTTCCACCGGCGCAGTCGCAAACCGAGGAAGCCCCCGAGGCGAGCGAGGGGGGACCCGGGAGCGGGCGCGGAGCGCGAGCGAATCTTCGGATGCCTCGACTCCACCAACTCCTAGGGACCAGCTATGCCTTGTCCGCCACGATGATGGTGACTCTTCCTCTCCCATCGCAACTGTTCCTGTGCGGGCTGTAGCGCCACAGCCGCCGATGAAGAGGAAGAAGGAAGAGAAGAAAGGCCAGCGACCCCTTCCTGTTTTTAACTTGAGCGACCTTGACTCGTAAGTAACTTCGATTGACTTTTGCTATCTTTCATTGTTGCTTGCTTGTATTTGACTGGTGCTTTCTTCTGTAGCCGCTCTTCTGATGGCTCGTTTAGCGATGGCACTTAGGAGATGGTGGGGGAGTCGAAGATTACGCCTCCTCCTTCTCAGACGATGGCCACCTCTAGGGTGTCACGACCCGAAATCAGGGCTAGACAAATACCAGATCCTTATCTGATATAAGCCTAACCTAAATTCCGAAACACGCAGGGAAAGATCGGTAACATTACAGAACATACAAACCACACATTAATAAGGTAACTCTTAAGAGAGTTACAAACCATTCATATAATCCAGGGGTCATAGACCCATCATTACATCAAACAACGGAAGCAAACAAGTTGTTCTAAACAACAAACTTAGCAAAGGCCTAAGAGGCCATAACAGAAGTAGCGACCCTTCCATAGATCCTAGGCTGCTGCCCGGGAACCCCGACTACTCGTCGACTTCGATGTAGAAACCACCTTCAGTTGGAGTAGCATCATCTGTAGAAAAACATCAACAAAGCAAGGCTAAGTACAGGGTGTACTCCGCAAGGCTTATGGCTAGTGGAGTTATTTTGCATAAAGACATCTTTTGTTTTCAAAACAAGGGGGAGAAGAAAACTCGTCTAGTTAGATCATTTTCAAAAGGGGATAAGAAGACTTCAACTTTAGCTCTTAAAATCATCTTTGATATCCACCAAGAACCATCATCAACAGAACCTCTCTTCCCGGACTACCCCCTCAACAACCCCGAGGAAGTATTCTGGATCTCACTTTAGTTGACAAGTTTTAACATTCGGTTATAGTTCTCTATGATCTTCACGTTCGTTCCCAAGTCGTCCATAACCGTGGACATGGCTTTTCGAAAAGATTAGTAACCCTGCAAGGGTGCACAACTTTACCCACACATACCAACCGATTCTTAATGCCAATATATTAGCCCTCTTCCTTGGAAGGCCGACAGAGAGTGGTTGACCACGACCTTTACCTTACTTTCGCCGAGACCATGAGTCACGCACTAGGGAGATGCCGCCATAACGGGTCAAGTCCCGAAGCCGGTCCCTAATGATGTGTGCGGGGTTCAAGATTACGGATGCCAGGCATCTCTTGTTCCCGGCCACGCTTACCTACCTATTATGAATGCACCTCCTTCACCTCCATTCAAGAACAACCAAGATTCATATGTCGAATGGAAAACCCGAACTATGTGACTCATGGAATCTACTAGGAAAGTTAGTGAGTCGAGGGGGTTTCTAGGCCCCCGTGTGGTTGTACGCTCGTCTTGGTTCAAGAGGCAATAACATCGGGTCCTAGGGGTGGCAAGTATGGGACTACAAAAACCACAACCCAAGTGGCCTCCCATACAAGCCTTAGCATGTTTATCATCCATCTCTGACCACATCACCACATCCTACCATACAGGATTCATTCGCATCTCCGGTGCATCACCTGAATGATCAGCATCGGATCACTAGGCATGGCTAAGCTTGACTGAACTTGTGGCACTAGCGACGCTCATAAGCCAAAACCTAGTTATGCTAGGAGCAGTGGATCAGGTAGTATAGTTCGCAAAGGAAAACATGCATCAGATAGGATTACTCTATCTACTGATAAAAGACTGTTGAACCGAATGCATATGTCGAGAATTAAATACTTTGTAAACATAGGATTCATATGTATGAGTGGGGCTTCGCTTGCCTTGTCCGTTGTTGGACTGGTACTGCTCTTCAGTGGCATTGACTTCAGCTTCGGGTTTGGTTCCTATTCGCGAGAAACAATCACCGGAAAGGAGAAAGAAACACTCAACACATGGCATGTGCAATTCTCATACAATATGGATGATATGACAAGTTAAATAGTGTTGAATTGAACCCTAAATCATGCTTGGTCACTTTAAAGGGGGTTTCGAAAGTCCAAACCCTAAAACAGGGGGATCATCGGAATCACCTATGGGGTTCAATTGGTTATTCTAATTAAACTTGCTATCAAAGTTGATTAACAATGTATGATTATAGCTTAGTTAGATAGGTTTCATTTTTCTGAACATTTTGGTATATTATTTGTATTTTTTTGATTTAAAATGAATTAGTTATGAATTTCCCAAATTTTAATTCATTTTAAATCATTTTTGGAATATTTAAAAATAATTTCCAACTTGGGCCCACATGTCAGACTTTTATTTTTTTCGTAAAACATTTATAGAAATGATTAAAACCCTAACAGGCAGGGCCCACCTATCATACATTTTCCATTTAATAAAACAATTACAGAAAACATTAAAAGATATTAGATAAAAGAAAAAGAAAAGGATTATTACACAGGCATGACATCATGCTGACGTCAGCCAGGAGCAAGCTTGCAGATCCTTGATGGATCGATCGATCCAGAGCTCACGGGGAGGCATGGTTGGGGGCGTTGGAAAGAGGGCGATGCGGGCTACCAGAAACTGGCAGCACCGCTTGCAGGAGGTCACCGGAAAGGGGAGCACGATGGCGGCGAGCGACAACAGAGATAGGTGGTCATCGAGGAGGGTGTACCAGAGCGAGAGGGGGCGAGGGAGAGGGTCCACGAGGACCAGTAGCTCACCCTGGGCGCGATGGTGGTGACAGCGTCGCCGGGAGCGGTCTGGAATGGCCGGAATCGATGAAGGAGGCGGTGGCCGGAGCTCGGAAAGGTGAAGACGATGGCAATGATTCAGTGCTTCTCCGGTCGATTCCTTTGGCAGGAATGGTCAGCGTGGCGAGGCGAAGCCGGTGGCGGTCTCAGATGGCAAGGGGGTGGTCGGGAATGGCGGTGCACGGCGGAGCCCGAGGCTTAGGGTTCCGTCGAGTTTGGGGAAAAGCCACAGAGAGGGCGAGAGGCGACGAGATGGGTATGGGGAGAGAGAGCGCAGCGCGGCGGTTCTTATCCGCGGCTCTAGGGTCGGCGGCGGGTATTGCAGCGCGTAGGAGATCGACGGCGAGCATGCTGCCAGGCAGCTGCTTGCCGGCGATGGGAAAGAAGAAAGGGGAAAGGCCGAAGGGGTACTAGCCTGGCTGGGCCGGCTTGGGCCCCGGGTGGACTGGCTGCTGGCGCTGCTGGTGACAGGGAGAGAGGAGAGGAAATCCTTTTATATTTCTGTTTTTCTGGTTTCTTTTTATATTTGGAATTCAAACCTGTTTTGAATGATTTCAATTTACAGAAAGTTTTGTATAATATCTGAAAACACTAAGGGGCACTTATAACTATTTGAGCTCCATGCATTATAAGAATTTTCAAAATATAAAAACCATTTGAATTGATTCAAAGAGAAAGGGGAAGCTATTAGGGTTTAGGGTTTTTGTTTGTTCTTCTTTTGGTTGAATCAAAGTGAAAATGTTATGCATGCATGCAATGCTAAAACATATCTTATTTATATTACACAAAAGGATGGTATGTTACAGCTCTACCCCACTTACAAGAATCTCGACCCGAGATTCCTAGGTTTTAGAAAAGAAGGCAGGGTACTCAGATCAAAGACGATCTTCGCGTTCCGAGGTTGCTTCTGACTCAGAGTGATGATACCATTGGACTTTCATGAACTTGACGGTTTGGCGACGAGTCTTGCGCTCGGTTTCATCAAGAATATGAACAGGGTATTCTCGGTAGGTTAGATCATCTTGGAGATCCAAAGTTTCATGGTCCACACCACAAATGGGATCTTTGAAGCAACGCTTGAGTTGAGACACATGAAAGACATCATGAACCTCTGGAAAAGTTGAAGGTAGATCCAATTTGTAGGCAAGCTCACCCCGCTTGGAGAGAATGCGAAATGGACCAACGTAGCGAGGAGCCAATTTGCCTTTGATACCGAATCGATGGACACCCTTCAGAGGAGTGACCCGGAGATAGACTTGATCACCAACTTCATAATGAACATCAAGATGATGTCGATTGTAGTTGGTATTATGACGAGATTGAGCGGCCTTCAGATGCTCTCGAATTATGCGAACTTGATCTTCTGCTTCTTGGATCATGTCCGGACCAAAGAATTATCTTTTGCCGGTTTCGGTCTAGTTCAGCGGTGTTCGACAGGTTCTCCCATACAGGAATTGGAAAGGTGCCATGCCCAAACTGGATTGAAAACTGTTGTTATAGGAGAACCCCGCGAAAGGAAGACATTTCTCCCAGTTCTTTCCAAAGGATATGACACACGCTCTGAGCATGTCTTCAAGAATTTGATTCACTCTTTCAGTTTGACCACCGGTTTTAGGATGATAGGCTATGCTGAAGGAGACATGAGTTCCCATTGCTTCTTGGAAACTTTGCCAGAATTTGGAAGTAAAAAAACTTCCACGATCAGAGATGATCTTCTTGGGATACCACGACGAACTTGTCGAGATACTCCATGAAGACGGAGTTCATGAGCCTCATAAATGTGGCAGGGGCATTGGTTAACCCGAAGGACATCACTGTATACTCGTAAAGACCATAACGAGTTGTGAATGCTGTCTTTGGGATATCTTCCTTTCTGACCTTGATTTGATGATACCCTGATCTTAAGTCCATTTTGGAGAAGACAGTGGCACCACTTAATTGATCAAAGAGGTCATTTATCCGGGGAAGGGGGTACTTATTCTTGATTGTCAGCGTGTTGAGTGGACGGTAATCAACGACCAATCTTGGAATATTTGTATCCCGCTTCTTGACAAAGATGGTAGGGCAACCCCAAGAGGATGTGCTAGGTTGGATATATCCTAGACCCTCTAACTCTTCAAGTTGCTTCTTCAACTCAACCAACTCATGAGGAGGCATGTGATAAGGTCTTTTGGAGATAGGAGCAGTTCCAGGAACTAGCTCAATGACAAACTCCACACTTCGATCAGGTGGCATGCCAGGCAACTCTTTAGGAAAAACATCCGGGAAATCACAGACTACTAGGACATCTTGGACCTCGAGAATAGGTAGAACATCCATGGCATACAACTCCGAGAAAGGTTTAAGGACTGCTGACGGAGACTTTGAACCATCAGTCCAATACTTGACAGTTATGCCAGCAGGAGAGGTCACAACAACTATTCTAAGTGCACAGTCAATGACGGCTTGATACTTGGTTAACCAGTCCATGCCCAGAATGACATCTATGTCAGTTGACTTGAGTGCAATTAGGGAGGTGGGAAACTTATGATATGCTATATCTATCTCAACCCCATGAGTAACCCAGATGATCTGCCAACGAGACCCAGGAGTTCTAATCTCTAGAGGAGAGTCCATAGCTTGAAAGTCGATATCATGCATTTGCGCAAAATCTTGTGATATGAATGTACGCGATGCTCCAGAATCAAACAAGACTGTTGTGAGAATTGAATTGACACAGAGCGTACCCAGAATGACGCGTGGATCTTCCTGAGCCTCCTCAATAGTGACATGGGTCAGACGACCACGCCCAACACCTTGATATTTATCATTCTTCTTTGCCTGCTCATCATTGCGTCCGACAGCCCTTTGAGAACACTCCCTTGAGTAGTGACCAGGCTGACCACAGGAGTAACAGGTAACTCCAGTGTGAGAACCAGCAGGAGAACGAGAATTGGCTCCACTAGTATTTGGCTGTGACTGACGAGAATTATTGCCAGAAGACTTGGGTGCATAAGGAGCACGAGGCACAACACTGTATGGAACGAAGACACGACTCTTCTTGTTACCAGAGGAAGAAGCACGAGAATTTCCTTCTGCACGCTTCTGAGAGACTTCCATATCCTTCCTTCATGCTCCAGAGTAAGAGCCTGATTGTGTAGGTCCTGGAAAGACTGAAACTTGAAGGGCAGCAACTCATAGCGAAGTGCAGGGTTAAGTCCCTTACGGAACAACTCTTGCTTATCTTCATCATTGGTCACATCCCTGGTTGCATAACGAGCCAGGCGAGTAAACTGACGCCCATAGGTTTCAATATCCTTGCGCCCCTGAGTCAGATCCAGAAACTCCCTCCTTTTGAGATCCATGACGGGCTTAGGGATATAAGAGGCACTAAATGCTGCAACAAACTCTTCCCAGGTAACAACATGTCCCTGAGCTTGCAGATTCTGCAAACCTTCCCACCAAACACCAGCCTCACCTTCTAGTTGATAGGTGGCGAAGTTAACACGATCAGCGGGACGGACACGAAGAGCACTGAACTTGCGCTCTATGGTGCGCAACCAATCATCAGCTTCTAGGGGCTCCTTGGAGTGGGTGAAGATTGGAGGAAAAGAGCGAATGAAATCTCCAAGTGTGACACAGTCGTCAGGATGACGTTCAGTGTTCTGCGCCACACGCTCCAGAAGGCGTTCATTCCGCAGACGGTTGGTCTCAATGTTATTGAGAACCTCGGCCATTGTGGGAGGTGGCGGAAGTTCCTGATCAGCATTGTTGTTTCCTCGACGGCCAACAGAACCACGAGCACCAGCCGACATCCTGAGGAGAAATAGAAACCATGAGAATGGATTCACCAAAAAGGGTACAACAGAGGATGGCAAAACCATATCAAAAGATCATGGTAGAGGTGAACATGCGGATGATAATTAAAACGCCCTGGAACCCCAATACTATGGGCAATAGCTCATGAAAACAACCATAAAATCGAAAATGACGAGTTTTTGGTCATAACTCTCAAACATGTATCGGGTCTTAGGGGCCATGCGAATCTCCCTAGAACCCCAAAAATGTGGAAAATAGCTCATAAAAATGGCCATATAACACGAAAATGACTAGTTTTTGATCAAGCCTCAAACTTGTATCGGGTCTTCCAGTCATTTTAAATCGCTCTGGAACCCCAAAACTATGGGCAATAACTCATGAAAACGGCCATAAAACACAAAAATAATGAGTTTTTGGACATGCCCTCAAACATGTATCATGCCTAGCGGTCATTTTAAATCGCCCTTGAACCCCAAAAATATGGGCCATAACTCATGAAAACATCCATAAAACACGAAAACAACGAGTTTTTGGTCATAACTCTCAAACATGTATCGGGTCTTACGGGCCATGTGAATATCCCTAGAACCTCAAAATGTTGGCAATAGGTCATAAAAACGGCCATATAACACAAAAATGAAGAGTTTTTTGATCAAGCCTCAAACTTGTATCGGGTCTTACAGTCATTTTAAATCGCCCTGGACCCCCAAAACTATGGGCAATAACTCATGAAAATGGCCATAAAACACAAAAATGACGAGTTTTTGGACATTCCCTCAAACATGTATCATGTCTTGCGGTCATTTTAAATCGCCCTGGAACCCCAAAAATATGGGCCATAACTCATGCAAATTGCCATAAAATGCAAAAACAACGAGTGCTTGGTCATGACTCTCAAACATGTAAATCGCCTTGGAACCCCCAAAATGTGGCCACTATCTCTTGAAAACGGCCTTAAAACATGAAAATGGAGAGTTTTTGGTCATGCCGTCAAACATGTATCAGGTTTTACGGTCATTTTAAATCGCCCTCGAACCCCAATATTATGGGCTATGAAAACAGCCATCAAATGCGAAAACAACGAGTGTTTGATCATAACTCTCAAACATGTAGATCGCCTTGGAACCCCAAAATTGTGGGCAATTGCTCATGAAAATGGCCATAAAACACGAAAATGGAGAGTTTTTGCTCATTCCCTTAAATATGTATTGGGTCTTACGATCCTTTTAAATCGCCCTGGAACCCAATATTATGGAAAATAACTCATGAAAATGGCCATAATACGCAAAAACGTCGAGTTTTTGGTCATAACTCTCAAACCTATAAATCTCCTTGGAACCCCAAAACTATGGGAAATAGCTCATGAAAATTGCCATAAAATGCACAAACGACGAGTTTTGGTCATGACTCTCAAACATGTAAATCTCCTTGGAACCCCAAAACTGTGGGCAATATCTCTTGAATCTCCTGAAAATGGCCTTAAAACATGAAAATGGAGAGTTTTTGGTCATGCCGTCATCATGTATCGGGTTTTACGGTCATTTGAAATCGCCCAGGAACCCCAATATTATGGGCAATAACTTATGAAAATGGCCATAAAACACGAAAACGACGAGTGTTTGGTAATAACTCTCAAACATGTAAATCGTCTTGGAACCCCAAAACTATGGGCAATTGCTCATGAAAATGACATAAAACACGAAAATGGAGAGTTTTTGGTTATGCCCTTAAACATGTATCGGGTCTTACGGTCATTTTAAATCGCCTTAGAACCCCGATATTATGGACAATAACTCATGAAAATGGACATCATACGCAAAACGCCGAGTTTTAGGTCATACCTCTCAAACCTGTAAATCGCCTTGGAACCCCAAAACTATGGGCAATAGCTCATGAAAACGGCCATAAAACGCGAAAACGACGAGTTTTTGGTCAAAACTCTCAAACATGTATAGGGTCTTACGGGCCATGCGAATCCCCCTACAATCCCAAAAATTTGGGCAATAGCTCATAAAAACGGCCATAAAACACGAAAATGACGAGTTTGTGATCAAGCCTTAAACTTGCATCAGGTCTTCCAGTCATTTTAAATCGCCTTGGAACCCCAAAACTATGAGCAATAACTCATGTAAAACGGACATAAAACACAAAAATGACGAGTTTTTTGTCATGCCCTCAAACATGTATCGTGTCTTGCGGTCATTTCAAATCGCCCTGGAACCCCAAAAATATGGGCCATAACTCATGAAAATTGCCATAAAATGCAAAAACAATGAGTGCTTGGTCATTACTCTCAAACATGTAAATTACCTTGGAACCCCAAAACCGTGGGAAATTGCTCATGAAAACTGCCTTAAAATATGAAAATGGAGAGTTTTTGGTCATGTCGTGAAACATGTATCGGTTTTATGGTCATTTTAAATCGCCATGGAACCCCATTATTATGGGCAATAACTTATGAAAACGGCCATCAAACGCGAAAACAACGAGTGTTTGGTAATAACTCTCAAACATGTAAATCGCCTTGGAACCCCAAAACTATGGGCAATTGCTTATGAAAATGACCATAAAACACGAAAATGGAGAGTTTTTAGTCATGCCTTTAAACATGTATCGAGTTTTAAAGTCATTGTAAATCGCCCTAGAACCCCAATATTATGGGCAATTACTCATGAAAATTGCCATAATACGCAAAAACGACGAGTTTTTGGTCATGCCCTCAAACATGTATCGTGTCTTGTGGTCATTTTAAATCGCGCTGGAAACCCAAAATATGGGCCATAACTCATGAAAATTGTCATGAAATGCAAAAACGACGTGCTTGGTCATGACTCTCAAACATGTAAATCTCCTTGGAACCCCAAAACTGTGGGCAATATCTCTTGAAAACGGCATTAAAACATGAAAATGGAGAGTTTTTGGTCATGCTGTCAATCATGTATCAGGTTTTATGGTGATTTTAAATTGCCTAGGAACCCTAATCATGTGTTTGGTGATAACTCTCAAACATGTAAATCGCTTTGAAACCCCAAAACTATGGGCAATTGCTCATGAAAATGACCATAAAACACGAAAATGGAGAGTTTATGGTTATGCTCTTAAACATGTATCGGGTCTTACGGTCATTTTAAATCGCCCCGGAACCCGAATATTATAGGCAATAACTAATGAAAATGGCCATAATACGCAAAAACAACGAGTTTTCGGTCATAACTCTCAAACCTGTAAATGGCCTTGGAACCCCAAAACTATGGGCAATAGCTCATGAAAACGGCCATAAAACGCGAAAACGACGAGTTTTTGGTCATAACTATCAAACATGTATAGGGTCTTACGGGCCATGCGAATCCCCGTAGAACCCCAAAAATGTGTGCAACAACTCATAAAAACGGCCGTAAAAAAAGAAAATGACGAGTTTTTGATCAAGCCTCAAACTTGTATCGGGTCTTCCAGTCATTTTAAATCGCCCTGGAACTCCAAAACTATGGGCAATAACTCATGAAAACGGCCATAAAAACACAAAAATGACGAGTTTTTGGTCATGCCCTCAAACATGTATCGTGTCTTGCGGTCATTTTAATTCGCCCTGGAACCCCAAAAACATGGGCCATAACTCGTGAAAATTGCCATAAAATGCAAAAACGACGAGTTCTTGGTCATGACTCTCAAACATGTAAATCTCCTTGGAACCCCAAAACTGTGGGCAATATCTCCTGAAAACGTCCTTAAAACATGAAAATGGAGAGTTTTTGGTCATGTCATCAATCATGTATCAGGTTTTACTGTCATTTTAAATTGCCCAGGAACCCCAATATTATAGGCAATAACTTATGTAAACGGCCATAAAACGCGAAAACGACGAGTGTATGGTAATAACTCTCAAACATGTAAATCGCCTTGAAACACCAAAACTATGGGCAATTGCTCATGAAAATGACCATAAAACACGAAAATGGAGAGTTTTTGGTTATGCCCTTAAACATGTATCGGGTCTTACGGTCATTTTAAATCGCCCTGGAACCCCAATATTATGGGTAATAACTCATGAAAATGGCCATAATACGCAAAAACGACGAGTTTTTGGTTAGAACTCTCAAACCTGTCAATCGCCTTGGATCCCCAAAACTATGGGCAATAGCTCATGAAAACGGCCATAAAACGTGAAAACGACGAGTTTTTGGTCATAACTCTCAAACATGTATAGGGTCTTACGGGCCATGCGAATCCCCCTAGAACCGCAAAAATGTGGTCAATAGCTCATAAAAATGGCCATAAAACACGAAAATGACGAGTTTTTGATGAAGCCTCAAACTTGTATCAGGTCTTCCAGTCATTTTAAATCGCCCCGGAACCCCAAAAATATGGGCAATAACTCATGAAAATGGCCATAAACACAAAAATGACGAGTTCTTGGACATGCCCTCAAACATGTATCATGTCTTGCAGTCATTTTAAATCGCCCTTGAACCCCAAAAATATGGGACATAACTCATGAAAATTGCTATAAAATGCAAAAATGATGAGTGCTTGGTCATGAATCTCAAACATGTAAATCACCTTGGAACCCCAAAACTATGGGCAATAGCTTATGAAAATGACCATAAAACGCGAAAACGACAAGTTTTTGGTCATAACTCTCAAACATGTATAGGGTCTTATGGGCCATGCGAATCCCCCTAGAACCCCAAAAATGTGGGCCATAGCTCATAAAAACGGCCATACAACACGAAAATGACGAGTTTTTGATCAAGCATCAAACTTGTATCGGGTCTTCCAGTCATTGTAAATCGCCCTCGAACCCCAAAATGATGGTCAATAACTCATGAAAATGGCCATAAAACACGAAAATGGAGAGTTTTTGGTCATGCCCTTAAACATGTATCGGGTCTTACGATCATTTTAAATCGCCCTGGAACCCCAATATTATGGGCAATAACTCATGAAAATGGCCATAATACGCAAAAATGATGAGTTTTTGGTCATACCTCTCAAACCTGTAAATCGCCTTGGAACCCCAAAACTATGGGCAATAGCTCATTAAAACAGCCATAAAACCAGAAAACAACGAGTTTTTGGTCATAACTCTCAAACATGTATCAGGTCTTACGGGCCATGTGAATATCCCTAGAACTCCAAAATGTGGGCAATAGCTCATAAAAACAGCTATATAACACGAAAATAATGAGTTTTTGATCAAGCGTCAAACTTGTATCGGGTCTTACAGTCATTTTAAATCGCCCTGGACACCCAAAACTATGGGCAATAACTCATGAAAACGGCCATAAAACACAAATTACTAGTTTTTGGACATTCCCTCAAACATGTATCATGTCTTGCGGTCATTTTAAATCTCCCTGAAACCCCAAAAATATGGTCCATAACTCATGAAAATTGCCATAAAATGCAAAATCAACGAGTGCTTGTTCATGACTCTTAAACATGTAAATCGCCTTGGAACCCCAAAACCGTGGGCAATATCTCCTGAAAACGGCCTTAAAACATGAAAATGGAGATTTTTTGGTCATGTCGTCAAACATGTATCGGGTTTTACGGTCATTTTAAATCGCCATGGAACCCCATTATTATGGGCAATAACTTATGAAAACGGCCATAGAAGCGAAAATGACGAGTGTTTGGTAATAAATCTCAAACATGTAAATCGCCTTGGAACCCCAAAACTATTGGCAATTGCTCATGAAAATGAGCATAAAACACGAAAATGGAGAGTTTATGGTTATGCCCTTAAACATGTATCGGGTCTTACGGTCATTTTAAATCACCCAGGAACCCGAATATTATAGGAAATAACTCATGAAAATGGCCATAATACGCAAAAACGACGAGTTTTTGGTCATAAATCTCAAACCTGTAAATCGCCTTGGAACCCCAAAACTATGGGCAATAGCTCATGAAAACAGCCATAAAACGCGAAAACGACGAGTTTTTGGTCATAACTCACAAACATGTATAGGGTCTTACGGGCCATGCGAATCCCCCTAGAACCCAAAAAATGTGTTCAACAACTCATAAAAACAGCCGTAAAACACGAAAATGACGAGTTTTTGATCAATCCTCAAACTTGTATCGGGTCTTCCAGTCATTTTAAATCACCCTGGAACCCCAAAACTATGGGCAATAACTCATGAAAACGGCCATAAAACACAAAAATGACGAGTTTTTGGTCATGCCCTTAAACATGTATCGTGTCTTGCGGTCATTTTAATTCGCCCTTGAACCCCAAAAATATGGGCCATAACTCATGAAAATTGCCATAAAATGCAAAAACGACGAGTTCTTGGTCATGACTCTCAAACATATAAATTACCACGGAACCCCAAAACTGTGGGCAATAGCTCATGAAAACATCCATAAAACGCGAAAACGACGAGTTTTTGGTGATAACTCTCAAACATGTATAGGGTCTTATGGGCCATGCGAATCCCCCTAGAACCCAAAAAATGTGGGCAATAGCTCATAAAAACGGCCATACAACACGAAAATGACGAGTTTTTGATCAGGCATCAAACTTGTATTGGGTCTTCCAGTCATTTTAAATCGCCCTGGAACCCCAAAAAGATGGGCAATAACCCATGAAAATGGCCACAAAACACAAAAATGGAGTTTTTGGTCATCACCTTAAACCTGTATCGGGTCGTACGATCATTTTAAATCGCCCTGGAACCCCAATATTATGGGCAATAACTCATGAAAATGGCAATAATACGCGAAAACGATGAGTTATTGGTCATACCTCTCAAACCTGTAAATCGCCTTGGAACCCCAAAACTATGGGCAATAGCTCATGAAAACAGCCATAAAACACGAAAACGACGAGTTTTTTGGTCATAACTCTCAAACATGTATCGGGTCTTACGGGCCATGTGAATCTCCCTAGAACCCCAAAATGTGGGCAATAGCTACTAAAACCGGCCATATAACACGAAAATGATGAGTTTTTGATCAAGCCTCAAACTTGTATCGGGTCTTACAGTCATTTTAAATCGCCTTGGACCCCCGAAACTATGGGCAATAACTCATGAAAACGGCCATAAACACAAAAATGATGAGGTTTTGGACATTCCCTCAAACATGTATCATGTCTTGCGGTCATTTTAAATCGCGCTGGAACCCCAAAAATATGGTCCATAACTCATGAAAATTGCCATAACATGCAAAAACGACGAGTGCTTCGTCATGACTCTTAAACATGTAAATCGCCTTGGACCCCCAAAATTGTGGGCAATATCTCCTGAAAACGGCATTAAAACATGAAAATGGAGAGTTTTTGGTCATGTCGTCAAACATGTATCATGTTTTACGGTCATTTTAAATCGCCCTGGAACCACAATATTATGGGCAATTACTCATGAAAATGGCCATAAAACACGAAAATGGAGAGTTTTATGTCATGCCCTTAAACATGTATGGGGTCTTACAGTCATTTTAAATCGCCCTGGAACCCCAATATTATGGGCAATAACTCATGAAAATGGCCATTTTACGCAAAAACGACGAGTTTTTGGTCATAACTCTCAAACCTGTAAATCGCCTTGGAACCCCAAAACTATGGGCAATAGTTCATGAAAACGGCCATAAAACGCGAAAACGATGAGTTTTTGGTCATAACTCTCAAACATATATAGGGTCTTACGGGCCATGCGAATCCCCCTAGAACCCCAAAAATGTGGGCAATAGCTCTTAAAAATGGCCATAAAACATGAAAATGACCAGTTTTTGGTCAAGCCTCAAACTTGTATCGGGTCTTCCAGTCATTTTAAATCGCCCTGGAACCCCAAAACTATAGGTAATAACTCATGAAAACGTCCATAAAACACAAAAATGATGAGTTTTTGGTCATTCCCTAAAACATGTACCGTGTCTTGCGGTCATTTTAAATCGCCCTGGAACCCCAAAAATATGGGCCATAACTCATGAAAAATTCCATAAAATGCAAAAACGATGAGTGCTTGGTCATGACTTTCAAACATGTAAATCGCCTTGGAACCCCAAAATTGTGGACAATATCTTCTGAAAACGGCCTTAAAACATGTAAATGGAGAGTTTTTGGTCATGTCGTCAAACATGTATCGGGTTTTACATTCATTTCAAATCGCCCTGGAAGCCCAATATTATGGGTAATAACTTATGAAAACAACCATAAAACGCGAAAATAACGAGTGGTTGGTCATAACTCTCAAACGTGTAAATCGCCTTGGAACCCGAGAACCATGGGCAATTGCTCATGAAAAGGGCCATAAAACACGAAAATGGAGAGTTTTTGGTCATGCCCTTAAACATGTATCGGGTCTTACGGTCATTTTAAAACGCCCTGGAACCCTAAAACAGTGGGCAATAGTTCATGAAAACGGCCATGAAACGCGAAAACGACGAGTTTTTGGTCATAAGTCTCAAACATGTATAGGGTCTTATGGGCCATGCGAATCCCCCTAGAACCCAAAAAATGTGGGCAATAGCTCATAAAAACGGCCATACAACAGGAAAATGATGAGTTTTTGATCAGGCATCAAACTTGTATCGGGTCTTCCAGTCATTTTAAATCGCCCTGGAACCCCAAAAAGATGGGCAATAACTCCTGAAAATGGCCATAAAACACAAAAATGGAGAGTTTTTGGTCATCCCCTTAAACATGTATCGGGTCTTACGATCATTTTAAATCGCCCTGGAACCCCAATATTATGGGCAATAACTCATGAAAATGGCCATAATATGCGAAAACGATGAGTTTTTGGTCATACCTCTCAAACCTGTAAATCGACTTGGAACCCCAAAACTATGGGCAATAGCTCATGAAAACAGCCATAAAACGCGAAAACGACGAGTTTTTGGTCATAACACTCAGACATGTATCGGGTCTTACGGGCCATGTGATTCTCCCTAGAACCCCAAAATGTGGGCAATAGATCATAAAACTAGCCATATAACACGAAAATGATGATTTTTTGATCAAGCCTCAAACTTGTATCGGATCTTACAGTCATTTTAAATCGCCCTGGACCCCCAAAACTATGGGCAATAACTCATGAAAATGGCCATAGAACACAAATTACTAGTTTTTGGACATTCCCTCAAACATGTATCATGTCTTGCGGTCATTTTAAATCGCCCTGGAACCCCCAAAAATATGGTCCATAACTCATGAAAATTGCCATAAAATGCAAAAACGACGACTGCTTGGTCATGACTCTTAAACATGTAAATCGCCTTGGAACCCCAAAACTGTGGGCAATATCTCCTGAAAATGGCCTTAAAACATGAAAATGGAGATTTTTTGGTCATGTCGTCAAACATGTATCGGGTTTTACAGTCATTTTAAATCGCCATGGTGTTGGAGATATGCCCAAGAGGCAATAATAAAGTGGTTATTATCATATCTTCATACTTATGATAAATGTTTACATACCATGCTATAATTGTATTAACCTGAAACATTAATACTTGTGTGATTTGTAAACATAAAAGAGTCCCTAGTAAAGCCACTTGTTAAACTAGCTTGTTGGTTAATATATGATCATGGTTTCCTGATCATGAACATAGAGATGTTATTAACAACAGGGTCATATCATTAGGAGAATGATGTGATGAACATACTCATATAGTTAAGCGTAGCATAAAGATCAATTCATTTAATATAGTTCATTTGCTATAAGCTTTGTGATACATAGTAACCTAATTCCTTCGACCATGAGATCATGTTAATCACCATCACCGGAAGGATGCTTCGATGACATCAAACACCACACCATAACTGGGTGGCTATAAAGGTGGCATTGAGTGTTTGGAAAGTATGGGTTGAGGCACATGGATCAAGAGTGGGATTTGTCCATCCATATGACGGATAGATATACTCTGGGCCCTCTCGGTGGAATGTCATCCAATTAGCTTGCAAGCATGTGACTGTCTCACAAGGGATCACATATCACGGGAACGAGAAAAGAGTACTTATCGGTAACAAGGTTGTACTAGGTATGCAAAGATACCGACGATCAAAACCTCGGATAAGTAAACTATCGTGAGA
This sequence comes from Avena sativa, assembly GCA_916181665.1. Taxonomy (NCBI): domain Eukaryota; kingdom Viridiplantae; phylum Streptophyta; class Magnoliopsida; order Poales; family Poaceae; genus Avena; species Avena sativa. Next base: position 33,962,375 of record OV702300.1, on the reverse strand, counting down.
CAAAGGGAAATTGGTATCGTATGTAAGTGGTTCATTCGATCGCAAAGTAATCGTAGAAATATGTGGGAGCCATATGAATTTCTAGATTCCTCTATTGGTTATTGATCGGAGAAGTGTCTCGGTCATGTCCGCATAATTCACGAACCGTAGGGAGACACATTTAAGGATTCGATGTTGTTGAGTAGTTATGGAATGATTAGTAAGAGACCGAATGTTGTTCGGAGTCTCGGATGGGATCCGGGATATCACGAGGAGATCCGGAATGGTCCGGAGAATAAGATTCATATAAGGAAAGTCCTATTTCGGGGTTCGGGAAAGTTTCCGATGATTTCAACGGAGATGTTCTAGAAGGGTCTAGAAGGTTCACCGGTCCGAAAGGAGAATGGTCCATGAATGTGTCATGGGTAAGTGGAATGATTGGATCATGTCCAAGGTCACTTGGTGTTGGCATATGCAAGAGAGAAATAAAACTCTAAATTGAAAGTCAAACAGGAAGTTTGAAAAGTCAAACTGGAACAATGGTTTCCTAGTGGGAGAAGAAACAAGTCCTTCTCTCAATCCAACTTAGGTTTGGGTTTGGATTCAAACCCACCCCTCCCAAGGCTGCCCCTCCCTCTCATAAATAGAGGGGGAGGGCTGCCCCAAACAACACAAGTTCCAAGCCCTCTCCACGAGCCGCCGCCGCCGCCCGCCGCCACCGCCAGCTCCGCCGCTCGCTGCCGCCGCTCGCCGCCGGCGCCGCCGCGTCGCCGCCGGTCCGTCACCGCCGCCTTAGCCGCCGCCGACACTTCCTCCTCCTCCCGGATCTCTAAACCCTAGTTTTCCGGGAAACCCTAATCCAACATACTCGCTTCGGCTTAAGGAGAAGCCCTGCGAGATCTCCCCTCTACTTCCAGTACCACGCCGTCGTGCTGTCGGAATCGCGAGGAGACTGCTACAACCTCCGCTGCCTGCTGGAACAAGGGAGAGGAAGGTCTTCATCGAGTACCGAACTTGTGACCGACTGCGGAAGGGCTGCCGGAACGCAGCGCCGGAAGGATCTTCTACGCGATCTTGAGATCAGCAAGTGTACAACTACATCACCCACGAGAATTTGCTCTCGTTAACCGCTTTGGAATCTTCGAGGGTGAGTTCCTCTATCGACTCGTTGCTACAATCTAGTAGATAGATCTTGGCTTGTTTGTGTGCATGCGGTAGAAATTTTTTGTTTTCCATGCTACGAACCCCTACAGTGGTATCAGAGCCGTGTCTATATGTAGATCTGTTGCACGAGTAGAACACAATGGTCATTGTGGGCGTTGATGCTTTTGTTGTCGATTGCTTTTTGTGTACTTTGCATCTTGCGGGATGGTGGGATGAAGCGGCCCGGGCTAACCTTACATGACATCGTTCATGAGACTTGCTCCACGCTTTAATAATTGGTATTAAAACAAGAGTGACAATTCCAAGTGTTAGTGTATGAGTATCATGTTTGTCTCCATGATTCTTGATATTCAAAGGATTGTCTTAATATCAAGGTTATCTAGGATTTGAAAGAGTTGTTTCAGAAACCATGATGTGTGGAAGATATTGTGATATCTGAAACGAAGTTCTGGTTACAACATGATAGAGTATAATATGGCAAAAGTCATGTTCTCATATTTGATGAGAATTTGCAAAAGGTTGGAGACACTAGTTGTCCTAATCCTCCAAAAGGTTTTGGAGAGCAACATTATACTCGCGATTCACCGTTACAAGCTAAAAGTAGCTTGATCATGGATAATTCCATGATAAGGGTGAATATTTAATGTAGGTAAAATGTTTACTACACCAAGAGATTACTAAAGAAAGGAATTTGAAAGAACACCAAACATTTGATGATGGTGCTCTACTTCAAAGTGCAAGTCCAAAGACATTGGTATTTAATTATACACGCTTTGGACTATGTGTCATATGTATGACTCCACTATTGATGTTGATAGATTCTTTCAAACAGAAAAGGAAATACTGAAAGAGAATCTCATAAATATATGGCAGAAAAGAAAAGACTAGAATTGTTCAGTTTAAGTATATAGATGATATACATGTTATGGCTATACTATTTGCTTATTAAACAATGTGGTTCTTAAGTATTTGATACCGAATTTGTTGGTGTGAATCGTCATACGAAACAACACAATTCATGAACTACAATGGCCTAAGTAACTAGCAAAAGAATATGTGATGATGTTCATCGAGAACAAATAACGGGTTATTGTGCTGCTTGTTAAACATCAAAGCTTGCCTTCAAGATTTTATCAGGTATTATGAGAACAAAAGGGTTGTTCAAATAATTCCCGTAATCCATAAAAGATGGATGATTCACAAATCTCGTTGGAGAAATCACATCCATAAAACTAGTGCTAAAAATGTCGAAAGACAAATTGATTGAAAGATCACTTAGGAAGTGACATCGCCGTTTAAATTATATTGGAAAGAAAACATGAAGAAACTCCATGTGGATGGAATTTTGGAGTCTTTTGATTTTTGATCAAATGACGCTTGTGAAACTTTCCTAGAGATAATTAAAACTTCGTTCATAGGCCAAAAGGGAAGGAATGACTAGCTTATTGAAACTTGTACATATTGTTGTACGAAGTCCATTATGTGTAGTCAAGAGCGATGGATTTCAACTTCATATGCTTTCTCCGAAAATTTGAGTGAATATATGAATATTTACTTAATAAGGATGAAGTATGAAACATTTGAAAAGTTCAAAGACTTTCAAGATGAAGTGCAAAATCATTGTAACAAGAATATAAATAGTTTATGACAAGATCATAAAGGAAGATATTTGAGTTACAAGTTTAGCATAATACCTAAGATTTAAGGAATCGTTCCGTGGATTTGCATTCCCCGAAACACCATAAGAGTATGGAGCGTTCGAGATATGTAATTAAACCTTGTTTGACATGGTAATATCAAAGGTGTAATTCATAAAACTGCCATTATATTTTAAAGATAAAAAAAAACTTTAGAGACTACTGTTTTTCCACTGAAAAGAGCTCCATCAAAATCCGTTGAAATGACACCATATAAAGTTATGGTTTGGGATAAAACCCAAGTTGTCCTTTCTTAAACATTGGTATGCTATGCATAAGAAAGATGTTTGCAACCAAAGTCGGATGAACCTGCTTTGTATGTTATTTCGAATAACTGTTAAGTAATCCTCCATAACATCGGAGACAAAAGTGTTTGTCACTTAGAACGTCAAGTTTCTTTAAGAAGGAATTTTTCGTGAAAAGATAAGTGGGAGGACAATAGAACTTTGATAAGGTTAAAAGAACCTTAGCTATATGTGCAAAGTTGCGCAGCGCCGAAAAGTGTTCCGAAGGTAGCAACAATGCTCATGGCTCACGTGCCTCAAAGGTTGTGGTTACGAAGGTCAAAGTTTCTATTGAACCAAGTAGGTCGAGTAAACAATCAAATACCAAGATTTGAGGGTTGAATCATTATTTGAGAACAATGAACGTACTACATGCAAAGAAGCGATGATGGGCCTTGACTCCATAAAATGGCTTGAAGCCATAAAATCCGTGATAGTTCCATACACGAGAAGTCAAGTTTTGAACTTGAAGGACCCTCGAGAAAGGTGTAAGACCTTACAGTTGTGTTTGGATCTATAAAGAAATAGACATGGATGTTGCACATCTATGAAATAGTCGACATGTTGGGAAAGAGTTCACAACAATGTTCAAAGGTTGACTATGACAAGATTTGATCTTTCATAGCGATATTTAGTCTAGACGGATTAATGTAGCAACCACTACATATCATTTTGTTATGTGGTAATTGAATAAACAAAACAAGTTCTTCTAATAGAATTGTTACCTAGGACATGTGCATAACGCGGTCCATAGGGTTTTGTTAATTCAAAGGATGCTAAAATCATATGCAAACTTCAATGGTTGAAGTAAGCATCGCGGAGTTGGAATCTTCACCATGATGAAACTGTTAAAGGAGTTTAAATTCGTCGGAGACGATGAAGATGCTTGCATTTGCAGGAAATTAAGTGGGAGCGCTAAGAAATGTTTTTAATACATTATGTGGAAGACATATTGTTGATTGGAAATGATGTATCTTTTATTAACACATATTAAGAATTTCATCCCGATGAAAGACTTAGGAAAAACCCAAATATTTGGCATCAATAGACGCTAATATGGTTGTGCCGAAAGTACATAGATGAAGTATTGAATAAGTTCAATATAGAAACTACAAGAAAGGTTCTTGTCGCACAGAAAGGATTGAATGAGTTCAATATTGATGATATATTCAAGTGTATTGACACTTGGTAAGTGAAACAAAGATTCAAGTATAGGTTGATACTTGATGTATGAAATCACAGAGAGTATTTATATCAATCATACTATGATATGTACAAATCCAGATATGTCCTATGCTCTAAATGTTATGAGCATATATCAGAATGATTCATAAGATAATCATTGGACGATAGTAAAGATATTCTTATGATCTTGTAAAAGAACTAAGAATATATTATTTTGTAGAAATGACAAATAGATGGTTAGTTCATTGTAAATGAATTACATTGATACTAGTTTTGTCACAAAGTACAAATTAAGTTTATCTCAGTCTAAACTAACGGTGGCACAATATGATGGAAAGTAAGTTCCATAATGAATTTGGATGAATTCCAAAGTTAAGACATTGTGACAGATATTACAACAAAAGGCTAAGTATATGACTGCTATTATAGCAGCAAAAGAGGGCATTTGTGTCAAGTAGTTTGTTATCAAACTAGGTGTAGTTAACAGTGGGATAGTACTATGAAGATATATTGTACGACAATATTATCAACATGTTTTAACCCCAAAGAACTAAAGGTCACACCAAATGACCAAATTTGTACGAAGCCATCTCATTAGAGAATGAGTGATGCGTAGAGACGCAAAGACATGCAACTACACACAGACCTAGAAGTGTCAGATCCGGAGATCAGTTGACCACTAGAAATCGTGTACATACGACATCAGAAAGCCATAGGTGTTGAATACACAAAGGTTTGAAACTAGATTATTGACTCTAGTGCAAGTGGGAGACTATTGGAGATATGCCCAAGAGGAAATAATAAAGTGGTTATTATCATATCTTCATACTTATGATAAATGTTTATATACCATGCTATAATTGTATTAACCGGAAACATTAATACTTGTGTGATTTGTAAACATAAAAGAGTCCCTAGTAAAGACTCTTGTTAAACTAGCTTGTTGGTTAATATATGATCATGGTTTCCTGATCATGAACATAGAGATGTTATTAACAACAGGGTCATATCATTAGGAGAATGATGTGATGGACATACTCCTATAGTTAAGCGTAGCATAAAGATCAAGTCATTTAATATAGTTCATTTGCTATAAGCTTTCTGATACATAGTAACCTAATTCCTTCGACCATGAGATCATGTTAATCACCATCACCGGAAGGATGCTTTGATGACATCAAACACCACACCGTAACTGGGTGGCTATAAAGGTGGCATTGAGTGTTTGGAAAGTATGGGTTGAGGCACATGGATCAAGAGTGGGATTTGTCCATCCATATGACGGATAGATATACTCTGGGCCCTCTCGGTGGAATGTCATCCAATTAGCTTGCAAGCATGTGACTGTCTCACAAGGGATCACATATCACGGGAATGAGAAAAGAGTACTTATCGGTAACAAGGTTGAACTAGGTATGCAAAGATACCGACGATCAAAACCTCGGATAAGTAAACTATCGTCAGACAAAGGGAAATTGGTATCATATGTAAGTGGTTCATTCAATCGCAAAGTAATCATAGAAATATGTGGGAGCCATATGAATTTCCAGATTACTCTATTGGTTATTAATCGGAGTAGTGTCTCGGTCATGTCCGCATAATTCACGAACCGTAGGGAGACACACTTAAGGATTTGATGTTGTTCAGTAGTTATGGAATGATTAGTAAGAGACCGAATGTTGTTCGGAGTCTCGGATGGGATCCGGGATATCACGAGGAGATCCGAAATGGTCCGGAGAATAAGATTCATATAAGGAAAGTCCTATTTCGGAGTTCGGGAAAGTTTCCGATGATTTCATCGGAGAGGTTCTAGAAGGGTCTAGAAGGTTCACCGGTCCGAAAGGAGAATGGTCCATGAATGTGTCATCGGTAAGTGGAATGATTGGATCATGTCCAAGGTCACTTGGTGTTGGCATATGCAAGAGAGAAATAAAACTCTAAATTGAAAGTCAAGCGGGAAGTTTGAAAAGTCAAACTGGAACAATGGTTTCCTAGTGGGAGAAGAAACAAGTCCTTCTCTCAATCCAACTTGGGTTTGGGTTTGGATTCAAACCCACCCCTCCCAAGGCTGCCCCTCCCTCTCATAAATAGAGGGGGAGGGCTGCCCCAAACAACACAAGTTCCAAGCCCTCTCCACGAGCCGCCGCCGCCCGCCGCCACCGCCAGCGCTGCCGCTCGTCGCCGCCGCCGCGCCCCCCGCCGCCGCGCCCCCGCCGGTCCGTCGCCGCCGCCTTAGCCGCCACGGACACTTCCTCCTCCTCCCGGATCTCTAAACCCTAGTTTTCCGGGAAACCCTAATCCAACATACTCGCTTCGGCTTAAGGCGAAGCCCTGCGAAATCTCCCCTCTACTTCCAGTACCACGCCGTCGTGCTGCCGGAATCGCGAGGAGACTGCTATAACCTCCGCTGCCTGCTAGAACAAGGGAGAGGAAGGTCTTCATCGAGTACCGAACGTGTGACCGACTGCGGAAGCGCTGCCGGAACACAGCGCCGGAAGGATCGTCTACGCGATCTTGAGATCGGCAAGTGTACGACTACATCACCCACGAGAATTTGCTCTCGTAACCGCTTTGGAATCTTCGAGGGTGAGTTCCTCTATCGACTCGTTGCTACAATCTAGTAGATAGATCGTGGCTTGTTTGTGTGCATGCGGTAGAAATTTTTTGTTTTCCATGCTACGAACCCCTACACATGGAACCCCATTATTATGGGCAATAACTTATGAAAACAGCCATAAAATGCGAAAACGACGAGTGTTTAGTAATAACTCTCAAACAAGTAAATCGCCTTGGAACCCCAAAACTATGGGCAATTGCTCATGAAAATGACCATAAAACACGAAAATGGAGAGTTTATGGTTATGCCCTTTGTTGGAGATATGCCCTAGAGGCAATAATAAATGTAGTTATTATTATACCTTTGTGTTTATGATAAATGTTTGCATTCATGCTATAATAGTATTAAACCAGGAAACATTAATACTTGTGTGATTTGTAAACTTAATTTGAAAGTCCCTAGTAAAGCCTCTATATAATACTAGCTTGTTGGTTAATAGATGATTATGGTTTCCCTATCATGAAACATTGAGATGTTATTAACAACAAGATCATATCGTTACGAGAATGATATGGTGGACATACTCCTATAGATAAGCGTAGCATAAAGATCAAGTCATTTTAATAGTTCAATTGCTATATGCTTTCTGATACATAGTAATCTAATTCCTTCGACCATGAGATCATGCATATCACCTTTACCGGATGGATGCTTTGATGACATCAAACACCACACCGTAACTGGGTGGATATAAAGGTGGCATTGAGTGTTCGGAAAGTATTGGTTGAAACACATGGATCAAGAGTGGGATTTGTCCATCCATATGACGGATAGATATACTCTGGGCCCTCTCGGTGAAATGTCATCCAATTAGCTTGCAATCATGTGACTGGCTCACAAGGGATCACATATCACGGGAACGAGAAAAGAGTACTTATCGGTAACGAGGTTGAACTAGGTATGCAGAGATACCGACGATCATAACCTCGGATAAGTAAACTATCATGAGACAAAGGGAAATTGATATCGTATGTAAGTGGTTCATTTGATCGCAAAGTAATCGTAGAAATATGTGGGAGCCATATGAATTTCCAGATTCCTCTATTGGTTATTGATCGGAGAAGTGTCTCGATCATGTCTGCATAATTCACGAACCGTAGGGAGACACACTTAAGGATTCGACGTTGTTTGAGTAGTTATGGAATGATGAGAAAGAAACCGAATGTTGTTCGGAGTCTCGGATGGGATCCGGGATATCACGAGGAGATCCAGAATGGTCCGGAGAATAAGATTCATATAAGGAAAGTCCCGTTTCGGAGTTGGGGAATGGTTCCGGTGTTTTCATCGGGAATGTTCTAGAATGTTCCGGAATGTCCGGCACTCCGGAGGGGAAGGGTACATGAATGTGTTGTATCAAGTTGGTATGATTGCATCATGTACTGAGTGTCATCGCTGAACCAAATAAAGGATTAATTCAAATCCTAGTTTGAAAAGTCAAACGGCTAGTTTGAAAGTCAAACGGCTAAATTTGGAAAGAGGAAAAGAGGAGGAAACCGAGTTGGGGAGGAGTCCCTCCTCCCCACCGCCGGCGCACCTCCAAGCCGAGTTGGGGAGGGAATCCTCTCCCTCCCCTTGGCCGGCCGGCCCCTCCACCTATATAAGGAGGGGCAGGGCTCCCTCCTAGAAGACACAAGATCCTCTCCTCCAAACCCTAGCCCCAAGCCGCCACCTCCATAGCCGCCGCCGGCCCTAGGGCAAACCCTAGCCGCCGTCTAGCTAATCCCTAGCCACCGGCTTGCCCCCTCCTTGGTGTGTCTAAACCCTAGAACACCGAGGGACTCTCTCATACTCCACCATACTCGCTCCGGCTTAAGGCGAAGCCCTGCAAGATCTCCCCTCTACTTCCGGTACCACGCCGTTGTGTTGCCGGAATTGCGAGGAGAGTGCTACAACCTCCGCTGCCTGCTGGAACAAGGGAGAGGAAGGTCTTCGTCGAGTACCGAACGTGTGACCGACTGCGGGAGCGCTGCCGGAACGCATCGCCGGAAGGATCGTCTACGCGATCTTGAGATCGGAAAGAGGACGACTACATCACCCACGAGAATCCGCTCTCGTTAAACACTTTGGAATCTTCGAGGGTGAGTTATTCTATCGACTCGTTGCTACAATCTAGTAGATAGATCTTGGCTTGTTTGTTTGTATGTGGTAGGAAATTTTTCTTTTCCATGCTACGAATCCCTACAGTGGTATCAGAGCCGTGTCTATATGTAGATCTGTTGCACGAGTAGAACACAATGGTCATTGTGGGCGTTGATGCTTTTATTGTCGATTGCTTCTTGTGTACTTTGCATCTTGCGGGATGTTGGGATGAAGCGGCTCGGGCTAACCTTACATGACATCGTTCATGAGACTTGCTCCACGCTTGACATGCAACTTGTATTGCATAAGTGGCTTTGCGGGTGCCTGTTTCTCCTAGCATAGTTAAGATCCAATTTACAACAGGTGATCAACAATGCTAGTATCAATGTTGTGGTTCTTGTTCGTAAGTTAGAACGACACTTATTGAAAGCCCCAAACCACGTAAAACATGCAAAGAAAGTAGAGGCGTCTAACTTTGTTTTGCAGGGGTGTGCTGTGATGTGATATGGCCATGATTGTGATTATATTTGATGTATGCAATGTTCCTTATTGTAAGTTGGCAACCGGCAGGAGCCATATGGTTGTCTTTAATTTATGTTAAGACCCGCGTGTCTATTCAAAGTAGTTGTAATAGTTGAAGCCGGTGAACGACAACCATGGAGAAGCATCATTGACCTTGATGCAATGCCGGTGATGATGGAGATCATGTTCGTGCTAGAAGATGGAGATCGGAAGCACAAAGAAGAAAGGCCATATCATATCACATATTATGAATTGCATGTGATGTTAATCCTTTATGCATCTTGTATTGCTTAGTAGACGACGGTAGCATTATAAGATGATCCCTCATGCACATGAATTTCAAGTCATAAAGTGTTCACCCTTAGTTAGCACCGTTGCTAAAGCTTGTTGTTTCGAAGCACCACGTGATGATCGGGTGTGTTAGATTCCGCAAGTATATACAACGTGAGCAAGCCAGATTTGCTCATGCGGAAACTAAGGTTTGATCTTGACGAGCCTAGCATGTACAGACATGGTCTCGGAACACGGATCACCGAAAGGTAAAGCATGAATCATATAGTTGATATGATGAACATGTCGATTGTTCGCCATTGAAACTATATCAACTCTCGTGATGATCGGTGTTGATGTGGTGGATTTGGTTCATGTGATCACTAAAATAATGTGAGGGATATTGTTTTGAGTGGGAGTTCACCTAGATTAATTTTATTATTAATTTGAACTCAATTTGTCATAAACTTAGTCTAAACTATTGCAAATATGTTGTAGATCAATGGCAGCCCCTACCATCAATTTTAATGCATTCCTAGAGAAAGAAAAGTTGAAAAAAAATGGAAGCAACTTCGCGGATTGGTTCCGCAATTTGAGGATTGTCCTCACAGCTGGTAATTTGACCTATGTGCTGGATGCACCGCTGGGTGACCCACCTGCAGCTGATGCTGCCGATGAAGTAAAGAATGTTTACCTCACTCGGAAGACTCAGTACTCCACAGTTCAGTGTGCTATCTTGTATGGTTTAGAATCGGAGCTTCAGAAAAGGTTTGAGAATTCATACCCATATGATATTGTCGAGGATCTCAAATTGATTTTTGAGACTCATGCGGCAATTGAAAGCTATGAGGCTTCTGAAAAGTTCTTTAACTGCAAGATGGAAGAGGGCAGCTCCGTCAGTGAGCATGTGCTTAAGATGTCTGGGCACGCAAACAAACTTCAAAGCTTGGTTATAGTGATTCCCAATGCTTTGGGGATTTACCGTGTCCTCCAATCACTGCCACCAAGTTACAAGAACTTTGTGATGAACTACAACATGCAAAACATGAACAAGACGTTGCCAGAACTCTTTGCCATGTTGAAGTCTGCAGAAGTGGAGATCAAGAAAGAGCACCAAGTGTTGTTGGTCAATAAGACCACCAAATTCAAGAAAGGCAAGTCTAAGCAGAAGGGACACTTCAAGAAGGGTGGTAAAAAAGTTGCCACGCCTATGAAGAAGACCAAGGCTGGACCTAAGCCTGATACTGAGTGCTTTTATTGCAAGGGAGAAGGTCACTGGAAGCGGAATTGCCCAAAGTACTTGGCGGATTTGAAGAACGGCAACATCAAGAAGAAAGGTATATCTGATATACATGTTATTGATGTGTATCTCACTAGTACTCGTAGTAGTGCCTGGGTATTTGATACTGGTTCGGTTGCTCATATTTGTAACTCGAAACAGGTGCTGCAGAATAAACGGAAGCTAGCGAAGAACAAGGTGACGATGCGCGTTGGAAACGGATCAAAGGTTGATGTGATCGCGGTCAGCACGCTACCCCTTCATCTACCATCGGGATTAGTTTTATACTTAAATAATTGTTATTTGGTGCCTGCGTTAAGCATGAACATTATATCGGGATCTTGTTTATTGCGAGACGGTTACTTGTTTAAGTCCGAGAATAATGGTTGTTCGATTTATATGAGTAATATGTTTTATGCACATGCACCTTTGATAGATGGTCTATTCTTATTGAATCTCGATAGTGGAAATACACATATTAATAACATTGAGGCTAAACGTTTGAAATCGAGCGGTAACTCGACCTATATGTGGCACTGTCGTCTTGGTCACATTGGAGTGAAGCGTATGAAGAAACTCCATTCCGATGGACTTCTTGAATCACTTGATTTCGAATCACTTGAAAGATGCGAAGCATGTCTGATGGGTAAAATGACTAAGACTCCATTTTCTGGTATGATGGAGCGAGCTACGGACTTATTGGAAATCATACATACCGATGTGTGTGGTCCAATGAGTGTAGCATCGCGCGGTGGTTATCGTTATGTTCTTACCTTCACGGATGACTTGAGTAGATATGGGTATATCTATTTCATGAAACATAAGTCCGAAACTTTCGAGAAGTTTAAGGAATTTCAAAGTGAGGTAGAGAATCAACGTAACAAGAAGATTAAATTTCTACGTTCTGATCATGGAGGTGAATATCTAAGTTACGAGTTTGGCGAGCATTTGAAGAAATGCGGAATACTTTCACAATTGACACCGCCGGGAACACCACAGCGTAATGGTGTGTCCGAACGTCGTAATCGAACTCTCTTAGATATGGTTCGTTCTATGATGTCACTTACATATTTACCGCTATCATTTTGGGGTTATGCATTAGAAACAGCCGCATTCACTTTAAATAGGGCACCGTCTAAATCCGTTGAAACGACACCGTATGAATTATGGTTTGGGAAGAAACCTAGATTGTCGTTCCTTAAAGTTTGGGGATGCGAAGCCTATGTAAAGAAGTTACAGCCGGACAAGCTTGAACCTAAAGCGGAAAAATGCGTCTTCATAGGATACCCGAAGGAAACTATTGGGTATACCTTCTATCATAGATCCGAAGGCAAAATCTTCGTTGCCAAGAATGGATCCTTTCTAGAGAAGGAATTTCTCTCGAAAGAAGTGACTGGAAGGAAAGTAGAACTCGACGAGGTTGTCGAACCTTCTCTCGAAATTGCGAGTAGCGCAACACCGGAAGAAGTTCCTGTGGTGCCTGCACCAATAAGAGAGGAAGCTAATGATGATGATCATGAAACTTCGGTTGAAGTTGCTACAGAGCCTCGCAGGTCAACGAGAACTTGTACCACTCCAGATTGGTATGATCCCGTTATGAGTGTCATGTTGGTGGACAACACCGATGACCCTGAGACATATGAGGAAGCAACGATGAGCCCAGATTCCAATAAATGGCAAGAAGCCATGAAATCCGAGATTGGATCCATGTACGAAAACCAAGTATGGACTTTGGTGGACTTACCAGATGGCCGGAAAGCTATCGAAAACAAATGGATCTTCAAGAAGAAAACAGATGCTGATGGTAATGTTACTGTCTATAAAGCTCGACTTGTCGCAAAAGGGTTTCGACAAATTCAAGGAGTTGACTACGATGAGACTTTCTCACCAGTAGTGAAGCTAAAGTCTGTAAGGATTATGTTAGCAATCGCTGCATATTATGATTATGAGATATGGCAGATGGATGTCAAAATAGCATTCCTCAATGGAGACATTGATGAAGAGTTGTATATGATGCAACCCAAAGGTTTTGTCGATCCTAAAGATGCTAACAAGGTATGCAAACTTCAACGGTCCATCTATGGATTGAAGCAAGCATCCAGAAGTTGGAATCAACGTTTTGATAAGGTGATCAAAAGTTTTGGTTTTATACAAACTTATGGAGAAGCTTGTATTTACAAGAAAGTGAGTGGGAGCTCTGTAGCATTCTTAATACTATATGTAGATGACATATTGTTGATTGGGAATGATGTAGACCTTCTTAATAGTGTCAAGGAATATTTGAATAATAGTTTTTCAATGAAGGATCTTGGCGAAGCAGCTTACATATTAAGCATAAAGATTTATAGAGATAGATCGAAACGCCAAATATCATTGTCACAAAGTACATATTTGTACAAAGTTCTAAAGAAGTTTGGAATGTAAGATAGCAAGAAAGGGTTCTTGCCCATGTTGCCCAATACGACCTTGAGTAAAACTCAAAGTCCGACATCGGCAGAAGATAGAGAAAGGATGAGTAAGACTCACTATGCCTCAGCCATAGGATCTCTAATGTATGCCATGCTATGTACTAGACCCGACATTGCATATGCTGTTAGTTTAACTAGCAGATATCAAAGTGATCCAGGAGTGGATCATTGGACAGCGGTCAAAAACATCCTTAAGTACTTGAGAAGAACTAAGGATATGGTTCTTTCTTATGGAGGTGATGAATAACTCGTTGTTAACGGTTACAGCGATGCTAGTTGGAACACCGATCCGGATGATTCTAAATCACAATCTGGATACGTATTTATTTTGAATGGTGCAGCAGTTAGCTGGAGGAGTGCAAAGCAAAGCGTTGTGGCGAGATCTTCAACTGAATCGGAATACATAGTTGCTTCAGAGGCTTCACAAGAGGCTATATGGATGAAGGAGTTTATTACAGAGCTCGGTGTGGTTCCAAGTGCGCTGGACCCAATGTCTATCTACTGTGATAACATGGGTGCCATAGCCAATGCGCAAGAACCAAGGTCACACAAGAAGCTGAAGCACATCAAGCTACGTTTTCAGGCTATTCGAGAACATATCCAAGATGGGGATATAAAGATTTGCAAAGTACACACAGATCTGAATGTGGCGGATCCGTTGACTAAACCTCTCCCGAGGGCAAAACATGACCAGCACCAAACTGCCATGGGTGTTCGGTATATTACCATGTAATCTAGATTAGATGACTCTAGTGCAAGTGGGAGACTGTTGGAGATATGCCCTAGAGGCAATAATAAATGTAGTTATTATTATATGTTTGTCTTTATGATAAATGTTTGCATTCATGCTATAATAGTATTAAACCAGGAAACATTAATACTTGTGTGATTTGTAAACTTAATTTGAAAGTCCCTAGTAAAGCCTCTATATAATACTAGCCTGTTGGTTAATAGATGATTGTGGTTTCCCTATCATGAAACATTGAGATGTTATTAACAACAAGATCATATCGTTACGAGAATGATATGGTGGACATACTCCTATAGATAAGCGTAACATAAAGATCAAGTCATTTTAATAGTTCAATTGCTATATGCTTTCTGATACATAGTAATCTAATTCCTTCGACCATGAGATTATGCATATCACCTTTACCGTATGGATGCTTTGATGACATCAAACACCACACCGTAACTGGGTGGCTATAAAGGTGGCATTGAGTGTTCGGAAAGTATTGGTTGAAACACATGGATCAAGAGTGGGATTTGTCCATCCATATGACGGATAGATATACTCTGGGCCCTCTCGGTGAAATTTCATACAATTTGCTTGCAAGCATGTGAATAGCTCACAAGGGATCACATATCACGGGAACGAGAAAAGAGTACTTATCGGTAACGAGGTTGAACTAGGTATGCAGAGATACCGACGATCATAACCTCGGATAAGTAAACTATCGTGAGACAAAGGGAAATTGATATCGTATGTAAGTGGTTCATTCGATCGCAAAGTAATCGTAGAAATATGTGGGAGCCATATGAATTTCCAGATTCCTCTATTGGTTATTGATCGGAGAAGTGTCTCGATCATGTCCGCATAATTCACGAACCGTAGGGAGACACACTTAAGGATTCGACGTTGTTTGAGTAGTTATGGAATGATGAGAAAGAAACTGAATGTTGTTCAGAGTCTCGGATGGGATCCGGGATATCACGAGGAGATCCAGAATGGTCCGGAGAATAAGATTCATATAAGGAAAGTCCTGTTTCGGAGTTGGGGAATGGTTCCGGTGTTTTCATCGGGAATGTTCTAGAATGTTCCGGAATGTCCGACACTCCGGAGGGGAAGGGTACATGAATGTGTTGTATCAAGTTGGTATGATTGCATCATGTACTGAGTGTCATCGCTGAACCAAATAAGGGATAAATTCAAATCCTAGTTTGAAAAGTCAAACGGCTAGTTTGAAAGTCAAACGGCTAAATTTGGAAAGAGGAAAAGAGGAGGAAACCGAGTTGGGGAGGAGTCCCTCCTCCCCACCGCCGGCGCACCCTCCAAGCCGAGTTGGGGAGGGACTCCTCTCCCTCCACTTGGCCGGCCGGCCCCTCCACCTATATAAGGAGGGGCAGGGCTCCCTCCTAGAAGACACAAGATCCTCTCCTCCAAACCCTAGTCCCAAGCCGCCGCCGCCTCCATAGCCGCCGCCGGCCCTAGGGCAAACCCTAGCCGCCGTCTAGCTAATCCCTAGCCGCCGGCTTGCCCCCTCCTTGGTGTGTCTAAACCCTAGAACACCGAGGGACTCTCTCATACTCCACCATACTCGCTCCGGCTTAAGGAGAAGCCCTGCGAGATCTCCCCTCTACTTCCGGTACCACGCCATTGTGCTGCCGGAATCGCGAGGAGAGTGCTACATCCTCCGCTGCCTGCTGGAACAAGGGAGAGGAAGGTCTTCGTCGAGTACCGAACGTGTGACCGACTGCGGGAGCGCTGCCGGAACGCAGCGCCGGAAGGATCGTCTACGCGATCTTGAGATCGGAAAGAGGACGACTACATAACCCACGAGAATCCGCTCTCGTTAAACACTTTGGAATCTTCGAGGGTGAGTTATTCTATCGACTCGTTGCTACAATCTAGTAGATAGATCTTGGCTTGTTTGTTTGTATGCGGTAGGAAATTTTTGTTTTCCATGCTACGAATCCCTACACCCTTAAACATGTATCGGGTCTTACGGTCATTTTAAATCGCCCTAGAACCCGAATATTATAGGCAATAACTCATGAAAATGACCATAATACGCAAAAATGACGAGTTTTTGGTCATAACTCTCAAACCTGTAAATCGCCTTGGAACCCCAAAACTATGGGCAATAGCTCATGAAATGGCCATAAAACGCGAAAACGACGAGTTTTTGGTCATAACTCTCAAACATGTATAGGGTCTTACGGGCCATGCGAATCCCCCTAGAACCCCAAAAATGTGTGCAACAGCTCATAAAAACGGCAGTAAAACACGAAAATGATGAGGTTTTGAACAAGCCTCAAACTTGTATCGGGTCTTCCAGTCATTTTAAATGGCCCTGGAACCCCAAAACTATGGGCAATAACTCATGAAAACAGCCATAAAACACAAAAATGAGGAGTTTTTGGTCATGCCCTCAAACATGTATCGTGTCTTGCGGTCATTTTAATTTGCCCTGGAACCCCAAAAATATGGGCCATAACTCATGAAAATTGCCATAAAATGCAAAAACGACGAGTTCTTGGTCATGGCTCTCAAACGTGTAAATTACATTGGAACCCTAAAACTATGGGCAATAGCTCATGAAAACGTCCATAAAACGCGAAAACGACGAGTTTTTGGTCATAACTCTCAAACATGTATAGGGTCTTATGGGCCATGCGAATCCCCCTAGAACCCCAAAAATGTGGGCAATAGCTCATAAAAACGGCCATACAACATGAAAATGACGAGTTTTTGATCAAGCATCAAACTTGTATTGGGTCTTCCAGTCATTTTAAATCTCCCTGGAACCCCAAAACGATGGGCAATAACTCATGAAAATGGCCATAAAACACAAAAATGGAGAGTTTTTGGTCATCCCCTTAAACATGTATCGGTCTTACGATCATTTTAAATCGCCCTGGAACCCCAATATTATGGGCAATAACTCATGAAAATGGCCATAATACGCGAAAACGATGAGTTTTTGGTCATACCTCTCAAACCTGTAAATCGCCTTGGAACCCCAAAACTATGGGCAATAGCTCATGAAAACAGCCATAAAACACGAAAACGACGAGTTTTTGGTCATAACTCTCAAACATGTATCGGGTCTTACGGGCCATGTGAATCTCCCTAGAACCCCAAAATGTGGGCAATAGCTGTAACATCCCAAAAATCATAATTTCAAAGTTTGCATATCATTCATGCATGCATATAGATTTGAGATCAAATTTCAAACTCATTTCAGAAAAACAGAAGCACATAGTGCTATGATTTTATGTGAGCAGATTTAAATCAAATGGCTATCCCCATTTGAAAGTTTGATTGTTTATGAACCAAGTTTGTTGCCTTCCATGAAGATAAGTTTGAGTGTGGAATTTAAACCAAGTTTTTCAAATTGGAAATGGGTTCAAAAAACCATTTTTCAAATTTTGCAAACCAAGTGCCAAGTCTCTGTTATTTTGATCTCCAAAGCTTGACCAAGCCATTGCAAAGCAACCACTTGCTTTTATGCCTATATTAGAGACTACTGTACCCTGCAAAAACCCCAGAAAGATTTGAATTCAAAAAGAGTTTGAATTCATTTCAAAACCATTCCTAAAAATCGAAATAGAAAAAGAAAAGGAGTAAACAAAATAAAAGGGCTGAGCGCCAGGAATCTAGCCCAGCATCAGAATAGGTCCAGTTAGCCCACCCGGGCCATTTCTTTTCCTTCTGCATGCGCGAGCACACCCACTCAGCCGCTGACGACAGGACCCCACCTCCACTTCGCGCACTTCGCTGACGAGCGGGCCCTCTCCACGTCAGCTTCGTCTTCCCCTGATTCCGCGCACGACCTCCGCCGCTGCCCGTTGCTGCACTGATTTCGCGCGCTTAATTGGCATTGATGCAGCAAGCGTTTCTTGTCGAGCCTCTGGCTATAAGATCCCCCATCCTCGTGACCATTTCCCCCCAAACAATTCTGCCTTCACGCCACCAGGCTGCCCACAACTCCCACGATGCCGCCGCTGTTCCGACGACTGCGCCGGCGAATTCCGGTGAGTTCCGTGTTCCCCTCTGTCTCTCGTTCATGCTATCAAGATCAGCGAGTCTTTGAGCACCACCTGACACTTCCCATTTGCCCTCGCATGATCCGTAGCTCCAGCAACGTTGACGACTGGCCGCCACCGTCCTCTGCACGAACTCCGGCGACCTCCCTCCGTAAGTAGCCACCGCCCCTTGCCCTCTAACTGATACGCCTAGAATCTCCATCGTTGTGCGCATCTGACAGAACCCTTATTTTGGCTTAGCGCAACGAGGAACCTCGCCAACATCAACGACTGACCGTGCCTACCGTCTGCCTCTATTCCGACGAGGAATTCTCGCCGTGTCCGCGCGCCCCTTCGCAAACCAACACCACCTCGAGCATCAGCAGCCTCCTGCGGTTCTGGTAAGCATCTCCTCCCTTCCCCGGGCGACCTAGAACGCCGACACCGCCACTGACCGACACGCCGCCGCCTGTAACCGCCGCTAGCGCCGCTCGCTTTTGGTTAGTTGATTCTCAGCCGTCAGATTTAGATCTAGCGCGTAGAAACAGTTCACTTAGCGAAAGGGTATAGATAGATCTGAGCCGTGCAGCGTTAGTTAGATCCAACGGCACAGAAGGGTGATCCGGTGCGAACCGGTACGCGCCAGTAATATCGCGGCGCGTGGCTAGGGTTAGATTTAAAAACAGAATTCAAACCATATTTTGATCCAAATTTCAAATGGCTATAACTTTTGATTCCCACGTTAGATTTTTGCAAATTTTATACCGTTGGAATCAGTGAGTCAAGCCCTTTCTGAATCTGCAATGTGTTTAACAAAAAGTTTCTGTTAAAATGACTTTGTATGCAGAAACATGTTTAGGTCCATTTTGAGCATAGATTTAATTTAGTAATTTGTATTAGTGCTAAATAAGTTTAGTTAGCAAACTTTGTGACTTGTTATGTTTCTGTATCATGCACTTGCTTGGTAGAGTTTTCAAAATCATCACTTAGTAATTTCTTGCATGCATGCATTCATATTTTTGATTGTATATAAATTGTGTGTAATTGTATGCTACAAATTTTTGTGTAGATTTTGCTAGTGACTGTGATTGTGAAGAGTGCTACTCTCCCCATTACCAAGGCAAGTGATACTTCATGATATTTCCATTCCCTTTATTTTGAATAAGCATTAGAATTATTTTTGCTAAGTCTTGCATGCTACTTTTGCCAAATGCTATGTTGGGAAATCCTATGTAGTGTAGAATTGTAGAATTGCTAGGGAATTTTCCTAAGTTAAGTTACTATGCCATGCTTAGCCTAGCTAGTAGAAAACAAGGGTTGGTAAAGTATGTTCATGCTATGTTGAAAATAATTCTGAGTCTTTTTGACTTATGCTTTTCTTAATAAAACAACTAAGTCAATGAACCTCCTGGGTGGAATGGGACTTGAATGGTGGTTTTTGGTTGAGTGGCTACACAAGGCCATGGATTTGGCTTGTGTATCTCACTTGTGGTATGCCACCCAGGCACAAAGGGATTTGGAGGCCAAGTGTTGAGAAAGCTTACAATGCAACCACTTGGCAATATGGGCTCTGCCATGATCATATAGGTTGCTAGAACTTAGTCACTTGGACAGTTGGTGGTAGTGGGAATGATAGGTTGGAGCACGTCCATTTGACTAAGGAAAGGCTTCTGAAAGGTCCTGTCTTGGGAAACCAAGTCTGGTGGGGAAAGTGCACAACCTCTGCAGATGGAAAATCTAAGTACTTAGCCAAGTCCATGGAAATGGACAATTTGAGCATCAAGACATGGAAGCTACAAGAATATCATCACTCCAACTTCTAAGTAAAACTTGTGGGTGAACAAGGGTGAAGGAACCCAATGTCTATTGGTGGTTTCTTGGGAAACTTTTGACAAAGAAAAACTTAGTGATTTCGACTAATAGGAAAAACCTATTTTGAGCAAAGCAAGCCAAACTACACTTAGCCAAAATGCATATAGTAAAATAGTCCACTTAAAAATTACTAAGGTATCACTTGCCAATACTATTCCAAAGTATTGACCCACTGTGGCTATAACTTGTGATGTTGCAGGTTACTCCGATGATGAGTAGGAGTCATGAGTCTACACTCAACATGCTTGCCTGTGGCACATGAAGATGAAGACTTATGTTTATTTACTTATTCCAAAACTCTTGTATTAGGCCTATGGCCCTGAGTTGTAAAAGACTATGTTTTATCTCTGGAATGAATGTAATAAACGACCTTTGTATCTGTGTACTTCATCTTAAACTGTGGATGCTAGCATTGATACAGGGACTAGCATTGCAATCACAGGGATCCTTTTCCTTTACAAAGGAGGGATTTTACAGATGGTATCAGAGCACTGTGTTGCCTGTAGGATTATGACCCTAGGATTGGAAACCACTAAGGAATTTTTTTTAACTACTTCTACACTTGTCTATTCTTCTCGTAAACTTTTCTAATCTTCTCATTCTCCTCTCTATTTGTAGATGAACTCCATCAACGAAGCCGTGAAGAAAGGACCACTCATGACCATGACCTTGGAGTGTGAAACTGAGTTTCCCAAAATTCTCAAGGACCTCATGGTGGCAATGGAAGCACATGGTGCAGCTGTGTACAAAGGCTTTCCAGTGATGGATGAAGGAGTGGAGTATTGGTGGGTGCAACTTCACTTGTACAAAAACAAGGAAGACAACCACAAAGAAAGAGGCTTTTGCATGTACACCAACACTGTGATGCACTCCACATTCTTTGAGTCAGCCAGAGAAGCAGCTTGGAGGACTATCAAAGAACTTAGTGCTAGAGTCAAGTGCAGAATGCTCAACCTCCAAAAAGACTTAGAAAAAGAGAAGGAACTTACCCAAGAGTTGGAAGCCACCAACCAAACCTTAAGGGGAGATATTATAGACTTAGTGATGGAATCATGTGAACAAGATAGGTGGATTGCCTCTAGGAACATTGTGTTAGCCAACAGATCCAGTGAGATAGGATTGTGAACGCACTTCGTTAGTTGGACCACCACCTATCACCTTATTTTCCAAAATGATACCTTAAATAAGTTTGGACCTTGATTGATGTAATGGAATTATGTATGCATGACTTGTGTGATTTTTGTGTTCCATGGATATGTATGAAATGTTTTCTTGTTTTATCTTAAATTGTGTTGTTCTAACTTTTCAATCTTATAAATAGATGCCTATTACCATCAGCACTGTTGAGGAGTTCCAGGTTACCCGTTTTGGTCCTCGTATCGTTGAGCTTACCACTTTGCTCAATCTCCCTCTTCCCACCATCATGGTGCACCCACTCACCAAGTTCGAGAGGAAGGACCTCTGGGGCTTCAAGGTGAACCAGCCCGGACGCCAGACGGAGCCTACTACGGAGGCCATCGTCTTCAAGCTTATGCACGATGACAGGGAGAGAGGCATGGAGGTCGTCATGCAGGACCTGATAGGACGTCTGTTAGGCCATCACTCCCGACAGGTTAGGGGCACCCACTTCCACATCTTCGGAAGATGTGATGATGATGGAGAGTCCATCGACTTTGAGGACGACTCGAGGGACGCAGCAGAGCCGATACGTCTCTATCTCCAGGACTTAGAGTCTCTTATTAGGCACGTGGACACGGACATGACCAATGTCATGCTCAGCAATGACGAGCTCCAGGTGCAGCTTCGCGAGAAGGACAAGCTTTTCGCGCAGCAGGACGAGATAGTCAAGGAAATGGAGGCGAAGTTCGAGACCCAGGACCGCAAGTTCAAGAGTCAGGAGAAACGCGTCCAGGATAGGAACAAGAAGATCCAGGACATGACTGAAGAACTGAAGTCCAAGGATTTCGAGCTAGAGCAGCAGCAGATGGTGATTGAGAGGCTTCGCTCCCAGAAGAGGGCTCTCAAGACTAAGATCGAGTCCTTGACCACTACTATTGAGGAGAACAAGACCGCGATGGAGAACGCAAGTCTTACTTTTGTCGAGGAGGAGATTGATGCTGATGAGTAGACTTGACTACTCGGTTATCTTTTATTATCGTACTTGTTATTCATGAACTTGTTATTGGACCATCCGACATGTGGATGGCTTGCCACTTGTGTGTTTTACTTGAGAACTTGTTATTTTGTTGTTGAACTTTTATCTTTGTGTTGCATGCTATGTGTTTTCTTATGTGATGTAATGTGCATAAAACATCTATCGGTATCTCATTCTTATCTCTATTTGAACAAACCACAGATGCCTCCCCGTCGCGCAAACCCCAACCCCAACAACATCACCCCGGAAATGCAGCAAATGATGAATGCGCAAACACAGCTTATGCAGATGATGACAACATTCATCCAAAACCAGAATAACAACAACAACAACAACCCCATTAACAACAACAATAACAACAACAACAATAACCCTCCGGGCTTTGATATGCTCACCAGATTTCTGTGTTTGAGGCCAGCTAAGTTCTCGGGGACGACTGATCCCATGGTGGCCAATGATTGGCTACGTTCTGTGAACAAGGACTTAGTGACCGTGGGCTGCACGGATGCTGAAAAGGTCAGGTTCGCAGCGCATCTGTTGGAAGGGCCAGCCGCCACATGGTGGGACAACTTCCAAATCACCACTCATATTGATGAGGTGACTTGGGCTATCTTTGAAGATGGCTTTCGCACTGCTCATATCTCATCAAGAATGATGAGCCTGAAAAAGAAGGAGTTTCACAACCTGAAGCAACGCCACCGCAGCGTGGCTGAATATATAGAAGAGTTCAACAATCTGGCGCGTTATGCACCGGATGAGGTTGACACAGATGCCAAAAGAAAGGAAAAGTTTCTGGAAGGCTTAAATGATGAACTGAATCTGCAGCTGTCTGTGGCATATGTTCCAACTTATTAGTCTCTGTGTGACAAGGCTGCTATTTTGGAGAATAAAATGAAGCAAGTCAAGAGTAGGAAGAGGAAACACTCCGACAAGCACAGCTCGGGATTATCTCACAAACGATCTCACTATGATGACAGTGGAAGCTCAGGAACCCATAAGCATGGGAAATTCAACAAGCACCACAACCATAACCGTCATGACAACAAGCATCACCGCAGTCATGACAATGACAAGTATAAGAACCACAAGAGTGGACATAAGAGCCACCACAGTGGAAATGGTAGTGGAAGTGGAAGTCAGCCTGCCAAAAGAGACATCAGTCAGGTTGAATGCTTCAAATGCAAGAAGCTGGGGCATTATGCTAATGAGTGCCCTGAGAAGAAAGTTGAAGGACCTAACAAGCCCAATCCTTTTCAGAAAGGACAGGTTAACCACATCAATGTGGAGGAGGTCTATGAGGAACCTAACGCTGTTGCTGGTAAGTTCAGACTCAATTCCATTCCAGCATTTGTACTCTTTGACACTGGTGCATCTCATTCATTCATATCAAAAGCATTTGTTGATAGAAATGGGTTTGCATCTGAAAACATTGGGTGTCCAATAAAAGTTAGTTCTCCGGGTGGAGATATGATAGTAAGTCTTGGATGCCGGGATCTTGTCATAGAGTTTGGAAAGCATAAGTTCCCAGTGAGCCTAATAATCCTAGATTCCCAAGGATTGGATGTAATTTTAGGAATGGATTGGATGGCTAAATATGAAGGAGTGCTAGATTGTGCTAATCGCACTGTTACACTTACAACCCCAGAAGGAAAAAGAATAAAATTCAGGTCAAACTTTGAATCCAAAGGAAGTAAGCTTAATTCTCTTAAGGGGGTTAGCATGGATAGTGTGCCAATTGTGTGTGAGTATCCCGATGTATTTCCGGAAGAATTGCCAGGAATGCCACCAGATAGAGATGTGGAATTTCTGATAGATTTGGTACCAGGTTCTGGACCGATAGCAAAGAGACCGTACAAAATGTCAGTTGATGAACTGAAAGAGCTCAAGAAGCAACTAGGAGAACAGTTGCAGAAAGGATTTATCCAACCAAGTTCTTCATCTTGGGGAGCCCCAGTATTGTTCGTGGAGAAGAAAGATAGAAGCCAAAGGTTATGCATAGATTACCGTTCACTCAACGAGGTAACTATCAAGAACAAATATCCTTTGCCTAGAATCAACGACTTATTTGATCAGCTTGAAGGAGCATGTGTGTTCTCGAAGATTGATCTCTGGTCAGGCTATTTTTAGCTCAAGATAAGAGAGCAAGACATACCTAAAACAGCATTCACCACAAGGTATGGATTGTATGAGTATACCGTAATGCCTTTCGGCTTAACCAATGCTCCAGCATACTTCATGAATATGATGAACAAGGTGTTCATGGAATTTCTTGACAAGTTCGTTGTCGTTTTCATCTATGACATCTTAGTTTACTCTAAGAGCAAAGAAGAACATGAGGGACACTTGCGTTTGATACTTGAGAAGTTGAGAGAACATAAACTTTATGCCAAATTCAGCAAGTGTGAGTTCTGGTCAGAGGAAGTTGGTTTTCTTGGTCATGTTATGACAAAGGATGGCGTAGCAGTTGATCCTGCTAAAGTTTCAGCTGTAACGGAATGGGAATCTCCCAGGAATGTGAAAGAAGTTCGCAGTTTCCTTGGCTTAGCAGGTTACTACAGAAGGTTCATTGAGAATTTCTCAAAGGTTGCTAAGCCCATGACTGAATTGTTAAAGAAAGACAAGAAGTTTGCTTGGTCTAAAGGTTGTGAAGTCAGCTTTCAAGAATTGAAGAAGAGACTTGTGACAGCACCGGTTCTATGTCTGCCAGATTTGGAAAAGGATTTCCAAGTATATTGTGATGCGTCTCATCAAGGTTTGGGTTCCGTACTTATGCAAGACGGTAAAGTTGTGGCCTATGCCTCGAGACAACTCAAAACTCATGAAGTAAATTATCCTACTCATGATTTAGAGTTAGCCTCTATCGTCCATGCACTCAAAACATGGAGACATTACCTTTTGGGAAAACATTGTGAAGTGTTCACCGATCACAAGAGCTTAAAGTATATCTTCACCCAGAAGGAAATCAATATGAGACAAAGAAGATGGTTAGAGCTTATCAAGGACTATGATTTAAGTTTGCAATACCACCCCGGTAAAGCAAATGTTGTAGCAGATGCTCTAAGTCGTAAGGTATTTGTGAATGGCCTTACCAAAGGCGAATTGCCAGATGATTTGTGTAAGCAATTCAAAGAACTCAGATTGGAGATTGTACCTGAAGGACATCTCATGTCTTTAGAAGTCCAACCCACTTTGTTGGACAAGATTCAAGAATCTCAAAAGACTGATAAAGAAATTGAGGAGATTAAGGTAAATATTAGCCAAGGGAAAGCTAAAAGTTTCCATGTAGACGAACAGGGTACTTTATGGCATGGGAAACGTATCTGTGTTCCACAAGATCCAGAAATGCGGAAACTGATTCTGCAAGAAGCCCACAACTCTTCGTATTCTATTCATCCAGGTAACACCAAAATGTACATGGACATGAAAGAAAGATTTTGGTGGAACAATATCAAGAGGGACATCGCCGAGCATATTGCTTTGTGTGATGTGTGTAGTAGAGTAAAAGCGGAGCATCAGAAACCAGCAGGTTTGCTTCAACCACTACCTATTCCTGATTGGAAATGGGACAAGATTGGTATGGATTTCATTACCGGATTGCCAAGGACCAGATCAGGATATGATTCCATATGGGTAGTAGTGGACCGCTTAACTAAAGTGGCACATTTCATACCCATGAAGACAACTTATACCAGTGCCAAGTTAGCCAAAATCTACATGAGTAGAATTATATGCCTTCACAGTGTGCCTAAGAGTATTGTGTCCGATAGGGGAACCCAATTCACTTCCCATTTTTGGAGACAACTACATGAGTCATTGGGAACGAGGTTGGAATTCAGTACTGCTTTTCATCCTCAAACCGATGGACAAACAGAAAGGACTAATCAAATTCTGGAAGACATGTTGAGGGCATGTGCCCTAGATTATGGAGCAAGTTGGGATGAAAGTCTGCCTTACGCGGAATTTTCTTATAACAACAGCTATCAAGCCAGCATTGAGATGGCACCGTTTGAGTTTCTCTACGGAAGAAAATGTACCACCCCATTGTTATGGAATGGTGTGGGAGAAAGAAGTTTATTGGGCCAGATCTTATCAAAGAAGCCGAAGAGAAGGTCAAATTGGTTAAGGACAGGTTGAAGATAGCACAGTCCCGACAGAAAAGCTACGCAGATCCTAAGCGTAGAGAAGTCACCTACGAAGTTGGTGATAGAGCCTATCTTAGAGTATCACCACTCCGTGGAGTGAAAAGATTCGGAGTCAAAGGAAAGTTGGCACCAAGATATGTTGGGCCATTCAAGATTCTGAGTCGCAAAGGAGAAGTGGCTTATGAAATTGAACTGCCAGCATCTCTATCAGCAGTCCATAATGTATTTCATGTGAGTCAGCTTAAGAAATGTCACCCGGAAATGGAAGAATCTTCTTTGAAGGATACCATACCTTTGGAAGAAGTTCAACTAGAAAGTGATCTCACTTATGAAGAAAAGCCTATCAAGATTCTTGAGACTGTAGAAAGAGTCACGAGAACAAAGACTATCAAGTTTTGCAAAGTACAATGGAACCATCATACCGAAGAGGAAGCAACATGGGAAAGAGAAGATGATCTTCAGAAAGACCACCCTCACCTATTTGCTAGCCAATCCGAATCTCGAGGGCGAGATTCACCTTAAGGGGGTTAGATTTGTAACATCCCAACAATCATAATTTCAAAGTTTGCAATCATTCATGCATGCATATAGATTTGAGATCAAATTTCAAACTCATTTCAGAAAAACAGAAGCACATAGTGCTATGATTTTATGTGAGCAGATTTAAATCAAATGGCTATCCCCATTTGAAAGTTTGATTGTTTATGAACCAAGTTTGTTGCCTTCCATGAAGATAAGTTTGAGTGTGGAATTTAAACCAAGTTTTTCAAATTGGAAATGGGTTCAAAAAACCATTTTTCAAATTTTGCAAACCAAGTGCCAAGTCTCTGTTATTTTGATCTCCAAAGCTTGACCAAGCCATTGCAAAGCAACCACTTGCTTTTATGCCTATATTAGAGACTACTGTACCCTGCAAAAACCCTAGAAAGATTTGAATTCAAAAAGAGTTTGAATTCATTTCAAAACCATTCTTGAAAATCGAAATAGAAAAAGAAAAGGAGTAAACAAAAGAAAAGGGCCGAGCGCCAGGAATCTAGCCCAGCATCGGAACAGGCCCAGTTAGCCCACCCGGGCCATTTCTTTTCCTTCTGCACGCGCGAGCACACCCACTTAGCCGCTGACGATAGGACCCCACCTCCACTTCGCGCACTTCGCTGACGAGCGGGCCCTCTCCACGTCAGCTTCGTCTTCCCCTGATTCCGCGCACGACCTCCGCCGCTGCCCGTTGCTGCACTGATTTCGGAGCTTAATTGGCATTGATGCAGCAAGAGTTTCTTGTCGAGCCTCTGGCTATAAGATCCCCCATCCTCGCGACCATTTCCCCCCAAACAATTCTGCCTTCACGCCACCAGGCTGCCCACAACTCGCACGACGCCGCCGCTGTTCCGATGACTGTGCCGGCGAATTCCGGTGAGTTCCGTGCTCCCTCTGTCTCTCGTTCATGCTATCAAGATCAACGAGTCTTTGCGCACCACCTGACACTTCTCATTTTCCCTCGCATGATCCGTAGCTCCAGCAATGTTGACGACTGGCCGCCACCATCCTCTGCACGAACTCCGGCGACCTCCCTCCGTAAGTAGCCACCGCCCCTTGCCCTCTAACTGATACGCCTAGAATCTCCATCGTTGTGCGCATCTAACAGAACCCTTATTTTGGCTTAGCGCGATGAGGAACCTCGCCAACGTCGACGACTGACCGTGCCCGACGTCTGCCTCTACTCCGACGAGGAATTCTCGCCGTGTCCGCGCGCCCCTTCGCAAACCAACACCACCTCGAGCATCAGTAGCCTCCTGCGGTTCTGGTAAGCATCTCCTCCCTTCCCCGGGCGACCTAGAACGCCGGCACCGCCACTGACCGATGCGCCGCCGCCTGTCGCCGCCGCTAGCGCCGCTCGCTTTTGGTTAGTTGATTCTCAGCCGTCAGATTTAGATCTAGCGCGTAGAAACAGTTCACTTAGCGAAAGGGTATAGATAGATCTGAGCCGTGCAGTGTTAGTTAGATCCAACGGCACAGAAGGGTGATCCGGTGCGAACCGGTACGCGCCAGTAATATCGCGACGCGTGGCTAGGGTTAGATTTAAAAACAGAATTCAAACCAGATTTTGATCCAAATTTCAAATGGCTATAACTTTTGATTCCCACGTTAGATTTTTGCAAATTTTATACCGTTGGAATCAGTGAGTCAAGCCCTTTCTGAATCTGCAATGTGTTTAACAAAAAGTTTCTGTTAAAATGACTTTGTATGAAGAAACATGTTTAGGTCCATTTTGAGCATAGATTTAATTTAGTAATTTGTATTAGTGCTAAATAAGTTTAGTTAGCAAACTTTGTGACTTGTTATGTTTCTGTATCATGCACTTGCTTGGTAGAGTTTTCAAAATCATCACTTAGTAATTTCTTGCATGCATGCATTCATATTTTTGATTGTATATAAATTGTGTGTAATTGTATGCTACAAATTTTTGTGTAGATTTTGCTAGTGACTGTGATTGTGAAGAGTGCTACTCTCCCCATTACCAAGGCAAGTGATACTTCATGATATTTCCATTCCCTTTATTTTGAATAAGCATTAGAATTATTTTTGCTAAGTCTTGCATGCTACTTTTGCCAAATGCTACGTTGGGAAATCCAATGTAGTGTAGAATTGTAGAATTGCTAGGGAATTTTCCTAAGTTAAGTTACTATGCCATGCTTAGCCTAGCTAGTAGAAAACAAGGGTTGGTAAAGTATGTTCATGCTATGTTGAAAATAATTCTAAGTCTTTTTGACTTATGCTTTTCTTAATAAAACAACTAAGTCAATGAACCTCCTGGGTGGACTGGGACTTGAATGGTGGTTTTTGGTTGAGTGGTTACACAAGGCCATGGATTTGGCTTGTGTATATCACTTGTGGTATGCCACCCAGGCACAAAGGGATTTGGAGGCCAAGTGTTGAGAAAGCTTACAGTGCAACCACTTGGAAATATGGGCTCTGCCATGATCATATAGGTTGCTAGAACTTAGTCACTTGGACAGTTGGTGGTAGTGGGAATGATAGGTTGGAGCGCGTCCATTTGACTAAGGAAAGGCTTCTGAAAGGTCCTGTCTTGGGAAACCAAGTCTGGTGGGGAAAGTGCACAACCTCTGCAGATGGAAAATCTAAGTACTTAGCCAAGTCCATGGAAATGGACAATTTGAGCATCAAGACATGGAAGCTACAAGAATCTCATCACTCCAACTTCTAAGTAAAACTTGTGGGTGAACAAGGGTGAAGGAACCCAATGTCTATTGGTGGTTTCTTGGGAAACTTTTGACGAAGAAAAACTTAGTGATTTCAACTAATAGGAAAAACCTATTTTGAGCAAAGCAAGCCAAACTACACTTAGCCAAAATGCATATAGTAAAATAGTCCACTTAAAAATTACTAAGGTATCACTTGCCAATACTATTCCAAAGTATTGACCCACTGTGGCTGTAACTTGTGATGTTGCAGGTTACTCCGATGATGAGTAGGAGTCATGAGTCTACACTCAACATGCTTGCCTGTGGCACATGAAGATGAAGACTTATGTTTATTTACTTATTCCAAAACTCTTGTATTAGGCTTATGGCCCTGAGTTGTAAAAGACTATGTTTTATCTCTGGAATGAATGTAATAAACGACCTTTGTATCTGTGTACTTCATCTTAAACTGTGGATGCTAGCATTGATCCAGGGACTAGCATTGCAATCACAGGGATCCTTTTCCTTTACAAAGGAGGGATCTTACAATAGCTCATAAAACCGGCCATATAACACGAAAATGATGAGTTTTTGATCAAGCCTCAAACTTGTATCGGGTCTTACAGTCATTTTAAATCGCCTTGGACCCCCAAAACTATGGGCAATAACTCATGAAAACGGCCATAAAACACAAAAATGATGAGTTTTTGGACATTCCCTCAAACATGTATCATGTCTTGCGGTCATTTTAAATCGCGCTGGAACCCCAAAAATATGGTCCATAACTCATGAAAATTGCCATAAAATGCAAAAACGACGAGTGCTTCATCATGACTCTTAAACATGTAAATCGCCTTGGAACCCCAAAATTGTGGGCAATATGTCCTGAAAACGGCATTAAAACATGAAAATGGAGAGTTTTTGGTCATGTCGTCAAACATGTAGCATGTTTTACGGTCATTTTAAATCGCCTTGGAACCAAAATATAATGGGCAATAACTTATGAAAACGGCCATAAAACATGAAAACAACGAGTGTTTGCCCATAACTCTCAAACATGAAAATCGCCTTGGAACCCCAAAACTGTGGGCAATTACTCATGAAAATGGCCATAAAACACGAAAATGGAGAGTTTTATGTCATGCCCTTAAACATGTATGGGGTCTTACAGTCATTTTAAATCGCCCTGGAACCCCAATATTATGGGCAATAACTCATGAAAATGGCCATTTTACGCAAAAATGACGAGTTTTTGGTCATAACTCTCAAACCTGTAAATCGCCTTGAATGCCGAAAACTATGGGCAATAGCTCATGAAAACGGCCATAAAACGCGAAAACGATGAGTTTTTGGTCATAACTCTCAAACATATATAGGGTCTTACGGGCCATGCGAATCCCACTAGAACCCCAAAATTGTGGGCAATAGCTCTTAAAAATGGCCATAAAACACAAAAATTACCAGTTTATGATCAAGCCTCAAACTTGTATCGGGTCTTCCAGTCATTTTAAATCACCCTAGAACCCCAAAACTATAGGCAATAACTCATGAAAACGGCCATAAAACACAAAAATGATGAGTTTTTGGTCATTCCCTAAAACATGTATCGTGTCTTGCGGTCATTTTAAATCGCCCTGGAACCCCAAAAATATGGGCCATAACTCATGAAAAATTCCATAAAATGCAAAAACGATGAGTCCTTGGTCATGACTTTCAAACATGTAAATCGCCCTCTAGAGGAGGTGTTGGCATTCTCAATGTTAGAATTCAGAATGAAGGCTTGTTGCTTAAATTCCTGCATAAGTTCTATAATAAGGATGACACACCATGGGTCTCCCTAGTATGGAATGCATATTTATAGCAACAATATTCCTCATGCTTCTGGGCCTTGTGGCTCTTTCTGGTGGAGAGATGTTTCGAGACTTTCACATTTATTCAGAGGAATAGCTAAAAGCTCTATTGGTGATGGAGCTACCACACTGTTTTGGAAGGATCAATGGTCTGCAACTATCTTAGAAGAGAGTCACCCGATCATCTACTCCTATGCTAGGAATGAAGACATCTCTACACAGGAGTTCCTTACAGGTGATAGTTTGACACAGCTTTTCTATCTCCCTTTGTCACCTGAAGCACTAGCTGAATTGAGAGAAATTCAAAATAGCTGTAGAGAAATACAACTAAGAGAGCATTCACATGACACATGGAGCTATGTTTGGGGGGCCAAGGATTACACTTCCAGCAAATATTATCAATATAATTTCAGAAATATAAACCCACACATATCCTTTAAATGGCTGTGGAAATCGAAGTGCACTACAAAAGTAAAGTTCTTTGGGTGGATGATTCTGGCTGACAGATTGAATACAAGAAACATGCTCAGAAGAAGACATTATACACTGGGGACTGGATATGACTGTTTTATGTGTAATCACAATGCTGAGGAAACAATTGAACACTTGCTCTTTCATTGCCCCTTTATCCAAGCTTGCTCGAGTTCAATTAACATCTTTTGGTCTATGACTAACTCTAGACTTCAGATCATTGAGCAAGGAAAAAAGAGCTGGAATAAAAAGCTATTTATGGAAATTACACTACTGGGCTCTTGGAACATCTGGAAAGAGAGAAACAACCTCTGGTTTAATAACATACAACCCTCAGTTCAGGCTTGGAAATCAAGATTTGCTGCTGATCTGTCATTGTTGATTCATAGGACAAAGGAGGATCTACACCCACTTATCAAGAGCATTATTCATAGTTTATAAACCTTTTTAGATCCTAGACTTATCTTCCCTGACTTTTAGAGACTTCTTTCCCCTCTGTCTCTATGTAAATATGTAACTTTACTTACTCTGACCTTTTTACTAATGAAAATGAGGTAGTAGGAGCCTTTACTACTGTTATTACCCTACAAAAAAACATGTAAATCGCCTTGGAACCCCAAAATTCTGGGCAATATCTCCTGAAAACGGCCTTAAAACATGTAAATGGAGAGTTTTTGGTCATGTCGTCAAACATGTATCGGGTTTTACATTCATTTTAAATCGCCCTAGAAGCCCAATATTATGGGTAATAACTTATGAAAACGGCCATAAAACGCGAAAACAACGAGTGGTTGGTCATAACTCTCAAACGTGTAAATCGCCTTGGAACCTGAGAACCATGGGCAATTGCTCATGCAAAGGGCCATAAAACACGAAAATGGAGTGTTTTTGGGCATGCCCTTAAATATGTATCGGGTCTTACGGTCATTTTAAAATGCCCTGGAACCCCAAAATTGTGGGCAATAGCTCATGAAAACGGCCATAAAACGTGAAAACGACGAGTTTTTGGTCATAACTCTCAAACATGTATAGGGTCTTATGGGCCATGCGAATCCCCCTAGAACCCACAAAAATGTGGGCAATAGCTCATAAAAACGGCCATACAACGCGAAAATGACGAGTTTTTGATCAGGCATCAAACTTGTATCGGGTCTTCCATTCATTTTAAATCGCCCTGGAACCCCAAAAAGATGGGCAATAACTCATGAAAATGGCAAAAAAACACAAAAATGGAGAGTTTTTGGTCATCCCCTAAAACATGTATCGGGTCTTACGATCATTTTAAATAGCCCTGGAACCCCAATATTATGGGTAATAACTCATGAAAATGGCCATAATACGCGAAAACGATGAGTTTTTGGTCATACCTCTCAAACCTGTAAATCGCCTTGGTGTTGGAGATATGCCCAAGAGGCAATAATAAAGTGGTTATTATCATATATTCATACTTATGATAAATGTTTACATACCATGCTATAATTGTATTAACCGGAAACATTAATACTTGTGTGATTTGTAAACATAAAAGAGTCCCTAGTAAAGCCTCTTGTTAAACTAGCTTGTTGGTTAATATATGATCATGGTTTCCTGATCATGTACATAGAGATGTTATTAACAACAGGGTCATATCATTAGGAGAATGATGTGATGGACATACTCCTATAGTTAAGCGTAGCATAAAGATCAAGTCATTTAATATAGTTCATTTGATATAAGCTTTCTGATACATAGTAACCTAATTCCTTCGACCATGAGATCATGCATATCACCTTTACCGGAAGGATTCTTTGATGACATCAAACACCACACCGTAACAGGGTGGCTATAAAGGTGGCATTGAGTGTTCGGAAAGTATTGGTTGAGACACATGGATCAAGAGTGGGATTTGTCCATCCATATGACGGATAGATATACTCTGGGCCCTCTCGGTGGAATGTCATCCAATTAGCTTGCAAGCATGTGACTGGCTCACAAGGGATCACATACCACGGGAACGAGAAAAGAGTACTTATCGGTAACGAGGTTGAACTAGGTATGCAGAGATACCGACGATCAAAACCTCGGATAAGTAAACTATCGTGAGACAAAGGGAAATTGGTATCGTATGTAAGTGGTTCATTCGATCGCAAAGTAATCGTAGAAATATGTGGGAGCCATATGAATTTCCAGATTCCTCTATTGGTTATTGTTCGGAGAAGTGTCTCGATCATGTCCGCATAATTCACGAACCGTAGGGAGACACACTTAAGGATTCGATGTTGTTGAGTAGTTATGGAATGATGAGAAAGAGACCGAATGTTGTTCGGAGTCTCGAATGGGATTCGGGATATCACGAGGAGATCCGGAATGGTCCGGAGAATAAGATTCATATAAGGAAAGTCCCGTTTCGGAGTTGGAGAATGGTTCCGGTGTTTTCATCGGGAATGTTCTAGAAGGTTCCGGAATGTCCGGCGCTCCGGAGGGGAAGGGTACATGAATGTGTTATATCAAGTTGGTATGATTGAATCATGTACTAAGTGTCATCGCTGAACCAAATAAAGGATTAATTCAAATCCTAGTTTGAAAAGTCAAACGGCTAGTTTGAAAGTCAAACGGCTAAATTTGGAAAGAGGAAAAGAGGAGGAAACCGAGTTGGGGAGGAGTCCCTCCTCCCCACCGCCGGTGCACCCTCCAAGCCGAGTTGGGGAGGGACTCCTCTCCCTCCCCTTGGTCGGCTGGCCCCTCCACCTATGTAAGGAGGGGCAGGGCTCCCTCCTAGAGACACACAAGTTCCCTACCTCTAAACCTAAACCCTAGCCACAGCCTAGGGATTTCTCCCAAGCCGCCGAGTTAGAGCTTCTAATTGCCCTAGCCGCCGGTTTAGCCCCTTCTAATTGGTGTGTCTAAAACATAGATCACCAAGGCTCTCTCATAGTCCACCATACTCGCTCCGGCTTAAGGAGAAGCCCTGCGAGATCTCCCCTCTACTTCCGGTACCACGCCGTCGTGCTGTCGGAATCGCGAGGAGAGTGCTACAACCTCCGCTGCCTGCTGGAACAAGGGAGAGGAAGGTCTTCATCGAGTACCGAACGTGTGACCGACTGCGGAAGCGCTGCCGGAACTCAGTGCCGGAAGGATCGTCTACGCGATCTTGAGATCGGCAAGTGTACGACTACATCACCCACTAGAATCTGCTCTCGTTAACTGCTTTGGAATCTTCGAGGGTGAGTTCCTCTATCGACTCGTTGCTACAATCTAGTAGATAGATCTTGGCTTGTTTGTGTGCATGCTGTAGAAATTTTTTGTTTTCCATGCTACGAACCCCTACAGTGGTATCAGAGCCGTGTCTATATGTAGATATGTTGCACGAGTAGAACACAATGGTCATTGTGGGCGTTGATGCTTTTGTTGTCGATTGCTTTTTGTGTACTTTGCATCTTGCGGGATGGTGGGATGAAGCGGCCCGGGCTAACCTTACATTACATCGTTCATGAGACTTGCTCCACGCTTGACATGCAACTTGTATTGCATAAGTGGCTTTGCGGGTGCCTGTTTCTCCCAACATAGTTAAGATTCAATTTACAACGGGTGATTGACAATACTAGTATCAATGTTGTGGTTCTTGTTCGTAAGTTAGAACGACACTTATTGGAAGCCCCAAACCACGTAAAACATGCAAAGAAAGTAGAGGCGTCTAACTTTGTTTTGCAGGGGTGTGCTGTGATGTGATATGGCCATGATTGTGATTATATTTGATGTATGCAATGTTCCTTATTGTAAGTTGGCAACCGGCAGGAGCCATATGGTTGTCTTTAAATTCTGTTAAGACCCGCGTGTCTATTCAAAGTATTTGTAATAGTTGAAGCTGGTGGACGACAACCATGGAGCGGCGTCATTGACCTTGATGCAATACCGGTGATGATGGAGATCATGTTCGTGCTTGAAGATGGAGATCGGAAGCACAAGAAGAAAGGCCATATCATATCACATATTATGAATTGCATGTGATGTTAATCCTTTTATGCATCTTGTATTGCTTAGTTCACGACGGTAGCATTATAAGATGATCCCTCAAGCACACAATTTCAAGTTTTAAAGTGTTCATCCTTAGTAAGCACCGTTGCTAAAGCTCGTTGTTTCGAAGCACCACGTGATGATCGGGTGTGTTAGATTCTGCGAGTGTATGCAACGTGAGCAAGCCAGATTTGCTCATGCGGAAGCTAAGGTTTAATCTTGACGAGCCTAGCATGTACAGACATGGTCTCGGAACACGGATCATCGAAAGGTAAAGCATGAGTCATATAGTAGATATGATGAACATGATGATTGTTCGCCATTGAAGCTACATCAACTCTCATGATGATCGGTTTTGATGTGGTGGATTTGGTTCGTGTGATCACTAAAACAATGTGAGGGATATTGTTTTGAGTGGGAGTTCAACAGCAATATGATTGAAAGTTGAACACTATTTATCATAAATTAAATCAAAGTGAATTTGCATAATTGTTGTAGTCATTGGCATCCGTTTACCACCTTGCGCTTAGTTTTAATTGAGATGATAGAACTATAGAATTCTGGTTAGTTACTTTACGAACTGGTATCGTATTGTTTTGAAGTGTTAATCTAAAGTTTAATTACCTATTGCAAACTTTCAGTAAGTTCCGGTTACTCCATGAAGTTTAATAATTGGTATTAAAACTAGAGTGACAATTCCAAGAGTTAGTGTATGAGTATCATGTTTGTCTCCATGATTCTTGATATTCTAAGGATTGTCTTAATATCAAGGTTATCTAGGATCTGAAAGAGTTGTTTCAGAAACCATGATGTGTGGAAGATATTGTGATATCTGAAACGAAATTTTGGTTGCAACATGATAGAGTATAATATGGCAAAAGACATGTTCTCATATTTGATGAGAATTTGCAAAAGGTTGGAGACACTAGTTGTCCTAATCCACCAAAAGGTTTTGGAGAGCAACATTATACTCGCGATTCACCGTTATAAGCTAAAGTAGCTTGATCATGAATAATTCCATGAGAAGGGTGAATATTTGATGTAGGTAAAATGTTTACTACACCAAGATATTACTAAAGAAAGGAATTTGAAAGAACACCAAACATTTGATGATGGTAATCTACTTCAAAGTGCAAGTCCAAAGACATTGGTATTTTACTATACATGCTTTGGACTATGTGTCATATATATGACTCCACTATTGATGTTAATAGATTCTTTCAAACAGAAAATAAATACTGAAAGAGAATCTCATAAATATATGGCAGAAAAGAAAAGACTAGAATTGTTCAGTTTAAGTATATAGATGATATATATGTTATGGCTATATTCTTTGCTTATTAAACAATGTGGTTCTTAAGTATTTGATACTGAATTTGTTGGTGTGAATCGTCATACGAAACAACACAATTCATGAACTGCAATGGCCTAAGTAACTAGCAAAAGAATATGTGATGATGTTCATCGAGAACAAATAAAGGGTTATTGTGTTGCTCATTAAACATCAAAGCTTGCCTTCAAGATTTGTTTTATCAGGTATTATGAGAACAAAAGGGTTGTTCAAATAATTACCGTAATCCATAAAAGATGGATGATTCACAAAACTCGTTGGAGAAATCACATCCATAAAACTAGTGCTAAAATGTCGAAAGACAAATTGATTGAAAGATCACTTAGGAAGTGACATCGCCGTTTAAATTATATTGGAAAGAAAACATGAAGAAACTCCATGTGGATGGAATTTTGAAGTCTATCAAATGACACTTGTGAAACTTTCCTAGAGATAATTAAAACTTCGTTCATAGGCCAAAAGGGAACGAATGACTAGCTTATTGGAACTTGTACATATTGTTGTATGAAGTCCATTATGTCAAGAGCGATGGATTTCAACTTCATATGCTTTCTCCGAAAATTTGAGTGAATATATAAATATTTACTTAATAAGGATGAAGTATGAAACATTTGAAAAGTTCAAAGTTTTTCAAGATGAAGAGCAAAATCATTGTAACAAGAATATAAATAGTTTATGATAAGATCATAAAAGAAGATATTTGAGTTACAAGTTTAGCATAATACCTAAGATTTAAGGAATCGTTCCGTGGATTTGCATTTCCCGAAACACCATAAGAGTATGGAGCGTTCGAGATATGTAATTAAACCTTGTTTGACATGGTAAGATCACAGGTGTAATTCATAAAACTGCCATTATATTTTAAAGATTAAAAGCTTTAGAGACTACCGTTTTTCCACTGAAAAGAGCTCCATCATAATCCGTTGAAATGACACCATATAAAGTTATGGCTTGGGATAAAACCCAAGTAGTCCTTTCTTAAACATTGGTATGCTATGCATAAGAAAGATGTTTGCAACCAAAGTCGGATGAACCTGTCTTTGTATTACTGTTAAGTATTCCTCCATAAACACCGGAGACAAAAGTGTTTGTCGCTTAGAACGTCAAGTTTCTTCGAGAAGGAATTTTTCGTGAAAAGATAAGTGGGAGGACAATAGAACTTTGATAAGGTTAAAGGAACCTTAGCTATATGTGCAAAGTTGCGCAGCGCCGAAAAGTGTTCCGGAGGTAGCAACAATGCTCATGGCTCACGTGCCTCAAAGGTTGCGGTCACGGAGGTCTAAGTTTCTATTGAACCAAGTAGGTTGAGTAAACAATCAAATACCAAGATTTGAGGGTTGAATCATTATTTGAGAATAATGAACGGACTACATGCAAAGAAGCGATGATGGGCCCTGACTCCGTCAAATGGCTTGAAGACATAAAATCCGTGATAGTTCCATACACGAGAAATCAAGTTTTGAACTTGAAGGACCCTCGAGAAAGGTGTAAGACCTTACAGTTGTGTTTGGATCTATAAAGAAGTAGACATGGATGTTTCACATCTATGAAATAGTCGACATGTTGGGAAAGAGTTCACAAAATGTTCAAAGGTTGACTATGACAAGATTTGATCTTTCATAGCGATATTTAGTCTAGACGGATTAATGTAGCAACCACTACATATAATTTTTGTTATGTGGTAGTTGAATAAACAAAACAAGTTCTTCTAATAGAATTGTTACCTAGGACATGTGCATAACATGGTCCATAGGGTTTTGATTAATTCAAAGGATGCTAAAAGCATATGCAAACTTCAATGGTTGAAGTAAGCATAGCGGAGTTGGAATCTTCACTATGATGAAACTGTTAAAAGAGTTTAATTTCATCGGAGACAATGAAGATGCTTGCATTTGCAAGAAATTAAGTGGGAGCGCTAAGACATGTTTCTAATACATTATGTGGAAGACATATTGTTGATTGGAAATGATGTATCTTTTACTAACACATATTAAGAATTTCATCCCAATGAAAGACTTAGGCAAAACCCAAATATTTGCATCAATAGATGCTAATATGGTTGTGCCGAAAGTACATAGATGATATATTGAATGAGTTCAATATAGAAACTACAAGAAAGGTTCTTGTCGCACAGAAAGGATTGAATGAGTTCAATATTGATAATATATTCAAGTGTATTGACACTTGGTAAGTGAAACAAAGAATCAAGTATAGATTGATACTTGATGTATAAGATCACATAGAGTATTTTATCAATCATGTTGTGATGTGTACAAATCCAGATATGTCCTATGCTATAAATGTTATGAGCATATACCAGAATGATTCATAAGATGATCATTGGACAATAGTAAGGATATTCTTATGATATTTTGGAAGAACTAAGAGTATATTATTTGTAGAAGTGACAAATAGATGGTTAGTTCATTGTAAATGAATTACATTGATACTAGTTTTGTCACAAAGTACAAATTAAGTTTATCTCAATCTAAACTAAGGGTGGCACAATATGATGGAAAGTAAGTTCCATAATGGATTTGGATGAGTTCCAAAGTTAAGACATTGTGACAGATACTACAACAAAAGGCTAAGTATATGACTGCTATAATAGCAGCTAAAGAGGACATTTGTGTCAAGTAGTTTGTTATCAAACTAGGTGTGGTTCACAACGGGATAATACTATGAAGATATATTGTATGACAATATTATCAACATGTTTTAACCACAAAGAACTAAAGGTCGCACCAAAGGACCAAATTTGTACGAAGCCATCTCATTAGAGAATGAGTGATGCATAGAGACGCAAAGACATGCAATTACACACGGACCTGGAAGTGTCAGATCCGGAGATCAGTTGACCACTAGCAATCGTGTACATACAACACCGGAAAACCATAGGTGTTGAATACACAAAGGTTTGAAACTAGATTATTGACTCTAGTGCAAGTGGGAGACTGTTGGAGATATGCCCAAGAGGCAATAATAAAGTGGTTATTATCATATCTTCATACTTATGATAAATGTTTACATACCATGGTATAATTGTATTAACCGGAAACATTAATACTTGTGTGATTTGTAAACATAAAAGAGTCCCTAGTAAAGCCTCTTGTTAAACTAGCTTGTTGGTTAATATATGATCATGGTTTCCTGATCATGAACATAGAGATGTTATTAACAACAGGGTCATATCATTAGGAGAATGATGTGATGGACATACTCCTATAGTTAAGCGTAGCATAAAGATCAAGTCATTTAATATAGTTCATTTGCTATAAGCTTTCTGATACATAGTAACCTAATTCCTTCGACCATGAGATCATGCATATCACCTTTACCAGAAGGATGCTTTGATGACATCAAACACCACACCGTAACAGGGTGGCTATAAAGGTGGCATTGAGTGTTCGGAAAGTATTGGTTGAGACACATGGATCAAGAGTGGGATTTGTCCATCCATATGACGGATAGATATACTCTGGGCCCTCTCGGTGGAATGTCATCCAATTATCTTGCAAGCATGTGACTGGCTCACAAGGGATCACATACCACGGGAACGACAAAAGAGTACTTATCGGTAATGAGGTTGAACTAGGTATGCAGAGATACCGACGATCAAAACCTCGGATAAGTAAACTATCGTGAGACAAAGGGAAATTGGTATCGTATGTAAGTGGTTCATTCGATCGCAAAGTAATCATAGAAATATGTGGGAGCCATATGAATTTCCAGATTCCTCTATTGGTTATTGTTCGGAGAAGTGTCTCGATCATGTCCGCATAATTCACGAACCGTAGGGAGACACACTTAAGGATTCGATGTTGTTGAGTAGTTATGGAATGATGAGAAAGAGACCGAATGTTGTTCGGAGTCTCGAATGGGATTCGGGATATCACGAGGAGATCCAGAATGGTCCGGAGAATAAGATTCATATAAGGAAAGTCCCGTTTCGGAGTTGGAGAATGGTTCCGGTGTTTTCATCAGGAATGTTCTAGAAGGTTCCGGAATGTCCGGCGCTCCGGAGGGGAAGGGTACATGAATGTGTTTATCAAGTTGGTATGATTGCATCATGTACTAAGTGTCATCGCTGAACCAAATAAAGGATTAATTCAAATCCTAGTTTGAAAAGTCAAACGGCTAGTTTGAAAGTCAAACGGCTAAATTTGGAAAGAGGAAAAGAGGAGGAAACCGAGTTGGGGAGGAGTCCCTCCTCCCCACCGCCGGCGCACCCTCCAAGCCGAGTTGGGGAGGGACTCCTCTCCCTCCCCTTGGCCGGCCGGCCCCTCCACCTATATAAGGAGGGGCAGGGCTCCCTCCTAGAGACACACAAGTTCCCTACCTCTAAACCTAAACCCTAGCCACAACCTAGGGATTTCTCCCAAGCCGCCGAGTTGGAGCTTCTAATTGCCCTAGCCGCCGGTTTAGCCCCTTCTAATTGGTGTGTCTAAAACCTAGATCACCAAGGCTCTCTCATAGTCCACCATACTCGCTCCGGCTTAAGGCGAAGCCCTGCGAGATCTCCCCTCTACTTCCGGTACCACGCCGTCGTGCTGCCGGAATCGCGAGGAGAGTGCTACAACCTCCGCTGCCTGCTGGAACAAGGGATAGGAAGGTCTTCATCGAGTACCGAACGTGTGACCGACTGCGGAAGCGCTGCCGGAACGCAGCGCCGGAAGGATCGTCTACGCGATCTTGAGATCGGCAAGTGTACGACTACATCACCCACGAGAATCTGCTCTCGTTAACTGCTTTGGAATCTTCGAGGGTGAGTTCCTCTATCGACTCATTGCTACAATCTAGTAGATAGATCTTGGCTTGTTTGTGTGCATGCGGTAGAAAATTTTTGTTTTCCGTGCAACGAACCCCTACACTTGGAACCCCAAAACTATGGGCAATAGCTCATGAAAACAGCCATAAAACGCGAAAACGACGAGTTTTTGGTCATAACTCTCAGACATGTATCGGGTCTTACGGGCCATTTGAATCTCACTAGAACCCCAAAATGTGGGCAATAGCTCATAAAACCGGCCATATAACACGAAAATGATGAGTTTTTAATCAAGCCTCAAACTTGTATCGGGTCTTCCATTCATTTTAACTCGCCCTAGAACCCCAAAACTATGGGCAATAACTCATGAAAACGGCCATAAAACACAAAAATGATGAGTTTTTGGACATTCCTTCAAACATGTATCATGTCTTGCGGTCATTTTAAATCGCCCTGGAACCCCAAAAATATGGTCCATAACTCATGAAAATTGCCATAAAATGCAAAAACGACGACTGCTTCGTCATGACTCTTAAACATGTAAATCGCCTTGGAACCCCAAAATTGTGGGCAATATCTCCTGAAAACGGCATTAAAACATGAAAATGGAGAGTTTTTGGTCATGTTTCAAACATGTATCATGTTTTACGGTCATTTTAAATCGCCCTGGAACCTAAATATTATGGGCAACAACTTATGAAAACGGCCATAAAACATGAAAACAACGAGTGTTTGCCCATAACTCTCAAACATGTAAATCGCCTTGGAACCCCAAAACTGTGGGCAATTACTCATGAAAATGGCCATACAACACGAAAATGGAGAGTTTTATGTCATGCCTTTAAACATGTCTGGGGTCTTACAGTCATTTTAAATCGCCCTGGAACCCCAATATTATGGGCAATAACTCATGAAAATGGCCATTTTACGCAAAAACGACGAGTTTTTGGTCATAACTCTCAAACCTGTAAATCGCCTTGAATCCCGAAAACTATGGGCAATAGCTCATGAAAACGGCCATAAAACGCGAAAACGATGAGTTTTTGGTCATAACTCTCAAACATATATAGGGTCTTACGGGCCATGCGAATCCCCTAGAACCCCAAAAAAGTGGGCAATAGCTCATAAAAATGGCCATAAAACACGAAAATGACGAGTTTTTGATCAAGCCTCAAACTTGTATCGGATATTACAGTCATTTTAAATCGCAATGGACCCCCAAAACTATGGGCAATAACTCATGAAAACGGCCATAGAACACAAAAATGATGAGTTTTTGGTCATTCCCTAAAACATGTATCGTGTCTTGCGGTCATTTTAAATCGCCCTGGAACCCCAAAAATATGGGCCATAACTCATGAAAAATTCCATAAAATGCAAAAACGATGAGTGCTTGGTCATGACTTTCAAACATGTAAATCGCCTTGGAACCCCAAAATTGTGGGCAATATCTCCTGAAAACGGCCTTAAGACATGTAAATGGAGAGTTTTTGGTCATGTCGTCAAACATGTATCGGTTTTTACATTCATTTTAAATCGCCCTGGAAGCCTAATATTATGGGTAATGACTTATGAAAACGGCCATAAAACGCGAAAACAACGAGTCATAACTCTCAAACGTGTAAATCGCCTTGGAACCCGAGAACCATGGGCAATTGCTCATGAAAATGGCCATAAAACACGAAAATGGAGAGTTTTTGGTCATGCCCTTAAACATGTATCGGGTCTTACGGTCATTTTAAAACGCCATGGCACCCCAAAACTGTGGGAAATAGCTCATGAAAACGGCCATAAAACGCGAAAACGACGAGGTTTTGGTCATAACTCTCAAACATGTATAGGGTCTTATGGGCCATGCAAATCCCCCTAGAACCCAAAAAATGTGGGCAATAGCTCATAAAAGGGCCATACAACACGAAAGTGATGAGTTTTTGATCAGGCATCAAACTTGTATCGGGTCTTCTAGTCATTTTAAATCGCTCTGGAACCCCAAAAAGATGGGCAATAACTCATGAAAATGGCCATAAAACACAAAAATGGAGAGTTTTTAGTCGTCCCCTTAAACATGTATCGGGTCTTACGATCATTTTAAATCGCCCTGGAACCCCAATATTATGGGCAATAACTCATGAAAATGGCCATAATACGCGAAAACGATGAGTTTTTGGTCACACCTCTCAAACCTGTAAATCGCCTTGGAACCCCAAAACTATGGGCAATAGCTCATGAAAACAGCCATAAAACGCGAAAACGACGAGTTTTTGGTCATAAGTCTCAGACATGTATCGGGTCTTACGGGCCATGTGAATCTCCCTAGAACCCCAAAATGTGGGCAATAGCTCATAAAACCGGCCATATAACACGAAAATGATGAGTTTTTGATCAAGCCTCAAACTTGTATCGGATCTTACAGTCATTTTAAATCGCCCTGGACCCCCAAAACTATGGGCAATAACTCATGAAAACGGCAATAGAACACAAATTACTAGTTTTTGGACATTCCCTCAAACATGTATCATGTCTTGCGGTCATTTTAAATCGCCCTGGAACCCCAAAAATATGATCCATAACTCATGAAAATTGCCATAAAATGCAAAAACGACGACTGCTTGGTCATGACTCTTAAACATGTAAATCGCCTTGGAACCCCAAAACTGTGGGCAATATCTCCTGAAAACGGCCTTAAAACATGAAAATGGAGATTTTTTGGTCATGTCGTCAAACATGTATCGGGTTTTACGGTCATTTTAAATCGCCATGGAACCCCATTATTATGGGCTGTAACTTATGAAAACGGCCATAAAATGCGAAAACGATGAGTGTTTGGTAATA
Organism: Avena sativa; assembly: GCA_916181665.1. Classification (NCBI taxonomy): domain Eukaryota; kingdom Viridiplantae; phylum Streptophyta; class Magnoliopsida; order Poales; family Poaceae; genus Avena; species Avena sativa. The sequence goes on along the minus strand of OV702300.1, from coordinate 33,917,448 downwards.
ACTCTCAAACATGTAAATCGCCTTGGAACCCCAAAACTATGGGCAATTGCTCATGAAAATGACCATAAAACACGAAAATGGAGAGTTTATGGTTATGCCCTTAAACATGTATCGGGTCTTACGGTCATTTTAAATCGCCCTAGAACCCGAATATTATAGGCAATAACTCATGAAAATGGCCATAATACGCAAAAATGACGAGTTCTTGGTCATAACTCTCAAACCTGTAAATCGCCTTGGAACCCCAAAACTATGGGCAATAGCTCATGAAAACGGCCATAAAACGCGAAAACGATGAGTTTTTGGTCATAACTCTCAAACATGTACAGGGTCTTATGGGCCATGCGAATCCCCCTAGAACCCTAAATGTGTGGGCAATAGCTCATAAAAACGGCCATACAACACGAAAATGATGAGTTTTTGATCAAGCATCAAACTAGTATTGGGTCTTCCAGTCATTTTAAATCGCCCTGGAACCCCAAAACGATGGGCAATAACTCATGAAAATGGCCATAAAACACAGAAACGGAGAGTTTTTGGTCATCCCCTTAAACATGTATCGGGTCTTACGATCATTTTAAATCGCCCTGGAACCCCAATATTATGGGCAATAACTCATGAAAATGGCCATAATATGCGAAAACGATGAGTTTTTGGTCATACCTCTCAAACCTGTAAATCGCCTTGGAACCCCAAAACTATGGGCAATAGCTCATGAAAACAGCCATAAAACACGAAAACGACGAGTTTTTGGTCATAACTCTCAAATATGTATCGGGTCTTACGGGCCATGTGAATCTCCCTAGAACCCCAAAATGTGGGCAATAGCTCATAAAACCGGCCATATAACACGAAAATGATGAGTTTTTGATCAAGCCTCAAACTTGTATCGGGTCTTGCAGTCATTTTAAATCGCCTTGGACCCCCAAAACTATGGGCAATAACTCATGAAAACGGCTATAAAACACAAAAATGATGAGTTTTTGGACATTCCCTCAAACATGTATCATGTCTTGCGGTCATTTTAAATCGCGTTGGACCCCCGAAAATATTGTCCATAACTCATGAAAATTGCCATATAATGTAAAAACGACGAGTGCTTTGTCATGACTCTTAAACATGTAAATCGCCTTGGAACCCCAAAATTGTGGGCAATATCTCCTGAAAACGGCATTAAAACATGAAAGTGGAGAGTTTTTGGGTATGTCGTCAAACATGTATCATGTTTTACGGTCATTTTAAATCGCCCTGGAACCACAATATTATGGGCAATAACTTATGAAAACGGCCATAAAACATGAAAACAACGAGTGTTTGCCCATAACTCTCAAACATGAAAATCGTCTTGGAACCCCAAAACTGTGGGAAATTACTCATGAAAATGGCCATAAAACACGAAAATGGAGAGTTTTATGTCATGCCCTTAAACATGTATGGGGTCTTACAGTCATTTTAAATCTCCCTGGAACCCCAATATTATGGGCAATAACTCATGAAAATGGCCATTTTACGCAAAAACGACGAGTTTTTGGTCATAACTCTCAAACCTGTAAATCCCCTTGAATCCTGAAAACTATGGGCAATAGCTCATGAAAACGGCCATAAAACGCGAAAACGATGAGTTTTTTGTCATAACTCTCAAACATATATAGGGTCTTACGGGCCATGCGAATCCCACTAGAACCCCAAAATTGTGGGCACTAGCTCTTAAAAATGGCCATAAACAACGAAAATTACCAGTTTCTGATCAAGCCTCAAACTTGTATCGGGTCTTCCAGTCATTTTAAAGCGCCCTGGAACCCCAAAACTATAGGCAATAACTCATGAAAACGGCCATAAAACACAAAAATGATGAGTTTTTGGTCATTCCCTAAAACATGTATCGTGTCTTGCGGTCATTTTAAATCGCCCTGGAACCCCAAAAATATGGGCCATAACTCATGAAAAATTCCATAAAATGCAAAAACGATGAGTCCTTGGTCATGACTTTCAAACATGTAAATCGCCCTCTAGAGGAGGTGTTGGCATTCTCAACCTTAGAATTCAGAATGAAGGCCTGTTGCTTAAATTCCTGCATAAGTTCTATAATAAGGATGACACACCATGGGTCTCCCTACTATGGAATGCATATTATAGCAACAATATTCCTCATGCTTCTAGGCCTTGTGGCTCTTTCTGGTGGAGAGATGTTTCTAGACTTTCACATTTATTCAGAGGAATAACTAAAAGCTCTATTGGTGATGGAGCTACCACACTGTTTTGGAAGGATCAATGGTCTGCAACTATCTTAGAAGAGAGTCACCTGATCATCTACTCATATGCTAGGAATGAAGACATCTCTACACAGGAGTTCCTTACAGGTGATAGTTTGACACAGCTTTTCTATCTCCCTTTGTCACCTGAAGCACTAGCTGAATTGAGAGAAATTCAAAATAGCTGTAGAGAAATACAACTAAGAGAGCATTCACATGACACATGGAGCTATGTTTGGGGGGCCAAGGATTACACTTCCAGCAAATATTATCAATATAATTTCAGAAATATAAACCGACACATATCCTTTAAATGGCTGTGGAAATCGAAGTGCACTGCAAAAGTAAAGTTCTTTGGGTGGCTGATTCTGGCTGACAGATTGAATACAAGAAACATGCTCAGAAGAAGACATTATACACTAGGGACTGGATATGACTGTTTTATGTGTAATCACAATGCTGAGGAAACAATTGAACACTTGCTCTTTCATTGCCCCTTTAGCCAAGCTTGCTCGAGTTCAATTAACATCTTTTGGTCTATGACTAACTCTAGACTTCAGATCATTGAGCAAGGAAAAAAGAGCTAGAATAAAAAGCTATTTATGGAAATTACACTGTTGGGCTCTTGGAACATCTGGAAAGAGAGAAACAACCTCTGGTTTAATAACATACAACCATCAGTTCAGGCGTGGAAATCAAGATTTGCTGCTGATCTGTCATTGTTGATTCATAGGACAAAGGAGGATCTACACCCACTTATCAAGAGCATTATTCATAGTTTGTAAACCTTTTTAGATCCTAGACTTATCTTCCCTGACTTTTAGAGACTTCTTTCCCCTCTGTCTCTATGTAAATATGTAACTTTACTGACTCTGACCTTTTTACTAATGAAAATGAGGCAGTAGGAGCCTTTCCTACTGTTATTACCCTAAAAAAGCATGTAAATCGCCTTGGAACCCCAAAATTCTGGGCAATATCTCCTGAAAACGGCCTTAAAACATGTAAATGGAGAGTTTTTGGTCATGTCGTCAAACATGTATCGGGTTTTACATTCATTTTAAATCGCCCTGGAAGCCCAATATTATGGGTAATAACTTATGAAAACGGCCATAAAACGCGAAAACAACGAGTGGTTGGTCATAACTCTCAAACGTGTAAATCGCCTTGGAACCCGAGAACCATGGGCAATTGCTCATGAAAATGGCCATAAAACACGAAAATGGAGAGTTTTTGGTCATGCCCTTAAACATGTATCGGGTCTTACGGTCATTTTAAAACGCCATGGCACCCCAAAACTGTGGGAAATAGCTCAGGAAAACGGCCTTAAAACGCGAAAACGACGAGTTTTTGGTCATAACTCTCAAACATGTATAGGGCCTTATGGGCCATGTGAATCCCCCTAGAACCCAAAAAATGTGGGCAATAGCTCATAAAAGGGCCATACAACACGAAAGTGATGAGTTTTTGATCAGGCATCAAACTTGTATCGGGTCTTCCAGTCATTTTAAATCGCCCTGGAACCCCAAAAAGATGGGCAATAACTCATGAAAATGGCCATAAAACACAAAAATGGAGAGTTTTTGGTCATCCCCTTAAACATGTGTCGGGTCTTACGATCATTTTAAATCGCCCTGGAACCCCAATATTATGGGCAATAACTCATGAAAATGGCCATAATACGCGAAAACGATGAGTTTTTGGTCACACCTCTCAAACCTGTAAATCGCCTTGGAGCCCCAAAACTATGGGCAATAGCTCATGAAAACAGCCATAAAACGCGAAAACGATGAGTTTTTGGTCATAAGTCTCAGACATGTATCGGGTCTTACGGGCCATGTGAATCTCCCTAGAACCCCAAAATGTGGGCAATAGCTCATAAAACCGGCCATATAACACGAACATGATGAGTTTTTGATCAAGGCTCAAACTTGTATTGGGTCTTACAGTCATTTTAAATTGCCCTGGACCCCCAAAACTATGGGCAATAACTCATGAAAACGGCCATAGAACACAAATTACTAGTTTTTGGACATTCCCTCAAAAATGTATCATGTCTTGTGGTCATTTTAAATCGCCCTGGAACCCCAAAAATATGGTCCATAACTCATGAAAATTGCCATAAAATGCAAAAACGACGACTGCTTGGTCATGACTCTTAAACATGTAAATCACCTTGGAACCCCAAAACTGTGGGCAATATCTCCTGAAAACGGCCTTAAAACATGAAAATGGAGATTTTTTGGTCATGTCGTCAAACATGTATCGGGTTTTACGGTCATTTTAAATCGCCATGGAACCCAATTATTATGGGCAATAACTTATGAAAACGGCCATAAAATGCGAAAACGACGAGAGTTTGGTAATAACTCTCAAACATGTAAATCGCCTTGGAACCCCAAATCTATGGGCAATTGCTCATGAAAATGACCATAAAACACGAAAATGGAGAGTTTATGGTTATGCCCTTAAACATGTATCGGGTCTTACGGTCATTTTAAATCGCCCTAGAACCCGAATATTATAGGCAATAACTCATGAAAATGGCCATAATACGCAAAAACGACGAGTTTTGGTCATAACTCTCAAACCTGTAAATCGCCTTGGAACCCCAAAACTATGGGCAATAGCTCATGAAAACGGCCATAAAACGCGAAAACGACGAGTTTTTGGTCATAACTCTCAAACATGTATAGGGTCTTACGGGCCATGCGAATCCCCCTAGAACCCCAAAAAATGTGTGCAACAACTCATAAAAACGGCCGTAAAACACGAAAATGACGAGTTTTTGATCAAGCCTCAAACTTGTATCGGTTCTTCCAGTCATTTTACATCGCCCTGGAACCCCGAAACTATGGGCAATAACTCATGAAAACGGCCATAAAACACAATAATGACGAGTTTTTGGTCATGCCCTCAAACATGTATCGTGTCTTGCGGTCATTTTAATTTGCCCTGGAACCCCAAAAATATGGGCCATAACTCATGAAAATTGCCATAAAATGTAAAAACGACGAGTTCTTGGTCATGCTCTCAAACATGTAAATTACCTTGGAACCCCAAAATTGTGGGCAATAGCTCATGAAAACGGCCATAAAACGCGAAAACGACAAGCTTTTGGTCATAACTCTCAAACATGTATAGGGTCTTATGGGCCATGCGAATCCCCCTAGAACACCAAAAAATGTGGGCAGTAGCTCATAAAAACGGCCATACAACACGAAAATGACGAGTTTTTGATCTGGCATCAAACTTGTATCGGGTCTTCCATTCATTTTAAATCGCCCTGGAACCCCAAAAAGATGGGCAATAACTCATGAAAATGGCCATAAAACACAAAATGGAGAGTTTTTGGTCATCCCCTTAAACATGTATCGAGTCTTACGATCATTATAAATCGCCCTGGAACCCCAATATTATTGGCAATAACTCATGAAAATGGCCATAATATGCGAAAACAATGAGTTTTTGGTCATACCTCTCAACCTTGTAAATCGCCTTGGAACCCCAAAACTATGGGCAATAGCTCATGAAAACAGCCATAAAATGCGAAAACGACGAGTTTTTGGTCGTAACTCTCAAACATGTATCGGGTCTTACGGGCCATGTGAATCTCCCTAGAACCACAAAATGTGGGTAATAGCTCATAAAACCGGCCATATAACACGAAAATGATGAGTTTTTGATCAAGCCTCAAACTTGTATCGGGTCTTACAATCATTTTAAATCGCATTGGACCCCCAAAACTATGGGCAATAACTCATGAAAACAGCCATAAAACATAAAAATGATGAGTTTTTGGACATTCCCTCAAACATGTATCATGTCTGGCGGTCATTTTAAATCGCGCTGGAACCCCAAAAATATGGTCCATAACTCATGAAAATTGCCATAAAATGCAAAAACGACGAGTGCTTCGTCATGACTCTTAAACATGTATATCGCCTTGGAACCCCAAAATTGTGGGCAATATCTCCTGAAAACGGCATTAAAACATGAAAATGAAGAGTTTTTGGTCATGTCGTCAAACATGTATCATGTTTTACGGTCATTTTAAATCGCCCTGGAACCACAATATTATGGGCAATAACTTATGAAAACGGCCATAAAACATGAAAACAACGAGTGTTTGCCCATAACTCTCAAACATGTAAATCGCCTTGGAACCCCAAAACTGTGGGCAATTACTCATGAAAATGGCCATAAAACACAAAAATGGAGAGTTTTTGGTCATCCCCTTAAACATGTCTCGGGTCTTACAGTCATTTTAAATCGCCCTGGAACCCCAATATTATGGGCAATAACTCATGAAAATGGCCATTTTACGCAAAAACGACGAGTTTTTCGTCATAACTCTAAAACCTGTAAATCGCCTTGAATCCCGAAAACTATGGGCAATAGCTCATGAAAACGGCCATAAAACGCGAAAACGATGAGTTTTTGGTCATAACTCTCAAACATATATAGGGTCTTACGGGCCATGCGAATCCCCCTAGAACCCCAAAAATGTGGGCAATAGCTCATAAAAATGGCCATAAAACACGAAAACGACGAATTTTTGATCAAGCCTCAAACTTGTATCGGATATTACAGCCATTTTAAATCGCCCTGGACCCCCAAAACTATGGGCAATAACTCATGAAAACGGCCATAGAACACAAAAATGATGAGTTTTTGGTCATTCCCTAAAACATGTAACGTGTCTTGCGGTCATTTTAAATCGCCCTGGAACCCCAAAAATATGGGCCATAACGCATGAAAAATCCCATAAAATGCAAAACGATGAGTGCTTGGTCACGACTTTCAAACATGTAAATCGCCTTGGAACCCCAAAATTGTGGGCAATATCTCCTGAAAACGGCCTTAAAACATGTAAATGGAGAGTTTTTGGTCATGTCGTCAAACATGTATCGGGTTTTACATTCATTTTAAATCGCCCTGGAAGCCTAATATTATGGGTAATAACTTATGAAAACGGCCATAAAACGCGAAAACAACGAGTGGTTGGTCATAACTCTCAAACGTGTAAATCGCCTTGGACCCGAGAACCATGGGCAATTGCTCATGAAAATGGCCATAAAACACGAAAATGGAGAGTTTTTGGTCATGCCCTTAAACATGTATCGGGTCTTACGGTCATTTTAAAACGCCATGGCACCCCAAAACTGTGGGAAATAGCTCATGAAAACGGCCATAAAACGCGAAAACGACGAGTTTTTGGTCATAACTTTCAAACATGTATAGGGTCTTATGGGCCATGCGAATCCCCCTAGAACCCAAAAAATGTGGGCAATAGCTCATAAAAAGGGCCATACAACACGAAAGTGATGAGTTTTTGATCAGGCATCAAACTTGTATCGGGTCTTCCAGTCATTTTAAATCACCCTGGAACCCCAAAAAGATGGGCAATAACTCATGAAAATGGCCATAAAACACAAAAATGGAGAGTTTTTGGTCATCCCCTTAAACATGTATCGGGTCTTACGATCATTTTAAATCGCCCTGGAACCCCAATATTATGGGCAATAACTCATGAAAATGGCCATAATACGCGAAAACGATGAGTTTTTGGTCACACCTCTCAAACCTGTAAATCGCCTTGGAACCCCAAAACTATGGGCAATAGCTCATGAAAACAGCCATAAAACGCGAAAACGACGAGTTTTTGGTCATAAGTCTCAGACATGTATCGGGTCTTACGGGCCATGTGAATCTCCCTAGAACCACAAAATGTGGGTAATAGCTCATAAAACCGGCCATATAACACGAAAATGATGAGTTTTTGATCAAGCCTCAAACTTGTATCGGGTCTTACAGTCATTTTAAATCGCATTGGACCCCCAAAACTATGGACAATAACTCATGAAAACAGCCATAAAACATAAAAATGATGAGTTTTTGGACATTCCCTCAAACATGTATCATGTCTGGCGGTCATTTTAAATCGCGCTGGAACCCCAAAAATATGGTCCATAACTCATGAAAATTGCCATAAAATGCAAAAACGACGAGTGCTTCGTCATGACTCTTAAACATGTATATCGCCTTGGAACCCCAAAATTGTGGGCAATATCTCCTGAAAACGGCATTAAAACATGAAAATGAAGAGTTTTTGGTCATGTCGTCAAACATGTATCATGTTTTACGGTCATTTTAAATCGCCCTGGAACCACAATATTATGGGCAATAACTTATGAAAACGGCCATAAAACATGAAAACAACGAGTGTTTGCCCATAACTCTCAAACATGTAAATCGCCTTGGAACCCCAAAACTGTGGGCAATTACTCATGAAAATGGCCATAAAACACAAAAATGGAGAGTTTTTGGTCATCCCCTTAAACATGTCTCGGGTCTTACAGTCATTTTAAATCGCCCTGGAACCCCAATATTATGGGCAATAACTCATGAAAATGGCCATTTTACGCAAAAACGACGAGTTTTTCGTCATAACTCTAAAACCTGTAAATCGCCTTGAATCCCGAAAACTATGGGCAATAGCTCATGAAAACGGCCATAAAACGCGAAAACGATGAGTTTTTGGTCATAACTCTCAAACATATATAGGGTCTTACGGGCCATGCGAATCCCCCTAGAACCCCAAAAATGTGGGCAATAGCTCATAAAAATGGCCATAAAACACGAAAACGACGAATTTTTGATCAAGCCTCAAACTTGTATCGGATATTACAGCCATTTTAAATCGCCCTGGACCCCCAAAACTATGGGCAATAACTCATGAAAACGGCCATAGAACACAAAAATGATGAGTTTTTGGTCATTCCCTAAAACATGTAACGTGTCTTGCGGTCATTTTAAATCGCCCTGGAACCCCAAAAATATGGGCCATAACGCATGAAAAATCCCATAAAATGCAAAAACGATGAGTGCTTGGTCACGACTTTCAAACATGTAAATCGCCTTGGAACCCCAAAATTGTGGGCAATATCTCCTGAAAACGGCCTTAAAACATGTAAATGGAGAGTTTTTGGTCATGTCGTCAAACATGTATCGGGTTTTACATTCATTTTAAATCGCCCTGGAAGCCTAATATTATGGGTAATAACTTATGAAAACGGCCATAAAACGCGAAAACAACGAGTGGTTGGTCATAACTCTCAAACGTGTAAATCGCCTTGGACCCGAGAACCATGGGCAATTGCTCATGAAAATGGCCATAAAACACGAAAATGGAGAGTTTTTGGTCATGCCCTTAAACATGTATCGGGTCTTACGGTCATTTTAAAACGCCATGGCACCCCAAAACTGTGGGAAATAGCTCATGAAAACGGCCATAAAACGCGAAAACGACGAGTTTTTGGTCATAACTTTCAAACATGTATAGGGTCTTATGGGCCATGCGAATCCCCCTAGAACCCAAAAAATGTGGGCAATAGCTCATAAAAAGGGCCATACAACACGAAAGTGATGAGTTTTTGATCAGGCATCAAACTTGTATCGGGTCTTCCAGTCATTTTAAATCACCCTGGAACCCCAAAAAGATGGGCAATAACTCATGAAAATGGCCATAAAACACAAAAATGGAGAGTTTTTGGTCATCCCCTTAAACATGTATCGGGTCTTACGATCATTTTAAATCGTCCTGGAACCCCAATATTATGGGCAATAACTCATGAAAATGGCCATAATACGCGAAAACGATGAGTTTTTGGTCACACCTCTCAAACCTGTAAATCGCCTTGGAACCCCAAAACTATGGGCAATAGCTCATGAAAACAGCCATAAAACGCGAAAACGACGAGTTTTTGGTCATAAGTCTCAGACATGTATCGGGTCTTACGGGCCATGTGAATCTCCCTAGAACCCCAAAATGTGGGCAATAGCTCATAAAACCGGCCATATAACACGAAAATGATGAGTTTTTGATCAAGCCTCAAACTTGTATCGGATCTTACAGTCATTTTAAATCGCCCTGGACCCCCAAAACTATGGGCAATAACTCATGAAAACCGCAATAGAACACAAATTACTAGTTTTTGGACATTCCCTCAAACATGTATCATGTCTTGCGGTCATTTTAAATCGCCCTGGAACCCCAAAAATATGGTCCATAACTCATGAAAATTGCCATAAAATGCAAAAACGACGACTGCTTGGTCATGACTCTTAAACATGTAAATCGCCTTGGAACCCCAAAACTGTGGGCAATATCTCCTGAAAACGGCCTTAAAACATGAAAATGGAGATTTTTTGGTCATGTCGTCAAACATGTATCGGGGTTTACGGTCATTTTAAATCGCCATGGAACACCATTATTATGGGCTGTAACTTATGAAAACGGCCATAAAATGCGAAAACGATGAGTGTTTGGTAATAACTCTCAAACATGTAAATCGCCTTGGAACCCCAAAACTATTGGCAATTGCTCATGAAAATGACCATAAAACACGAAAATGGAGAGTGTATGTTTATGCCGTTAAACATGTATCGGGTCTTATGGTCATTTTAAATCGCCCTAGAACCCGAATATTATAGGCAATAACTCATGAAAATGGCCATAATACGCAAAAACGACGAGTTTTCGGTCATAACTCTCAAACCTGTAAATCGCCTTGGAACCCCAAAACTATGGGCAATAGCTCATGAAAACGGCCATAAAACGCGAAAACGTCGAGTTTTTGGTCATAACTCTCAAACATGTATAGGGTCTTACGGGCCATGCGAATCCCCCTAGAACCCCAAAAAATGTGTGCAACAGCTCAGAAAAACGGCCGTAAAACACAAAAATGACGAGTTTTTGATCAAGCCTCAAACTTGTGTCGGGTCTTCCAGTCATTTTAACTCGCCCTGGAACCCCAAAACTATGGTAATAACTCATGAAAACGGCCATAAAACACAAAAATAATGAGTTTTTGGACATTCCCTCAAACATGTATCATGTCTTGCGGTCATTTTAAATCGCGCTGGAAGCTAAACATATGGTCCATAACTCATGAAAATTGCCATAAAATGCAAAAACGACGAGTGCTTCGTCATGAATCTTAAACATGTAAATCGCCTTGGAACCCCAAAATTGTGGGCAATATCTCCTGAAAACGGCATTAAAACATGAAAATGGAGAGTTTTTGGTCATGTCGTCAAACATGTATCATGTTTTACGGTCATTTTAAATCGCCCTGGAACCAAAATATTATGGGCAACAACTTATGAAAACGGCCATAAAACATGAAAACAACGAGTGTTTGCCCATAACTCTCAAACATGTAAATCGCCTTGGAACCCCAAAACTGTGGGCAATTACTCATGAAAATGGCCATACAACACGAAAATGGAGAGTTTTATGTCATGCCCTTAAACATGTCTGGGGTCTTACAGTCATTTTAAATCGCCCTGGAACCCCAATATTATGGGCAATAACTCATGAAAATGGCCATTTTTCGCAAAAACGACGAGTTTTTGGTCATAACTCTCAAACCTGTAAATCGCCTTGAATCCCGAAAACTATGGGCAATAGCTCATGAAAACGGCCATAAAACACGAAAACGATGAGTTTTTGGTCATAACTCTCAAACATATATAGGGTCTTACGGGCCATGCGAATCCCCCTAGAACCCCAAAAAAGTGGGCAATAGCTCATAAAAATGGCCATAAAACACGAAAATGGAGAGTTTTTGGTCATGCCCTTAAACATGTATCGGGTCTTACGGTCATTTTAAAACGTCATGGCACCCAAAACTGTGGGAAATAGCTCATGAAAACGGCCATAAAACGCGAAAACGACGAGTTTTTCGTCATAACTCTCAAACATGTATAGGGTCTTATGGGCCATGCGAATCCCCTTAGAACACAAAAAATGTGGGCAATAGCTCATAAAAAAGGCCATACAACACGAAAGTGATGAGTTTTTGATCAGGCATCAAACTTGTATCGGGTCTTCCAGTCATTTTAAATCGCCTTGGAACCCCAAAAATATGGGCAATAACTCATGAAAATGGCCATAAAACACAAAAATGGAGAGTTTTTGGTCATCCCCTTAAACATGTATCGGGTCTTACGATCATTTTAAATCACCCTGGAACCCCAATATTATGGGCAATAACTCATGAAAATGGCCGTAATACGCGAAAACGATGAGTTTTTAGTCACACCTCTCAAACCTGTAAATCGCCTTGGAAATCCAAAACTATGGGCAATAGCTCATGAAAACAGCCATAAAACGCGAAAACGACGAGTTTTTGGTCATAAGTCTCAGACATGTATCGGGTCTTACGGGCCATGTGAATCTCCCTAGAACCCCAAAATGTGGGCAATAGCTCATAAAACCGGCCATATAACACGAAAATGATGAGTTTTTGATCAAGCCTCAAACTTGTATCGGATCTTACAGTCATTTTAAATCGCCCTGGACCCCCAAAACTATGGGCAATAACTCATGAAAACGGCAATAGAACACAAATTACTAGTTTTTGGACATTCCCTCAAACATGTATCATGTCTTGCGGTCATTTTAAATCGCCCTGGAACCCCAAAAATATGGTCCATAACTCATGAAAATTGCCATAAAATGCAAAAACGACGACTGCTTGGTCATGACTCTTAAACATGTAAATCGCCTTGGAACCCCAAAACTGTGGGCAATATCTCCTGAAAACGGCCTTAAAACATGAAAATGGTGATTTTTTGGTCATGTCGTCAAACATGTATCGGGGTTTACGGTCATTTTAAATCGCCATGGAACACCATTATTATGGGCTGTAACTTATGAAAACGGCCATAAAATGCGAAAACGATGAGTGTTTGGTAATAACTCTCAAACATGTAAATCGCCTTGGAACCCCAAAACTATGGGAAATTGCTCATGAAAATGACCATAAAACACGAAAATGGAGAGTGTATGTTTATGCCGTTAAACATGTATCGGGTCTTATGGTCATTTTAAATCGCCCTAGAACCCGAATATTATAGGCAATAACTCATGAAAATGGCCATAATACGCAAAAACGACGAGTTTTTGGTCATAACTCTCAAACCTGTAAATCGCCTTGGAACCCCAAAACTATGGGCAATAGCTCATGAAAACGGCCATAAAACGCGAAAACGTCGAGTTTTTGGTCATAACTCTCAAACATGTATAGGGTCTTACGGGCCATGCGAATCCCCCTAGAACCCCAAAAAATGTGTTCAACAGCTCATAAAAACGGCCGTAAAACACAAAAATGACGAGTTTTTGATCAAGCCTCAGACTTGTGTCGGGTCTTCCAGTCATTTTAACTCGCCCTGGAACCCCAAAACTATGGGTAATAACTCATGAAAACGGCCATAAAACACAAAAATGATGAGTTTTTGGACATTCCCTCAAACATGTATCATGTCTTGCGGTCATTTTAAATCGCGCTGGAACCCCAAAAATATGGTCCATAACTCATGAAAATTGCCATAAAATGCAAAAACGACGAGTGCTTCGTCATGAATCTTAAACATGTAAATCGCCTTGGAACCCTAAAATTGTGGGCAATATCTCCTGAAAACGGGATTAAAACATGAAAATGGAGAGTTTTTGGTCATGTCGTCAAACATGTATCATGTTTTACGGTCATTTTAAATCGCCCTGGAACCAAAATATTATGGGCAACAACTTATGAAAACGGCCATAAAACATGAAAACAACGAGTGTTTGCCCATAACTCTCAAACATGTAAATCGCCTTGGAACCCCAAAACTGTGGGCAATTACTCGTGAAAATGGCCATACAACACGAAAATGGAGAGTTTTATGTCATGCCCTTAAACATGTATGGGGTCTTACAGTCATTTTAAATCGCCCTGGAACCCCAATATTACGGGCAATAACTCATGAAAATGGCCATTTTACGCAAAAACGACGAGTTTTTGGTCATAACTCTCAAACCTGTAAATCGCCTTGAATCCCGAAAACTATGGGCAATAGCTCATGAAAACGGCCATAAAACGCGAAAACGATGAGTTTTTGGTCATAACTCTCAAACATGTATAGGGTCTTACGGGCCATGCGAATCCCCCTAGAACCCCAAAAATGTGGGCAATAGCTCATAAAAATGGCCATAAAACACGAAAATGGAGAGTTTTTGGTCATGCCCTTAAACATGTATCGGGTCTTACGGTCATTTTAAAACGTCATGGCACCCAAAAATGTGGGCAATAGCTCATGAAAACGGCCATAAAACGCGAAAACGACGAGTTTTTTGTCATAACTCTCAAACATGTATAGGGTCTTATGGGCCATGCGAATCCCCTTAGAACCCAAAAAATGTGGGCAATAGCTCATAAAAAAGGCCATACAACACGAAAGTGACGAGTTTTTGATCAGGCATCAAACTTGTATCGGGTCTTCCAGTCATTTTAAATCGCCTTGGAACCCCAAAAATATGGGCAATAACTCATGAAAATGGCCATAAAACACAAAAATGGAGAGTTTTTGGTCATCCCCTTAAACATGTATCGGGTCTTACGATCATTTTAAATCGCCCTGGAACCCCAATATTATGGGCAATAACTCATGAAAATGGCCATAATACGCGAAAACGATGAGTTTTTGGTCACAACTCTCAAACCTGTAAATCGCCTTGGAACCCCAAAACTATGGCAATAGCTCATGAAAACGGCCATAAAACGCGAAAACGACGAGTTTTTGGTCATAAGTCTCAGACATGTATCGGGTCTTACGGGCCATGTGAATCTCCCTAGAACCCCAAAATGTGGGCAATAGCTCATAAAACCGGCCATATAACACGAAAATGATGAGTTTTTGATCAAGCCTCAAACTTGTATCGGATCTTACAGTCATTTTAAATCGCCCTGGACCCCCAAAACTATGGGCAATAACTCATGAAAACGGCAATAGAACACAAATGACGAGTTTTTGGTCATTCCCTCAAACATGTATCATGTCTTGCGGTCATTTCAAATCGCCCTGGAACCCTAAAAATATGGTCAATAACTCATGAAAATTGCCATAAAATGCAAAAACGACGAGTGCTTGGTCATGACTCTTAAACATGTAAATCGCCTTGGAACCCCAAAACTGTGGGCAATATCTCCTGAAAACGGCCTTAAAACATGAAAATGGAGAGTTTTTGGTCATGTCGTCAAACATGTATCGGGTTTTACGGTCATTTTAAATCGCCATGGAACCCCATTATTATGGGCAATAACTCATGAAAACGGCCATAAAATGCGAAAACGACGAGTGTTTGGTAATAACTCTCAAACATGTAAATCGCCTTGGAACCCCAAAACTATGGGCAATTGCTCATGAAAATGACCATAAAACACGAAAATGGAGAGTTTTTGTTATGCCCTTAAACATGTATCGGGTCTTATGGTCATTTTAAATCGCCCTAGAACCCGAATATTATGGGCAATAACTCATGAAAATGGCCATAATACGCAAAAACGACGAGTTTTTGGTCATAACTCTCAAACCTGTAAATCGCCTTGGAACCCCAAAACTATGGGCAATAG